>CM053026.1:19387772-20060766 GCA_028564925.1 Lithobates sylvaticus | reverse complement strand
TCCCGCCGGAAGATTCGATCATTATGCCCTGTTCACATGGTCGGAACTTTCCGATGGAAAATGTACGATCGGACTGTGTTGTCAGAAATTCCCGATCGTGTGTGGGCTCCATCTGACTTTTTCCGACACACAAAGTTTGAGATAAGGATCTAAAATTTTCCGACAACAAAATCCGATCGTTTCAATTCCGATCGTCTGTAAACAACACAAAGTGCCACGCATGCTCAGAATAAATTACGAGATGAAAGCTATTGGCTACTGGACTCTTTATAGTCCCGTCGTACGTGTTGTACGTCACTTCGTTCCGAACGATTGGATTTTCCGACAACTTTGTGCGACCGTGTGTATACAAGACAAGTTTGGGCCAAAATCCAATGGATTTTGTCGTCGGAATGGCCGACCGTGTGTACAGGGCATAAGACATGAAAGGGATAAGATATAAATACAGTATATAGAATATACCTGCATATAACTATATACAGCACAGATAAAATACATAAAGGATGAATATGAACTATTTGAATGCGTCTCTTAACATCACATAAACAAAGCAATTAGTAAAAATACCATCATTAAAAAACAAAAAAAAACAACCATTTATTTTTCTATATTTAAAGCGTGTATAGAGAAATCAAAGATTTTTGATGATTGCAGATCTCCTGATTTCCTCCCAGGAAATAAGAAGGAAGGCAGAAATAGCCATCTATTCACATAATTATTACCGTATTTATCGGCGTATAACACGCACCGGCGTATAACACGCACCGGCGTATAACACGCACCCCAAGTTTAGGAGGGAATTTTAAGGAAAAAAAGTTTTAGGAGAGAAGTTTAGGGAAAAAAAAAAACTTACATTTAAGCGTCATTTGTAGCTTGCCCAGCGTCATTTGCAGCCTTTCCCAGCGTCATTTGCAACCTGCCCAGCGTCATTTGTAGCTTGCCCAGCGTCATTTGCAGCTTGCCCAGCGTCATTTGCAGCCTTTCCCAGCGTCATTTGCAGCTTGCCCAGCGTCATTTGCAGCCTTTCCCAGCGTCATTTGCAGCCTTTCCCAGCGTCATTTGCAGCCTTTCCCAGCGTCATTTGCAACCTGCCCAGCGTCATTTGCAGCTTGCCCAGCGTCATTTGCAGCTTGCCCAGCGTCATTTGCAGCCTTTCCCAGCGTCATTTGCAGCCTTTCCCAGCGTCATTTGCAACCTGCCCAGCGTCATTTGTAGCTTGCCCAGCGTCATTTGTAGCTTGCCCAGCGTCATTTGCAGCTTGCCCAGCGTCATTTGCAGCTTGCCCAGCGTCATTTGCAGCCTTTCCCAGCGTCATTTGCAACCTGCCCAGCGTCATTTGTAGCTTGCCCAGCGTCATTTGTAGCTTGCCCAGCGTCATTTGTAGCTTGCCCGCGTCATTTGCAGCTTGCCCAGCGTCATTTGTAGCTTGCCCGGCGTCATTTGCAGCTTGCTAGTGTCATTTTCAGTGTGCCAGCGTTTAAATTTCCCGCCGCGAGAAATACCGCGCATGCGCGGCCGGAAAAGACCGAACCGCGGCCGAAAAAGACCGAGCCGACTGTTCAGCTCCGCTCGGAGTCCCGCCTCCCTGCTGTTTCGGGAGCGAGCGCAGGGAGGCGGGACTACGAGCGGAGCTGAACAGCCGGCTTCGGTCTTTTTCGGCCGCGCTTCGGCTTTTTCCGGCCTTTTTCGGCCGCGGTTCGGCCTTTTTCGGCCGCGGTCGCCATTTTTCGGCGCCGCAACCGATTTTTGACATTTTTTTTTTGGGGTATCGGCGTATAACACGCACCCACGACTTTCCCCCGACTTTAAGGGGGAAAAAGTGCGTGTTATACGCCGATAAATACGGTATATACCGTATATACTCGAGTATAAGCCGAGTTTTTCAGCACATTTGTTTGTGCTGAAAATGCCCCCCTCGGCTTATACTCGAGTCAAGCACTTTTCTGCAGAAGAGAATGACATTTTCCGAACCGTTACTCGGGCCACTTGGTGCTAGGCACCCCAACTTTGGTGTGCAAACCCAGTGGAAATAGCACTACATATCCAAAGATGGGGTTCCTAGCACTAAGTGGCCCTAAGATACGGGGCCCCAAAGTCGGTTCAGAAAATGTTATTCTCTGCTGCAGAAAAGTGCTTGACATTTTCCGAACCGATTTTGGGGCTCCGTATCTTAAGGCCACTTGGTGCCATGGACCCCAAATTTGGTGTGCAAATATGGAAATAGTGGAAATAGCACTACAACATATCCAAAGATGGGGTTCCTAGCACTAAGTCGCCCCGAGATACGGGTCCCCAAATTTGGTCAACTGTGTCCATCTGCAGCAATGTCATTTTGGGACCCTTCGGGTTTTGGCTGCAGCTAGGGGGCATCTAGGAACCCTTAACTACAGAGTTTAAAGTTCAGGGGACCTGTGGCTGCAAATTAGGGTTGCCACCTTTTCTTGTCAAACCCGAACACTTCAGCGTCGCACAGCAATTTTTTTTCTTTTTTCATAGTATGCATAGATAAACTATGCATAGATGTTGCTATTGGAATAACATTTGTAGTCTTATGAAGTTAATCACAAGAGTCCCCCTTTACATCAGCATCCACAGAGTTCCCCCTTTACATTATAGTCCACAGAGTTCCCCCTTTACATCATAGTCCACAGAGTTCCCCCTTTACATTATAGTCCACAGAGTTCCCCCTTTACATTATAGTCCACAGAGTTCCCCCTTTACATTATAGTCCACAGAGTTCCCCCTTTACATCATAGTCCACAGAGTTCCCCCTTTACATTATAGTCCACAGAGTTCCCCCTTTACATTATAGTCCACAGAGTTCCCCCTTTACATTATAGTCCACAGAGTTCCCCCTTTACATCATAGTCCACAGAGTTCCCCCTTTACATTATAGTCCACAGAGTTCCCCCTTTACATTATAGTCCACAGAGTTCCCCCTTTACATCATAGTCCACAGAGTTCCCCCTTTACATTATAGTCCACAGAGTTCCCCCTTTACATTATAGTCCACAGAGTTCCCCCTTTACATTATAGTCCACAGAGTTCCCCCTTTACATCATAGTCCACAGAGTTCCCCCTTTACATTATAGTCCACAGAGTTCCCCCTTTACATCATAGTCCACAGAGTTCCCCCTTTACATCATAGTCCACAGAGTTCCCCCTTTACATTATAGTCCACAGAGTTGCCCCCTTTACATTATAGTCCACAGAGTTCCCCCTTTACATTATAGTCCACAGAGTTGCCCCTTTACATTATAGTCCACAGAGTTCCCCCTTTACATCATAGTCCACAGAGTTCCCCCTTTACATTATAGTCCACAGAGTTCCCCCTTTACATCATAGTCCACAGAGTTCCCCTTTACATCATAGACCACAGAGTTCCCCCTTTACATTATAGTCCACAGAGTTCCCCCTTTACATCATAGTCCACAGAGTTCCCCCCTTTACATCATAGTCCACAGAGTTCCCCCTTTACATTATAGTCCACAGAGTTCCCCCTTTACATTATAGTCCACAGAGTTGCCCCTTTACATTATAGTCCACAGAGTTGCCCCTTTACATTATATTCCACAGAGTTCCCCCTTTACATTATAGTCCACAGAGTTCCCCCTTTACATTATAGTCCACAGAGTTCCCCCTTTACATCATAGTCCACAGAGTTCCCCCTTTACATCATAGTCCACAGAGTTCCCCCTTTACATCATAGTCCACAGAGTTCCCCCTTTACATCATAGTCCACAGAGTTCCCCCTTTACATCATAGTCCACAGAGTTCCCCCTTTACATTATATTCCACAGAGTTCCCCCTTTACATTATAGTCCACAGAGTTCCCCCTTTACATTATATTCCACAGAGTTCCCCCTTTACATTATAGTCCACAGAGTTCCCCCTTTACATTATAGTCCACAGAGTTCCCCCTTTACATTATAGTCCACAGAGTTGCCCCTTTACATTATAGTCCACAGATTTTTCCCTTTTACATTATAGTCCACAGAGTTCCCCCTTTACATCATAGTCCACAGAGTTCCCCCTTTACATCATAGTCCACAGAGTTCCCCCTTTACATTATAGTCCACAGAGTTGCCCCCTTTACATTATAGTCCACAGAGTTGCCCCTTTACATTATAGTCCACAGAGTTGCCCCTTTACATTATAGTCCACAGAGTTGCCCCTTTACATCATAGTCCACAGAGTTCCCCCTTTACATTATAGTCCACAGAGTTCCCCCTTTACATCATAGTCCACAGAGTTCCCCCTTTACATCATAGTCCACAGAGTTCCCCCTTTACATTATAGTCCACAGAGTTCCCCCTTTACATCATAGTCCACAGAGTTCCCCCTTTACATCATAGTCCACAGAGTTCCCCCTTTACATTATAGTCCACAGAGTTGCCCCCTTTACATTATAGTCCACAGAGTTGCCCCTTTACATTATAGTCCACAGAGTCCCCCCTTTACATTATATTCCACAGAGTTCCCCCTTTACATTATAGTCCACAGAGTTCCCCCTTTACATCATAGTCCACAGAGTTCCCCCTTTACATCATAGTCCACAGAGTTCCCCCTTTACATTATAGTCCACAGAGTTGCCCCCTTTACATCATAGTCCACAGAGTTCCCCCTTTACATTATAGTCCACAGAGTTCCCCCTTTACATTATATTCCACAGAGTTCCCCCTTTACATTATAGTCCACAGAGTTCCCCCTTTACATTATATTCCACAGAGTTCCCCCTTTACATTATAGTCCACAGAGTTCCCCCTTTACATTATAGTCCACAGAGTTCCCCCTTTACATTATAGTCCACAGAGTTGCCCCTTTACATTATAGTCCACAGATTTTTCCCTTTTACATCTGAACTCGCAGAGTTCCTTTTCACTGTAAGGGGGGACTCTGCAGACTATGATGTAAGGGAGAACTCGGGAGACTCTAACATAAGGGATGCTCTGGTGTACAAAGAGTATGTAAGGGGGAGCTCTGATGTAATGAGTGCTCTGAGAACCCTGATTTACATTAGCGTACTCACTTAGAGGCAGGAGAAAGAAGGGGAGAGACTTAGTCCAGTCTGAATAATGTGTCCGGGTCTCAGACAGTCTGAAACCCGGACACATGATTCCAAACCCGAACTGTCCGGGTGAATCCCGAACAGGTGGCAACCCTACTGCAAATGGGCACAGTGAGGCTGCAAATGGGCATTGTTAACCAGTGTTGGTCATCTTACTTTAAAAAAGTAATTAGTTAAGTTACAAATTACTTCTCCCAAAAAATAATTGAGTTAGTAACTCAGTTACTACATTGGAAAAGTAATTTGTTACGCAGCAAAGTAACTGACTTTTTTTTTTTAAATATTCTATACGTGTAACTAAGGGGCGGGTCTAGTATTACTGTAACCAAGGGGCGCATTTATTATTATTATTGTTATATATCGTGTAACCAAGGGGCTGCTCTATTATTACTCTAACCAAGGGGCAGATCTGTTATAGCCTATAAGCAAGGGGCGGGTCTATTATTATTATATCGTGTAAGGGGCGGGTCTATTATTATTATATTGTGTAAGGGGCGGATGGCTACAGAAGAGGGCGAATGTTAAATTAATGGGCAGAGCTCGATATATAACAATAATAATAAATGCGCCCCTTGGTTACAGTAATACTAGACCCGCCCCTTACTTACACGATAGACGCCCCTTGCAGAGTAGCACGAGCATCAGGAGCGTGCGGCATCGCCTCGTACAATTACATGTTAACTGCGCCTGCGCGGTGTAGAGTTCAGTCAGAGCTGTTTAGGTTCGGCAATTTTCGGAAGCTCCGTAGTCCTTCGTACTGCGCAAGCCCTGCGCCTGCGCAGTACAGGGGGGTCCTTATCTGGCGGGGGAATTTTTTCGGCAGGACACCGGAATTACACTACTGCCATCTAGTGGCGGTAGATGTAATTGGGGTAACTAAGCCAAAGTAATGGGAACTGAGTTACCATGAGGGGAAAAGTAATCCAGCCCTCCAGCTGTTGCGGAACTACAATTCCCATGAGGCATTGCAAGGCTGACAGTTACAGGCATAACTCCCATAGGCAGAGGCATGGTGGGACTTGTACTTCCGCAACATCTGGAGGGCCACTAGTTTGAGACCCCTGCTCTAAAGTAACTGCGTTATGTAACTCCGTTTATTTTAACTCAGTTACTTACATCACTGCTGTTAACTCTCTTTTCAACTTACAGTAGCTGCGCATTTCTCACCCTAGGATTATACTGGAGTCAATAAGTTTTCCCATTTTTTTTGTGGTAAAATTAGGTGCCTCGGCTTATATTCGGGTCGGCTTATACTCGAGTATATACGGTAATTTAGGACTGGATCATAGTAATATAAACACTTATTATCCAACTTACTCTGTGCTGGAATCCATGTTGTTTGGATTTAGTCTTCTTCATGTACATTCCATGTAGAGCGTGGGCCAGAACATACACAGCCCTGTATGCATAGTAGGGCAGAGTTGTAAAACCATCAAATGCATTCCAATATTTTACACCTCTACAAGGTTTCACAGAAATGTTATAGAATGATTTAAAATGTTCATTTTTGCGAATGTTTGGGGAAAGGCAGTGAAACCCTTGAATCCAAATATCTTCCAGTATCGGGTCAGTAAAGCAGCGGGAGACGCTGACAGCAAGGTCTGAATTATTGAATTGTACGTTGATTTTTTGTGACCACAGAAATATGAAGCTGCAGTTGATTGCTGTAAAGTCATCATATAGTTTATTTCTTAGCTTACTCCACGAAGGCGGGAAAATAAATGTGATATTTTCTAAAACAGAGGGCATGAAGTGAACAAAAGAGAACCAGAACCATGTGAAAGTTCCACACACTATGACAACCTTAGCTGATGATCTACGAATACTCTCCAATGCTTCAGGGTCACTTATAATATCTTCAGTGAGTTTAATGATATAATCTGTGCAGATCCCATGTTGGCTCATCATCTTACTCAGTTGTTGGGTCTCATCATCACCGCTGCCATCCCATGTTGTTATTATTCCAACCAAGTTCCACCCAAAATGCTGCAAAAATTGTATAATAGCTGTAAAACGGGCACGATCGTCTGGAGTCATATGGAATAAGGTTGGATACATTCTTCCATCACTCAGGCGAGGGTCAGTGACTCGATAACTGATCTGGATGATAGGTTGGGAAATATTTGAATGAGATTTTATTATTCAGACAATGAAAATATGAGAAATTAGACATGTGCAATTCGTTTCGTCTTTTTTCGTTTTTTTTCGTTATTTTCGTTCATTCGTTTTTGTATGAATGAACGAACGATTCGCAAAATTTTTTAACAAATAACGAATCGTTCGAATCGAACGAATCCAAAAATAACGAAAATCTGAAAAAAACAACGAATGTATGAATGAAGAAAATCCAAAAAAACTAAAACAGGAACAACGAAAATGAAAATGAACGAAAAAATTCGTACATTCGTAACTTTTTTTTTTTCGATTCGTAATTTTTTGTGTCTCTTACAATGGCGCTGCTTAACGTGCTTTGAATGGATTGAACGAAAAAATGTGTACATTCGTAACTTTTTTTTTCGATTCGTAATTTTCCATGTCTCTTAAAATGTAATAATAGCATACACATTACTTAAAATTATGAATTATGCTCCGATTACAAATCTACGAATGTTACGAATGTACGAATAAATACAAATGCGTCCGAATTTTGAATAAACGAATAAACGAAAATTAAACTAACGAAAAAACGAATGAACGAAAAAATAACTCTTACGAAAATACGAATGCGTACGAATTTCGAATAAACGAAAATTAACTCTTACGAAAATAAGAATCGTTACGAATACGAACACCAACGATTTACAAATTTACAAATCGTTACGAATCAACGGAAACGAAAAAAACGAAACGAAAATAAACAATTTTTTTTCGGAAACGAAAAAAACGAAACGAAAATAAACAAATTTTTTTGTTGTGCACATGTCTATGAGAAATGCAATTTATAAACAAAGATCTTGTTATCATATTTATTTTTCTGTTCTAATAAAAAAAAAATTAGTACTTGTCAAAATTTTCATCATAAAGATTATTAAATATTTTAATGCCGCGTACACACGATCCAAATTTTGGTCGTAAAAAGCTCTGATGGTTTTCCCGACGGGATTTCGCTCAAGCTGTCTTGCCTACACACGGTCACACCAAATCCCGACCCTTAAGAACGCGGTGACGTACAACATGTACGACGGGACTAGAAAAAGGAAGTTCAATAGCCAGTAGCCAATAGCTTCCGTCTCGTAGTTGAACCTGAGAATGCGTGAGTTTTTGCGGGTCGGAATTGCATAAACACGAGCGGAATTTCCGATAGAACCTTTTTCCATCGGAAAAGTTGAGAACCGGAATTTTGCTGGCCGAATTTCCGCCAGCAAAAGATTGAGAATCTTTTGCTGGTGGAAATTCGGCCAGCAAAATTCCAATGGAGCATACACACGGTCGCATTTTCAGACGAGAAGCTCTCATCGGTCTTTTGCTGCCCAAAATTCCGACCGTGTGTATGCGGAATTACAGTGTAAACAAATTAAAGCGGAGCTCCAGATTCCCCCCAAAAAATAAAAAAATCAGCTGCTACAAATACTGTAGAGATAAAAATGGAGCTGCGCTAAAAAATAATAATAAATATAATAACCCTAGATTGATAAAACACACAAAAAATGCAAATGCTGAATGAATGAATGACTTGTATAGCTCTGCACCTGCGAACTAAATCGCCTCAAGGTGCTTGATCCGTCCTGTGCTTCCTGCTTCTTAGAAGAGGTGGGTCTTGAGTTTTTTTCTGAAGGCCTGATGGTTTTCTTCCATGCGGATGTACAGTGCCTTGCGAAAGTATTCGGCCCCTTTGAACTTTTCAACCTTTTGCCACATTTCAGGCTTCAAACATAAAGATATTAAATTTTAATTTTTTGTAAAGAATCACCAACAAGTGTGAAGTGGAACGAAATCTATTGGATATTTTAAACTTTTTTAGCAAATAAAAAACTGAAAAGTGGTGCGTGCAAAATTATTCGGCCCCTTTACTTTCAGTGCAGCAAACTGACTCCAGAAGTTCAGCGAGGATCTCTGAATGATCCAATGTTGTCCTAAATGACTAATGGTTATAAATAGAATCCACCTGTGTGTAATCAAGTCTCTGTATAAATGCACCTGCTCTGTGATAGTCTCAGGGTTCTGTTGAAAGCACAGAGAGCATCATGAAGACCAAGGAACACACCAGGCAGGTCCGTAATACTGTTGTGGAGAAGATTAAAGCCGGATTTGGATACAAAAAGATTTCACAAGTTTTAAACATCCCAAGGAGCACTGTGCAAGCGATCATTTTGAAATGGAAGGAGTATCAGACCACTGCAAATCTACCAAGACCTGGCTGTCCCTCTAAACTTTCAGCTCAGACAAGGAGAAGACTGATCAGAGATGCAGCCAAGAGGCCCATGATCACTCTGGATGAACTGCAGAGAACTACAGCTGAGGTGGGAGAGTCTGTCCATAGGACAACAATCAGTCGTACACTGCACAAATCTGGCCTTTATGGAAGAGTGGCAAGAAGAAAGCCATTTCTCAAAGATATCCATAAAAAGTCTTGTCTAAAGTTTGCCACAAGCCACCTGGGAGACACACCAAACATGTGGAAGAAGGTGCTCTGGTCCGATGAAACCAAAATCAAACTTTTTGGCCACAATGCAAAACGATATGTTTGGCGTAAAAGCAACACAGCTCATCACCCTCAATACACCATCCCCACTGTCAAACATGGTGGTGGCAGCATCATGGTTTGGGCCTGCTTTTCTTCAGCAGGGACAGGGAAGATGGTTAAAATTGAGGGGAAGATGGATGCAGCCAAATACAGGACCATTCAGGATAAAAACCTGTTGGAGTCTGCAAAAGACCTGAAAGTGTGACGGAGATTTATCTTCCAACAAGACAATGATCCCAAACATACAGCAAAATCTACAAAGGAATGGTTCACAAATAAACGTATCCAGGTGTTAGAATGGCCAAGTCAAATTCCAGACCTGAATCCAATCGAGAATCTGTGGAAAGAGCTGAAAACTGCTGCTCACAAACGCTCTCCATCCAACCTCACTGAGCTCGAGCTGTTTTACAAGGAAGAATGGGCAAGAATTTCAGTCTCTCGATGTGCAAAACTGATAGAGACATACCCCAAGCGACTTGCAGCTGTAATCGCAGCAAAAGGTGGCTCTACAAAGTATTAACGCAAGGGGGCCGAATAATTTTGCACGCCCCACTTTTCATGTTTTTATTAGTTAAAAAAGTTTCAAAAATCCAAAAGATTTCGTTCCACTTCACAATTGTGTCCCACTTGTTGGTGATTCTTCACAAAAAATAAAAAATGTATATCTTTATGTTTGAAGCCTGAAATGTGGTAAAAGGTTGAAAAGTTCAAGGGGGCCGAATACTTTCGCAAGCCACTGTAAGTCGGTAGAGCGTTCCATAGGTCCTTGGACTGTGAATCTTTGTTCTCCCTTTGATATTTAGCGGGATTTAAGGACGAGGAGGAGGTTTTGGTTAGTTGATTGGAGGCTGCTGTGCATATAAGTTGAAATAGCTTGATATAGCTTGAAAAATCTTGATATAACTTGTGACAACTCCACAAACGCGTGCTTCTCCACCACATCGATTGCGTGCTTACCAGAGGCAAGCTAAAATAAGCTTGCGGCTATTGGCTATTGTTCCAAAAAAGTAGCGATGACAGCTCTTATATACTTGATGTAATGAAGCAGGAACACACAGAAAACAGCCAAGGGGACTCGATCATTCAGTGGTCTTGATGGAGGACTAGAGGGTAACCCAAAATAAATAGGAACTCACCATAGTGTAAATCCCATTAAAACATTTATTAAAAACTAAAGATTGCACTTACACATAGTAAGAAGTAAACTTGCAAAGATTAAAAGAAAGCCGGCCAGCAAGCGAACACCCGTCAGCTAAGGTAAACAGCACGATCATGTCACCATGCCACTCCTCCCGACTTGCGTTTCGTCACACTCTGATGTCCTCCTGGGACAAATACTGTAGCTGTTGGCTTTTATTATAAGGATACCTACCTGTCCAGGGATCCAGCAATGTCCTCACCCAAGCCGGTCCTTTAATCGGCTTTGGGTGCTGGCACCGGCATCTTCAGTAAGGGAAACTGGAAGTGAAGCTTTGTGGCTTCACAGCCGGTCTCCTTCTGCGCATGCATGAAACACACTGCTTTTTGTGAATGGGCCATCATTTTCCAGGACCTGTGAAGTGTCCCAGAAGGCTGCAGGGATTGGGAGGCTAAACTTTCGGCTCAGATCGCCACGCCCCCCTCCCCCGAAATAGTGCCAAATGTGTCAGTGGAAGGGGTAGATAGAAGGAAGACAAGCAGAACTTCCCCCTTTGGGAGGAGTTATGCTTGAAATACAGTATACTGTATATGGGAGTGTACTCATTGTTTTACAGCAGCCCTAAGGTGAGCAGCTGTTGTAGATGAATGAAAGATTTTGGTAAAAAGTATCCGTTTTACTTTGTATTGCTTACTTTATGTGAAATGCCCAGTGATCCTGCTTTCCTATTGCAAGCTGACCATGCTAGGCATGAGAGCAGATCAAGCCCTGTGTAGTCAGATTTATGGCTGTGCTGGGAGAAAAATGTGCCTGTCCTCCAATGGCTAAGACTTGTGTTGATGCACCCCCCGCACAGCTCTTTACTGGGAAAATAAGTGTGTTGCTGTTTCTCTTCCTCTTGCTGACACATAACCTGCAGCCCCCCCCCCCCCCCCACACTTTCTAAGCCCTTCATGCAGCTGAGAACAAAGCACGACATTTTTTGCAAAGGGGCCCCCTTAAAATCCACACCAGGGAGTGTTATGAATTTTGGGGAGGAAACCCTGTTATTTCCTACTATTTTTTACTCAGGGATTGACCTTAAAATCCATACCAAAGGGTATTAACTTTTTGGAGACCCAACACTTTTTTTATTTTAACCACTTAAGGACCAGGCCTATTTTTTACACTTGGTGTTTACAACTTAACTTTTTTTGCTAGAAAATTACTTAGAACCCCCAAACATTATATATATTTTTTTCAGACACCCTACAGAATAAAATGGCGGTTGTTGCAATACTTTAATGCCCGTACGGTCGGATATTCCGATGGAAAAAGGCAGATCAGATTATGTTGTTGGAAAATCCGATCATGTGTGGGCTCCGTCGGAATTTCAACGGAAAAAGTTTGAGAGCTGGATCTAAAATTTTCCGACAACAAAATCCGATCAGACTTTTTCCGATCGTGTGTAGAGAATTCCAACACACAAAGTGCAACGCATGCTCAGAAGAAATTTGTAGACGAAAGCTATTGGCTACTGGCCTCTACGTACTCCCGTCGTACCGTTTTGTACGTCACCTCGTTCGAACTTTGTCCGACCGTGTGTGCAACACAAGTTTCGTACAAAATTTGTTGGAAAAAATCAGACGGATTTTGTGGTCGGAATGTCCGACCGTGTGTACGGAGAATTACCGTATTTGTCAGCAGTCTTAGAAACACAATTTATTTTGAAAAAATACACTTTTTTTAATTAAAAAACAATAAAACAGTAAAGTTAGCCCAAATTTTTTTAATATTGTGAAAAATAATGTTACGACGAGTAATTTGATACCCAACGTGTCATGCTTCAAAATTGCGCCCGCTCGTGGAATGGCGAACAAACTTTTTACACTTAAAAATCTCCATAGGTTAAGTTTAAAAATTTTTACAGGTTACCTGTTTTGAGTTACAGAGGAATATTTTGCAAGAGTTTTTGCTCTCGCTCTAAGACCCCTTTCACACTGGGGCGCTTTGTAGGTGCTACAGCGCTAAAAATCTCCAATCGCCCCGAGGGCTTTCACACTGGAGCGGTGCGCTGGCAAAACGCTGAAAAAAGTCCTGCTAGCAGCAGCTTTGGAGTGGCGAAGGAGCGGTGTATACACCGCTCCTTCACCACTCCTTCATCGTGCCTGCCCATTGAAATCAATGGGGCAGTGCGGCTATACCGCTGGCATAGCGCTGCTGCAGCGGCGCTTTGCAGGCAGTTTTAAAACCTCCTCACTAGCGCCCGAATACCGCCGATAAAACAAGTGGCTCTAAAAATTGCACCATTTTACCTCCGAGGCCGCCGCCGCCCCAGTGTGAAAGGGGCCTTACAAGCAGGGCCCTCTGATTCCTCCTGTACTGAATTGTATTTTAATTGTACTGTCTGACCTAACATTGTAAAGCACTGTGCAAACTGTTGGCGCTTTATAAATCATGTAAAATAATAATAATAATAATAATAATAATAATATTTTATATATCCTTGTTAATAATGTGGCTCACTAATGAATTCTAAGCCTCCAATCTTGGTTAAGGAGGCCATATAAGGACATAAGTATGGCTTTACCTTATACCAAAAGAAAGTTATTGTTAACTGAGCAGGAGGAGGCCAAGCCCATTTTCTTCTCAACGATTGGCTATTTTTTTACATTCAAGTTCTATATGACCACCCACTCCTTCTCAATAAACTCCATTCCCTTGGCCTCCAAGATTCTGCTCTATCCTGGTTCTCTGCCTATCTATCACAGCGCTCCTTTAGTGTTACCTACAACTCTGTCTCCTCCTCTTCATTGCCCCTTTCTGTGGGGGTCCCCCAAGGCTCTGTTCTTGGACCCCTTCTCTTCTCTATCTACACCTCCTCCCTTGGTCACTTGATAACCGCCCACGGCTTCCAATACCACTTATACGCTGATGACACCCAAATCTATCTGTCTACTCCTCATCTCACTCCCTCAGTCTCCTCTCGCATTACTAACTTATTAACTGACATCTCAGCATGGATGTCGCACCACTTCCTTAAACTAAATCTCCCTAAAACTGAGTTACTAATATTCCTCCCCCGCCCGTGCCCCCCTCCATAACTTTTCCATCAAAATCAACAATGCAACCATCAGTCCCTCCCCTCACGCCAGGGTACTCGGACTTGTCATTTCAGGCTTAAGTCCAATCGTTGTCAAAAGTTTGTAGACTTCACCTCCGTAACATCTCTAAAATTCAACCCTTTTTAACAAATGAAACCACCAAGCTTCTCATTCACTCCCTTGTTATCTCTCGCCTTGACTATTGCAACTCCCTTCTCATTGGCCTGCCTCTCCATAGGCTCCTCCCCTCTTCAGTCTATCATGAATGCTGCTGCCAGACTTATCCACCTTACCAACGGGTCAGTGTCTGACAACCCTCTCCTCCAATCCCTACATTGGCTGACGGTCACTCAGCGAATTAAATTAAAAATACTAACCGCAACTTACAAAGCCATTCACAACATTTCCCCGAGCTACATTGCCAATCTTGTCTCCAAACATATCCCAAACCGTCCTCTCTGCTCTTCTTAAGACCTCCTACTTTCAAGCTCTCTCGTTTTCCTCCTCCAATGCTCGTCTCCAGGATTTCTCCAGAGCCTCTCCCATCCTCTGGAACTCGCTACCTCAACCTGTCCGGCTATCGTCTACTCTAGCTACCTTCAGGCGATCCCTGAAAACTCATCTCTTCAGGGAAGCCTATCATGTCTCCAACTAATCTTTTACAACTTCCATCAGCTCATTCCCCACAGTTATAACCTTTTGTACCACCTGCCCCACCCTATTAGATTGTAAGCTCTTCTGAACAGGGCCATCTTAATCCTCTTGTATTTTATTGTATTATAACTGTATTGTCTCCCTTTTATATTGTAAAGCGCTGCGTAAACGGTTACATATATATATATAAATCCTGTAATAATAATAATAATATATTATCACAGCCAAAATTGGTAAGGCTGGGTTCACACTATTGCAAATTGGATGGGGGTTCCCTGCATCCAATTTGCGATAGCAGGAGATTTTGACTGTCTCTATATGGTGCCAGTTCACATATATCTCTGCCGCGGCTTAAGTGTAAATTTGCACAGGGGTCCTGTGCGTCTTTTGGTCCGTTTCAGGTCCGAATTCAGCCAAAAATTTGGGCTGAAATCGGACCTGAAATGGTGAACGAGGATGCACCGGACCCCTGCTGTGAGCCGAATGCAAAGATAGTGTGAACCCTGGCGACAGGCAGCTGGATGCGTCACTTGCAGTTGCCATGGGAAAACAGCAGATTTGACAGGAGGCTTGGACAACTGGATTTTGTACAGCCATCTGTGTTTTCGTGCAGTAGCAGGCTTTACCTTTTTTTGGAACCCTTCTGTGATCGAGTTAATAGAGCGGTGGAGGCTTAATATTGCAATCTACCTGGATGATCAAATGTCCCGGCTGGGTATATAAAACCACAAATGTCTGAGACCTCCAGTAATAGGAGGTCTCAGGAGCTGGTAAGCCGCCATTTTATGAGGTGGAGGTGTTTCTCTGAACTGTTGCAATTTCTTGGTGAAATTATCCACGAATAAGGGATCCTTTGTATCACGTCACTATATGGACTTTCTTGCTTTTTATCCATATAGACTTTCTTCATCAATTATCCACATTTTCATTTTAGCGCAGTTTATTTATTGATATCAGTCACATATTGCATTATTTTTGATAGCACTGTATTATTTTTTAATTTCAATTTTAGTGTGAGTCCAGCCTTATGCCCCATACACACGATCAGACTTTCCAACAACAAAACTGTGGAATTTTGTTTGAAGGTTTTTGGCTCCAACTTGTCTTGCATACACACGGTCACACAAATGTTGGCCAACAATTACGAACTTAGTGACATACAAGAAGTACGGCGAGCTGAGTAAAGGGAAGTTCTATAGTCATGTGATATCTCCATTACGAACGCTAGTTTTTGAAGACCGAGCGCTTCCGGCCCGTACTTGATTCTGAGCATGCATGAACTTTTCTGCGATGGACTTGTGTACACACAATCGGACAGTCCGACAACAAAGTTTTGTTGGCGGAAAATTTGAGAACCTGCTAGCCAACAAAGTCCGACAACAAATGTTCGATGGAGCATACACACGGTCAGACTTTCAGCCAACAAGCTCACATCCAACTTTTCCCGTTGGAAAGTCCGATCGTTTGTACGCGGCATTAGACTTGTCTCATCCAGAACTGATATGAGGCATGTGTCTGGTCCTGATCCACGGTGCCATGCCATGGTGGGGCCCATGGCAGAAACAGCATCTTTAGTTAAGTATTCTTGTCATATGTTCTTTATCTGTATGTGTCATTATCTTTAATAAATGTTATACTTGTAAGTATTTGTGTGATCTCTCTTTGCAAATATCAAACACAACCCCAAAAACATGACACAACACTCCCCATTGGCTTTTTTTTTTTTTACTAATCTCTTGCCTATTAGCCTTAAGAATGGGAATAATTGATTCAGATTGATACAGATTCAGCTCCTATAGACCTCAATGAGTTTTTTTTTTTTTTCAATAACTTTTATTGAATTTTAGTAGGTTAACAGTGTATCACTGACAAGCATGTCAATACAAAAATGAAAACATTATTGGGGTCCATAAATCGCAATATCATGAGCACACAATCCATTGCATGAGGAATACATGAAGGTGAATGAAAAAGAGAAAACAATGCCTGAAGTTATAAAGGAACCACTGAAAAAAAACACGTATTGAGAATTATCATAGGGTGTAAAAGGTGGCCATCGCATGATGTAGTTTGCAGCCAAGGTATTCTAGATGGCCAGGGTTATCAGTAATGTGGATTAACACTGAAAGAGCGATTCGGGATGTGTAGGGAGGTTGTATATACAATCACCGTCCACAGCCTTCCCAAGCACCATTCACCCCTATTCGGGACCTTGCTGTAAATGGGGGGGGGGGGGCCTGTGTCACGTAATCCAGTAGTGCAAATTGGGATGGTATATTAGGGCTCGTCAGTGAGTCCCGAGGGGATGTGGAGTTTACAGATATGGGGGGGGATGGGGAGTCCAGTGATCGTGTGGAGATGCACTCATACCCTAAATAAAGGGCAATTGGGTGAATTATGTGAGAGGTCCACCTGCGACCTCCCGCGGTAGTGCTTGGTAGGAGTTCAGGGTGGAGGGGGATGGGGAGCAGGGGAAGTGTTCGGAGAAGTGAGTGACCTATAATGGAACCAGAAGGACCACATAGCAGAAAATTTGGTTGGGTTGTAGTTTGTTATGACAGATGAGCTTTTCCATGTCTGCTATTTTGTCTACCCTACGGATCCAATTGTCTACGATGAGAGAGGTAGAGTTTCTCCATAAGACAGGGATGCAGAGGTTGGCAGCATTGATGAGGTGAAGTGAAAGATACTTTTTATATGAGCAAAGAGGTTTAGGGGTGTGATGTAAAAGGTAGTGTGCAGGTGAAAAAGTCGGTGTGCGGGTGGTGATGTGGGAAATCCTCTGATGGATTTCGGACCAGAATGGCTGCATATGAGGGCAGTCCCACCAGATGTGGAGTAGGGTGCCGCGTGCAGTATGACATCTCCAGCAGGTTGGTGGGACCGATGGGTAGAAGTGATGGGCCTTGTCAGGAGTCCTATACCACTTGGAGAACATTTATATCTGTTATCCTGACTCAATGAGGTTTTTATTAAGCATCCAAACCTGTTATATGTTTGCCAAACGTCTCACAACCCAAACCAGGGAGGATTGGGCCCATCCATATCTGAGGTACAGATAGGCTTGATAGAGGGGTACAGTATCTGCCCCGCAAATACATTGCTTAGAAAAATTAGAAATGCAGAGATCTAGCAACACTTCTGGCCTGGTGCTAGCTTCCCATCTTGACTGAGTTCAAAGCACCCCTCTACCTTATCTCATTACATCATATCCTCTATCATATCACATACACAAATTGAATAAGAGATCAGCTGACATAATAACAGAATAAGCTAATTTATGATGATTGGTCTCCCAGCAGAACTTATCATGGCACATGTGTATTAAGATGCTGACTGTCCTGTAGCATGTATATAAAATAACTGAAGTACTTATAAATTTACAGAACAAATAACTAAAATAGAACTTTTAGAACAGTTATATTCAACATTCTATCATCCTCCATAATATAATGTGTTCTAATTTCTAGACATGTGCAATTAGTTTAGTTTCAAATTTGTTTTTTTAACTAAATTTAACAAATTAGTAAATTCGGAAATATCAGAATTAACGAAAACCCGTTATTTTTTTCCAAATATTTGTATATTTATATAATCAAAAATTTGTAAATTAGAAAATTCGTAAATTCGTAAATTTGAAAATCCGAAAACCCAAAGATTCTAAAATCTGAAATAATAACTAACAAATAATAACTTAACTATTAAATTATAGGTATTGGAATTTCCATTCAAATTTGGCTGTTAGTGAACGTAACCAATACAAATTTATCCAAACTTACAAACTATCCAAAATAACAAATGCCGTATCCAAACGAATGGAACATAACACATAATTAATAATAAATAACAATAATAATAATAATAATAAACATGTTTTATTATTATTATTTATTATTAATTTGTTCCCTTCCCTTTGTTTAGATGTGGCATTCATTATTTTGAATAATTTGTAACTTCGTAATCTTTACGTTCACTAACAGCCAAATTTGCAATTACCTATAATTTAATATATCTATATAGCTGTATATGTGTTGTAAACCAGAGTCTCTTGATGTACAAATGTCCAAGAGGAAATTCTATGCATGGCTTTGTCTACCACTGCCACTCTCCTGCTCTAACCTCCCGCAAGGAAGCCATGCAGAAGAGACAGATCCAGCTCCTTCTCCACCCTGATAGCAAACTTTGATGCTGTCTCCATTGGCACCTCACCCTCTAATCATCTCTTCAGTCCCGTAGCATGACAATGCATTCATTTCTCTTTCTCCACCCAATCTGCAAACAGAGCCGGCTTTCGACTCTTCCATGCTCACGACCACAGCCGCCAAGCTCTCTGACTTACTACCATAGCACCTGGACTATGTTATGTCCTCTCCTGCCGTGGATCACCAAGGAGCAGGTGAGCAGCCACTGCATTCTCTGCGTAATGTCTCTACTACCACTGTTCCCATGTGTTCTCTGCCATAGAGTCTACATTTTTGCAGCATACAGCCGAGATACAGAGAAAGTCTAAATCTAATCTATCTCAGTTGCACACCTGCTCCTCTAGTGTGCCTCCACAAGTAGGGGTCTCTCCCCTATTTTTACATCTCTTTGGGGTGAGAAATGGTGGGAACATTGGGAGGATGTGCAGACTGCTGAGATTTCCAGCTTCTGGTCAATCTCCATCGTGCCCTTACTTCCCTCCACACAAAATCCCATGGGCTCCCCTGCTTCACTCTCCTGTGTCCCTCATATCTAATTCAGATACTAAGGAACCATTTATTTATTCCTACCAAAAAAAAATTCCAAATGCTCATACAAGAGGTCCGTGACACCTGCCACACTGAAATCACTGCTCTGCGAGAAGATTTTCAAGGTCTTACTAATCATGTGGAGTACATTCATACTCTTCATACCATGATAGCACCTCAAAACTCCACTATTAGAGACATTTAACGCCAACAAGAGGACTTGGAGAACCGTGGACGTAGAAATAACAATAGCCTTTGGGGTCTACCAGAAGCAACTAGGCATGAGGATCTGAAGGAGACCCTGTAAGTAATTTTTAAAAACATTCTGTGCGAACTGGCCTCCCATAAATTTGAAATCAATGGAGATTAAAGAGCATCACTCCCAGTGGGACAATTTTCACAGCCAATGATACCACCTGTAAAACTCATCCCTACATTAATAAATATATAAATTGATTTGCATTTTAATGAGTGAAATAAGAATTTTATTCCCTATCAATCGGCAAGATTTCTGGCTCCCAGGTGCCTTATATACAGTTAATGAGCTGAGATTAGGAGCACTCTCTTAAGGGAGTGCTCCTAATCTCAGCTTGTTACCTGTATAAAAGAAACCTGTTCACAGAAACAATCATTTAATCAGATTCAATCTCGTCACCATGGCCAAGGCCAAAGAGCTATCCAAGGATGTCAGGGACAAGATTGTAGACCTACACAAGGCTGGAATGGGCTACAAGATCATCACCAAGCAGCTTGGTGAGAGGGGGACAACAGTTGGTGCGATTATTCGCAAATGGAAGAAACACAAAATAACTGTCAATCTCCCTCGGTCTGGGGCTCCATGCAAGATCTCACCTCATGGAGTTTCAATGATCATGAGAACAGTGAGGAATCAGCCCAGGACTGCACGGGATAATCTTGTCAATGATCTCAAGCAGCTGGGACAATAATCACCAAGGGAACAATTGGTAACACACTATGCCATGAGGACTGAAATCCTGCAGTGCCCGCAAGGTCCCCCTGATAAAAAAAAAACACATGTACAGGCCCATCTGAAGCTTGCTAATGAACGATTCAGAGGAGAACTGGGTGAAAGTGTTGTGGTCCGATGAGACCAAAATCGAGCTCTTTGGCATCAAATCAACTTGCTGTGTTTGGAGGAGGAATGCTGCCCTTGCCCCAAATAAAACCATCCCCACCATCAAACATGGTGGTGGAAACATTATGCTTTGGGGTGTTTTTCTGCTAAGGGGATAGGACAACTTCACTGCATCAAAGGGACGATGGACGGGGCCATATACGTTCAATTCTTGGGTAAGAACCTCCTTCCCTCAGCCAGGGCATTGAAAGTGGGTCATGGATGGGTATTTCAGCATGACATTGACCCAAAACACATGGCCAAGGCAAAAATGGAGTGGCTCAAGAAGAAGCACATTAACCACCTGACAACTGGGCACTTAAACCCCCTCGTGACCAGACCAATTTTCAGCTTTCGGTGCTCTCACACTTTGAATGACAATTACTCAAGAAGTCATGTAATACTGTACCCAAATACATTTTTGTTATTTTTTTCATACAAATAGAGCTTTCTTTTGGTGGTATTTGATCACCTCTGTTTTTTTTTTTATTTTTTGCGCAATGAATGAAAAAACATTTTGAAAAAAAAAATGTTTTCTTAGTTTCTGTGATAAAATTTAGCAAATTATAAATTTTTCTTCATACATTTTGGCCACAATTTATACTGCTACATATCATTGGTAAAAATAACCCAACTTAGTGGATATTATTTGGTCTGTGTGAAAGTTATAGAGTCTACAAGTTGTGGTGCAAATCTTAAAAAAATGATCACACCTGATGTACTGGTGGCCTATCTCATTTCTTGCGACCTGAACAAGCCAGGAAAGTACAAATACCCCCCCCCCCCCCCCCCCCCCAAATTACCCCTTTTTTGTAAGTAGACATTCCAAGGTATTTAGTAAGATGCATGGTGAGGTTTTTGATCATTTTTTCCCACAATTCTTTGCAAAATTAAGATTTTTTTTCCCCACAAAATTGTCATTGTAATAGGTTATTTCTCTCACATTGAAAGTGTATACCACAAATGACACCCCAAAATACATTCTGCTACTCCTAAGTATGGCAATACCACATGTGTGGGACTTTTTCACAGCCTAGCCACATAGAGAGGCCCAACATGCAGGGAGAACCATCAGGTGTTCTAGAAGCATAAATGACACATCTAACCTGTTGACTACCTATTACAGTTTTTAAGGCCCTCGAGCGCCAGTATAACAATATCACATGTGTGAGACTTTTACACAGCCTGACCACATACAGAGGCCTAATATTGAAGTAGCACCTTCAGACGTTCTAGGAGCATAAATTACACATTTCATTTCTCAACCACCTATTACACTTTTGAAGGCCCTGGAGCACCAGGAAAATGGAAACGCCCACAAAATGACCAAATGACCCCATTTTGGAAAGCTAACACCCCAATGTATAACCTATGAGGCATAATGAGTCTTTTTTTCCATAAGTTTTTGGAAAATGTGTAAAAAAAAAAAATGAAAATGCAAAATGAAAACATAGCATGCACATACCAAGAATTACACCCAAAATACATTCTGCTGAGCAAAGGGTAAACAAAAGATTACCTGTGGTTTTAGTAGCGCAGTTGTCCACAGGAGGATAGCACTGGTCCAGGCAGCAGGCAGGGATTTGGTCAGCAAAAGTGAACAGGCAACAGGCAGGAATACTGTCCATGGTCAGTACAGGCCGCAGGCAGGGATGCTGTCCATATACAGTCCAGGGTCAGTGCAGGCAGAGATTGTCAGCAGTGCCAAAATATTGATCCTGGTAGTAGGCAGGAACATGGTCCATGTGGTGTGGTCAGTTCATGCGACAGGCAGAGGCATGATGGCATAGGTCCTACAGGCAGCAGGCAGAAGTAGGGCCTCGTTCAGGACAGAATGGGGACAGGGGTAGAGGCTTCTCCCACCCAAATCTCTTTGAAGCCTCTGAGTCTCCAGACCCTAATCTAGGAATGAGAAAACTGTTTTTTTCATCCAGAAAAACTAGTCTGGAGCCCTTCACATATGTGAGACCCCTGTGTTATGAATCCCACTAGTCCAGTGGCAGGGTACAAGATCAGTCCAAGAGGCAGGCAAAAAGGATGGTAAACAGTCCAGGGTCAGTTCCAGATCAGGCAAAGGTATGTACAGAATCTGTAGGCAGCAGCGTGTTCGAATAAGAAGCCAGGGTCAGTTCCAGATCAGGCAGAGGTATGAACATAATCGGTAGGCAGAAGCGTGGTCGAATAACAAGCCAGGGTCAGTTACAGAGCAAGTAGAGGCATAAGAGGTGTGAAGGTAAATGGCAGGAAGTGAGGGTTATGTTTACCATACTTCACTAATAATGTAGTGAAGTATTGTAAAGGCGTATTGTAACAGCCTGGTCGGGAAGGACATTGGTGACAATAAAAAGTGGTGTCTCTTCTAACTCTTCCTCTGGTGCACACCCGGCATTTTTTCTGATGTTTTTGGCCTGTTGGTTGGGGGGGGGGGGGGGGTTTAAGGAAAGTGGCGTTTGGAGAGTCTGCTAATCACAATGGATCAAATGGTTTCTGGTGTGCCATTCGGGAATACAAGGGCAGTGGTGATTTCCTCCTGGTAGCCAAGGAAGGATTTGGGGCTTTCAGTGGATTTGTGATATATAACGTAGCTGTTGTATATGGCCAAATTAAACAAATAAATTGATTTTTTTTTTTATACCACTGGTATGTTCGTCTTGTGGCAAGGTAGGGTTCAAGAATTTGGTCATTGAAGTTGACACCCCCCATGAACATATGTATTTGTGGATACATGTTGGTTTTTGGATTGGGCCATTCCTCCTGGTGATCTCAACGAATGTATTGCTGTGGATTGATGAAAGCATGTAAACATCCCTTCTGTCCCTTCACTCCTCTGTCCCTTCACTCCTCGGCTGAAAATAATCTTTGTGACATTTTTGGTGATGACAAATGGCACTGATATGTGGCACTGATGACACGTGACACTGGCAGATGGCACTGGTGACAGATTGCACTGATACGTGGCACTGATGACACGTGACAATGGCAGATGGCACTGATAAAAGTGGCACTGATGAAATGTGGCACTGATGTGGCACTGATGAAATGTGGCACTGATGTGGCATGTGACACTAATAGGTGGCACTGATGTGGCAGGTGACACTGACAGGTGGCACTAATGTGGCAGGTGACACTGACGACAGATGGCACTGATGACTGATTGCACTGATAGATGGCACTGTGACACCAATGGCACTGATGTGGCACTGTATGGGCACAATTTGGGCTCTGATGTGTGTGTTTGTACTGTAACTGGTGTTCAAAAAAACGTTGGCACTCACAGATCTGCAGCTAGAAGCTCTCCCTCCTCACACGCGGTCTCTGTGTGAGGAGGGAGAGCCAGCAATGAGAGATGATCTCATATGTTTACATATGCAATCATCTCTCATTGGACACTCAGATCAAGTGCTAAATGGCCGATGTGATTGGCCATTTAGCATGATCTGTGATTAGCTGGGTCCAAGGGACACGGCCAACACAGAATTTCCCAGATACGCACCCGCGGTGGCGCGCAGAGGGAAAGTAAACAGGGGGACATCCAGGGACACCCTCCCGGCAATTGAGTGCCACGCTGTAGCCGTCTTTCGGCTATAGCGTGGGCGCAAAGTGGTTATGGTCCTGGAGTGGTCTAGCCAGTCTCCAGACCTTAATCCTATAGAAAATATGTGGAGGGAGATGAAGGTTTGAGTTAACAAACCTCAGCCTTGAAACCTGGTGGGCAACTACAAGAATTGTCCTTCTCTGTGATTGCCAACAAGGGTTTTGCCATCAAGTACTAAGTCATGTTTTGCGAAGGGGTCCAATACTTATTTCACTTACTAAAATGCAAATCAATTTGTAACTTTTTTTAAATGCTTTTTTCTGGATATTTTTGTTGTTATTCTGTCTTTCACTGTTTAAAACCTACCATTAAAATGATAGACTCGTCATTAGTTTGTCAGTGGACAAACATATAGAATCAGCAGGGGATCAAATACTTTTTTTCCCTCAGTGTATATCATTAAAGAGGACACTATATGCAAGGCTCACAATATGTGCAACCTAGAATTTGACGGGCCCTCATTCAACTGTACCTAGATCTCTCCTGGTTGACTCTGAGCAAATTTAACTCTCTGCTACCATGTTTGGCAATTTGAATCTGATATTTCTTACCACTGGGGGTTCCCATTCAGCCTTATAATGGAGGGAGATGGTGAATCATCTAAACTAAGGTTTTCTGAAGATTTTCCCTCTGCCCCCCCACCCCAAAGCACATTGTCCCCAGGGACTCTTCCCCACAACTGAGTAGGGGGTACTATGTCCCAATTCTAATTCATTTGGGGGAGGGGGCCCCCTTGTTAAAGGGGGATTCCAGATTCCGATAAGCCCCCTGCCCGCAGACCCCCACAACCACACCCACGGTTGTGGGAATGAGACCCTTGCCTCCAGCAACATGGGGACAAGGTGCCTTGGGATGGGGGGCACCCCTTGCCCCAAAGCACCCACCCCACCATGTTGAGGGCATGTGGCATGGTATGGTTCAGGGGTGGGCGCTCGCTCATCCTCCCCCTTTCCAGACCTGTCAGGTTGCATGCCCAGGTAAGGGTCTGGTATGAATTTTTTTTCTTTGTTTACCAGCACTTTTCTTTTATTGTTCAGCTGCCAGCTGAGAAACCCATTGACAGCCGGTGACTCATTTGTTGTTAAGGACGCTGCGGCCAGCTTCCCAGCCCCACTCCTTAACAGCCAGCTTATACTCTGCCCTGATTGGGCAAGGCTTTGCCCAATCAGGGTGCAGAATGCACTGTGCAGCGTTCAGTGCATTGCATGGTGCTCGTTGGGGCAAACACCCGCCAACACCCTGCAAATTCAGGTGGTCTGTAAATGGCCAAACAGGCAAATGTTTGGCCTGAACTCATGCTTGGGCCGAACCATTCGCCAATCTCTATTGGCAATCGGTCAAAAAAGGAAAAAAAGACTAGTGGCCAAATATCTCATATACATCCCTCTTCCATGTATTTGAAGAGTGACAGGTCAAAATCTAAATTAAGACCAGTAGTACTCACTGTGTTCAGCTCAAAGATCACCCTTGTTTCATTAATTGATACAGCTAGTTTAGGCTGGGTTTCCCCACATCCAAAAGCAGAAGATTTTGACTGACTCTCTATGGAGCCAGTTCACATATATCGTCTACGGCTCCGGTGCAAATTTGCATCCAAATTTGCATTTGCCCGCATTCAATTTGGATGACAGGAGATTGTGACCAACTCTCTATGGAGTTGGTTTACATATCTTCATTGTGGAACAGCTTACACAGGAGTCCTGTACGTCTCTGACTCCGTTTCAGGGCTGAATTCAGGCAAAAAATGTGGCCTGATTCATCCCTAAAATGGAGAATAGGGATGCACCAGACCCCTGTTGTGAACCGCATCCGTCGGCAGTGTGAACCCAGCCTTATACTACTGCCCCTACAATGTTGTTACATTTTGTCAATCCCACAAAAGATCAATAGACTAGGATCCCTATTATGATGGAGTCTAAAGTAGTTAGACACACTATATTTGGGAAAGACTTTTTTTATGTTATTTATGCATTCATTTATTTTGACACCTAATTTCCTTGTGGTGCGAACCACATACTGAATTCCACATGGACAATTCAAAAGGTAGGTTACATGGGTGCCCTGACAGGTGATACATTTGTCAATTCTATACTCCCTATTCGTATTGTTTGACTTAAAAGAGGAGTTATTCCTTTCTTTATTCCTCGCTGTTTTGTATCAAACACACACCTACCACAAAAGAAAAATCCAGTTTGGTTTAATCACTTCAATACCAGGCACTTACACCCCCTTTCTGCCCAAGCCTATTTTTAGCTTTCAGCGCTGTCGCACTTTGAATGAGAATTGTGCAGTCATGCTACACTGTACCCAAACAAATTTTTTTATCATTTTGTTCCCACAAATAGGGTTTTTTTTGGTGGTATCTGATCACTGCTGGTGTTTTTATTTTGTGAGCAACAAATAAAAAAAGACCGAACATTTTGAAAAAAAATTGTTTTTATATTTTCTGTTATAAAATTTTGTAAATAAGTATTTTTTCTCCTTCAATAATGGGCACTGATGAGGCTGCACTGATAAGGTGGCACTGATGGACACTGGTGAGGTGGCACCAATAATGTGGCACTGATGGGCACTGATGTGCACTGATAGGTGGCACTGGTATGCAGCACTGGTGGGCATTGATAGGCAGCACTGATGGGCACTCATAGGCAGCACTGATGGGCACTCATAGGCGGCAATGATGGTTACTGAAAAGCTGCACTCATGGGCACATATGGGTGGCACTGATAGATGGCATGGATGGGCTCTGATGGGCACTGATAGGTGGTAATGATGGACACTGGTGGGTGGCACTGATGGACACTGATGGGTGGCACTGCTGGGCATCACTGACCTGTCAGGCATTCCTAATGGGCACTGGCTGTCATCATTTGTGGGCATTGACTGGCATATATTGGGCACACTGTGGCATCCTTGGTGGCCATGTGGGACATACCTGGTTATCCATGTATTGGGGGCTTCCCTGGTGGTCCTGGCTGCATCCCTGGTGGTCCAGTGTGGGCATCCGGGGGGGGGGGGGCTGCACTGATAAACAATCAGCACAGCCCCCCATCAGGAGAGCCAACAATCGGCTCTCCTCTACTTGCGTCTGTCAGACACATGTGAGGAAAAGCCGATAAATGGCTCTTTCTGTTTACATCGTGATCCGCCGTGATTGGACACGGCTGATCACGTGGTAAAGAGCCTCTGTCACAGGCTCTTTACTGAGATTGGTGTAGCGGTGTGTCAGAGTCAGACTGACAAGCCGCACCATTGATCGTCTGCTGGACGTCATATGTTGCTCAGTCAGGATAACTAAACCACCGCCACTGGGCGGGAAGTGCTTAAAAATTTGACTAACGTCTTAGAAGGGTCAGGTATATTACAAGCCAACTTATTTCTCAGTCTTTTTGGGAGTAGGTTACCAAGTGTTTTGTCCCTCAACAAAATATGTAATTGTTTGTTAATTACACCTTCTATTTGCCTAAAGCCTTGATTGAATGTAGTTACAAATGCTACATCAAACACACTCCCTTGTATTCCTTTTTTATTCTATAATACCTTTCTATCCATTGACTGGTCTTGATTCTTCACAGATAGCAACATATGCTTTTGATACCTTTTCTCTCTAAATCTTTTCAGTAATACATCTAATTGCTGTTGAAATCATTTATATTCTCTTATGTCTAAGTGGGCCTATATACCCCTAGCCTGGATGGGTAGGATCACAGTGGTAAAAATGTCTATCCTCCCTAAAATTCTTGAGTAAAATTCTTTCGGGTACTACCCATCCCGGTTCCTTCCTTCCCGCATCCCTTTTCATTCGGGGCAAACTTAGGCCCTGGTTGCCCAAGCCTACTTTATATACATCTAAGATTAGAGGGGGTCTTGAAGTGCCTAATTTTGTGAAATACCATTATGCTGCAACTTCCCAAATACCATGCTATGAAGAAAACCCCCCCTCTGGGCCACTATAGAGTCTGTAGAGTGATAATCTTCTTTGGTTGGCCCCATCCCCCCGTAGACCCATTACCAACCTGATCATGAGACATTGCCTCTCTCTATGGGATAGACTGAAGCATTGCTTTTTGGCCTCCAGTCCCCCCACAATCCCTTGCTCTCCTCCTGTCTACTATGGGCCTATTTCGTGCCCACAATTTTTTTTTTTTTTACGTCTAATTCCTTCAAGTCCTACCCAACACTGTGAATCCTATAGTCTTCCTTCATCAGAACTTTCTAGGTATATAAAAATTAAGCACTTTCTCACCCCCTGTACCCCTTCTGCCTCAACAAATCCAGACTTTACGCAATTTGAACAAACATGCAAATCTGATCCTCACAAACGGGGACTAATCTCCGAAATATACACTCACCTCCAAATCCCTGAAACCCCAAAGCCCCAGTCTTACGTTGGTAAGTGGGAAAAGGATCTTCACAGTACAATAGACCTTGCCGATTGGTCATATATCTGGCAGGCTATGCCAATTAAATGTTGGCAATGCTGGTAGCACACTTAGACCTTATTGTTACTCCCTTGAGTTTAAATAGGAGTTGTGACGGAACGTCCCTACACTCCTCTTGAGTGCGTTTGTCATATATCACTTCCTCTCAGTCTGGATATAGGTATAAGATATTCCAACCGCTCCCAAGCACCAAACGAGACAACACTTGCTTGGTGCCAACATGGACTGAACTTTATTACAAAGCCAAGCTCACATTTATACAGAGTAGAAGAGGAGATTCCCCCCTCCCTCTCATATTACTCTAACAATACACCTGTAACAACTTAACATAAACTAATTAGCTAATTCCTTTAAGCAGCCGATGTGACTCAGGATTTCACTACAGGCCAGACTTCTTGTCACCGAGATAAACACAGTTGATTATAAATTATCATAATTACAACCACACAACATTTCATCACAATAGCAGGAGACCACCAGTAACAGACGGAGCGTCTCCTGCATTGTGCAGAGGACAATGGGATCAGCCAACTCAATTAACATCTTGAGTTCATGACACTAGCATCTGAGAGTGTATGTCCCAACAGCATGAGACACACACACATTATATATATATATATACACATATATACAGCATTGAATCTAACTGGGGTTCTCCTTCACCCTGTGCCCCTTAAAATCCAGGGCCCATAATCGGTGGGCAGGAGGCTCGTAGTTAGTCCTCTCAAAAAGCCTGTGTCCCGGCTAGGTCTGTCACAGGAGTCATTATGCCATAAATAGTTGCTGGTCATTTGTTCAGGTTAAAGATCAGACTAAGCGTCTAAAGTTGTTTTAGTGGTTAGTACATCTTGTTGCTTAATGCTGGTATAAAATTACTTACTGTCAAATGTTACCAGCAAAGTATCATCTTCCACAGGGATATCCTTCAAAATATTCATCAGATGTTTGCTATCTCTCAAATAGACTTATTTTTTAGTCTTGTGACAAGCAGCAGTCAACACATATACAGTATTTTTTAGAACTGAACTTTATCTTTATTTTTATATATTTTTTCAATTTGCACGGGTGTGGGAATATTGTTTAAAGAAAGCAGGTGTAGCTATACTCTTGAAACCAACTGTACCCCTACCTCCACCATGATCGACTGATATAAATATAATATCAAATGGCCAGTGGGCCTCTAAAATTGTTACTATCTGTAATCTACTGTATATGCTCCTAACTTTAAGTAAATACATTTTTTATGGGATGTTTTTACTAAGATGCAAAAAAGAGAACAAGAGAGGCGCCACCAGATTAAAAATTGTTGCATTTATTAAACAAGAAAAGGTGCATACATCCACTTACATCAGGGAAAGGGGTAGTCAGCACAGGAGTCCTCTATGGCGTTTGTCAGCGTTGAGGGCGCCTGTTACAGTCCAGGCATAGGGTCCCGACCAGCAGGATTTCCTGTTTCTCGTAGTGTATACTGGGACCGAGGCTTGGCTCAGGTCCACAGTAGCAAACAGGCGTCGAACGCGATGACGTCACAGCCGATTGCGACAATGTTTCGGAGCATGCGCACTGTGGATAAAAAAAACAGGCGCGGCCCTTCTTCAAGCTTAAGGGACTGAGGCTGCATACAGCCTTTTAAGTGTTTTTACTAAGATATCTACCATTACACATATGTACCTCCTCATAGGTGGGGATTGTAACCTCCTTTTATCTCTGTCTTTGGATAGACTATCCAGGAAAGTAGACCATTTCCCAGTGACAAAACATAGACTGCACATGAAATTTCAATCTCTTCTTAAGCAAAACTCACTTTTTGATGTGTGGAGGTCAATGAATGCCACCAGGAAAAGTTATACCTTCTATTCTCCGATATACAAAACACACACTAGAATTGACAGCTTCTTGGCTAGCTAATTACGCCATACTAAATCCATAGACTGCACATGAAATTCCAATCTCTTCTTAAAAAAAACTCACTTTTTGAAGTGTGGAGGTCTATGAATCCCACCAGGAAAAGTTATACCTTCTATTCTCTAGCTAATTACGCCATACTAAATCATTATATGTAACATCTATAACTTGTTTGGACCATGAACCCATTTTAATTCCTTTATATTCTCTACACTTCCCTCTAAAAACTGCCAATGGCGACTCAATGTGTGTTTCCAATTTACATTTTTTTCATCTCTCCTTTTGTTTTACATTCAGTTTTTGCATCACTATTTTCACTAATTACACTGAATGTCATTGTTGTTGGCATTATAGCATAACCATGCTTCATGTGTATTGCCTGATGCCTCATTATTGTGTTTTTTTTTTTCTTTCTTTTTTTTCTTCCCTATCAGCTAGGGTTCCGTGGTTTCTTATTTGAAAGTCAATGGATTCTGTGAGAAGGGGGAAGGTCCACTCCCTTGTCCTGCAATAGCCATATGTAATGATATCAGAACACTCACAGTTGCTAATCAACCGGTAGGGTGGTGGTGTGAAAGGAGATCTCTGCTCCCAAGATTTATTTTTCAATATTTTTATTGAGTTTACATAACTAAAAACATAGTACATATGAAGAACAAATATCCATTACTTCAGAAATATATTTATGATGGAAATGGAGACATATTTCAGGTCTGAGGTTCACTTTAATCTGACAATTGAATGACTGACCAGATGCCTTAAGTTTTTTTAGACTTTAGAGGAGGATAATAAAGATCGATAGATCAGCCCAGAGACTAGGAAACAATATAGAAGGTAACAGAAAGTTGCCAAGAGCCAGCCCCGCCACCCCAAAGGGATCTCGCTGCTGCTCCCAATATTTCTCACTTAGGGCTCTTTCACACGGGGCGGATCAGTGCAGATCCGCCCCGTGGATATCCGCTTGCTCAGCGGGGATCGCCGAAGCGATCTCCGCTGAGCAGGAAGATGACAGGTCCGTCTCTGCACTCTGTGCAGGGACGAACCTGTCAGAGCGCCGCTCTCCCCTATGGGAGATCGGGTGACGACGGACCGTAGAGTCTATCGTCATCCGATCCGCTCTGCAGACGGATGAAAAAATAGGGTTTTCCTCTGTCTGCAGAAACGGAGCAGAGCGGGCACGGACGAGAGCGGGTGTCAGCGGATGCTCATCCGCTGACACCCGCTATCCCATAGGGATACCTGTATGTCCGTTTTTCATCCAAAAACGCAAGGATGAAAAACGGACATACGGTCCGTCCGTGTGAAAGAGCCCTTATTGTGAGTCTTTATTAATTATTTCCTTCTGACCGGTATTCCTAAGTGGGGCTTCTCTCATTGCAAATATATTACTCACATGCACACAGCTGATGGTTGTCACTTGATTGGTTAGTTTGTTCTATATTTACTTCTTGTACTATTTGGGCGTTGCTTAGCACAATAAATGAGTCCCTGTGCTGTCCTAAATTCCATTGGTGCTGTGCCTCAGTAAACCAAGCTTTTTACTGCAAGTACATTGATGTGCTGGCTTCTACTTTATATTCTTGGATCTGTGATGCCTCTGCATTTGTCCCTCCTTCCCTATATTTAGCCTGCAAGTGTAGGGTGGACTTTGTTTAAAGCCGTCATCCATGGATGGCAAGATTCCAAGTTGTAAGTTAATGATGGCACCTGGTAAAGATGCATAATTGTACTGATAAAGATAACATAGAGGAGGGTTCAGGAGCAGTTGAAAAAATTGCCCAACTGCTCCTAAACCTCAATTTACCAGAAGCAGTGTATATGAGGCCTTAAGGAAGCCATTAACTACTCTACTGAGTTAAATGATTTCCTGTGCAGATCATGCACTCTAGACATGTGCAATTCATTTTGTTTTTCTTTGTTTTTAATTTTTTTTTTTCATTCGTTTTCGTACGAATGAACGAACGATTCACTAAAAATTTTAACGAATAACGGATCGTTGGAATCAAACGAATCCGAAAACAATGAAAATCTGAAAAAAAAGAATTAGAAACAACGAATGTACGAAAGAAGAAAATCCGAAAAAACTAAAACAGGAACAACAAAAATCAAAATGAACGAAAAAATTTGTACATTCGTAACTTTTTTTTTTTGTTGAATTGGTAATTTTCCGTGTCCCTTACAATGGTGCTGCTTAACGTGCCTCGAATGGATTGAACGAAAAAATTTGTACAATTGTAACTTTTTTTTTTTTAGATTCATAATTTTCCGTGTCTCTTACAATGGCGCTGCTTAACGTGCCTCGAATGGATTGAACGAAAAAATTCGTGCATTCGTAACTTTTTTTTTCGATTCGTAATTTTTCCTGTCTCTTAAAATGTAATAATAGCATACACATTACATAACATTATGAATTATGCTCCGATTACGAATGTACGAATGTTACGAATGTACGAATGTACGAATAAATACGAATGCGTCCGAATTTTGAATAAACGTAAATTAAACTAACGGAAATACGAATCAACGAAAAAATAACTTTTACAAAAATACGAATCGTTACGAATACGAACACCGACGACTTACGAATGTACGAATCGTTACGAATCAACGGAAACTTAAAAAAACGAAACGAAAATAAACACATTTTTTTGTTATGCACATGTCTAATGCACTCACAACCCAGTAATGTTGGTAGATGTCCAGATACATACAGTTGTGACCAGTTTAAAAGCACTTAAATACAACTTAACCAAATGGCACCACGTGTTCTGTGTACCTTTAATTATTTAAAGTTCTGTTAATTCTGACCTGCACTCATACCATAAAAGTAAAGCGAAAAAAATCCACCTAGACTGTACTGAGCCATCTATTCGATACACCATATTATACATATAATAATTTGAAGTTATCACTTACCTGTGTATACCGATACAGACTAAGTAACTGGGCCATCACATGGCTTGAATGGAAATTACTGTCACCAATAAAACCAGCAACTTCTCCATGTCCTTTACAGTAATAGTTGGGAGCTTCCTTTTCTCCAGACAATATCTTTGTAACATATCCCAATGTTTTCATTGGATCAGAACAAGTACTAAATATCCGATATCCGAGGGTAACATTAGGCAGAAGATCGGGGTCCTGGTTAATATTATTTACAACTAATTTCATCAGCAAAATGCTTTTGTACTCTTCAAGATCAAAGCTATAGAGGTTTTGAAACCACACAAAATTATTACTTATGAGATTACAGTCTGGCCACATTCCACAAAACTAACACAAAAAGTGTTTCACAGAAAACAAAGGAAAGATAAAGGAATAGAAGTGATATGAAAAAAATGTAATTGATAGAGCCACTAAACTATAGATGTCCTGGTTTGGAAATCCTATAGTGATGTGTCAGTTAGATGTTAGGTTATGGCCCAAAGCAAGGGACAAAGCCCACCTGATCCCCATGTATCAAATTAGGTAGGTGTGAAGATATTTGGTTGACCACAAAATCAGTCAGATTTTTTCCGACACTGGTGTTGCATACACACGGTCTGACAAAGTTGTCGGAAAATCCGATCATTCTGAACGTGGTGACGTTTGTTGCGTACGACAGAACTACGTAGAGGCTAGTAGCCAATAGCTTTGGTCTTGTAATTAGAGTTGAGCGGACACCTGGATGTTCGGGTTCGGTGGGTTCGGCCGAACTTCGGAAAAAAGTCCGGGTTCGGGGACCCGGACTTTTGAACACTAAAATGGCTGTATAAAGGTCATGGAAAGGGCTAGAGGGCTGCAAATGGCAACAAAATGTTTTTAAGAGCATGGCAAGTGATCTGCAAACAAATGTGGATAGGGAAATAACTTAAAATAACATAAAAAAAAAAATAAAAAAAAAAAAAAAATGCTGGAGGCCCCCTTCTCAGCAGAAGAGGTACAGGAAGTCATTAAGAACCTCAGTAACTCAACGGCACGAAGCCGCACATATGGTGGGAATACCCCAGAATACGCACTTTCTGGAAAAAATTATTCAATTTAATGGATAAGATAGTGGGAAAATAAAATACTTGGAAATAAAAAATAAAATAAAAAATTATAATCTTGACCTAGGAGGACGAAATTCAAATGGAGTAGGAGGTTGAGGTGGCGGTGGATGTGGCGGTGTAGGTGGCAGCGGCGGTGGAGGAGGACGAGGTAGCCAACACTGGTTCAAAAATACAACAATGGCTGGGTAAGGCTAGTGGTGAATGATGTGTCGAATTCTGTCCCCCGTCGCATAGTGTCCGCCCTGTACTGCGCTTGCTCAGTACGTAGGACAAGGGGATTTTGAAACTCTCCGAAGACGATGCGCGGTGACTCCAGGTTCAAGCCACATCATTCGAGGTTGAAGCCTAGCCAAGCGAGCCCGTGAGGGGCCCTGTTACTATGTGCTACCGTATGTCCACTTGGATGGTCGGGCTTGAACCTGCACTCACTGCGCAGGCGACGTTCATCTTTGGAGATTTTGTGAATCTCCTTGTCCTCCGTACTGCGCAAACACTGCACCTGTGCAGTAAGTGGCCGGACACTATCCAATAGCAAGACAGTTTTCGTCAGAACACCGGTATATGTGTCTATTCTGCACAAGGTATGGCCAAGTCCTGTGGGATCCATGCCTGGTTCATTTTAATGAACGTGAGCTTGTCCACATTGGCTCTGGACAGGCGGCTGCGCTTGTCTGTGATAACGCCCCCTGCCGTACTAAATACACGTTCAGATAATACACTGGCTACAGGGCAGGCCAGCACCTCCAAGGGGTAAAGGGCAAGCTCAGGCCATGTGCCCAATTCGCATAGTCGCATAGTAGTCCATTATGTGTCACTTACCTGACACAGGAGCCAGCGATGTTACCGCTGTCCCCTTGTGTATGGAGCCTCCATCTTCTTGGTGGGTCTCGCTGCTCCGAGGCGGTCATTCGACGGAGCCGCAATGACGTCACTCCCGCACATGCACACGGGAGCCGCCACTCGGCGCACTTAGTGCCTGTGGTGCCTGTCTTTTGGCAAATATCTCCTAAACCGTGTAGGTTTAGGAGATATTTCTTGGACCTACAGGTAAGCCTTAATCTAGGCTTACCTGTAGGTCAAAGTGGTTTGTAAGGGTTTACAACCAATTTAAGTGTAGGCTCATGACATATACTTATTATTTGTTTATTTAGAATACTCTGATCTGATGGTTTCCGGATTTTAAATATTTAAATTACATCTTTGGCTGCTGGATATTACTAGTAACATTTTCTGTCCATCTATACTAGCTCAAGTGAGTACTGTGCAACATGCACTATAGGTAGTAAGGCACATCAATCTCATTTACTACCTGTGCTCTGGTTATATTATTTCTGTTTCCATTGTTTCCAGAGACATTTGTTTTTTGTGTAGATTTATTCTGTTTAGTGTGGTTGGGGTTGATGATTACTAGTCTTTGGTATCTGCCGTACAATCCCAGTAAGTATGTCCATGTATGGTTGACAACCTATATAACCAAACTACATACCGTATATACTCGAATATAGGTCGACCCGAATATAAGCCGAGGCGCCTAATTTACCACAAAAAAACGGGGAAAGCGTATTGACTCATGTATAAGAGGAGGGTGAGAAATGCAGCAGCTACTGTAAGTGGAAAAGAGGGTCAACAATGCCCATCTGCAGCTGCATACCTCCCTGTGTCCATTGCAGCCTACCTGTGTCCTGTGCATGCCTCCGTGTGCCGATCTGCAGCCTCTGTGTGGCCATCTGAAGCTCTGTGCCCTTCTGCAGCTCTGTGCCCATCTGCAGCTCGGTGCCCATCTGCAGCTCTGTGCCCTTCTGCAGCTCTGTGCCCATCTGTAGCTCGGTGCCCATCTGCAGCTCCATGTGCCGTTGCAGCAGCTCTGTGCCCATCTGCAGCTCTGTGTGCCATTTTGCACCGATCAGCGCATCATATCAAAACATACGGCAGCCATTCCAGTATTCAAAAGCCGTGCCTCCTCCTCGTCTGTGATAGGTGGAACACTCAATTTCCCAGCAGTCAGTGTTCCGCTTATCATGGACATCCGCTCATCCTCATACCACGGATGAGGATGAGAGGATGTCCGTGATAGGCGGAACACTGACTGCTGGGAAATTGAGTGTTCCGCCTATCACAGATGAGGAGGCGTGGCTTTTGAACACTGGAATGGCCGCCGTCTATTTGCATGACACGCTGATTAGGTAGGCGGCAACTCGAATATAGGCCGAGGGGGGCACTTTCAGCCTAAAAAAAAGGGCTGAAAATCTCAGCTTATACTCGAGTATATATGGTATATTAAAGTGATCATCACTGTGTCCGCCCCAAGGCCTTAATTGGATGCCCCATGACCCACCATATTGATGTGATCATTTGTATGATGATGATAATGATCAATGCATTTCAGAATGATTCCCACTTACTCATTGAAAAGAAAACCTGACAGATCTGGAACAGAATATGGATCCTGACACTCCTCACTAAATAACATCTCCCTGAGCTTTCATCAGCTTTACAAGGGAATGAGCGGGGATAGTGGTTACATCATTCAACAATTATGGGGAGGGGGAGAGAAACGCAACAACTATAGTGTAGCATATAAAGTGCACTTTTAATAGAAAATATAAAAAAAAAAAACACTCACAAAGATAAAATAGAGCTCAGCATGAAAGTCAGCTAGCCTCAGGGACAGAGATCAGACAAGTAACCAGAGGCTGTAGAAGAAGCAAGGTTTCTTTGAAATGTTTTCCGGTTCCAGCTCCAGCATTTTTCTGCTACACAAGGTGGCTTCATACCCTGGGCCCTGTGTTCCATCAATGGCTTTGGCTTTCCAGAGACAGCAGTTCTCTGCTTCCATTCCATCTTTGCTCCCTTGCCAGTGGCCAAGTCATGGCATCCTGGTTGTCCCAGAGGCTACCTGACTGTCATGCTGAGCTCTATGTAACCACTTCCAGACCGCCGTATGCCAATATACGTCCTAACTTGGAAGAGGGATATTGTTGTTATGGCAGCAGCTAGCTGGCATAACCCAGGTATCCTCTTGTTTGGTCGGCAGTCTGGTTTCTGATAATAGTGGTCTCTGCTGTGGATTCACTGCAAGATTGCTTTTATCGGCGGCGGGAGAGGCCCCCCCCTCCTGCCGCACTCCGGTGCCCTTCGCCGCTTACCAGAGCGGTCGGCAGTGGCCAAAGTGATCGGATCCTTTCTCCTCTGTAGCATGGAGACGAGTGAGTGGAAGATAGCCCCCACCCGTCTCCATAGCATTGCAGGGCGGAAGCAACATCATAACCTTACTTCCGCAACTTAGCTTTTGAAGGGACATTTTTTAAAAACTTTTTTAAATGCCAATTTTTTTTTATTTTTTTTTTTATTGTATTTTAGTGTAACTATGAGATCTGAGGTCCTGTCATGCTTTTTTTCTATTACAAGGGATGTTTACATTCCTTGTAATAGGAATAAAAGTGACAACATTTTTTTTTTTGTTAAAAGAACAGTGTACAAATAAAAAAATAAAAGGTAAAATAACTAAGAAATTTTTTTTTTTAAATGTGCCCTGTCCCGCCGAGCTCGCATGCAGAAGCGAACGCATACGTGAGTAGCGCCCACATATGAAAATAGTGTTCAAACCACACATGTGAGGTATCGCCATGATCGGTAGGACGAGAGCAATCATTTTAGCCCTCCTCTGTAACTCAAAACATGCAACCTGTATAACATCGCCTATGGAGATTTTTAAGGGTAGAAGTTTGTCGCCATTCCACGAGCGGGCGCAATTTTGAAGTGTGACATGTTGGGTATCAATTTACTCTACGTAACATTATCTTTCACAAAAAATTGGGCTAACTTTACTGTTGTCTTATTTTTTAATTCAAATGTATTTTTTTTTCAAATAAAGTGCGCTTGTAAGACCGCTGCGCAAATACAGTGTGACAGAAAGTATTGCCATTTTATTCTCTAGGGTGTTAGAAAAAAAATGTATAATGTTTAGGGGTTTTAAGTAATTTTCTAGCAAAAAAAAAAAAACAGTTTTTAACTTTAAACTTTAAACAACAAATCTCAAAAAAGATGCTCGGTCCTTAAGTGGGTAATATTGGTGAGTGCTTTTTTATATTTTCGATTAAAATTACACTTTACGTGCTACATTATGGTTGTTGCATTTCTCTCCCCTTTCCACTTTTTTTCTCCTACAGCCTGTATGGCTGTAGGAGACAAAAAGTGGAAAGGAGGAGAGAAACGCAACAACCATAATGTAGCACGTAAAGTGTAATTTTAATAGAAAATATAAAAAAGCACTCACAAATATTACCCATGCTGGAATGAAGCAGTACTTCCAGAGTTAGATTAGTAGTGTGTTGTATAGTACTCTGTGAACTTACATCTAGCACATCAGGGTATCAATTTCTGACTGGGGCATCTGTGTATGAGGGTGAATTCAGTTTAAGGGGTTGGTGTGCTGTGATTCTTCTGGGTGTTCCCACCTTTGATTTGACCAACAAATATGGTCATGGCATAGGCATGTAAGACAATGTTCTGGTAATGTCAACCATTCCTAGGGAAGTGGCATCTTCCAGCACCCTCTGCTTCCTTAGAAACCATTTACAGCTGTCATATGCAGAAGCTGTAGAAATACAACTTCTAATTATGATGCTTGGCTTGATTAGAACAGGGGCCCAACCAGGCAAAATTTTGGTCCAAACTTAGATTTGAACTAAACCATTAGCTCATCCCTAGTGACAACAAACGGCAAGCATGAGAAACCCCTAATGCCGCGTACCGGTACACACGATCGGAATTCTCGTTGGAAAAAGCTCTGATGGTTTTCCCAACGGAATTCCGACGGAATTCCACTCAAGTTGTCTTGCCTACACACGATCACACGAAATTCCGACCGTCAAGAACGCGGTGATGTACAACACTACGACGAGACGAGAAAAAATCAAGTTCAATGCTTCCGAGCATGCGTCAAATTATTTCCGAGCATGCGTAGGAATTTTGCATGTCGGAATTGCATACACACGATCGGCATTTCCGATAGAAAGTTTTTCCGTCTGAAAAATTGAGAACATGCTCTCAAATGTTTGCTGGCGGGAATTCAGCCAGCAAAATTCAGATGGAGCCTACACACGGTTGCATTTTCCGATGAAGAGCTCTCATCGGTCTTTTGCTGGCCGAAATTCTGATCGTGTGTACGCAGCATTAGAGCCATATTTATAAAGCAGTATGTATGACTTTCACACACTTGTTGGTGAATCAGTCACTGTCATTTAAAACATATTTTTCTGAAGTGAACATTTGAAAAGTGTAGCGCTATAATAAACAATGTAATATGAAGTGATTATTGGAAAAATTGAAAGTCCATCAATCAAGCAAACATCAACTTGTATATTGATGTACAGTGAATCTTCCACCAAAGTTCAGTGCATCAGAGGCAAAAACGTAAGAAAACTTCCAACTCATGTGATCTCAAATCTGCTTACCAGAATGATGAATGTAGTGAGCGGTGTTATCATATGATGCCAGAGGTTGGTAATGAGATGAAATGAATGATAATGGCGGAAGCCCAGATCAAGAAATCTTCAGTAGATGGTTGGTGCCAGGATTCTTAGAGCCAGACCAATATAGTGCTGAGAAAAAATTAATACCTGCTGCTTTCCTGAATGTGTGCTGAGATCCTTCTGTCTGCAACACCGACTAGGGAGAGAGGAGCTGTGTGTTGAGTGAAGTCTCTAAAGCCCCATACACACGGTCGGATTTTTGCATGGATTCTGTCCGATCGGACAATGTTGTCGAAAAATCCGACCGTGTGTATGCACCATCGGACAGTGTACGTCGGATTGTCCGACGGACAAAGTCCTATCTCCTGCTGGATAGATTTGCCGACAACACGGTCCGATCACACCAAATCCGATCGTGTGTACGGTTGTCCGACGGACAAAGTGCTACGCATGCTCAGATCACATTACAAGACCAAAGCTATTGGCTACTAGCCTCTACGTAGTCCCGTCGTAGGCAACAATCGTCACCGCGTTCAGAATGATCGGATTTTCCGACAACTTTGTCCGACCGTGTGTACGCAAAACCAACATCGGACAAAGTACGACGGACAGGATCCGACCGACCTGGTCCTCGGATAATCCGCGCGTGTGTATGGGGCTTTACTCAGCGATGTTTGTGGATGATCTAATGAATTTAAATTTTCCATCCAAAGCTTTTGTAGACAGTGTTTATAGGTGGGAAACCAGACTGAATGACCTCATTAGAAAACATTAATCTTTGTAATCTTTTCTAATGAGGTCATTCAGTCTGGTTTCCCATCTATAAACACTGTCTACAAAAGCTTTGGATGGAAAATAAAAATTTAACAGATCATCCACAAACATCGCTGAGTAAAGCCCCATACACACGGTCGGATTTTTCGATGGATTCTGTCCTATCGGATAATGTTGTCGGAAATTCCGACCGTGTGTAGGCTCCATCGGACAGTTTCCATCGGATTGTCCGATGGACAAAGTTCTATCTCCTGCTGGATAGATTTTCCGACAACAAAGTCCGATCCTACCAATTCCGATCGTGTGTAGCGAATTCCGACCGGACAAAGTGCCACGCATGATGCTCAGATCACATTACAAGACCAAAGCTATTGGCTACTAGCCTCTACGTAGTCCCGTCGTACGCAACAAACGTCACCACGTTCAGAATGATCGGATTTTCCGACAACTTTGTCCGACCGTGTGTACGCAACACCAGTGTCGGACTAAATCCGTCGGACCAAATCCGATGGATTTGGTGGTCGGATTTTCCGACCGTGTGTATGGGGCTTAAGAGACTTCACTCAACACACAGCTCCTCTCCCCCTAGTCGGTGTTGCAGACAGAAGGATCTCAGCACACATTCAGGAAAGCGGCAGGTATTAATTTTTTCTCAGCACTATATTGGTCTGGCTCTAAGAATCCTGGCACCAACCATCTACTGAAGATTTCTTGATCTGGGCTTCCGCCATTATCATTCATTTCATCTCATTACCAACCTCTGGCATCATATGATAACACCGCTCACTACATTCATCATTCTGGTAAGCAGATTTGAGATCACATGAGTTGGAAGTTTTCTTACGTTTTTGCCTCTGATGCACTGAACTTTGGTGGAAGATTCACTGTACATCAATATACAAGTTGATGTTTGCTTGATTGACGGACTTTCAATTTTTCCAATAATCACTTCATATTACATTGTTTATTATAGCGCTACACTTTGGTTTTTCACATTTTTCGGTTTGCATATCAACAAACTGTGTTGGCTGCAATATACACACATATATAATTAGCGCAGATATTTCGTTCACCCCGTTTTTTCACATTTCCTTTGAAGTGAACATTTACCTGCAGTTAACATTTGTTGGATGTCAGATTCACAGCTTTATACATATGCAGGACCCCTAAGTTTTTTACCAATTGCTGTGCTGTGAATAGCCCTTATTTTAATCATCCATGAATAGTAGGAGTTCACACACACAATCTATTAAATTATATCACATCTCCCTCCCTCTCTGCTGGAAGAAACAGAACCATATGGATTTTCAGTTTGCAGGTATTGTCTATAAGCACACAATTATTTATCAGAAATCCGAGCATGGCCTGAAGACAAAATATTAGGAAAGCCAAATGTATTGATTGTATAATGGTGCAACACAGACTGTAATTTAACAATGAAAAAATATATAACACATCAGTAGAAACATTTATACATTTTCAAAAAATATAACAGTGGAAATTAAGAATTATATATTCTCTTTTTTGAGTCACACCGAGTCATACAGAGTCATACAGAGAGAGCAAAGATGAGAAAGAAAAAGAGACGTACCCATCACAAACGGAAAAGCTTACAGGTGAACCGGGCCAATGAAAACCTCTCTTATTTAAAGTTGTATGAAAAATGCTGTTTAAGTGAGCGGAGACCAATCCTCCGATAATGACATCTCCCTCCTGGTAATATTCATACTCAAACACTGGCTTTAGCATATTAAGTCTACAACGATGTGCTGATCTCCGGACTCCATAGGATGCGATGGGAATGAACAGTAACAGTAGGAGACAGATAAAGAACAGCAGAGAAAACATCATGGCACACAGCAGGTCCTCTCCGTCACCAGCAGATCTGCCCAGGAGGAGACACAATCACCGGAGCTTTATACACATCGACTGACACCGATTTACACTACAGAACAAAGAACACAATAATAATAACATCAGTCTGAAAATATAACATCTATATTTGAAAATGTAACTGATCTAATAAAGTTGGTTTATTCTTTATTCCATATGCAGTACACTTTTAGAAGTTAAGAGACTTATATTTATTCATTTTCAAGATATTCTTCTGTAAAAACATAATTTTTTGTTAATATGATACTTTTACATCACAGGATGGAAAGTGAATGTCCAATGTGGGTGAATAAGTTAATGTACCCACTTTTTATAAATACTACAGGGCTGCTTAAATAGCAGTTCTTTGCGCTACATCTGAGTTGCCAATTTGGATTCATTGCAACATTTTGAACTTCCCTTCTATACCAATCTATAACATAACCTGGTTCCCTCCAAAACTTCACCCTCCTATTGATGACCCTACTCTGCAAGTGTCCCTAAAACAGTGGGACTCTACTAAATATTTCAGCAGATTTGTCAGGTCACCTGAGTCCAGGTGATAGATGCTCCCCGTTGGGGTCTGCAGTGCACAGCAAGGTAGTGGACACTCTGGCTGACTGCTGCGGATGGATCTCTAAGTGATACAGGAGAGCAGGTACTCTGTATTACCAACACGGATGACACTGGGAGCTAGAGCATGAGATTTCCCAGGGCGCGGAATCTAATGCCGCGTACACACGATCGGAATTCTCGTCGGAAAAAGCTCTGGCGGTTTTCCCGATGGAATTTCAACGGAATTCCGCTCAAACTGTCTTGCCTACACACGGTCACACCAAAATGTCAGACGGGTCCATGGCTGATCAAACTGTCAGGTCACCTGAGTGCAGGTGACAGATGCTCTTCGTTGGGGTCTGGAGTGCATCGCAAGATAGTGGACCCTCTGACTGACTGCTGCGGATGGAGTTCTAGGTGATACAGGAGAGCAGGTACACTGTAGTACCAACACGGATGACACTGGGAGCTAGAGCATGAGATTTCCCAGGGTGCAGAATCTAAGAGCCAGTGGGTGTTCCCCAGAGGCCCCTAGTGGTGGGGATTTAGCTGCAGTCTGGCTCCAGGTTGTGGCCCCTAGGACCTCCCAGCTTATGCTCACTATAGACTACAGGGAGGTAGAGAGGAAGCAGCAGACTGTGACAACCAAGGATAGTCAGGAGATATCCAAAGGTCAGGGAAAGGTCAGGGAAACAACAGGTAAGGATAGTCAAGGGATAGCCAAAGGTCAGGGCAACAAGCAGGTAAGGATAGTCAGGGGATAGCCAAAGGTCGGGGCAACAAGCAGGTAAGGATAGTCAAGAACAAGCCAAGATCGGTAACTGGAATCAGACGTAGAACACACACAGTAAGTAGCACATGGAAGCCAGATACACAATATTGATCAGTGGGGCTGGCTTGCAGTGCATAGGTTTATATAGAGTTCCCTGATAGGGGCTGGGGTGGAGCCATGCTTTAAGGAGAGATTACTCAAGCAGCCAGATGAGAGTGGCTGGCCTCTTAAGCTGAACACATGGAGAGGTAAACTGAAAGACAAACATTACTGCATAACCATGACAATACACCCCCTCTTACGAGGCCTCCCCCTCCCAGCCTGGGCCCAGGCTTAGAGGGAAATTTCAGATGAAACCTCCTCAACAGACGAGGTGCAAAGACCTCAGATGCAGTGATCCAAGACCTCTCCTCAGGACCAAACCCTTTCCAATGCGCAAGGTACTGAAGAATGCCTATACAGAGCCAGGAATCCAGAATTTGACTAACCTCATACTCCTGATTATACTCAGAGACCTGGGATGCGGTAGGGAGAGGACTAGAGAACCTATTTGTGCACAGTAAAAATCGTTATGGAGTGAGGGAACCCTCCAAGAGATGACGCCACTACTCTCACGCTAATTTAATCACTAGAAGTTCCCGATCACGATAGCATAATTTACCGTTGAGATTTTTTTTTTGGACAAGAGCGCACATGTTTGACGTCACTTCTCAAAGGCACAGCTCCCACCCCCATTGAAGAAGCGTCCACTTCAATTAAAAAATCAGTCCCCAGGATTAGGTCTCCTCAAGAGTGGTCTAGAAACAAAGGCCTGTTTCAGGTCATAAAATGCAGAGACAGCTTCAGGAGGCCAGTCCATGGCATCCACACCTTTCTTGGTCAAAGCAATAATAGGCGCAGCAATGGAAGAGTAATTCCTTATGAACTGCCTATAATAATCCAGAAACAGGACTTCAGAACATTCAGAGGAACATTTCTCCAGCTTGACATACAGATTATTCTTCCTAAGGCGCTGAAGTACAGTGCATGGTTTCTGTGGACAAGCAGATTTTCCAAAAAGATGAGAATGTTATCCAGATAGATGACAACAAACTGGTACAGCAGATCCCTGAAAGTTTAATTGACAAAGTTTTGGAACACATTTTTTTTGGGGGTGCAAACAAACTGAAATATTCTGAAAAAAAACCCAATCAAATGCAGCCTCACTGTACCATTAATCGCAGCCACTGTGCCATCAAACGCAGCCACTGTGCCCATCAATTGCCACCACTGTACCATCAAACGAAGCCACTGTGCCCATCAATTACTGCCACTGTACCATCAAACACAGCCACTTTACCATCAAACGCAGCCACTGTGTCTATCAATAGCTGCCACTGTGCCCATCAAATGCAGCCACTGTGCCCATAAAACGCAGCCACTGTGTCATCAAACGCAGTCACTGTGCCCATTAATTGCCACCACTGTGCCATCAAATGCAACCACTGTGCCCACCAATTGCAGCCTCACTGTGCTATCAAATGCAGCCACTGTGCCATCAAATGCAGCCACTGTGCCCATCAATTGCCACCACTGTACCATCAAACGCAGCCACTGTGCCCATCAATTACTGCCACTGTGCCCATCAAATGTAGCCACTGTGCCCATCAAATGCAGCCACTGTGCCATCAAACACAGCCACTGTGCCCATCAATTTCCACCACTGTGCTATCAAACGCAGCCATTGTGCCCATCAATTGCCACCATTTTGCCATCAAACGCAGACACTGTGCCATCAAGCGCAGCCTCTGTGCCCATCAATTGCCGCCACTGTGCCCATCAAACACAGCCACTGTGCCATCAAATGCAGCCACTGTGCCCATCAATTGCCACCACTGTGCCATCGAATGCAGCAACTGTGCCCATCAAACGCAGCCACTGTGCCCATCAATTGGCGCCACTGTACCATCAAACGCAGCCACTGTGTCCATCAATTGCAGCCTCACTGTGCCATCAAACGCAGCCACTGTGCCATCAAACGCAGCCACTGTGCCCATCAATTGCCACCACTGTACCATCAAACGCAGCCACTGTGCCCATCAATCGCCACCACTGTACCATCAAACACAGCCATTGTGCCATCAAACACAGCCACTGTGCCATCAAACACAGCCACTGTGTCCATCAGTAGCTGCCACTGTCCATCAAACACAGCCACTGTGCCCATCAATTGCTGCCACTGTGCCCATCAAATACAGCCACTGTGCCCATCAAACACAGCCACTGTGCTATCAAACGCAGCCACTGTGTCCATCAGTAGCTGCCACTGTCCATCAAACACAGCCACTGTGCCCATCAATTGCTGCCACTGTGCCCATCAAATACAGCCACTGTGCCCATCAAACACAGCCACTGTGCTATCAAACGCAGCCACTGTGCCCTTCTAATGCCACCACTGTGCCATCAAACGCAGCCACTGTGCCCATCAATTGCTGCCATTTTGTCATCAAACGCAGACACTGTGCCATCAAACGCAGCCACTGTGCCCATCAATTGCCACTACTGTGCACATCAAACACAGCCACTGTGCCATCAAATGCAGCCACTGTGCCCATCAATTGCCACCACTGTGCCATCGAATGCAGCCACTGTGCCCATCAAACGCAGCCACTGTGTCATCAAACGCAGCCACTGTGCCCATCAATTGGCGCCACTGTACTATCAAACGCAGCCACTGTGTCCATCAATTGCAGCCTCACTGTGCCATCAAACGCAGCCACTGTGCCATCAAACGCAGCCACTGTGCCCATAAATTGCCACCACTGTACCATCAAACGCAGCCACTGTGCCCATCAATTGCCACCACTGTACCATTAAACACAGCCACTGTGCCATCAAACGCAGCCACTGTGTCCATCAGTAGCTGCCACTGTCCATCAAACACAGCCACTGTGCCCATCAATTGCTGCCACTGTGCCCATCAAATGCAGCCACTGTGCCCATCAAACGCAGCCACTGTGCTATCAAACGCAGCCACTGTGTCCTTCTAATGCCACCACTGTGCCATCAAACGCAGCCACTGTGCCCATCAATTGCTGCCATTTTGTCATCAAACGCAGACACTGTGCCATCAAATGCAGCCACTGTGCCCATCAATTTCCACTACTGTGCCCATCAAACACAGCCACTGTGCCATCAAATGCAGCCACTGTGCCCATCAATTGCCACCACTGTGCCATCAAATGCAGCCATTGTGCCCATCAAACGCAGCCACTGTGCCATCAAACACAGCCACTGTGCCCATCAATTGGCGCCACTGTGCCATTAAACGCAGCCACTGTGCCCATCAATTGCAGCCTCACTGTGCCATCAAACGCAGCCACTGTGCCCATCAAACGTAGCCAATGTGCCCATCAATTGCCACCACTGTACCATCAAACACAGCCACTGTGCCATCAAACGCAGCCACTGTGTCCATCAATAGCTTCCACTGTACCATCAAACACAGCCACTGTGCCCATCAATTGCTGCCACTGTGCCCATCAAAAGCAGCCACTGTGTCATCAAACGTAGCCACTGTGCCCATCAATTGCTGCCATTTTTCCATCAAATGCAGACACTGTGCCATCAAACGCAGCCACTGTGCCCATCAATTGCCACCACTGTGCCCATCAAACACAGCCACCGTGCCATCAAATGCAGCCACTGTGCCCATCAAACGCAGCCACTGTGCCATCAAACGCAGCCACTGTGCCCATCAATTACCGCCACTGTGCCAACAAACGCAGCCACTGAGCTCATCAATTGCCGCTACTGTACCATCAAATACAGCTTCTGTGCCATCAAACGCAGCCACTGTGCCATCAAACGCAGCCACTGTGCCCATCAAACGCAGCCACTGTGCCATCAAACGCAGCCACTGTGCCCATCAATTACAGCCACTGTGCCATCAAATGCAGCCACTGTGCCTATCAATTGCCACCACTGTGCCATCGAATGCAGCCACTGTGCCCATCAAACGCAGCCACTGTGTCATCAAACGCAGCCACTGTGCCCATCAATTGGCACCACTGTACTATCAAACGCAGCCACTGTGTCCATCAATTGCAGCCTCACTGTGCCATCAAACGCAGCCACTGTGCCATCAAACGCAGCCACTGTGCCCATAAATTGCCACCACTGTACCATCAAACGCAGCCACTGTGCCCATCAATTGCCACCACTGTACCATCAAACACAGCCACTGTGCCATCAAACGCAGCCACTGTGTCCATCAGTAGCTGCCACTGTCCATCAAACACAGCCACTGTGCCCATCAATTGCTGCCACTGTGCCCATCAAATGCAGCCACTGTGCCCATCAAACGCAGCCACTGTGCTATCAAACGCAGCCACTGTGTCCTTCTAATGCCACCACTGTGCCATCAAACGCAGCCACTGTGCCCATCAATTGCTGCCATTTTGTCATCAAACGCAGCCACTGTGCCATCAAACGCAGCCACTGTGCCCATCAATTTCCACTACTGTGCCCATCAAACACAGCCACTGTGCCATCAAATGCAGCCACTGTGCCCATCAATTGCCACCACTGTGCCATCAAATGCAGCCATTGTGCCCATCAAACGCAGCCACTGTGCCATCAAACACAGCCACTGTGCCCATCAATTGGCGCCACTGTGCCATCAAATGCCGCCACTGTGCCCATCAATTGCAGCCTCACTGTGCCATCAAACGCAGCCACTGTGCCATCAAACGTAGCCACTGTGCCCATCAATTGCCACCACTGTACCATCAAACACAGCCACTGTGCCATCAAACGCAGCCACTGTGTCCATCAATAGCTTCCACTGTACCATCAAACACAGCCACTGTGCCCATCAATTGCTGCCACTGTGCCCATCAAAAGCAGCCACTCTGTCATCAAACGTAGCCACTGTGCCCATCAATTGCTGCCATTTTTCCATCAAATGCAGACACTGTGCCATCAAACGCAGCCACTGTGCCCATCAATTGCCACCACTGTGCCCATCAATTACCGCCACTGTGCCATCAAACGCAGCCAATGTGCCCATCAATTGTAGCCTCACTGTGCCATCAAACGCAGCCACTGTGGCATCAAACGCAGCCACTTTGCCCATTAATTGCATCCACTGTACCATCAAACTCAGCCACTGTACCATCAAACGCAGCCACTGTGCCCATCAATAGCCGCCACTGTACCATCAAACACAGCTACTGTGCCCATAAATTGCTGCCACTGTGCCCATCAATTGCCACCACTGTGCCATCAGACAAGGCCACTGTGCCCATCAAACGCAGCCACTGTGCCCATCAATTGCCACCACTGTGCCATCAGACGCAGCCACTGTGCCCATCAAATGCAGCCACTGTGCCCATCAATTGGCGCCACTGTGCCATCAAACGCAGCCACTGTGCCATCAATTGCAGCCTCACTGTGCCATCAAACGCAGCCACTGAGCTCATCAATTGCCGCTACTGTACCATCAAATACAGCTTCTGTGCCATCAAACGCAGCCACTGTGCCATCAAACGCAGCCACTGTGTCCATCAATAGCTTCCACTGTTCAAGCCCCACCATCTGAAGTTCAAGCCGAGCGAAGCGAGGCCGTGCCCGAAGCCTGGGGAGCCAAGCGTGGCGAGCGAAGCGAGCCAGCGAGGGGCCCTGTTACTATGTGCTACCGTATGTCCACTTGGATGGTGGGTCTTGAACCTGCACTCACCACGCAGGCGACGTTCATCTTTGGAGATTTTTGGAATCTCCTTGTCCTCCGTACTGCGCAAGCGCAGTGCCTGCGCAGTACGATGCTCGGACAGTTTTTGTCAGAACACCGGTATACATGTCCATTCTGCACAAGGTACGGACAAGTCCTGTGGGATCCATGCCTGGTTCATTTTAATGAACGTGAGCCTGTCCATATTGGCTCTGGACAGGCGGCTGCGCTTGTCTGTGATAACGCCCCCTGCCGTGCTAAATACACGTTAAGATAATACACTGGCTGCAGGGCAGGCCAGCACCTCCAAGGCGTAAAGGGCAAGCTCAGGCCATATGCCAAATTTGGAGACCAAGAATTTTAAGGGGGCAGACCCGTCATTCAGTACATGTAGGCATGTGCACACATACTGCTCCACCATGTCGGTGAAATGCTGCCTCCTGCTAAGACGTTCCACCTCTGCTGGTGGTGCTGGATGTTGTGGCGTGCTGACAAAGCTTTTCCACATTTCGGCCATGCTAACCCTGCCTTCTGAGGTGCTAGCGGTGCCTCGGCTGCGTTGGCGACCTCTTCCTCCTCCTCTGCCTTCGCCTTCTGCTTCCACCGTACCCCTGCTGTCAGGTGGGAATGCCACCAGCAGCGCGTCTACCAGCGTGCATCTTACGATCACACTCCAGTGAGGTAATTAAGGACGGCACGTTGTCCTTGTAACGGGGATACAGCAGGGTGGCCACCCAGTAATCAGCACCAGTTAGAATGTGGGCAACTCAGCGGTCGTTGCAGAGACACAGCAGCATGTAATCGCTCATGTGTGCCAGGCTGCCCAGAGGCAACGAAAAGCTGTCCTCTGTGGGAGGTGTATCGTCTGTGTCCTCTGTATCCCCCCAGCCACGCACCAGTGATGTACATGAGCTGGTCTGGGTGCCACCCTGCTGTGAACATGGTTCCTCCTCCTCCTCCATCTCCTCCTCATCCTCCACCTCGTCATCCTCCAGAACTGTGCCCTTGCTGCCAGACAATTGTGTACCTGGCGCTTGTTGGTGCAGGAACCCACCCTCGTAGCCACTTGTAAATGACTGCCCTGAAAGCCTTGGAAATTAACCCTCTTCCTCCTCCTCCTCCTCATCCTGTGCCACATCTTCTTCCATCGTCGCCTGAAGAGTTTTTTCAAGGAGGCATAGAACTGGGATAGTAACGCTGAGAACGGCGTCATCGGCACTGGCCATGTTAGTGGAGTACTCGAAACAGCGCAAAAAGGCACACATGTCTCGCATGGAGGCCCAGTTATTGGTGATGAAGTGGTGCTGTTCCGCAGAGCGACTCACGCATGCGTGCTGCAGCTGAAACTCCACTATCGCCTGTTGCTGCTCGCACAGTCTGGCCAGCATGAGCAAGGTGGGGTTCCACCTTGTGGGCACGTCACATATGAGGTGGTGAGCGGGAAGGCCGAAGTTACGCTGCATCGCTGACAGGTGAGCAGCAGCAGGGTGAGAACGCCGAAAGTGCACACAGACGGCCCGCACTTTCTGCAGCAGCTTTGGCATATCGTTTTTTTTTTAACCACTTGCTTACTGGGCACTTAAAGCCCCCTCCTATCCAGACCAATTTTCAGCTTTTGGTGCTCTCACATTTGAATGGCAATCACTCAGTCATACAACACTTTACCCAAATTAATTTTTTGTACTTTTTTTCCCACAAATAGAGCTTTATTTTGGTGGTTTTTGATCACCTCTGGGTTTTTTATTTTTTGTGCTATAATAAAAAAAAGACCGAAAATTTTGAAAAAAACACATTTTTCTTGGTTTCTGTGATAAAATTTAGCAAATTATTATTTTTTTTCTTCATAAATTTTGGCCACAATTTATACTGCTACATATCTTTGGTAAAAATAACCAAAAATGTTTGGAAATTATTTGGTCTGTGTGAAAGTTTTAGAGTCTACAAGCTATGGTGCAAATCATAAAAAAAATATCACATCTGATGTACTGGTGACCATCTCATTTCTTGAGACCCTAACAAGCCAGGAAAGTACAAATGCTCCCCAAATAACCCCTTTTTGGAAAGTAGACATTCCAAGGTATTTAGTAATGTGGCATGGTGAGTTATTTGAAGTTGTCATTTTTTCCCACAATTCTTTGCAAAATTAAGATTTTTTTTTTTTTTTCACAAAATTGTCATTGTAATAGCTTATTTCTCTCACATAGCATATGTATACCACAAATAATACATTCTGAAATACATTCTGCTACTCCTCCTGGCCCAACATGCAGGGAGCACCATCAGGTGTTCTAGGAGCATAAATTACACATCACATTTCTCAACCACCTATTACACTTTTGAAGGCCCTGGAGCACCAGGACAATGGAAACGCCCACAAAATTACCCCATTTTGGAAGGCTAACATCCCAATGTATAATCTATGAGGCATAATGAGTCTTTTGAATGGTTCATTTTTTTCCAGACGTTTTTGGAAAATGTGAGAAAAAATGAAAACACATTTTTTTTACACAAAGTTGTCCGTTTATAAGATATTTCCAACACATGGCATTTATATAGCAAAAATTACACCCCAAAATACATTCTGCTACTCCTCCTGAGTAGAACGATACCACATGTGTGGGACTTTTTCACTGCCTGGCCACATACAGTGGCCCGACATGCAGGGAGCACCATCGGGTGTTCTAGGAGCATAAATTACACATCACATTTCTCAACCACCTATTACACTTTTGAAGGCCCTGGAGCACCAGGACAATGGAAACACCCAGAAAATTACCCCATTTTGAAAAGTTAACACCCCAACGTATAATCTATGAGGCATAATGAGTCTTTTGAATGGTTAATTTTTTTCTAGAAGTTTTTGGAAAATGTGGAAAAAAAATGAAACCGCATTTTTTTTTACACAAAGTTGTCAGTTTATAAGATATTTCCAACACGTAGCATTTAGATAGCAAAAATTACACCCAAAAATACATTCTGCTACTCCTCCTGAGTATGGCGATACCACACGTGTGAGACTTCTACACAGTCTGGCCACATACAGAGATCCAAAATGCAGGGAACACCATTAGGTGTTCCAGGGACACATAGCATGCACATACCAAGAATTACACCCCAAAATACATTATGCTGAGCAAAGCGTAAACAAAAGATTACCTGTGGTTTTAGTAGCGCAGTTGTACACAGGAGGATAGCACTGGTCCAGGCAGCAGGCAGGGACTTGGTCAGCAACGGCAAACACAATTGTCCAGGCAGGGATACTGTCCATATAATGTCCAGGGTCAGTGCAGAGATATTGTCAGCAGTGCCAAAAATATTGGTCCTGGTAGTAGGCAGGAACATGTGGTGTGGTCAGTGCGACAGACAGAGGCATGACGGCAGGAAGTCCTACAGGCAGCAGGCAGAAGTAGGGCCTTGTTCAGGACAGAATGGGGACAGGGGTAGAGGCTTCCCCCACCCAAATATCTTTGAAGCCTCCTAGTCTCCAGACCCTAATCTAGGAATGAAAAAACAAAAAAAATTGTTTTCTTCATCCAGAAAAACAATTCTGGAGCCCCTCACATATGTGAGACCCCTGTGTTATGAATCCCACTAGTCCAGTGGCAGGGTACAAGATCAGTCCAAGAGGCAAGCAAATATCATGGTCAAACAGTCCAAGGTCAGTTCCAGAACAGGCAGAGCTATGTACAGAATCGTTAGGCAGAAGCATGGTCGAATAACAGTCCAGGGTCAGTTCCAGATCAGGCAGCGGTATGTACAGAATCGTTAGGCAGAAGCATGGTCGAATAACAAGCCAGGGTCAGTTACAGAGTAGGCAGCGGCATAAGGGTTGTGAAGGTGTGTGAAGGCAGGAACTGAGGATTATGTTTACCATACTTCACTAATCATTTATTGAAGTATGGCAACGGCGAAAACAGTCACACTATGCAGAGCCTGGTTCGGAAGGACATTGTGCACAATAATAAGATGTGTCTCTTCTGACTCCTGCTCTGGTACACACCTTACATTTTTTTTTACGTCCTTGGCCTGTTGGTTTGGGAGGGAATTTATCGGGAAAGTGGCGCTCGGAGAGTCGACTAAGAACATCTGATCGGATATTTTCTGGTGGGCCGTTCGGGAATATAAGGGCAGTGAAAACTTCCTCCTGGTAGCCAAGGAAGCGTTTGGGGTTTTGGGTGGAGTTGCGGTAAATTACATATGAATTGTATATTGCCAATTGAAAAAAATAAATTGCGACTTTTTTGTACCAATGGTATGTCTGTAGCAAGGTATGTTTCCATCATTTGGTCATTGAAGTTGACTCTCCCCATAAATAAATTGTAATCATAGATGCATTTAGTTTTTTTTTTTTACGGTGCCACATGCTGGTGTCTTCATCCGGTGAAGGTTGTGGAACAGGGGCAGGGATGTGTAGAAGTTGTTTACATATAAATTGTAGCCTTTCTCCAGTAGGGGATATATGAGGTCCCAAACAATTTTCCCGCTTGATCCCAAATAGTCCGGGCAATTAGGGGGCTGCAGCTGGGTGTCCTTCCCTTCGTACACTTTGAAAGCATACATGTACCCGGTGACTCAGTCGCATAATTTGTATACCTTCACTTCACGACACTGGGTATTGTCATTGAAATGAAGGAACCTCATTATCATGAGGTATCTGTTTCGGGACATTACCTTGGAGAAGACTGGCATGTGTTGGAGGGGCTGGGTTAACCAATAGGACATCAAAGTGTTTTTTTGTTTGGTGAGTCCCATGTTAAATGTGAGGCCTAAAAAAACCTTGAACTCCTCCACCGTTAGGTCTCTCCATTCAAAGGGACGGGCATAATATGAGGTTGGGTTTTGCAAAATAAATTGCTGGGCATAAAGGTTGCACTGGGCCACAATTGACGCTAACATGTCCTCGGTAAAAATTAAGTCAAAAAAATGTATTGGGGAAAAACATATGTGCACTGATGAGGCGGCACAGATGGGCACTGATTGGCACAGGTGGACACTGATGAGGTGGCACAGGTGGGCACTGATGAGGTGGCACAGATGTGCACTGATTGTAAAGATGTGAAGATGGACACTGATCGGCACAGGTGGGCACTGATCAGCACAGGTGGGCACTGATTGGCACAGGTGGGCACCGATTAGCACAGATGGGGCACTGTACTGATGGGGTACTGTACTGATAGGGCACTGTACTGATGGGGCACTGTACTAATGGTGCACTGTTTTGGCACTGTAATTTGTGTGTCAACTCACTGTCTTACTGTCAACTCACTGTCGCTAGCACAGATCCTCTCTCTCTCCTCACACGCTGTCTCTGTGTGAGGAGAGAGAGCCGGAAATGAGAGATGATCTCATATGTTTACATTTGAGATCATTGCTCATTGGCCAGGGCGATCACGCTGTAAACGGCCACTGTGATTGGCCATTTACAGTGATCTGTGATTGGCTGTGTTCAAGGGACACGGCCAACATAGAATTTCCCCAATGCGCGCTCGTGAGCGTGCACGGAGAGCTAGGAAAGGGGAGGCCGTCATATGACGTCCTCCCGGGAATTGACATCAGCGCCAGAGCCGTCATTCGGCTACGGCCGGATGTCAAGTGGTTAAGGAACCTCTAAACCACCAAGTTCAGCACATGCGCCAGGCAAGGGATGTGCGTCAAACTGGATAGGCCCAGAGCTGCTACGAGATTTCGCCCATTATCGCACACCACCAGGCCGGGCTTGAGGCTCACTGCCACCAACCACTCATCGGTCTGTTGTTCCATGTCCCTCCACAACTCCTGCGCGGTGTGTTTTTTTTTCCCCCAAACAGGAAAGTTTTAAAACTGCCTGCTGTCCTATACCCCTGGCTGTGCTGAAGTTGGTGGTGAAGGTGTTACGCTGACCGGATGAGGAGGCGGTAGAGGATGAGGAGGCGGAGTAGGAGGAGTTAACAACAGGAGGCAAACTGAAGCGCCCTGCAATCCTCGGTGGTGGAAGGACATGCGCCAAACTGCTATCCGCCTCAGGCCCAGCCGCCACTACATTTACCCAGTGTGCTGTTAGGGAGCTATAACGTCCCTGACCGTGCTTACTGGTCCACGCATCCGTAGTTAGGTGGACCTTGCCACAGATGGCGTTGTGCAGTGCACACCTGATTTTGTCCCCCACTTGGTTGTGCAGGTAAGGGATGGCTCACCTGGAAAACTAGTGGCAGCTGGGCATGACGTACTGTGGGACAGTCAATGCCATCAGGCTTTGAAAACTCTGTGTCTCCACCAAAAGGAATGACAGCAATTCAAAGGCCAGGAATTTAGAAAAGCTGGCATTCAGGGCCAGGGATAGCGGGTGGCTAGGGGGGTACTTCCTCTTCCGCTCCAGGGTTTGGGAGATAGAGAGCTAAACGCTTCCATGGGACATTGTGGAGATGGTTGGTGACCCAGGTGGTAGTGTTGCTGGCAGATCCTCTGTTTGCGGGTTGGCAGGTGCCACTGTCACTACAGAGGTGGATGAAGAGGCCGAGACTGCAGCAGAAGAGGAAGCAGGAGGAGCCAGAGACCTTTCTTGGTTTTTGAGGTGTCTACTCCACTGCATCTCGTGCTTTGCACTTAGATGCCTGGTCATGCAGGTTGTGCTCAGGTTGAGAACGTTTATGCCTCGCTTCAGGCTCTGATTGCACAGCGTGCAAACCACTCATGTCTTGTCATCAGCACATTGTCTGAAGAACTGCCACGCTAGGGAACTCCTTGGACCTGGCTTTGGTGTGCTCGGTCCCTTGCTGCGTTGGGCAGTAGCAGGCATACTGTCTAGGGGACGGACGCTCCGCTTTTGCACCCTGCTCCCTCTTCTGCTGTGATGGTGGCTCTGTGCGACCACCGCCTCTTCCTCCAAACTACACTGGTCACCTGCATGACGTTGATTCCATGTGGGGTCAAGGACCTCATCGTCCTCCACATCATCTTCCACCCAGTCTTCACCCCTTGCCTCCTTGTCGGTCTGCACAATTGCGAAAGGAGCAGCAGTTGGCACCTGTGTTTCTTCATCATCCGAGACATGCTGCGATGGTCCTCCCATGTACTCATCATGAAACATAAGTGGTTGGGCATCGTGCACACAATCTCTTCCACTTCTGGGGCAGGGCAAGGTGGATGGCCCTGGGAAACCCTGCTAACAGAGTCATCAAAAAGCAGAAGAGACTGCTGCATCATTTGGGGCTCAGACTGCTTGGCTGATTTGCAAGGGGGTGAGGTGAAAGACTGATGGACATCAGGTGCCAACTCTGATCTTTCATCAGGAGACTGGGTGGGAGACAATGTGAAGGAACCGGAGGCACTGTCAGCAACCCAATCTACTATCACCTGTACTTGTCCTGGCCTCAACATTCGTACAGCCGTGTATCTCACACCTACAGATATGCAGAAAACACTGCAAAATATTTTTTATTGCCCTAAATGGGTGTTTTTGGAATAGCAGAATACACAGACAGTATCGAAAGGGTGTATCTCACAGTAACACATGCAGTGCTGGTGCACTGAGCTTGCAGATAAATGTTATATTTTCTCTGGCACTGGGCTCAGGGCAGTGTAAAAAGACTGTGCACTGCACCCACACAACTAAATCAATGTAGATCGCTGAGTAATTAGAATAGATTTCTGAATCAGGACTCCTATCTAATTCTGTCCCTCAAAGCAGCAGCATGAACCTTTCCCTACACTATCTATAGCAAAGTGGCGTGCTGTGCTGTGTGCCTCTAGCTTATATAGAGGCTGGGTCACATGCTGCACTGGCCAATCACAGCCATGCCATTAGTAGGCATGGCTGTGATGGCTTTAAAGGGCACACCAGTTAAACAAACGTTGATTGGCTGCCCTGCAGCTTTTTAAAATACGCCATTAAATTAAACACCAGACCCGAACATACAGTAAATTGTTCGGGGGCAAAAATACTTTTTCATATATCTCAGAATCCGATCAACACTGTCCAAAATTCAATGGACACAGAAGGACTCTCTCACAGATGCTATACTGAAATTCTATGATACACCCAAAGTCAAAGGAATCTCCTTGGCATGTAGTCTGCTCACCACATCACCTGATGATCACTCATCATCTTCAATCAACTACTGGTCCTTGTCGACAACCCACCTCCGACTAATCTATGGCACCAAGCCCTAACACTACCTCTGCGCCTGTCTCACTGTATCTCCCACTGGGCAGCCATACAAAAATACTATCATAAGTGGTACCTTACTCCAGCCAGGCTTTCTGCCATTTACCCTACAACATCACCGAAGAGCTGGAGAGGATGCGATGAGATTGGAACTTTACGCCACATCTGGTGGGACTGCCCCAATATCAAAAAGTTCTGGCAAGAGGCATCTATCCTCATCTCCTCCACATGCCCTGCATCTCCACCCCTAACAGCACTAGATCTCCTGTTGGTATTATGGATCCCCACCTGGACAATCCAAAGTACTGGCAATTCATATTCTGATAGCTGCCTGTTTGGCGCTGGCAAAACAATGGAAATCAGTAAATCCACCTACAACAGCGGACACTATCCATATAGTAAACAAACATTTCAAACTGGAATTTGCAATTTGCTAAATCCAAACTGACCACCAGAATATTTTACAAAAATTGGGCTACGTGGATTGATGACCAAAGAAGCAAATACCTTAATTGACAAGGCTCTAACAAATAGTTCCTTCTCCCTTTTCTTCAGTTCTTCATATACCCAGACATGTCTACTTACAAATTGTTTGATCCAGTACCAGATGTTGTTATCTCTCACTAAACTTCTCAAAATCAGTCTGTATAGCTCACATTTTTAGGACAAGTCATTACCCAATTCAGCTAGTTTACTTCTAATGACACTATACTCACTTATGTTGACACCCAATGTTATGCTAAATATTATTAATAATATTTGTAGTTATATTCCATAAATTCCTAACTTGTTGTCCAGTCCCTACTTACAGTTAGTGCCCATTTGGGGTGAGTGGGGTATGGCCACTAAGAATACTGATGCTACTTTGTATTGTTCCACGTTATACTCTATTTACATGTTATTGAACTATGTAATGTTTCAATTGTTTGCAGAAAAATTCTTAACGATAAATCTATGTACGTTTACCTTGAAATTTAATTTAAAAAAAACTTTAGGTTTTAAAACAAAAAAACTGTAAAAAAGACCAAATGTAAAAAGTAAATTGCAACTTTTTTATACCAGAAGAGGGACTTTTGTGTTGATAAATAGGGCTGCCAAATTTGATTGTTTAAATACAACCCCCCACGAACTGATTGTAATTGTGGCTACACCCAGGATTTTGAAAGTGACTACGTCTTCCATAAAGTTCCACCGAGGTGATATTGTGGATGGTGGACATAACATACACATCTCTTCTTTCCCTCCACTTCAAGGCCAACACTTCCTCATTTCTCAGACTTACTGATTTCCTCCTTTGTAGCCTTGTGGTGACTAGATACTGTGGGAAGCCTTTCCAGTTTGTTCTTGCTGTACCGCAGGCCAATGTTTTCTCATGGTACAGGTGGCATAAAAGGGGCAAACTGTTATAATAATTGTCCACATAGATATGATACCCCTTTTGGAACAGTGAGAATGCCAGCTCCCAGACAATTTTTCTGCTTGTTCTAATGTACGCTGGGCACCCAGGGGGCTGTAGCTGGGAGTCTCTGCCTTCGTACATGTGGTAGGCATATCCAGCGGTGCATTCACAGATCTTGTTGAGCTTCAATCCATACCTGGCCCTCTTACTGGGAATGTACTACTTGAATCCCAGCCAACTTGAACTACTTGAATGCAGCGCCTTGAGGCGATTCAGTTCGCATTGTAGCGCTATACAAGTTATTCATTCATTCATTCATTCATTCAACCTGTGAAATGGACCAGGGATTCATCCACACAGATGTTCTGGTGAGGGAATCAATTAGGGGGCCATATTATATATAGTTTATAAAAGTTGGGATGATCTGGGGGGGGGGCTGTGAGTTATCGCTTAAATGCAGGAAGCGCATGATCATGTCATAGCGGGACGTTGACATGACACCTGAAAAAATTGGCATGTGATGGATGGGGCTGGTAGACCAATAAGCATGCAAATAGTTTTTTTTTGTAAGCCCCATGTTGATCGTAAGGCCCAGAAACAATCTAAACTCCTCCTCTGTAAGATGTCCCCATTCAAAAGGATGGCATACCATGATTTGGGGTTGTTATTGATGTATTTTCGGGCAAAAAGATTTGTTTGGTCCACGATGCATTGAAGTAACTCATCAGAGAAAAGAAAAAATTTAAAAATAATTTCCGAAAAATTGTGTTGGCCTGATGACCCTGAGCTGGGTGTGGGCCCTAATTCTTTGGGACTGGATAAAAATTCCAGTGCTGGTACTGGGCCTTTCCTCTTGGGGTCTTGGGTCATTGGTGTTTGCTGATTGGCCATTGGGGAGTATGGTGCTGCAGATGGCTGCCTGTTCTTCAGAGCATCTTCTTTTAGGATTGATGGCTTCCTCCTCTGATTCAGTCGCTGATCCACTGCTTTCGACAGGCTTGTATTCCCAATCGGAATCAGATGGTGAGAGCTCCCTGCTGTTTTAATCCATCAGGCTTAGGATTTGATATGACTCATCAGTAGTAAAACTTTTTTTTGTATGGTGGCTGTATGACGAGTGACACTGATGGGCTTCAGGACAGGTACACTGGGCTGCACGACAGGTAAACTGATGAGCTGCATGACAGACAGTGATGGGCTGCACAACAGGTAGTGATGGGCTGCACAACAGGTACTGATGATGAGCTACACAGGTTCTGCTGGACTGCATGACAGGTACTACTGGGCTGCAAGACAGGTACTAATGGGCTGCATGACAGGTACTCTGATGAGCTGCACGACAGGTACTCAGGTACTCTTATGGACTGCAGATAGGCACTTGGGTTTTCTGATGGACTGCAGATAGGTACTTGGGTACTCTGATGGGCTGCAGATAGGTACCTGGGTACTCTGATGGGCTGAAGACAGGTACACAGGTATTATGATGGCTGCAAATAGGTGCTTGGGTACTCTGATGGGCTGAAGACAGGTACTCAGCTACTCTGATGGGCTGCAGATACAGTATGTATTCAGGTACTCTGATGGGCTTACAGACTGGTACTCTGATGAGCTCATAGACATGTCCTCTTTGTTTACTGGGGCAATCTGGGAAACAGTAGTGTACACTATGATGGGTAACTCACTGTTCCTGCAATCTCCTCCTCACACTGGATCAGTGTGTGAGGGGGGAGAACCCGGTAACAGACGGTTACCGCAGTTTGCTTACATTTATCACCGGCTGAGATTGGACGCAGCCGGTCATGTGGTAAAGAGCCAATTTTATTGGCTCTTTACTCTGATCGGGGATGGGCTGTGTCTGAGGGACATGCCTCATCCCCAATCGCCAATCTGTGTGCCCCCAGGAGTTGCGCACAAGTGGTGTGACCGGTAGGGCGTCATATGTTGTCAGCCCAGAGGGATGAGAGCTTCCCGCCAGCGTCAATCTGTAATAGCTTAAATTCTTTAACCAGTTCCCAGATGATGTTCAATAGAAAAAAACGTTTCAGTTTGTGCTTGTGATGTCATTGCGATCTCTTTCCTATTATCCATGGATTTGATGTCTGTTTATATAGCGCTATTTTCAAGTGGATTTATGTACCATAAGTGTACATCGTTTTTTTTAAATAAACTATTTGAAAGCCTGCCTACAGAGGGTTGATTCCTTCAATCTAATTTTGGGCCAGTGGATATCCATAACAACTACCTTGAAGTGCTGGATATGGTAAGAGTGATTCCCTGTAACTGCTTGACTCAATACCCACTAGTATATGAGTCCACACTTTTCTGGCTTTATATTTTGTTGGTGGACCACTGATGGTGAAGTTTGACTACATTTAGTCTCCTAATGGGTGATTTGCATTCAACTTTATGGGATTCATTTTTTCACGACAGATTACTGCACACTGGATATTCTTGATTTTTATACTTATAAAATGTTTGAATTTTTTTGGGTTGTACCATATGACTTTTATATTTTGATAATTCAGCATATTTCACATATATTTTAGTTTGATTCATGTTTTTACACTAATGCGGCGTACACACGGTCGGAATTTCCGATGGAAACAGTCCGATTGGGAGCTTTTCAACGGATTTTCCGACCGTGTGTATGCCCATCGTTCTTTTTCTGTCGGAATTTTCGACGGACTTTGGATTGAGAACCCGTTCTCAATTTTTCTGACGGAAAACCTTTCTATCGGATTTTCCGATCGTGTGCATGCAATTCCGACACGTAAAATTCAGACGCATGCTTGGAAACAATTTGACGCATGCTCGGAAGCATTAAACTTCCCTTTTATAGTGCTGTCAAACGTGTTTTATGCCGCTGTGTTACAGACCATCGGAATTTGGTGTGACCGTGTGTAGGCAAGACAGTTTGAGCGAAATTCCGTCGGACTTCCGACGGGAAAACCATCAGAGATTTTTCCGACGAGAATTCCGACCGTGTGTACGCGGCATTACAGTATGAACTTTTGAATCTTTTTGGCTGTATTATTTCACTTGTATACTTTGATCATCCAGTACATTTTACATGTATTTTGGTTTGATTCACGTTATAGTTTGTGGTACTGGGAATCATACCCCTGAACCAGCCATTTACATTGTTTTCAGATTTATATATCAATTATTTTTTTGCACTGCACTATTGTTTATCTATTCACCTCCCATACACTTCACTAATGTTGGAGTTTGCAAACCTCCCGCAAACCAAACCTGGGCAGAATCTGTGCAAGACAATATTTTCAAAACAAAGCCTATTTATTATTAAAAAAGACTGTAAAAATGTACAGTGGTGTGAAAAAGTGTTTGCCCCCTTCCTCATTTCCTGTTCCTTTGCATGTTTGTCACACTTAAGTGTTTCGGAACATCAAACCAATTTAAACAATAGTCAAGGACAACACAAGTAAACACAAAATGCAATTTGTAAATGAAGGTGTTTATTATTAAAGGTGAAAAAAAATCCAAACCATCATGGCCCTGTGTGAAAAAGTGATTGCCCCCTAAACCTAATAACTGGTTGGGCCACCCTTAGCAGCAACAACTGCAACCAAGCGTTTGCGATAACGTGCAATGAGGCTTTTACAGCGTCCTGGAGGAATTTTGGCCCACTCATCTTTGCAGAATTGTCCTAATTCAGTTACATTAGAGGGTTTTCGAGCATGAACGGCCTTTTTAAGGTCATACCACAACATCTCAATAGGATTCAGGTCAGGACTTTGGCTAGGCCACTCCAAAGTCTTCATTTTGTTTTTCTTCAGCCATTCGGTGGTGGACTTGCTGGTGTGTTTAGGATCATTGTCCTGCTGCAGAACCCAAGTTCGTTTCAGCTTGAGTACACGAACAGATGGTCGGACATTCTCCTTCAGGATCTCTTGGTAGACAGCAGAATTCATAGTTCCTTTTATCACGGCAAGTCTTCCAGGTCCTGAAGCAGCAAAACAGCCCCAGACCATCACACTACCACCACCATATTTTACTGTTGGTATAATGTTCTTTTTCTGAAATGCAGTGTTCCTTCTATGCCAGATATACTTGGACACACACCTTCCAAAGAGTTCCACTTTTGTCTCATCGGTCCACAGAATGTTGTCCCAAAAGTCTTGGGGATCATCAAGATGTGTTGTGGAGAAATTGAGACGAGCTTTGATGTTCTTTTTGCTCAGCAGTGGTTTTCTCCTTGGAACTCTGCCATGCAGGCCATTTTTGCCCAGTCTTTTCCTGATGGTGGAGGCATGAACGCTGACCTTAACTGAGGCAAGTGAGGCCTGCAGTTCCTTGGACGTTGTTGTGGGGTCTTTTGTGACCTCTTGGATGAGTCGTCGCTGCGCTCTTGGGGTAATTTTGGGTGGCCGGCCACTCCTGGGAAGGTTCACCACTGTTCCATGTCTTCGCCATTTGTGGATAATGGCTCTCACTGTGGTTCGCTGGATTCCCAAAGCTTTGGAAATGGCTTTATAACCCTTTCCAGACTGATAGATCTCAATTACTTTCTTTCTCAATTGTTCCTGAATTTCTTTGGGTCTCGGCATGATGTGTAGCTTTTAAGGATCTTCTGGTGGACCTTACTGTGTCAAGCAGCTCCTATTTAAGTGATGCCTTGATTGTGAACAGGTGTGGCAATAATCAGGCCTGGGTGTGGCTAGAGAAATTGAACTCAGGTGTGGACAACCACAGTTATAGTATGTTTTAACAAGGGGGGCAATCACTTTTTCACACAGGGCCATGATGGTTTGGATTTTTTTTCACCTTTAATAATAAACACCTTCATTTACAAATTGCATTTTGTGTTTACTTGTGTTGTCCTTGACTATTGTTTAAATTGGTTTGATGTTCCGAAACACTTAAGTGTGACAAACATGCAAAGGAACAGGAAATGAGGAAGGGGGCAAACACTTTTTCACACCACTGTATGTATGTATGTGGCACATATTAAAGGCTAAGTTCCCTTTTTTTCTAAAGTCCAGCTCCCCTATGCACCAATATACCATTATTGGACCTTGTGTCCACAAAAATACAAGTTTTCTTTGATTTTGAAAACAAGGCATTACCTCAGCCATGGCTATATTTTGAAGATCGCTTCAGAAACTCCCTGGTATACAGACATACCAGCCAGTAGGACACAGGAAAAGGCTTACCAGCTGACCTCATTACCACACCTTCACCCATCAACTAAGTTTTCACAACACCCCCGGCATTCCTCCATGTGTGCATTTGCCAGGCTTCCCCAGCATCCCATTTAGATGGGCTCAGGGTGCATGCTAAACTTCCATGAGACATTCCTGATGTAGTGCAAGGGCCTGCCTGATTGGATACAGTGATTCGATGATGGTGTGTCCTCCTATTACATAGTTTTGGTAAATCTAATGTACAGAGATTGAACAATCAGATTGTTTAGTGTATGGCCACATGTATGCACCTACTGTTACCTAGTTGCTTTTTCAGTGTCATTAATTATTAATGGTGCACCAAACACAGAGGAAAACACACATTTGCCACATGAAAAAACAGGTGACAAATGCAGTAAAAAAAATTACAAAAATGTCCCATGAGCTAATTTGCCAGGTGGAGCGCAGCCCATTGAAATCAACAGGCTGCCCTGTGTGTGTCACTGGGAAAAAAAACGAGCCAAAAAACATGCACTCCCACAATTGTTGCGTTTAGAGAAGAACAATGAGGCTCCATTCACATCTGTGGGTTTCCAAATAAATGGCAAACTGCACAGAAAATGTGTGCTTTGCCATATGTTTCAGAAATGCAGCAAATGTGCTTCGTGCTTGTGTTGTCATTAGATTTTAAAGACTTCCCAAGTGCAGAAGATGCAACAAAAACTGCGGTAACACATCACGATCCGCTCCCAAAAATGTTCTGGAGCTTCTCTGGGTCGATTGTTGTGCGTAGGGCAGCCCATTCAAGTGAATGGGTTTCCCTCTGCTTGATGAGTAAAAAACACCCAAAAGACCCTTAGAAAAAACACATGCAGGAATGTGAGTTTTCACTACCTGGAGAAATGGGGCCTGACATCTTTGGGGGTTATTTACGAAAGGCAAATCCACTTTGCACTACAAGTGCAAACTACAAGTGCAAAGTGCAAGTGCAAAGTGCACTTGAAATTGCAATGAAAGTGCACTTGGAAGTGCAGTTGCTGTAGATCTGAGGGGTAGATCTGAAATGAGGGGAAGCTCTGCTGATTTTATCATCCAATCATGTGCAAGCTAAAATGCTGTTTTTTTATTTTTCTTGCATGTCCCCCTCAGATCTACAGCAACTGCATTTCCAAGTGCACTTTCAGTGCAATTTCAATGCACTTGTAGTGCAAAGTGGATTTGTCTTTAGTAAATAACCCCCTTTGTGTCTCCATCCACTTCCTCCTACAGTATGTACTTGTAGAAAGATGGTGACTATGCAATCTGATTGTAAAATATCTGTACAATTTCCTTTAGACATACCAGTACTATGGAATAGGAGGGCCCACCTAACAATCCATTAAATTTGTATCCAGACAGGCACTTGTACTACATAGCTGATGGGAGATGTAATCATAGCTCCCAACTGTCCCTGATTTCGAGGGACTGTTCCTGATTTGGAGCAATGTCCCTCTGTCCCTCATTCCTCCTCTTTTGTCCCTCATTTTGGTCTGATCTATATAGATGTAGATAAAATGCACTTTTATTCTATCAAAAAGTGTTTTCCAGCAATAAACCTTTCATCTGATTTATAAATTGCTGCATTTGTAAATTTCAAAAGCCAATATAAAGGAATAGTAGTGGTAAAAAAAAATCTATCTTTTATTTTTTGTACAGTTCTCCTTTAAGGAGGTGTGACAATGGGTGTGTCCTATGCCTGCATACTTTTGCTGATAAGTGTCCCTCATTCCCACCTCAAAAAGTTGGGAGGTATGTGTAAAGAAGATTGTACAGTCATATTGTATAGGAAGTGGGTGGAAGGTGGTATTATAATGAGGAAGGTGTGGTCCAGAGTGGTGAACACATCCTATCACACCCTCTTCTGTGATGCAACAGGGAAGTGAAACTTTCCAACAGGAATGCTGATACAAGCTATAGGAAGTGATGGAGTCTGAAAATCCATTCAAAAATACAAAAAAAAAACTGTCAATACTAAATACTAAATATCCTGTGAACAAGGTAAAAACACATTGGGGTGGCTGGGGTAGAAATGGCATTGCAAAACACTTTTATTTATTATGAAAAGTGAAATTCTGCCCGAAAGGTGAACTTATCCTTCAACCAGTTGCCAACCGCCCCACGTACATTTACTGCGCGGCAGCGGCTCCTCTACGCAGAATCACGTACCTGTACGTGATTCTGCAGTTCCACGTCTGGGGCACGCTGCCAGAAACCCGCTCCCACTGTGATTGGACACAGCGGGAGCCAATCAGTGGGTCCAGTGGACTCAATGTCCATTGGCGATCATTGGGGAGAAAAGCAGAACGTCGGTTTGCCTATGTAAACAAAGCCGATCGCCAGTCTGTCAGTAGGGAAGGTAGTGATCTTGTGTTTCTGCTAAGCAGAAACACGGATTTCTGCCTTCCCACAGTACAAGCACCATCTCCACAGTTAGTAAGCACTCCCTAGGAACACATTTGATCCTTTGATCACCCCTAGATGTTAATCCCTTCCCAGCCAGTGCCATTAGTACAGTGATAGGTCAGATTTTTAGCACTGATCACTGTACTGGTGTCACTGCTCCCCAAAAAAGTGTCAAAATTGTCAGTTAGTGTCCGATTTGTCCGCCACAATACCGCAGTTCCCTCTATAAGTCGCTGATTGCCACCAAAACAAGTAAAAAAAAATAACAATTCCATAAATATATCCAATCTTTTGTAGACGCTATAACTTTTGCGCAAACCAATCAATATACACGTTATGGGATTTTTTTTTTTTTTTAATTGTCGGCCTCTTTTTGTTTATATTGCAAAAAAAAAATGCAGAGGAGATAAAATAGCACCAAAAGAAAGCTCTATTTATGAGAAAAAAGGACATCCATTTTATTTGGGTACAGCGCCGTGCGACTGCATAGTTGTCAGTGCAAATAACGGAGTGCCGTATTGCAAAAAACGGCCTGGTCATGAAGGGGGGTAAATCTTCCAGAGCTGAAGTGGCTAAACTGCTCATGCATGCATATTTATGCTTTACTATCAGCACACATACATTTGTTGTATTTTTTTTTCTATGACATCATAGTGTACAGGATGTTTGATGTCATTTAGCTTAGTGCACAATTTACTACACAGAAATCCACACATTTTATTTTTTATTTTTCTACAATTCATTCCTCTTAAGTAAAGTGTTGATCAACATTATGTACGGCATCTTCTAATACTTTTACAATTATTTTATTTATTTATTTGTATTATATTACTATTTGCCTGAACTAGATGGGTGAATGAATAGTTAAAGTGAAGAGACATAGTAAGACTTGTATGATGACAGTCTGTATTGGAAAGCAGATGGTGATCAGTAAATTCAGCGTCTGTTTCCTGGGAATTCGGCAGAAACTTTCATCCAATAAATTATCAGGGTTGTTGTTCTTTGGTGACTTTTGTTCTATTCTGAATGGAGCGGTCCCACCACTGTAATCATGTGCCGGTCTTGTGGCGTCTCTATTGAGCGCTCAGCTCAGGTGTCAGTAGTCCCGGGAGAACGGCACACAGTAGGTTTACAATCACTCTAATAATGAAGAATGGTGTCACCGGCTTTACTATTCTCTACAATCTGCTGCCATGTGTGAGATATTATCACAACGTTTTAAATGTGACTCTAAACTTTCATCCAATAGAACAAACTCCGGCTGTTCCCTGAAGAAGACATCTAATAATACTTTACTAAAGAACTGCTTTCCAGGATCAGCAATGCCGAGGAATACAAGTTATAATGTTTAGTAGTTTCTTTTGCTAGATATTCAGTATATACAACATTATGTTTAACATTCAGATGCAAGTATACAAAATAATGTAATTGTTATAAGCATATAAAATGTTAATAAAGTCATATAATAATTAAAGATAAAATATACTATTAAATAAAATATCAATAATAAGTGAAAATGTCCAAATTGGGCCCAAAGTGTCAATACTTTATGTGGCCACCATTATTTTCCAGCACTGCCTTAACCCTCTTGGGCATGGAGTTCACCAGAGCTTCACAAGTTGCCACTGGAATCCTCTTCCACTACTCTATGACAACATCACGGAGCTGGTGGATGTTAGAGACCTTACGCTCCTCCATCTTCCGTTTGAGGATGCCCCACAGATGTGCAATAGGGTTTAGGTCTGGAGACATGCTTGGCCAGTTCATCACCTTTACCTTCAGCTTCTTTAGCAAAGCAGTGGTCGTCTTAGAGGTGTGTTTGGGGTCGTTATCATGTTGGAATACTGCCCTGCGGCTCAGTCTCTGAAGGGAGGGGATCATGCTCTGCTTCAGTATGTCAAAGTACACGTTGGCATTCATGGTTCCCTCAATGAACTGTAGCTCTCCAATGCTGGCAGCACTCATGTAGCCCCAGATCATGAGACTCCCACCACCATGCTTGACTGTAGACAAGACACACTTGTCTTTGTACTCCTCACCTGGTTGCCGCCACACACGCTTGACACCATCTGAACCAAATAAGTTTATCTTGGTCTCATCAGACCACAGGACATGTCCCTAGTCTGCTTGTCTTCAGCAAACTATTTGCAGGCCTTCTTTTGCATCACCTTTAGAAGAGGCTTACTTCTCGGATGACAGCCATGCAGACTAATTTGATGCAGTGTGCAGCGTATGGTCTGAGCACTGACAGGTTGACCCCCATGCCCTTCAACCTCTGCAGCAATGCTGGCAGCGCTCATATTTCCAAAAGACAATCTCTGGATATGATGCTGAGCACGTGGACTTAACTTCTTTGGTCAACCATGGCGAGGCCTGTTCTGAGTGAAACCTGTCCTGTTAAACTTGGCTACCATACTCCAGCTCAGTTTCAGGGTCTTGGCAATATTCTTATAGCCTAGGCCATCTTTATGTAGAGCAACAATTTTTTTTTTCAGATCCTCAGAGAGTTCTTTGCCATGAGGTGTCATGCTGAACTTCAAGTGACCAGTGAGCGTGATAACACCAAATTTAACACACCTGTTCCCCATTCACACCTGAGACCTTGTAACACTAACGAGTCACATGACACCGGGGAGGGAAAATGGCTAATTGAGACCAATTTGGACATTTTCACTTAGGGGTGTACTCAGTTTTGTTGCCAGCAGTTTAGACATTAATGGCTGTGTGTTAAGTTATTTTGAGGGGACAGCAAATGTACATTGGTATACAAGCTGTACACTCACTACTTTACATTGTAGCAAAGTGCCATTTCTTCAGTGTTGTCACATGAAAAGATATAATAAAATATTTACAAAAATGTGAGGGGTGTACTCACTTTTGTGAGATACTGTATGTGGTTGGGTTCAAATAAAGTCCATCATAAATTGGCCACTAAAGTGCTGGGTGCTTCACTATCTAATATCACTCCAAAAAGTGCTCCAGTGTTTGAAAAACATGCTCCTTAGTGCAAAAAACAGCCTCTTACCAAAAGGAATGGATCTCCATTACAGTGATCAAACACAGCCTGCAACCAATCTCCACAATAAATACTTCCCAGTGAGCAAGACTTTACAACCCTCACTGCTGTGAACCGTTCTTTGGGTGAGATCCAGTAGTTTGGTGCTGTTATCATACATGATGTTTCCTGGCACAAGATGGCATGACGGCTTTGGGTCTGCCCCTGAAGAGATTACAGAATTTCTGCCCCAGTGTGGCTCCTGTCTCCTAGACATACCAGCTGCAACACTGCATGGCATCATTTTGCATAAAGCCATTAGATAGTCGATTGAACACCTGTGGGGGATTGCTGTTTCAAAGGGCAGCTCACCTAATGTAATCTGCTCTTTCTATGGTCAAAATATATTATCTTGCCTAGACAGGCTTAAAAGTTGTGATGAACATCTGCCAACATGGACCCCCCTGATTCATTCTTGTAAAAAAAAAAATGTTTTTTTAGTTCTAGTTGCAGTCTACTTGTTCTCTCCCTGGCCAAAGGTGGCATGACCAAAAAGGATTAAACGCTTAGCAGCAAAACTTTCAAATTATTCTTTGTTTAATCTGTGAAAAAGGAAGCAAATTTTTTAATTGCATATGTAAACTGTCTACTCTCTCCTTCATAAATCCAATAAAGGTTTGAAAAGTGTTGTGCAATTCAGTGCAACGTTTATGTTTTCAATTTAGGAAAAAAATCAGTTTGTTTAGGTCCAGATGTAAGATGCCCACTCAATCACTCAATTAGAAACTGAAGCTTCCCCGTTCACGCATAATATCAGTGGTGCAAATATCTAATCTTTTTCCATCTTCAGTCTGCAAAGTAAGATACTAATTCCTCATGTAATTTGCCTGCTCTCCCCCACAGAAATTGTGGCCTAGCCAATGAAAGCTTTAGTCTTCTCAAAAAATACAGTACATGCAGCCTCACGGAAGTAGGCTTTTTTCCATGGTATGTTTATCTCCTTTTTTATATGAATAAACAAAAGATTAAAAGAGTGTCACTGTGACCTCAAAAAAAAAATTGGGCCTTGGGTGGTGGTGATAGTGCCACAACGGGCCCTGCTGTGAAATATTAGATCACAAATTGTAATTACATGCCCCTACTAAACAGGGGCTGAAAAATTAGTGCTGGTGGTGCCCTAAACCAAAAATATTGTTGGAAGCTAGCATCATCAAGATTGAGGAGGAATAGTATAGTCACTCAGCATAGGCAGTCTTCAAGGAATCCCACATCCATAGAAAAATCAATAAGTTACATCAGCATCAGGTGCTTGATAGCTGCTGATCCAAGACTGATTCATTTTTATGAATGTGAGCCTATTAACAGAGTCTGTGGACATGCGCACTCTATGATCTGTTACAAACCCTCAAGTAGAAATGAATGTGCATTCAGAAAGAACGCTGGATGCAGGACAGGCCAGTAGCTCAATTGCATATTCAGCAAGTTCTGCCAGTGGTCCATCCTCAAGACCCAGTAACCCAGTGGATGGTCTGTTGGAAAGGTCTCCAAGTCTGCTGTTGCCCCTAGATATTCCTGCACCATGTAATTTAGAAGCTGGCGATGGTTGCTTGAACCAATCAGCCCTTGGCGCTGAGGACTGAAAAATTGTCTAAAGGCATCGGTCAGCCGACCACCTTCTCCACCGCTCTTTCTCTGACTGAATGAAGCCTCAGCAACATGTTAACCAGCACCAGGAAATTGTAACCTCCCAGGGTCTGGAAATGCATTGCACAAACCTTTCTTCAAGGCCTCCTGAAGATATTTTATCCTCTGCTCCCTCTGCGAAGGCAGGATGAGTTCTGCAACCTTACCCTTGTAAGGTGGATTAAGAAGGGTTTCCAGCCAGTAATGATACCTCTCTTTTATACCACAAATCTTAGGGTCCTTGCAGAGGCATTTGATTCAGAGTCCTCTGGGTCACTAAGGATCACATGATCCATAACAACCCCAGCCACGTACATCTCCTTGGATTTCTGGGGACTGAAAACCATCCCTTGAAGAGTGCTGCTGCGTGTCATCCTCCATGTCCATGCTGACACAATCCTCCTCCTCCTACTTCTCCTCTTCTTCATGTGTGTTTGGTGGGACCGAAGGAATGCTACCTGGATAAAGGAGACTTTGAGACGTAAGGAAGTCCTCCTCTTCCTCCCGCTGTTCTGCCTCAACTCAAGTGCCCTGTCCATTATTCCAAGAAGCGTGTGCTCCAACAGGAAGACAAGAGGGACAGTATCACTGATGCATGCATTGTCACTGCTCACCATCCTTGTGGCCTCCTCAAATGGTTATAGGACAGTGCATGCATCCTTTATCAGTAGCCACTGGCGTGGCAAATAAAAGACAAGCTCCCCTGACCCTGTCCTGGTGCAATACTCACACAGGTACTCATTGATGGCCCTCTGCTGTGTGTGCAGCCGCTGCAGCATTGCCAACATTGAGTTCCACCTGGTATCCATCACCGAGGCTATTTGGAGAGTAACTGGTGAGCAAGCAGACAGGATTGGTGTACTTTGAAGTCACAGCTGCGCTTAAAGTATTTGCTTGTCCGGATCCTCTGTAGTGGGGGTTCATGACTATTTGATTGCATGATTGCAGCAGGTGATGCAAAGTGTTCTGGTCCCATCTGATACATCCTGGAGGGTATCTACTATTACAGGCTTCCCTAGATCCTCTGTAACGAGGGATCACGGGCTTCCGCTAAGAAGTAATTCTTCACACAACGATGGTGGATTCAGCACAATCTTTCTCTGCAACAATTTTGAATATGTATTTCAATTTTTGATGAACTTTTATTTATTCATTCTGCACGGGTGGATGTCACATATATTTTTGTTATATATATGATTGGACACCATTTATTGTATTTCTGCCATTTATTTTGTTATTTGGTTTAGCTGGTTTTGAGCACTCACTCATTTTGGATTCAAGGTCTCTCTATGTGTGTTTGTGTAAATAAGATTTATCATTCTTGTTTATAACTATCATGTTTTTTCATCTTCATGTTGGACAAGACTATCTCTTAATCAGTGGGGTGGTGTGTTATTTTGCACTTATTCATCAATTTTTCTTATAGATTTAGCGCAATTTTAGTTTTTTCCATTTATTCGCTGTATTGATGCTATGCAGGAGAATTGCTGCTCTTAATTATTTCACACTCAATTTTTCACAGTCATTTCATGTGCTTTGTATTCATTTTTTACACTTATTATTCACAGTTATTACATGTGATGTATGCACATAAATATAGTTGCATTTATCTTAGCGCAGTTTCTTTTTTCTTTTTCTACCTTTTTTAGCCTTGTTGCCCTTTTTGTACTCTCTCCATTTCCAGCACAGCGCTGATCTGTGAAAATTCCAGCCTCATCAATCCATCCATGCTCAGCCATCCATCCTTAATCAGCAATACTCATCCATGCTCAGCCATCCATCCATACTCAGCAATACTCATCCATCAATCCATGCTCAGCCATTCATCCATACTCAGCAATACTCATCCATGCGAATGAGCCGAACACCCCCCCCCCCCCGTTCGGTTCGCAGCAGAACATGCGAACATGCAAAAAGTTTGTTTGAACACTGTTAAAGTCTATGGGAAACGAACGTGAAAAAACAAAAGTGCTAATTTTAAAGGCTTATATGCAAGTTATTGCCATAAAAAGTGTTTGGGGACCGGTGTCATGCCCCAGGGGACATGTATCAATGCAAAAAAAGTTAAAAAAAACTGCCGTTTTTTCGGGAGCAGTGATTTTAACCACTTGCCAACCAGCTGCCGTCATTATACTGCGGCAGGTCGGCACGATCACGTGAACCATCATAGCTGTACGTCAGCTCACGGGATTGATATAGCAGGTGATCGCATGCCGACCGGAGGCACGCACATGCACCCGCTGCACAGCGGGGGTGCCGATGCTCATGGCCGACGGTCTCTATGACAAATTTGTGTTTTGTTCTGAGAGGAATGACAGATCATGTATTCCTATTAGCTAGAAACCACGGTCAATTTTGTTTGGGTGCAGCGTCGCACGACCGCGCAATTGTCAGTTAAAGTGACGCAGTGCCGAATCGCAAAAAGTGCTCTGGTCAGGAAGGGGGTAAATTCTTGTGGTTAAGAATGCTTAAAGTGAAACAATAAAAAATAAATATTCCTTTAAATATCGTGACTGGGGGGTGTCTATATTATGCCTGTAAAGTGGCGCAGTTTTCCCGTATTTAGAACAATACCACAGCAAAATTACATTTCTAAAGGAAAAAAATCATTTAAAACTGCTTGCGGCTGTAATGTATTGTCGGGTCCCGGCAATATAAATGAAAATCATTGAGAAAAACGGCATGGGTTTCACCCTCAGCCCATTACCAGGGTCTTTGAGTCTGGTATGGATATTAAGGGAAACCCTGCACCCAAATTTAAAAAAAAATGGCATACGGCCTGCCCTATATACTCTGCAGAAAATTGGGCCTTAGGTGTTGGTGGTGCCAGAACACTGTTACCCCTCACAGTTACTCTTGTTGGGCACAGGAACAGGCCCTGCTGTTAAATATTATTTTAAAAATTGTAATTAAATGCCCCTGTTAAACATGGGCAGACAAATTTGGCCCTGGGTGGTGGTTCCACAACACTGTAAGCCCTCACAGTTACTCTTGGTGGGCGCAGGAATGGGCCCTGCTGTGAAATTTTAGATCAAAAATTGTAATTACATGCCCCTATTAACCTCCCAGGGTCTGGAAAAGCATTGCACAAACCTTTCTTCAAGGCCCCCTGAAGATTATTCCTCCTCTGCTTCCTCTGCGAAGGCAGGATGAGTTCTGCAACCTTACCCTTGTAACGTGGATCAAGAAGGGTTGCCAGCCATTTAAATATACAGTCATATATATATATATATATATATATATATATATATATATACTCTGCATCCAGTGTAGCCTATATCTACAGTGCATTCCGTGGTGTACAGTTGCTACTACACTTCTGGTGGTGTACACAGTACACAATACAGTGCTGCCGTAGTGCTGTTGTACTACTTTTCTGGTGGTGTACACAGTACACAATACAGTGCAGCCGTAGTGCAGTTGCTTCTACACTTCTGGTGGTGTACACAGTACACAATACAGTGCAGCCGTAGTACAGTTGCTACTACTTTTCTGGTGGTGTACACAGTACACAATACAGTGCAGCCATAGTGTAGTTGCTACTACTTTTCTGGTGGTGTACACAGTACACAATACAGTGCATCCGTAGTGCAGTTGCTACTACACTTCTGGTGGTGTACAAAGTACACAATACAGTGCAGCCATAGTGCTGTTGTACTACTTTTCTGGTGGTGTACACAGTACACAAAACAGTGCAGCTGTAGTGCAGTTGCTACTACTTTTCTGGTGGTGTACACAATACAGTGGAACCGTAGTGCAGTTGCTACTACTTTTCTGGTGGTGTACACAGTACACAATACAGTGCAACCGTAGTGCAGTCACTGCTACACTTCTGGTGGTGTACACAGTACACAATACAGTGTATTTTGGTGTTGCAAAACAAAATATATATCATCTCCAGAAGGCCACGAAGGAGAGGTAGACGCTCACAGGCCACTAAAAGAGGGCAAGCAGCCTCTGTGTCTACAGTCAACAGTGCTGGACATGGACATGGTGCATCCTCTGTAGGTGGCCGTGGGGCACGCTTGTCATTTTTTTCTGCTGCTGGCCGTGTTATTGAGCCAGAACATGCAGAAGAGTTGGTGGAGTGGATAACAAAGCCGTCCTCATCCTCTATCACCCAGTAGTTTGCCTTCCAATGCAGCTGCCAAAGCGGCCTATTCCATCGGCTCCTTGTCCACAGTCACTCCTTCTGTAGCCCCACCATCATGCATGAAGGAGTCCCCCGAACTATTCGACCGCAGTGTCGGGTACATGCTGCTGGAGGATGCGCAGGGATTTGAAGGCTCTAATGTTGGTTCCCAGGATGAGGAAGGGAGTAACGTGAGACTAGAGAGAGGGGGTGCCCAAGAAGGACAAGAAACTGGCAGTCATGTTCCCCCAGCTGCAGCATACTGCCAAGTTTGCTCCAGTGACAAAGAGGGAGGGGATGATGAGGTCACTGGCCCTACTTGGGTGCCTGATACAAGAGAGGAGGAGGATGCGGCACAACTCCAATGAGGCAGGATGTCCTTTAGGGGGCCGCTTAAGGGCAGCCACCCTACTGAATCACACCACAGAGCTCCGCAGGTGCAGGGTGCTGCTGACTCCCCGCTGATTTTGAAAAGTTCCTTGGTGTGGGCCTTTTTTGACACGTGCAGCAGATCGCACCATTGCTGTTTGCAACCTATGTCTGAAGTGGATCAAGCGTGGCCAGAACAGCAGCTGCTTGGGCACCACATGCTTGACCAGACATATGACTACCTCCCATGCAGTCCGTTGGCAACAGCACTTGAAAGAGGAATGAAGGTATAGCAATAGGTGTCCCAAGTACTTGCAGCCAATCTGCAAGCAGTACACCACCATCTGATTTTAGCAGGCAAATTTCCCTACCCCAGTTGCTAAACCGTAAAAATAAATTTGGTACCAGCCATCCACATGCTCAGCGCCTGAATGCTAGCTTAGCCAAATTGCTAGTACTGCAACTGCTGCCTTTTCAGCTGGTAGACTCTGCCCCCTCTGCAGGTTCCAAAATGCCATTTCTTTTCACGGAAGGCTATTCTGGCTCTCTACCGGCATGTGGAAGGCAATGTTTTGGCCTCGTTGGACAGGGCGGTCAGCAGTAAGGTGCATATTACCGCTGACTCATGGTCTAGCAGGCATGGGAAGGGACATTACCTTTCATTCACAGCGCACTGGGTAACTCTGCTGGCAGCTGGAAAGGATGCAGGACAGGGTTCAGTATTGTCAGAGCTTGTTCAACCACCACACCTTCAAAATGCTAGTGGTGATTCTGCCACAGCTCTCTCCTCCACCCCCTCCTCTTCTTCTTCCTCTATGGCCTCTTCTGCAGATTTGTCCTCTGAACCAGCGGTGCTCCATAAGCAGTCAAGGGGCTACGCAAACAGCAGTCAGGCAAAAAGATGCCATGTGGTGCTTGAGTTGGTCTGCTTAGGGGACAGGAGCCACACTGGGGCAGAGATTATGTCAGCTCTGCAGGGGCAGGCTCAGAGGTGGTTGACGCCATGCCAGCTTCAGCCAGGAATGGTTGTGTATGACAAAGGCACCAACCTTCTTACCGCCCTCCGACAGGGATACTTGACCCCTATTCCATGTTTGGCACACATCTTTAATTTGGTGGTGCAACGGTTCTTGAGCAGGTACCCAGGCTTACAGGATCTCCTGAGGCAGGCCAGAAAAGTCTGTGGTCATTTCCGCCGGTCATACAATGCCAGTGCTCGGCTGGCTGACATTCAAAGGGTTTGAATAGTGAGAAATTAGTGAGAATTTTTCTCACTATTCGAATCTATTAATAGGATGTGGCACATGTTGTATTTTGGGTGCCCTGATTGCCACCCTAGGGCCTAGCAATCAATATTTTTTTCCTGACATTCAAAGGGAATGCAACCCGCCCACCAACCGCCTCATTTGTGACATGCCCACCAGGGTACTCTTTGATGCAGATATGTACGTAGATGGGTACTCTGGGCTGGAGACACATACTCAGTTACTCTGCTGGGCTGGAGACAGGTACTCTGGTACTCTGGGCTGTAGATGGGTTCTCTGGGCTGCAGATAAGTACTAGGGTACTCTTTGATGGAGATATATACTCGGGTACTTTGGGCTGTAGATGGGTACTCTGGGCTGCAGATAGATACTCGGGTACTCTTTGATGCAGATAGGTACGTAGATGGGTACTCTGGGCTGGAGACACGTATTTACTCTGCTGGGCTGCAGATAGGCACTCAGGTAGTCTGATGGGCTGCAGATAGATACTCAGATGGGCTTGAGACAGGTACTCTGGTAATCTGATGGGCTAAAGACAGGTACTTGGAACTATGGGCTGCAGACAGGTACTCGGGTACTCTGGGCTTTAGGTGGGTATGTTGTTACTCTTTTATGCAGATAGGTACTCGGGTACTCGGGGCTGTAGATGGGTACTCTGGGCTGCAGATAGATACTCGGTGCTCTTTGATGCAGACAGGTACTTGGGTACTCTGGGCTGTAGATGGGTACTCTGGGCTGGAGACAGGTACTCGGGTACTCTGATAGGCTGCAGATAGGCACTCGGGTAGTCTGATGGGCTGTAGATAGGTACTAAGATGGGCTTGAGACAGGTACTCTGGTAATCTGATGGGCTGAAGACAGGTACTTGGAACTCTGGGCTGCAGATAGGTACAAATAGGTACAAATAGGTACAAATATTCTGGGCTGCAGATAGGTACTTGGGTACTCTGGGCTTGAGACAGGTACTCTGGTAATCTGTTGTAGTGGAGACACGTTCTTGGAACTCTGGGCTGCAGATAGGTACTCAAATACTCTGGGCTGCAGATAGGTACTCGGGTACTCTTTGATGCAGATAGGTACTCGGGTAATCTTTGATGCAGATAGGCACTTGGGTACTCTGGGCTGTAGATGGGTACTCTGGGCTGAAGATAGGTACTTGGGTACTCTAGTCTGAAGATAGGTACTTGGGTACACTGGGTTACTGTTTATCTATTATTAGAGGTCTTGTCCCTTACATGACATGTACAACGGGGCAGTTTAGTACCTCAAGCACATACTTGTCACCTCCAGCCAATCCAAACATATGATCACTTGAAAGCATTTTAGTTGCACTCTTGCCTTCCCTGCTATGATTTGCTTTATCAGAGCAATGAAATAAGTAAAAATAATGTCCCGCTACAAATCCAAGGGAGAACGAAGATTCGCAGTCCAAGGAGCTCGGCTATGGAACGCTCTACCCACTGACATCCGCATGGAAGAAAACCATCGGCCTTCAGAAAGAAACTCAAGACCCACCTCTTCTAACAAGCAGGAAGCACAGGACGGAACAAGTGCCTTGAGGCAATTCAGTTTGCAGTTGCAGCGCTATACAAGTCATTCATTCATTCATAAATAATATAAAAAAAGGAAAAAGAGAAAAAAACATTAAACAAAAAATAAAAATAATATTAAAATGGTGGGTGGGACAATGACTGGGTCTGGACCAACATTTGTCTCTCACTTCTATCACAGGTGAAGTTTCTGTCTCAGTGGTGTGTTAGTTCCTGGTGTGAACTTAGACTCAGTTCTTTTAATGTCTCCCACCCTCTCCAATGTACAGATACCACAGAGGGCCCACTATTCTGTCCATCCATGGAAATCTGGTTCTCTCTGACCTTCAGAAATGGTCTGTGTAGCAAGACCATTTCTCATCTACGTGATATTCCTTGAAGATATCACCTCTGTGAGGCAACGTATAAATATTTTTTTTTTCCAGGATTGCTTTCCATTCTTTTGGCTCTTGTTTCAGGAGGGGGGATTTTGGTGTTTGTATTTCTTTTAAGGTATATTGATGATTATTGTGTGATGATAGGACCTCTCTTTTATGCTGAACTGATTTTTTGCAGCAGATCTTCTCTATAGAAAAGTGTGATTATGTTTCATGTGTAACTGACTAAATTTGTCTCTGTGGATCCGAGTTCCTCGGCTGATGTTTTATATACAAGTGCTCTATGACCAACTTATTCATTGAAGAGGTCAGACTTATAAGGTGAGTGGATGACGGATTGGGGGGATTCATGAAGAGATCGTTTGAAGAACACAAAGGAGCTTCTTCCATGTCACTGAGGAGGGGGTTTATTGCACTTAGTATTGGGGGGGACTTTATCTTCACATGTTGTACATAATTTAAGGGAAGTTAATCGTTTTGCACATTCTTTGGCACTTTTATTGTGGGGTGAGTTTTTGTATGTTAAATCATTGGAGATCATTGTATTCATCTTACACTGCTTGACACTCTAATATTCACACATTTCATATGTTTTGTGTAAGTGTGATTATATTTATTTAAGGAATATTGATTACTAATATATCATATTTTGGGGGTTCATTTATATATTTTTTATTTGTATGCAGTGTTGTTTTGTGTGATTAGATTAGAATACTTATAGGAAGGGATTGGGAGGATTGTTACTTAATCTTTTTAGCTTTTTCTTTGACATGTCTGACTAGAAGGTCTTGGAGATTGCAGAAATACCCAATTATGGGGCCCTTATGAGTAAGAACATTAACACATTAATCTATCATACTTATAACGTTTAATGTCTTCTTCGGAATAAATCCTATTATTGATCAATGAGCATCTGGAACCTGTTTTTAGCTTTGGAAGAATTCATATCAGGATCTGGTGAGGTGTGGGGTAGGAGTGTTGTCTCTGCCGCATTGTATGGGGAAGCCAAATACTCCATTGTGGCAGCAGCTTACAAAGAAATATATACAAGGAGAAAGATTTTTTTATTAGGTCCTATAAAGAAAATCTCCATTAAAATGAAGTCAACTTATCACTTAAAATATGAATTTACTGAGAAAATGCCCCCATCAACTTTAACCAATATTAAAAATGATTTTTGAATATGCCAAGCAAAATGAATTTATTAATATCGCTGGCTACATCTACATATATTATAATTAAAGTGGCCCTGACACTAAAAATACATTACAATCAGTTTATGTTTAATATTTATCTTCCAGGATGGTGATGAGTGAAATCTTCCCTCTCTGGAAGAGTGATGGGTGTCTCTGGTATCTAACGCTTTAGGACAGTGATGGCGAACGATGGCACCGCAGATGTTTTGGAACTACATTTCCCATGATGCTCATGCACTCTGCAGTGTAGTTGAGCATCATGGGAAATGTAGTTCCAAAACATCTGGGGTGTCAAGGTTCGCCATCACTGCTTTAGGATGACTTGGATACTTTTTCCTCCTCTGATCACTGTGGTTCCTCCTCACTAAGTGACTACATTGTTCTGTAGTGATGTAACAGTCCAGTGGGAGGAATCACTACACCCAGCAGGGGACAAGGTTTCCAACAAACCCAAAGTGTCTGATACCAGCGGTGTCCAGAACAAAAATTCAACTCACCTTCCATCAGAGAGGTAATTATTAAATCTTCAAATTTAAAGCAAAGCTCCACCCAAAAGGGAAAGCTCTGCTTGTTTGCTTCCTCCCCTTTTCCACTGCCACATTTGGCACCTTTTGGGGAGGGAGCAGATACCTGTTTTTGACAGAAACCCTCTTCCACTTCCTAGGGACTTGGCTACGGCAAAGTCCCTCTGAAGTTCGGCCCCTCTCCTCCTTCCCCCGAGCAGCACACTTTGTGCATGTGACGTAAAGAGCATTACAAGGAATGGCGGTGGCAGCACCCGAGAGCCAATTGAAAAATCAGCTGGGCTGAAGACACCACTGGATTCCAAGACAGGTACTGTAAATATAAGATACAGTATTTGTAGTTGCTGACTTTTATTTTTTGCTGAAGGAGCTTGGAGCTCAGCTTTAACAGTGTCCATTCTCAATACACCAGTGTTGCTCCATACATATTAGTGGATAACTGTCTTTGTATTCAGGTCGGGTCTGAACAGAATTATGTAACATTTTGGGAAAAATATACAGCCAAGAAGTCCAGAACTTGATGCTATTATAGCAAAAACCTCCACAGCCACCATGTATTTCCCTCTGGTGCTCAGATAGGCCGGGATCATGGCAATCCAGACACTGCAGAACACCAGCATGCTGAAGGTGATGTACTTGGCCTCATTAAAACTGTCCGGTAATGTCCTGGCTATAAAAGCAATAATGAAACTCACAGCTGCCAGAAGCCCCATATATCCCAGGACAGAGTAGAAGCCGATAACTGAACCCTCATTACACTGAATGATGATCTTCCCCTGATAAGAGTGAGTGTCCTGATCCTGGAAGGGAGGAGAAATAGACAACCAAGTGACACAGATTATGACTTGGACCATTGAGAAGACACAGATGATAGAATTGGGCAGTTTGGCTCCCATCCATTTCCTCCAGAGACTCCCAGGTTTGGTGGCTTTAAAAGCAATACACACCATGATACTTTTGGCAAGTAGAGAAGAGACGGCAACTGAGAAGATGACACCAAAAGAGGTTACACGCAGCATGCAGGTCTCATCTACTGGATGGCCGAGGAACAAGAAGACACAGAGGAAGCTCAGCATGATGGAGACCAGGAGAAGATAGCTCAGGTTCCGGTTATTGGCTTTAACAATGGGGGTGTCCTGGTAATGTATAAATATCCTCAATATTAAACCAGTCAGGAGACAACAGAGGATGGAGACAGCTAAAAATATTGCAACAATGGGATCATCAGTGTAGGAGAGAAATTCCACCACTCTTGGAAAACAACGATCCTGCTTCTCATTTGGCCATTCATCAACAGGACATTTCATGCAGTTTTCACTGTCTGTAGGAAGAACAATACAAACACAATGAGCATCGGGGTCAGAGCTTCTGAGAAAATCAATTGGCTTGTGTTGTCTCACAGCTTGATGAGATTTCCATCAATGCATTGGGGGAGACGTAAGCCTTTTTACACACAGCGGGTTGAATGAACAAATAACTGGAGAACTCCGAAGGAGCCACTATATTAACAATGTGATGTTAGTACAGCAATCTCTTCTGCTGAGCTTTTGTGATCTGACAGGGGGTGGCCAGCCCCACCAGAACACTCCAGTCAGTGCATTTTGCCATTAGCTTGGTGCCCTGATCGGCAGGCCTTTTTCAGTCATGCCTGCTTCTGTCGGACCGGCTGCCTTACACAAAGGTTGAATGCCTGACATTCAGCCCGTGTTTACTGGGCTTAAAGGAAAATATAATAAATTATATTAATCTATCACACAGTTGAACTCTTATATGTAGAGACTGTCTATTGGCAAGTGCAAAAAATAAAATAAAAAAAATGTTGGTGTCATGAAGACACAATAAAGAGTAAAAAGAAAAAAAGAGTAAAAATGAATTGCCTTGTGTTGTCTCACAGCTTGATGGGATTTTTGATAAATGCATTGGGGGAGACTTAGGCCCCTTTCACACTGGGGCATTTTTCAGGCGGTACAGCGCTAAAAATAGCGCCTGTACACCGCCTGAAAAAAACGGCCCCATTCACTCCAGTGTGAAAGCCGGCGGGCTTTCACACTGGAGCGGTGAGCTAGTAGGACGGTAAAAAAAGTCCTGCTAGCAGCATCTTTGGAGCGGTATATCCACCCCTCCTATACCGCTCCTACCCATTGATTTCAATGGGATACCGCCGCAAAGCGGCGCTTTGCAGGGGATTTTAACCCTTTTTCGGCTGCTCGCGGGGGGTAAAACTGCCCCGCGATCGGCCGAATACCACAGCTAAAACGACGGTAAAGCAGCGCTAAATATAGCGCTGCTTTACCGTCGCCGCAGCTCCCGCCCCAGTGTGAAAGGGGCCTTAAGCCTAGTACACACAGCAGTTTGAATAAAAAAAAAACTGGAGAGCTCAGAAGGAGCCACTATATTAACAATGGTATGTTAGTACAGCAATCTCTTCTGCTGGGCTTTTGTGTTCTGATGTGATAATGGGGGATTTCAGTTTAAATTGCCTGAAAACCCTGACAATGCTTTGCTACCTTTTAGTCTGTTAAATATACCACGGGAAACAGTTATATCCGTGCAACAAAAAAACTGTTGATCATGATCCTGTGTTATCTCAGAACAGTCTAATTAGCCCTCCTAGTTCTTATCTTGAGTCTACAGAGTGATATGTCTCTATGTTGTGAAGAATAGGATAGGGGGATGGTTTGAGTGGTTTAGCAAAAGGGAACTGGACAGACCCGACATCACAAAGTGTTGTGGGTTGTCAGCCCACAACAGAAATTAAAGTGATTCTAAAGGCAATCCTCATTGGCTCACAAAGCAGCAGGAGCCATTGGCTATTGGAGGCACTCGGCAGGGAGGAGGATCTAGGACCACCAGCGAGGAACTTAAAAAAGAAGAGGAGCAGAGCTGCTCTGTGCAAAACCATTTCACAGAGCAGGTAAGTTAACAAAACTTCAGATTTTCAAATTTCTAATTTACACATTTTTTTATATTCAAATTTACGAATATTCAGGAAAAAATGTTAAACGGGTTTTCGTTAGTTTGAAAATTTCCGAATTAAAAAATGTGTCGAAAATTTGGTAAAAAATGTATTTGGAACTAAACGAATTGCACATGTCTAGTCATTGCCAGTGTTCATATTTGGGCAGTGATGTCACCGCTATCTTCCCTTTGCTTACATGGCTGGGGACAATGTGACACTGACATAAACAGTTGCTAGGGATCATGTGGGTGCCAACACTCTCCCCTTCTTTAGGAACCATTGACAATGGGAAACTGTCATAAACAGAAGCAGAGATGTGGAGATTTTTAAATGCCAATGTTTGGCGCCACTTCATAAGCGTGCACAGTTTTAAAGTGTGACATGTTTCGTACCTATTTACCCAGTGCAACACCACATTTTATATTTTACAAAAACTTGGGTATTATATTGTCTTTGTGTGCATTTAAATTAATTCCAAAACCAGATTTTCGCAAAAAATGCACTAAAATCATTATTAGCAGATACAAACACAGCAAATTTTACAGATTTTTTGCTAAATTCCTAAATATAAAAAACAAACATGTATTAAGTTAATAAATAACAAATATTTGTACATTTAAAAGTGCGCTTTTTTTTTTTAGAAATGGTGAAAATGGAACGTATGCAAAAATTTCTCAAAAAATCTGGAGGTTTTAATTTTTCACTTACAGCTTTCAGAATTTGTAAAAGACCCACCAAACCATATATTTTTGAAAGCACATGACCAGTAGAATAAAAAGAATGTGCTACTGATTTTTAAGGCCCAGCAAAGTTTGCGCAAATGTTAATCAAAAACAATATTTGTACAAAAAATACACTAAAATCATTATTAGTGGATTCATACATGGCGACATTTACAAAATTCCTGCTAAATTCCTACTAAATATAAAAGTTGAAACTGTACTGAGTTAATAAATAACAAATATGTATAAAATGTATTTGTACATTTTTAAATTGCGCCTTTTTTGTGAAATGGTGAAAACTTAAGGTTCTGCAAAGCAGTAAATAAAAACAAATTAATCTAAAAAGCTGGAGGTTACCATTTTTCCCTTACAGCTTTCAGAATTTGTAAAAGGCCTCTCAAACCATACATTTTCTGAAAGCACATGACCTATACAATAAAAGAAAAGTACTACTTTTTCTGCCCCACAATAATTGCACAAATGTTCATCAAACACCTATTTTCACAAAAAATACACTAAAATTGGTATTAAGCCTCATACACACCATCGGACCTGGCAGCAAAAGAGTTAAAGTGAAAGTTTCATTAACTTTATTAATGTTATAGAGCAGTGGTCTCCAAACTGTGGCCCAGGGGCCAGATGTGGCCCTTTGCTTGCTTTTATCCAGCACTTGGGGCACTATTTCATCCACTGAAACCAACAATGGGGCATAATTCCCCTCACTGGCATCACTGAAGTGGCACAATTCCTCCCAATTCCGCCAATGATGGAGCACAATTACTCCCATTGACACCAATGATGGGACACAATTCCTCCCAACGACACCAATGATGGGGTACATTTTTTTCCCAATAACACTAACAATGGAGCCCAATGACTCCAATGAAAGGACATAATTCCTCCCAATGACACCAACAATGGGGCATTGTTTTTTCCACTCCCGTCAGGACATTTTCTACTCCCAATGGCCACAATACAACCCCCCTAAAGTCTGAAGTACAGTACACTGGCCGTTGGTTCCGAAAGTTTGGAGACCCCTGTTATAGAGGATGGAATTAAGAGCTGAAGTTACAAAGTTACAATGTTGCAGTTTGATCATTTGTGGAGAGGAGACTGAGGAAATGCTTCCTCCTGCCTGAGGCAGACTGATGACAGCATCTTAACCTAAGCAAAGTCACTGACTGGAGCTCAAGGATGGCTTGTTTATGATGAATGTGGAACTTTAGGGGGAAAAAATGATTATGTTGCTGTACATTTTAGGAACTGATTCATGAAGAATTGTAGGACTATGAGAGGTCAACTTTAAATATAATGTGTATATAGTAGTAGCAAAATAGAGCCGGACAGGACTGACACCATTTCTTGTGATTTCAGTTCAAAAACTCCTGTGTGTGTCAGCTTACAACAACAATTATGAGCTGAGTGCATTGCTGGCACTTGCAGGGTCTTTAAAATGATAAAACTTGGGGAAATGTGCACACATTGCAGAGATGTTCTTCATATATCTTATTCACTGACATACACTTTACCCACCGTGATACCCTCTGCCCAGTCCAACTATAACTTACTAACAAATACAAACTCTACCGGAAATGTTGGAGATCTCTCCTTCTGGACATGGGGCACACTCATAGCAACATTTATGAATTGAAGATCCAATCTTTTTTCTGCTGCCAGGTAAACAGGGATCTGAACATCGAGATACCGGAACCTGAAATCAGATATTATTATTATAATAATAATTATTATTCACCATATCTCATGAGGCTATACACACTAGGTGCTACAATGAGGTTCATGTTTGCCTCTACCATGAGGTCACTGTGATTTCTTCAGGTCTGAGATCCATTCAGGGGTCAGTTTTTCAGGATTTTCATTCATTCATTGGGGTGTTTATTGATTTATATTGCATGCTGTTATGGCCTCTATTTTAGGTTAAACTACTTTTTTGCAAGGCTTTTCTTTAAAATTAGATGGCTTTGGTTTGGAGGTGTTTTAGGGTTTTCCTAATTTTTTTTCTTATTTTTGTATTTTATGTTGGTAGGGTGTTAGGTATAGGGTTCTCAAAGCACAACATTCACTTGTTTATGACCTGATCTATTTTTGGCCTGATCTGTTCTTGGGGCTGCTTTTCACAGCAGATGCTGCATTGTTTAATTTAAAGAAAAAATGCCCATGGGACTTTTGTTAAAGTTTCGCCGAGAAAAAAAGTTAATACCTCATCTCATATTCAAGTTAAAAATAGACAATATGAGCAGTACATATATCATGGTATAAAAATTAAAAAACACATATCAACGTTGATGTATATTTCCACATTTAGGCAAAATTACATATAAAGACAGATAGGTAAATAATGGACTATAAATAAAGAAAAATGACTGTGCTGCAAAAAATAATAATCTAACACGATAGTGATAAAGAACTGTGAAAATAAATAATGGACTATATCTCAACACATTTCGTGAAACAATGTGCACTTCATCAGTAGTCAATAACATCCAATGTATACATCAACATAGAAGTCTAAAGAGCAACAGAAACCAGAAGAATGTTCACAAATAGGCCAATGACATAGAGGGACACCAAAGGACATGCTCAGTCTGGGAGCTGAAGGTAAGGTGGGACATTCAGCAGGGACACACAGGGGGATCCAGTAAGACAGGACAAAAATGTTTATAAGGCTGTGTAAGGACCTGTCATACAAGTAACAAATGAAAAACGGCATCCACGTGGTGTGTCAGCAGCCCAAATAAAGTCAAATTGTCCTGCTCTCTATTACCCCGCTCACATATTACATTTGCTATAATAATGGAACCATTACCTTCAGTTATCAGGGTTATTAGACATAAAAATGGGGGATAGGGAATAGGGATGAGCTTCGAGTTCGAGTCCAACTCATGTTCGACCCGAACATTGCCTGTTCGCCTGTTCAGCGACCAGCGAACAATTTGGGATGTCTGCGGCAAATTTGAAAAGCTGCGAGCACCCTGTAAAAGTCGATGGGAGAAATCTAAAGTGCTAATTTTAAAGGCTTATATGCAAGTTATTATCATAAAAAGTGTTTGGGGACCCGGGTCCTGCCCCAGAGGACATGTATCAATGCAACAAAAAGTTGTAAAAACTGAAGTTTTTTCAGGAGCAGTGATTTTAATAATGCTTAAAGTGAAACAATAAAAGTGTAATATTCCTTTAAATTTCGTACCTGGGGGGTGTGTATAGTATGCATGTGAAGGGGCACATGTTTCCAGTGCTTAGAACTGTCCCTGCACAAAGTGTAATTTTGCAGGAAAAAAGCTATTTAAAATTACTCGCAGCTATAATGAATTGCCGGCTCCCGTAATACAGAGAACAGTCATTGATAAAAAAAAAAAGTGTGGGGGTCCCCCCAAATTCAATTACCAGGCGCTTCAGGTCTGGTATGGATATTAAGGGAAACCCCGGGTCACATTTAAAAAAAAAATGACATGGGGTTCCCCCTAAATATCCATACCAGACCCTTATCCGAGCACGCAAGCTGGCAGGCCGCAGGAAAAGAGGGGGGGGAACGAGAGAGCCCCCCCCCTCCTGAACCGTACCAGGCCACATGCCCTCATCATTGGGAGGATGCTTTGGGGGTCTGTGACCCCTCAAAGCACCATGTCCCCATGTTGATAAGGAGAAGGGCCTCATCCCCACAACCCTGGCCGGTGGTTGTGGGGGTCTGCGGGCGAGGGGCTTATCAAAATCTGGAAGCCCCCTTTAACAAGGGGACCCCCAGATCCCGCCTCCCCCTGTTTGAAATGGTAAGGGGGTACAAAAGTACCCCTACCATTTCACAAAGAAAGTGCAAAATTGTTAAAAAACACACAGACACAGTTGGGAACAGTCCTTTATTAAAAATAAAAAAAATAACAAAAAGATTCCAGCGGTGGTAATCCACTCTTGCTATCCAGCGACGGGTGGTCTGTTCTCCAGGGTCCAGCGATGGGTGATCTCTTCCGACGTCCAGCGCTGCGCGTCCTGTCTCCACGGAGACACTGAGGGAATTCCGTCTGCAGAAAAGGACCGGGCCACTCCGTCACCTGACCCCGCCCCCCTCTGACGCAACGCAAGGGGGAAGCTGGTGTTCCCCTGTGACATACGGGTGACCCCACCCCCCTCTGATGTAACGGAAACCTGAGTTACATCAGAGGGGGCGGGGTCACCCTTACATCACTGGGGAAGCCTGGGTTTCCCCAGTGACATACGGGTGACCTCGCCCCCCTCTGATTTAACGCAGGTTTCCGTTACATCAGAGGGGGGTGGGGTCACCCGTATGTCACAGGGGAATACCAGCTTCCCCCTTGCGTTGCGTCAGAGGGGGGCGGGGTCAGGTGACGGAGCGCTGGACGTCGGAAGAGATCAGCCATCGCTGGACCCCGGAGAACAGACCACCCGTTGCTGGATAGCAAGAGTGGATTACCACCGCTGGAATCTTTTTTTTTATTTATTTTATTTTTAATAAAGGACTTTTCCCAACAGTGTCTGTGTGTTTTTTTAACTATTTTTTTTTACACTTTCTTTGTAAATTGGTAGGGGTACTTTTGTACCCCCTTACCATTTCAAACAGGGGGCGGGATCTGGGGGTCCCCTTGTTAAAGGGGGCTTCCAGATTCTGATAAGCCCCCCACCTGCAGACCCCCACAACCACCGGCCAGGGTTGTGGGGATGAGGCCCTTCTCATCAACATGGGGACATGGTGCTTTGAGGGGTCACAGACCCCCAAAGCATACTCCCAATGTTGAGGGCATGTGGCCTGGTATGGTTCAGGAGGGGGGGCGCTCTCTCGTCCCCCCTTTTTTCCTGCGGCCTGCCAGGTTGCGTGCTCGGATAAGGGTCTGGTATGGATTTTGAGGGGGACCCCCACGCCATTTTTTTTTAAATTTGGCGTGGAGTTCCCCTTATAATCCATGCCAGACCTGAAGGGCCTGGTAATTGAATTTGGGGGGACCCCCACGCTTTTTAAAAAAAAAAATTATCAATGACTTTCAATGACTGTTCTCTGTATTACGGGGAGCCGACAATTCATTATAGCCACGAGTGATTTTAAATGACTTTTTTTCCTGCAAAAATGACACTTTGTGCAGGGACAGTTCTAAGCACGGGAAACATGTGCCCCTTTTACAGGCATACTATACACCCCAGGTACGAAATTTAAAGGAATATTACACTTTTATTGTTTCACTTTAAGCATTATTAAAATCACTGCTCCTGAAAAAACAGACGTTTTTAAAACTTTTTTTTGCATTGATACATGTGCCCTGGGGCAGGATCCATGCGCTTGTTTGCTGATGATGGGATCTCCATGCTATCTAGATGTTACCTTCACAACTGTCCAATGTACTGTATGCTCTGTGTTTCTTGTGACATTTCCTATTATAAATTCAATTAAACTAAATCACATATCCCAGGTCTAAACATTTCCCCACAGCAGAATCTCTCTGAACCCACTACCCGTATGTCTGGGAAATGGTAGGCATTAAATATTTAGGGATATCCAGTGGTAGCTGGTGCTGGAGGATTTTGGGGGCGCAGGTGGGCTCCCCCAGGTCTGCACTCACCCTGCGGTGGAGCCTTCCAGCTGTCACGGCTCCCCTGGTGCCCGGAGGGTGGGAAATATTTCAAGAAGTGGTGTGACATCCATATTGATATTTTGCTCCGAAAATTTGTGATACATGAGAAGATTGAGGGGGGGAGTTGAGGAGTCGAGATATAGATCTGGTTGTCGTCAGCATAGAGGTGGTATTGGAAGCCATGGAAGGTTGGTAACTAACCCAGGTAAGATGTATAGAGAGAGAATAAGAGGGGCCTAAGGACTGAGCCTTAGGATACCCCAACAGAAAAAGAAAGAGGAGTGGGGGAGATGGTTAAAGTTGGTGGAGATGGTGAGAGTTGGTAGAGATGGTAGATAACGGTGAGAGATGGAAAAAGCAGTCACGGAGGCAGAGGAAGTGTAGTTTATTGAGGAGGAATGGGTGGTCAACTGTGTCAAAGACAGCAGAAAGGTCCAAAAGTATGAGTATGGAGTACTGGTCGTTGATTTTAGCATTTGGTAAGTCATTAGTGAGTTTTAGTAGGGCAGTTTCAGTGGAATGTTGTGGGCAGAAGCCGGAATGTAGGGGATTGAGAAGGTTGTTGTCAGTGAGGTAGCAACTCATAAGGTTGTGGACAAGGCATTCATGAAGCTTGAAGGCAAATGGGAGCAGGGAGATGGGTCTTAAGTTATTCATATAGGTTGCATTAAGCACTTCGCGCCCCGGCCTATAGCAGAATGACAGCCGGCGGTGGTTCTGTTATCCTGACTGGGCGTCATATGACTTCCTTCAGGATAACATGCCGATGCGCGCTCCTGGGGGCACGCATCGTGGGGATCGTGGAGCAGTGTGTCAGTCTGACACACCGCTACACTGATCTCAGTAAAGAGCCTCTGGCGGAGGCTCTTTACCATGTGATCAGCCGTGTCCAATCAAGGCTGATCGCGATGTCAACAGGAAAAGCCGGTGATCGGCTTTTCCTCACTTGCGTCTGACAGGCGCAAGTAGAGGAGAGCCGATCGGTGGCTCTCCTGACAAGGGGGTCTGCTCTGATTGTTTATCAGTGCAGCCCCCCCCCCCTCAGGTGCCCACACTGGACCACTAGGGACACCACTAGGACCACCATGGAAGTGGGCAACATGTGGATGGCCAGGTATGTACCCCATGGCCATCCACATGTGCAAATTATGCCCAATCTGTGCCAGTCAGTGTCCAAAAATGGGCACTGACTGGCACCATCATGTACCAAATAAAATAAGTGATGTCTAGCAATGCCACCCACCAGTGTCATCAGTGCCACCCATCAGTGTCCTGCAGTACCACCTATCAGTGCCCATCCATGCCCATCAGTGCCCACCTATCAGTGCCCATCAGTGCCCATCCATACCACCTGTCCGTACCACCCATAAGTACCCATCAGTTCCACCCATAAGTACCCATCAGTGCCGCCTATGAGTGCCCATCAGTGCCGCCTATGAGTGCCCATCAGTGCCGCCTATGAGTGCCCATCAGTGCTGCATACCAGTGCCACCTATCAGTGCCCATCAGTGCCGCCTATCAGTGCCCATCATCAGTGGCCGTCAGTGCCACCTCATCAGTACCACCTCATTGGTGCCCATCAGTGCCGCCTTATCAGTGCCCGTCAGTGCAGCCATATCAGTGCCCATCATTGAAGAAGAAAACATACTTATTTACAAAAAAAATAACAGAAACAAAGAAAAACTTTTTATTTTTTATTTTTAAATGGTCTTTTTTTATTTGTTGCGCAAAAAATAAAAAAATCACAGAGGTGATAAAATACCACCAAAAGAAAGCTCTATTTGTGGGAACAAAATTATAAAAATTCTGTTTGGGTACAGTGTTGTATGGCCGCGCAATTGTCATTCAAAGTGCAACAGCACTGAAAGCTGAAAATTGGCTTGGACAGGAAGGTGTCTAAGTGCCCTGTATTGAAGTGGTTAATTGTGAGGGGACAAGGTCCAGCAGACTGGTGGTGAGGTGGGCCATGGAAAGGACTTTAGCAACTTCCTCAGTGGTAACAGGGTTAAAGGAGGAAAGTATTGAGTGTGGTGTTGGACCTGGTGTGTTGGCTGGGGGAGAAAGCTGGACGCTAGATATCTCATCACAAATTGTGTTGATTTTGTTTTTTAAATGATTGGCAATCTCCTGGGCAGTAAGCAAGTTGGTGGGAGGAGGGTGGTGAAGTAAGGAATTAAGGGCAGAAAAGCTTTGGATGAGAGGGTTTTGATGAATGTTATAGTAAGGTTCCCACAATATCCATACCAGACCCTTAGCGGAGCATGAAGCCTGGTTGGTCAGAAAAAGAGAACGATGATTGTGTGCACCCCTCAGAAACCATACCAGGCCAGACGCCCTCAACATGGGGAGAAAACCTTCCCAAGTGGACCCTCTGGTAAAGCACCTCTTCCCTACATCCCTGGATTATCAAAAATGACTAAAAGCTGTGCTACCAATTTGGACAATTTTTCTGCAAATATTTCTATACAAAATCTGCTTAATCTCTGAAATTTCATGCACAAAAAAAAAAACCTGAACAATTTTTTTGGTCATCAGTCTTGGGGAAAAAAGACAGAAATCTTTAATTTCCAGAAAAAAAAGAACACTTTCTTCCTCTGGAATTGCATCCTAGTAAAAGTAACTACATACTGTGCAAAAAATTTGCAAAATTGTTCTGTTTTATTTTAACCAGCCGCCGTCATTATACTGCGGCATATCAGCACATTCCCACGAGCCGTCATAGCTGTACGTTGGCCCTTTAAGAAGGGATAGCAAGCGTGCGTGCACCACTGGAGGGAACCGATGCACGATCGCGGGCCAGAACAGGGACGTGTGTGTATGTGTAAACACACAAATCCCTGTTCTGTGGGGAGAAGAGAGACAGATTGTGTGTTCCTACTAGCTAGGAACAATGATCTGTCTTCTCCTCTAGTCAGTTCCATCTCCCTACAGTTAGAACACACACTGAGGCAACACAGTTGATCGCCCCCTAGTGTTAACCCCTTCCCTGCCAGTGACATTAACACAGTAATCAGTGCATTTTTATAGCACTGATCGGTGTATAAATGTCAGCTGTCCCAAAAATGTGTAAAAAGTGTCCGATCTGTCTGCCATTACTAGTAAAAAAAAATATTACCACAAATATGTAGAAGAATATGTAGAAGAATATATAGTGGCCAAAACTGATGAAGAAATTAGATTTTTAAAAACATTTTTGGGGATATTTATTATAGCAAAAAGTTAAAAATATCATTTTTTTTCAAAATTTTTGCTTTTTTTTTTTTTACAGTGCAAAAAATAAAAACCACAGAGGTGATCAAATACCACTAAAGGAAAGCTTTATTTGTGGAAAAAATTATGTAAATTTTGTTTGGGTACAGCATTGCACCACCGCGCAATTGTCAGTTAATGCAACGCAGTGCCGTATCGCAAAAAATGGCCTGGTCAGGAAGTGGGTAAATCCAGATGAAATCTGAATGCTCTCTGCTGTCTCTGGTCATTATCTCTGGTCAGTTGGTTTACATACAGCAGCTTGTTGGAATCGGTAATTTTGCAGTGGCACTGCAATGAGTTAACATCATGAGGTGATGGGTTATCATGTTGGTGGCTAGGGATGAGCTTCAAATTTGAGTCGAACTCATGTTCGACTTGAACACTGCCTGTTCGCCTGTTCACCGAACAGTGAACAATTTGGGGTGTTTGCGGCAATCTCGAAAAGCCGCGGAACACCCTGTAAAAGTCTAAAAAAAAAAGAAATCTAAAGTGCTAATTTTAAAGGCTTATATGCAAGTTATTGTCATACAAAGTGTTTGGGGACCCGGTTCCTGCCCCAGGGGACATGTATCAATGCAAAAAAAGTTTTAAAAACTGACGTTTTTTCAGGAGCAGTGATTTTTTTAAATTTCGTACCTGGGGGTGTGTATAGTATGCCTGTAAAGAGGCGCATCTTTCCCGTGCTGAGAACTGTCCTTGCACAAAGTGTCATTTCTGCAGGAAAAAAGTCATTTAAAAGCACTGGCGGCTGTAATGACTTGTCGGCTCCCGTAATACAGAAAACAGTCATTGAAAGTCATTGATAAAAAAAAAAAAAAAAATGCGTGGGGTTCCCCGCAAATTCAATTACCAGGCCCTTCAGGTCTGGTATGGATATTAAGGGGAACCCCGGGTCAATTTAAAAAAAAAAAAAATGACATGTGGTTACCCCCAAATATCCATACCAGGCCCTTCAGGTCTGGTATGGATTTTAAGGGGAACTCCACGCAAAAAATTAAAAAAAAAATGGTGTGGAGTTCCCCCCAAAAATCCATACCAAACCCTTTATCCGAACACGCAACCTGGCAGGCCGCAGGAAAAGAGGGGGGACAAGAGAGCGCCCCCCCCCTGAACCAGGCAACATGCCCTCAACATTGGGAGGATGCTTTGGGGGTCTGTGACCCTCAAAGCACCATGTCCCCATGTTGATGGGGACAAGGGCCTCATCCCCACAACCCTAGCCGGTGGTTGTGGGGGTCTGCAGGTGGGGGGCTTATCAGAATCTGGAAGCCCCATTTAACAAAGGGGACCTCCAGACCCCGCCCCCCCCTGTTTGAAACGGTAAGGGGGTACAAAAGTACCCCTACCATTTCACAAAGAAAGTGTAATCTTTTTTTAAAAAAACAAACACACAGACACTGTTGGGAAAAGTCCTTTATTAAAAATTTTAAAAAATTAAAAAAAGATTTCAGAGGTGGTAATCCCCTCTTGCTATCCAGCGATGGCTGATCTCTTCTCTGGGGTCCAGCGATGGGTGATCTCTCCCGATGGTTTAGCGCAGTGCATCCTGTCTCCACTGGAGACACCACTGGAATCCCGGTGATGGCGTAACAGGTCTTAGCTGAGGAGGATGGGGCCACCTGTCACCTGACCCCGCCCCCTCTGATGCAAGGGGAAACCCGGGCTTCCCAAGTGACGTGCGGGTGACCCCGCCCCCCTCTGATGTAACGGAAACCTGCAGTGTCTCCGGTGGAGACAGGATGCGCTGCGGTGGACCATCGGGAGAGATCATCCATAGCTGGACCCCGGAGAGATGATCACCCATCGCAGGATACCAAGAGTGGATTACCACCGCTGGAATCTTTTAGTTATTTTTAATAAAGGACTAATCCCAATGGTGCCTGTGTGTTTTTTAACAATTTTTTACACTTTCTTTGTGAAATGGTAGGGGTACTTTTGTACCCCCTTACCATTTCAAACAGGGGGGGGGGGCGGATCTGGAGGTCCCCTTGTTAAAGGGGGCTTCCAGATTCCGATAAGCCCCCCGTTCGCAGACCCCCACAACCACTGGCTAGGGTTGTGGGGATGAGGCCCTTGTGCCCATCAACATGGGGACATGGTTCTTTGAGGGGTCACGGACCCCCAAAGCATCCTCCCAATGTTGAGGGCATGTGGCCTGGTATGGTTCAGGAGGGGGGGCACTCTCTCGTCCACCCTCTTTTCCTGCGGCCTGCCAGGTTGCGTGCTTGGATAAAGGGTCTGGTATGGATTTTTGGGGGGAACTCCACGCCATTTTTTTTTAAAATTTGGCATGGAGTTCCCCTTAAAATCCATACCAGACCTGAAGGGTCTGGTAATTGAATTATGGGGGACCCCCACCCATTTTTTTTTTTTTATCAATGACTTTCAATGACTGTTCTCTGTATTGCGGGGAGCCGACAATTTATCCGCAAGTGATTTTAAATGAATTTTTTTCCTTCAGAAATGACACTTTGTGCAGAGACAGTTCTAAGCACGGGAAATATGCGCCCCTTTACAGGCATACTATACACACCCCCAGGTACGAAATTTAAAGGAATATTACACTTTTATTGTTTTACTTTAAGCAATATTAAAATCACTGCTCCTGAAAAATGTTAGTTTTTAAAAGTTTTTTTTGCATTGATACATGTCCCCTGGGGAAGGACCCGGGTCCCCAAACACTTTTTAGGACAATAGCCTTTAAAATTAGAACTTTTGATTTTGAGTTTGAACGTTCGAGTCCCATAGACTTTAATAGGGTTCTAAAGTTCATGCGAAGTTTAGGTCTGTTCGCAGGTTCCCCCAGGTTCGGTTCACACCAGAACCTGGGAACAAACCGAAAGTTTGCGCGAACATTCAAACCCTATTAATTACAATGGACACGAATGTTCGAAATCAAAAGTGCTAATTTTAAAGGCTAATATGCATGTTATTGTCATAAAAAAGTGTTTGGGGACCTGGGTCCTGCCCCAGGGGACATTTAACAATGACATTTTTTTTTTTTTTAAACGGCCATTTTTTCAGGAGCAGTGATTTTAATAATACTTAATGTGAAACAATAAAAGTGTAATATTCCTTTAAATTTCGTACCTGGGGGGTGTGTATAGTATGCCTGTGAAGGGGCGCATGTTTCCAGTGCTTAGAACTGTCCCTGCACAAAGTGTCATTTTTGCAGGAAAAAAAGATTTAAAATCACTCGCGGCTAATGAATTTCCGGCTCCCGTAACACAGAGAACAGTCATTCATTGAAAGTCATTGATAAAAATTGGTTTCCCCCAAATTCAATTACCAGGCCCTTCAGGTCTGCTATGGATATTAAGGGGAACCCCGCTTCAAATTTAAGAAGAAAATGACGTAGGGGTCCCCCTAAATATCCATACCAGACCCTTATCCGAGCACGCAACCTGGCAGGCCGCAGGAAAAGAGGGGGGATGAGAGCGCCCCCCCTCCCTCCTGAACTGTACCAGGCTTCATGCCCTCAAAATTGGGAGGGTGCTTTGGGGGTCTGTGACCCCTCAAAGCACCATGTCCCCATGTTGATGGGGACAAGGGCCTCGTCCCCACAACCCTGGCCATTGGTTGTGGGGGTCTGCGGGCGGGGGGGCTTTTTGGAATCTGGAAGCCCCCTTTAACAAGGGGACCCCCAGATCCCACCCCCCCCCCTGTGTGAAATGGTAAGGGGGTACAAAAGTACCCCTACCATTTCACCAAAAATGTTACAAAAATGTTAAAAATGACAGGAGACGGTCTTTGACAATTCCTTTATTAAAATCTTCTTTCTTCTGGTCTTCCTTTCTTCATCCTTCGGTTTCTCCATCTTCTTCTTCTTCCATCTTCTACCATCTTCTTCCATCTTCTTCTTCCATCTTCTTTTTCCCCCGATCCGCTTCTTCTTGCTCTGGTCTTCTCTTCCGGCATCTTCTTCCGCGGCGTTGGTGTCTCTTCTTGGGCCGCTCCGTGCAATGGGAGGCTCCCGCAGTGTGAGGCTTCGCTGCGTCTGACAGCTCTTTTATAATGGAGGGCGGGGCCACCTGGTGACCCCGCCCCCCTCTGATGCACGGGGACATCATGGGGACTTCCCTATGGCTTTCCCCATGACTTCAGTGGGGGCGGGGTCAGCAGACACTCCTGGACAGGGACCCCTCACTGGGCTGGTCTGGACTGGAACCAGAACAAGGAGTTGAGAGCAGAACCCTGAACACGTGACTTCAGCACCTTAAGTACCCCTTCCCGGAATACACAGCGGGGCCAGACACGCCCACTGATTGGCTCCGGGAAAAGATTGGTACCTAATGCATCCAACCAGACTGCGTTCTCAGCCAGTCACAGGTGCTCACCTCACCTATGACCAGGCAGAACTCCAGTACAGCCCAGCCAAACTGATGCCAAAGTGTAACCTAGAACAATTAAACCCCAGAACTCAGTTACAGTTCTGGGAAAAACAAAATTTACAAGAATAGCAAACACTTTGAAAAAGTGTCGGCGATACATATCTTTAATACTTTTCATGGAGTGCTGAGGACATGTTATAAGGACATCCTGAACTTCTCAATTCCACCATTGAGTGTTTAATTATTATTCTGCTGATTTCAGTGCTGCTATTTCCTGTAATAATTAGATTCCACGTCTATAAGCGTGCACACAGGGTGTCACGGGTGTGCCTGGACACCCCCTAATCACCCCGTGTGGAGAAGATTCCCTGTTTAAACCCCTGATATTTCACATAAAAAAACCCTAACAGGGCTCCCAATTATTTTATTTTTTTTAAATTGTAAAAAATAATAAAAAATAAAATAACAAAAATAAAAAAACTACTGACATCATCCACTGCCTTACTGACATCAAACTCTACCCTACTTACACTGTCCATTGCACTACTGACACTGTCAGTATATATATATATGCACACATATGTGTTTGAGCTTTGGGGTTTTCCAACCCCTCGGTACCGCCTCTGACAACTTGATTCCAAAACACATACATATTCACATAGAAAATAAATAAAGAAACTTTATGTACACCAATTGTTTACAATCAAAAATCTTCAATGGCTCCAAAAATGACCCCATACATGGAGAGGCAAATTGTCTAGCATATCTGAAATAAAGACCAGAGAATCTCTATAAATCTGAATTATGTCAGCAAACAATATAAACAGAAAATAAAGTGATTTCTTACTTTGCCTCTTCTCCAGAAGATGGGATCACTCATATTGGGAAATTGTTCAGGAACATAATCTGGGCTTTGAATGGTGGCAATTGTTTTATATGAAGAAGGTGCAATCCAGCTTTGTAAACTAAGATTGGTTGGAATTTCTCTTCTCTCATTAAAGAAGACCTCGCCATCATCTGGGTCGGTGTAATGAACGTTTCTCACATACTTGTGCAGCTTTTCATGGAAAACAGAAGAACACACATTACCATTAGAAATGGCCCGAACACCCCCTTGTTCGGTTCGCAGCGGAACTCCCGAACAGGGAAAAAGTTCTAATCTGAACGGCGAACCCCATTGAAGTCTATGGGAGTGAAACAGCAAAAAAAAGGGCCCATTTTGAAGACTTATATGCAAGTAATTGGCCATAAAAGTGGTATGGAGGCCTGGGTACTGCCCTGGGGGGACATGTATCAATGCAGAATTATTTTTTTTAAATAATTGTTTTTTCAGGAGCAGTGATTTTAATGATGCTTAAAGTGCAACTATAAAAATAAAAAAAATCCTTTAAATATAGTGCCTGGGGCGTCCCTTTAGTTTGCCTTTAAAGTGGCACATCTGTAGCATGCATAGAACATGCTGCAGCAAAAAATTTATTTTTAAAGAAAAAAAATTTGTCAAATCACATTTCAATTGGCTTTCGGTCAATCCATACCAGAACCTTATCCGAGCACGCAGCCTGGCAGGTCAGGAAAGAAGGGGGACGAGTGAGTGCCCACCTCTCCTGAATCATACCAGGCCACTTGCCCTCAACATTGGGGGGGTGCTTTGGGGCAGGGGGGCTCTGTCAATAACTAAAAAAAACACAGAGACGTGATGTCACAAGGGGGCAGTGCCCCCAGGCGGAGGAGGTATTCAGTGGTTGTCCGTCAATGGAGGGTGGAGTGTTTTTTTTGTCCTTTTTCGGTTGTGGTGGGCAGTGTTTTTGACAATGGTTATACATTGGGGGCCTTTTTTTTTTTTTTTTTTTTAATAAAGGAATTGTCAAAAACTGTCCCTGTGTTTTTATTATTTTCGAACACTATTTTGGTGAATGGGTACTCATTCACATGGGCTGGCGGGATCTGGGGGCCCCCTTGTTAAAGGGGTCTTCCAGATTCTGATAAGCCCCCTGCCCGCAGACCCCCACAGCCACAATCCATGGTTGTGGGGAAGAGACCCTTGTCCCCATCAACATAAGCTGTCAGCCGGTCTGGCATGCATTTTAGGGGAACCCCACGGCAAAATGTAGAATAAAAATGGCGTGGGGTTCCTGTGACGGGAGTCACTGTTGGGCGCAGGGTGAACAAGAAAAGAATGAATCCTGTGTATGCCATATTGGAAATGGTGACTGGGAGGGTATGTCTTGGATTGCTTAAAATGGGACAGTAATATTTATCCACAATATCTCCCAGGATATATGTAAAGACTATTCTTGGTTTGTTTGATTCTGAACTCAACATGTTAGTTGAGAGAGCTGATCACATTGGCCTCTAGAACTGGGTAGGAGCTGGGCAGTCTACTCCTACTATAGTTTGTTGCCTACTAGGCTGAGGAGAGGGGGAAATCACTATTTGTATTGTTAATTGTAATAAGCTCCTGCTATTGTGAGAAGGTGTCCTGTGTTTATACTAATGTATGAAGCTCGGTGAACACAAGTCTGTCCTAAAGGTCATGTCTCTGAGTCATCTAGTCTGGGTAAATGATTTAGTAAACTAGCTCATGTTAATTATGTTTTTGGTTACAGGTGTATTGTTAGAGTAATATGAGCAGGAGGGGGGAACCTCCTCTATAACTGTATATAAAGATTTGTATTTTTGGTTCTAATAAAGAGTCTGATTCCTGTTTGACCCTCCGTACAGAGCCTCGTCTCGTACTTGGGGGGAAGAATTATTCGTATGGGTTTCTTGTTCGGCTGATTGGAGTGTTTGGTAGCTGCCTTTGTGTTTGGAAATGGAATGTCCTAAACGCCTTAACCCCTTTCATACTTGGGGTGTCGTTACAGTTCCCCTTAAAATCCATACCAGACATCTGATGACTCATCGGTTGTTAAGGACGCCGTGGCCGGCTTCCCGGGCCCGCTCCTTAACAACCAGCTTTTACTGCACCCAGGTTGGGTAAAGCTTTAATGGATCAACTATATAGATCAGACCAAAATGAGGGACAAATGAGGAGGAATGAGGGACAGAGGGACATTACTCCAAATTAGGGACAGTCCCTCCAATTCAGGGACAGTTGGGAGGTATGCTTAGATACAATGAGTAATTTTGTCTGATATATTTAACTTACAGTATGGGGTTATATGAAGGGGTCATTTTCATTTGTTTTTGTGTCAGCACCAGGCTTCCCAGGATTCTGCCTTGAGTCCCTGTTCCTCTCCCACCCCCCACACCACATACATGCAGGAAGACATGTACCTAGCACCTTGTTTACAGTTCCGGACACTCCACACCTCACAATGCAGCGAGCTATCAGATTCCCTGCTCTGGCTGGTATGTGGATTCCCTCATAGTGGCCACAGACTTCCTTCCCCGGCACCAGGATCTAGCAGGCATGGCACATTCCTCTGTATTTACATATATCCGATATACCAAAATAACAAAAAACAGAAAAGAGCCATATAGACACCCAATAGCTAACTCCTTATAATTTATTAGATGACTACAAAATTGTAAACAGCACCTGAAGCTCCCGTATCCCTCCCTGATTAAACGATTCCCCAATCCCCCATGGATGGGCTTGTCGGTGGGTGGAGGTGCAGTGTTCCTGGCCATGCAAAAGTGTAATTTGGGCTGCTAGGAGTCTGGTCACTTTAAGAGTAGAAACTGTGGGGCGGGAGTGAAACCGGTATTTAAAGTGATTGTATAAGGCACATGCGTGGAGGACTCCAAGATGGCTGCTTAAGCCAGTAGCTCCGCACCACCCTGGCCGGACGGCACGTCCCACGACTGCCTGCGGCTAGCAGGAAGGTACCTGATCCCACCATCACCTAGGGGAAGCCCCCGGGAGCAGGCACATGTCCAGGGGTTCAGAAGGGAGGGATCTACGGCCGCGTTTTAACCCTGAATCTGAACCGCTCATTTTCAAGATGGTGGCCGCTGCACAGACATGTGCTGAAATGGAGGAGGAAATTGCTGAGAAATCACATCTGGACCCTCTGCAGACTTCTCCGGGTCCCACAGTCAGTATCCACCACTCTGTGGCACCCTCACCAGCCTCCACGGAATCACTCATAGCTCACACAATGGAGGATTACATACTCTCTCCTATAGGATCTGCTGAGGCCTACTCGGCTTCCCCACACCAGCCCAGACGTATCCACGCAGATACCCTCATAAATACTACTGACCTGTTTAACAAACAGAGCTGCTTGACAGGGGCCTGACCACCACAGCAGCCAAAATTACAGGTGACATTAAGGCTGAACTTGCGGTGTGGAAATTTATAGCATAAGTGACCTGATACATGTGGGGACATTAATTATTATACTACATCCTCGGTAGAGGAAGTTAAATAGCGGCTCAAGAAAACAATTACATTTCTGTATGCGTTTAATATTCAATAACATTTAACATACCAATACCCTAGTGTGTTTCTTTTCTTTTACAAGACACAACTATACATAAGTGATCTGTCTGCCACAGGGAAAGTGCTGTGGGTTATGACCCATCAAAGGAGAAGGGAGCAGAAAATGGAGGAATTGGAGAAGGCAGTACAGGACACTGAAGAATACTGTATAGAAGGTGCTCCCATGGTGCTACCTCATGGTAAAACCCAGGCAGCTCTTAAAAAAGGGTTTGGAGAAAATGCTATTAATCAGGGACTTGAATCTTACAAACTTTCTAAACCCAGTTCAATGGAGAGCATTAACACACAGCCTGTGGGGGCGTAACTATAGGGGGTGAAGCAGTAACAAGCGCAACTGGGCCCTGTGCTGCAAGGGGCCCATGTGGCCCCCTATACATATTGCCGGTGGCAGCATAGGCGCTTAGGCACCGGGCGGACGGGTGGCTGGAGGTGGAGGGTGACTAGCAGAGCTCCATGCTAGACTACCCCACTGGCTGCTCTTTAGTTGTGCATTCCCCACACAACCTGTGTCCTCTGCCGCTCCCCCGGGTCCCCCTCTCCTGCTCAATGCAGTGCTGCTCAGTCCGGTGTCTGTCCTCCCCAGCCAGAGTCCCGCCCCCTGAGTCTGGATCACACTGCACTGCATGCTTCTCCCGGGCAAACAAACTTTATGCACACAGATGCAGTGCAGCCCTATGAGAGCCGGCTCCCCAAAGGACACCGCAGGTTTGTCTGCCAGCACCCCCCTCCTCCCCGTCATACACAGATGTTGACAGGTCTTTCTGGGAGATATGTCCCCTAAGAACAGGGACCCCCATCTCCCCTGGGGACAGGGCCCAGTTCTCCCTAAAGGACAGGGACCCAAATTCCCTTGGGGACAAGGACCCCATCTCCTCTGGGGACAGGGCCCACCTCTCCCCAGAGGACAGGCACCCCATTTCCCTTAGGGACAGGGACGCCTACTTACGTGGGGACAGGGACCCCATCTCCCCTAAGGACAAGGACCCAATCTCTCCTGGGGACAGGGCCCACTTCTCCCCAGAGGACAGGGGCCCAATTTCCCTTTCCCTTCTTCCTCTTTGTCTCAAAGGTGTAACATCATAGGTCTGTTTAGACCTCTGATATCTCACCAAAGTCCCCCAACCGGACTCCTAAAAAATTGTAAAAAAGAATAAAAAAAACTGCTGATACCAGTGGTGGAACTACAGTGCTCACAAAAGTCATACCTGTGACCGAGCCCTGGAGTTCCACCACCGGACTCAGAGGGAAGGGCCTCGGCTGGGGTTCAGGGGGGCCCTTCATGGCTTCTTGCACCGGGTCCTGAAGGTTATAGTTACACCACTGGGGACAAGCAGGACATACAAGACATTTCTTGAAGAGACCCCCATCGACTCCAGACTGATCCCAATTTGGTAGATTCTGATTTAACGCACATGTCTCGGATCCCAAGATTTTCATGGGGTTTTGAGAGGAGATCAATATCCAGTATGTCTTTAATATCAACACCGGACTCCAAAATAAAAAAAGACTGAGTGGACCATCCATCTGCCGCATAACCAGGGAGCAAGTGACGGTCGGGTATCAAAAAAACTGCAGAATAGCCCACCTTCTTCTGTATTAACAGTGGAACCCACCCTAAGTGATGTCTTTATGGCCATACAGGCTTGCAATAACTCATTATTATCATTAACAAATCAGATGTTGGAATTAAAGTGGTTGTAAACCCTTGTTTACAACTTTATGTTACAGGTAAGCCTATATTAAGGCTTACCTTTAGCTAACAAGCATATCTCCTAAACCTGCACGGTTTAGGAGATATCCCTGTATTTGCATGTGCCGACGTCATGCGGCACGTGTGCACTTAAGACAACTGAAGCAATGTCGCTATATGCCGTTGCTTCAGTTGTACTGTGCTGTTCCCGTGCGCATGCACAGAGTGATGTCATTGTGGCTCCGGCTAATCACAGCGCCGGAGCCGCGATACCCGGAAGTCACTACAGGTCAACATGTCAGCGGTCGGAGGGGGAGACGTGGACCGATGTGGGGGCTTCAATCTGAGGTAAGTAATGCATAATTAGCTAGTATGCTATGCATACTAGCTAATTATGCCTTTGTCTTGCAGGATTTTTTGTTTTTTAGTTTTTTTGCTGAGGGTTTACTTCCTCTTTAAAGGGCAAGATTGCAGTTATTAGGCAGAAGAATCAAAAAATATGTGAACGTATGACTGCTATAGAAGAGAGGGTGGGTGTGCTGGAGGGTGTTTTACCCTTAATTAAAAAGGATTTGCAGACGATCAAAATACAGATAAAAGCCTATGGACAGAAATTGGAAGGTTTGGAAAATAGACAGAGACATAATAATGATCGCATTTTAGGCCTTCCGGAGCATGAAGAAGGCCAATCCTTTTTTTGAGAAATGGTTAATAGATATATTGGGGTAGAGGGTTTTTCAAGGCTTTTTTCAATTGAGCGTGCCCATCGTATACCCAGTCAGTCTCCACCACCTTGAGGCATGCCCAGACCAATTATCATCAAGTTATTAAATTCTCGAGCCAGAGATCTTATATTATCTTATATTATCTAAGGCACGCCAACAGGGTAATATTGAATGTAAAGGTAACAAAGTGTTTTTTTTTCCGGATTTTTCAGCCGAAGTACAGAAACAAAGGACGAAATTTGTTAAGGTTAAACGCATGTTGTGTGGTGTGTGGGGGGTTTTGGGGGTGTTGTGTGTTTTTTTTTCTCAACCAAGGCAACCAAGGCACCCTTTTTGGGGTGGCAAGTGTCAGAATGGGGCCTCAGAAAGGAGGTTGTGGGAGAGGGAGGGGTGGTGGGGTGCCGGAGCCCTCTGGGGTCATTATTGGTGGGAATTCAGCCTCATACAATGAGTAAATTGTTGGTTGTGGTCAGTGAAAAACTATTCTTCTCTTGCTCACTGGAGCTCCTAGAGGGCTCTCATCTAACCTGTTCTTTTTCCTTTTTATTTATTAGCACTTACCTCTTTTTTCTTTTGGCTGATCTCCAGGATCCCCTTGTCCGTACCATTTCTATTTGGGAATTCGCAACTAGCTGGAATAGCTCCCATGTTGGATATGCATGCATCCCTGGGGTAAGTGACAGCGTATCAGGTGAGAATCCTAATCCTCTGCTCTATGGCTGACGACACTGTACCCTCGAGTTGCTTCTCACAACACACGGGGGATGAAATCCGCAGGTAAAAAGACTAGGGAGCTGCGACGCGTGCCTGGCGCCCTCCCTCACTCCACTCTCCCCCTTATGTTAGGGTGCGGGGGATTTGGTGGGTTAGCCCGCTGCGCATCGGCGTCATGCTCGACACTTCACGTCGGACGTCATTCTGACGTCACAACTTGCGCGCCACTCCACGCTTTGGCTAATATATAGGGGGAGTTCATTGGCGCCATCACCGACGGCTTTGCTGCCTGGAGTGGGACGCCTCTCTTCCTCCATCATCCCCAGCGTGACGCTGGAAGCTACCTGAGGGTGGATTGGAAGCCCTGAGCACGCTTTATTGTTTATGTCCTCATTCGCACTATTGGCCATGCCACACATTTTGTCCAAACTATCGTTTGAGACATTTCCACATGAGGTAACTATCTTGGTATATTTGGCACTTTTCTTGCTGTGCACAATTTTCTACTTTCTTTTTCACTTCACTCCAGCCGTCACATATGACTGCCTCACACACTTTTCACTCCCAGTTCCATCAATCTGGATACAGTCTCGTGGCTTGTAAACAGCATAGTTTTAGTTTTTTTTTTCTTTCAACACCTTCACCAAATGCTTCCCTCACTGCTATTTGGCTCCTACTGGTCTTGCACCATCTTTATTCCTTGAGAGTTCTTCATAGTACGTCCCCCTTTCTTACAGACTCCTCTGGAGCCCCACTTTGTGCTACCACATACACAATATGGAGAATCTATCTGCTTGGAGATCTTATGTCTGGGTGTTTGCTCCCTGCATGGTATAGCTTCCTCAGCTCCCGTGATGGACGACCTATCCCAGCGGCTCCTCATGAGTGCAGTATCATGCACCTCTGTTCTCCAGTCCTTTGTAAGTAATTACACTGCAATATTTCCTACCCCCTTCTTTGATGCTTGTGTTCTTACCAGAACTGATCGGTATTCAAACCTTATACTTTCCATTGACCACCTAAATTTTACATTCATACAAATTGGAACTGTTCGTGGGCATCTTTATGCAACTCATCATAGACACCTCCCATCTTTCCCCTCGATTTTGGTGATTTCCGCCTTGGCTGCCCGCAGCTTTCCTCAACCATCAGGTTTTAGTAGCATATGACCAACTTTAGAGCTGATATGTAAGTAACTCTGGGGTATTTGGTTTTCTCCTCCCCTTACATCCACATTTAATTTTATTTGAGTAATTTGGAATATATTTTTATAGATACGCACTCTGTACTTGCTTCTGAAGAAGTGGAACATCATCCACGAAACGCGTCATGCTTTTGAATGCACTTTTTTCATTCAATCATGAGTTTACATCATACTCTGTTTTTTGATTTTATGTATCATGTGCAATAATGGAATTTTTATTTCATGTCCATTATATGCCCATCAGCTCGTCATATGTGCTATGTACCATGTCCCATGTGCATTTATATGAATAAACTTCCTCACAGGGGGCCGTGAGCACGCTCTGCTTCCTTTGCGATGCTGCCTGGCCAAAGGAGAGTGTAGAGCTGGGCGGGGAGTCTAGTGACGTCAAGACTCCACCCACTTATCTCCGGAGCATAGACCCGCTCATGGATTTCGGAGATTTGTAGGGGTCGGTGTGCAGAAGGGGGTGATATTTAAAAGGTAGGGATGGCATGTATACATATGTACAAAAGAAAGATGGCAATAGTTGAGAATCATGAGTGGTGGGTTTACATGCACTTTAAGGTGAAAAACCTTGAGACTTTACAACTCCTTTAACTCAGCAGCAGCTTAATGCTCTATAAGTCCTGACAAAGTAACCAGGGGTGGAGCGATACATGTAGACATGGGGACCTATCCCCCATTCCCTGCTGCACTACATAGTTCGGTTATCAAACAGGACCATTTACAGCACTTGCTTGAACCCTGAGACACATGAAACTATGGAGACGCCACATGTATTGCAAACTGATATTACATCTGCCATTGCCAGCAAGACAACCACATACTCTCTCCATTTTTGGAGGATATATTTGGATGCCAGATGACTCAGAATCTGATCCATCGTGGTGGGACAGTGAGTAATTGACCCCATTGTGCCTTTATACTGGTCCTAGCTGCCATGCTAGGACATTACCCACGTACTGGGATGTACCCAGCAGCACGGGCCAGACCAGAAATGCAGGTGGGAGTCTGAATCATTAATTGCAGTATATACAGTATGCACTGACCATAATAGTTTTGCATGTCATGTGTGAACTACAATTCCTGGCATCTTGTGATCAACCTATGCCTATGGTGTCATATTAGCAGCCTGGATGGTTGTGCTTTGTCATATAACATTACTTAAATGCCTAATATCTACATTCACACACCCATGCAATCTTTATGAACTTTAGCTCAGCTGACAATTGCACTTTGATTTCTGTTTTTATGCCATACTGTCAGACCGCTGTTTTCCTGGGATTTATCATATACTATATACACTATGTGAGTCGGCTGGCAGTTTGTATTCATTGAATGGATCTAGTCAGCCTTTATTGTCTCAGTGCTGTCACCAGCGGTGGTATACCAAATTGGATTTCCATCAAGGACTCCTGGCATTAGGGTTTTGCACTGTACATGCTCATCAAGCTTTTTAAGGTGCAGTGTGGACCAGATGCCCGATCCCCGGGCCGTTATCCAGCACTGTGACTCACAGGGGGTTCATGCCCTATGAACATGCAGGTGCTTTAGTTAGGGTCCATCTAGGGCAGTGGTTCTAAACCTGGGGGTCAGGACCCCCTCGGTGGTTGAATGATGATTTGCCAGGGGTCACCGAATCCTGGGTTGTTCCTGAAGCCTGCACCGCTTTCCCAGCCTTTTTGCAGCCGCCCAGCAGAGCTGCCCCTGGAGCCTCTTCACAGCCCCCCATCCCCATTCACAGCCCACCATGACTGGTGAGGAATGCCAAGTGGGAGGGGCTGGAGGAGACTCTATCTCCTGATTTCGGCATAGGTGTCACTGCTACAAGACACCACAAAGTCAGAGACACAGTGAAGCCGGAGACATAGTGAGTAACACTACCTGTGATTACAGTTGCCATTAAAAGTCCCCACAACAGTTCTCAGATCACCAGATGACCTTGATCAAGACCACCTAAGTTGACTGATCAGAACTCCCCCCAGCACTGCCACTCATCCCAACTCCCCGCCACCAAGGAGTAAGAGAAGGAATAAAAATAGAGAATACATTTAAGGGAGAGGAAAAGAGGGGGAGGAACAAAGAAAAAGTGAGAGAAAAAAAATAAGAGAAAGAACAAGAAAGACGGCTAGAGAGAGGGATGAGGAAATAAATCAAGAAATTAGGATAGAGAGAGATAAAAGGGAAAGAAAGGAGAACAGAGAGAAAGAGGGGTACATCCTAAAATGTAACATTAAGGGTTTTAATACTGTACGAGTGGAAGGGACTCGGGGAGCGCTAAATGTCCATGGGTTAGGGGCATAAATTACTTGTCTTGTCTTGAGTGCTGATAACCCACGCTATGAAAATAATTTTACTGATAAGGGTTCCCACAACTTGGGAAATTTATCAAGGGGTCACGGCACTAGAAAGATTGAGAACCACTGATCTAGGGGGATCTTTTTAGGGTCGCCTGTCCCAGATCCAGGTGGGAGGATCACTTTGCTTTATGGGGGACATTGAGTGATCTGAATACGGGGATTTCATTGTGGGGTGGGTTCGTGGGAATAGGGGAGTTGTTTTATAATTTTCTTTTAGTGCGCATGCGCGGGATCTCGGAGAAGGACACGCACCGACCCTATAGAGCTATATTTAGCACAGGCAGCAGGGAAAAACCATGGGAAATCGGATCCACCAAGGCTGTAATGAACTGGCGGGCAACAGGTCAGCCCAAAAATCGGCAACACAAACAGCCTTAAGCCCCATACACACGCGCGGATTATCCGAGGACCAGGTCCGTCGGACCATGTCCGTCACACTTTGTCTGATGTTGGTTTTGCGTACACACGGTCAGACAAAGTTGTCGGAAAATCCGATCATTCTGAACGTGGTGACGTTTGTTGCCTACGACGGGACTACGTAGAGGCTAGTAGCCAATAGCTTTGGTCTTGTAATGTGATCTGAGCATGCGTAGCACTTTGTCCGGTCGGACAACCGTACACACGATCGGATTTGGTGTGATCGGACCGTGTTGACGGCAAAGATTTCCAGCAGGAGATAAGACTTTGTCCGTCGGTCAAACCGACGAACACTGTCCGATGGTGCATACACACGGTCTGATTTTTCAACAACCTTGTCCGATCGGACAGAATCCATGAAAAAGTCCGACCGTGTGTATGGGGCTTAAGACTAACGGAGCAGCTGGGCCCTCCCATGGACACAGGCCGCAATCAAAGATGGCGCCATCACGGGGGACAGCACGAGGCAACACAGACACAGAACCAGGTATGGACAAACCCCAGAGGGAAGAGGCCAAACCAAAGAGGATAAAGCAACCACAATGTTGGCTAGGAAGTTAGTACCTCGAACATACACGCCAACTCTACCTAAGTTGCGATTACCCAATGAACACCTCACACAAAACCCTGAACTGATCCTCCGGGAATTCCATAAATTTTAAGTTAAATTATATAGTTCACAAAACAAATATTCTCAAACCAAGGCAGCAACATTCTTTCAAGAGGTTCCGCTACCCCAACTCAATGCAAAACGCAATAAAAACTATACATCCCTCAAAAGCCCCAGGCCTGGACTGATTCTTAGGTCATTATTATAGAAAATACCAAGAAATCCTTGTCCCCCATTTATGTTCATACTTCAACGATCTGAGATGGGGGAACAAAAGGGATGAGAATGCAGCATATCTATATGTTTTTTCAAAACGAGGAAAGGATCATAGGGATTGCGCTAACTACCGACCAATCTCCCTGATTAACATGGACCTAAAAATAATGACTAAAGTACTAGCCCTTAGACTAAATTCTTTCTTCTCACAATATATTCACCCAGACCAGGCTGGCTTTGTCCCAAACCGCCAATCATCGGACCAGACCTGCAAGATTATAAATAACATTTTGGCTATCCAATCTGATTGGGAAACCAAAGGACCTAGACAGGGCATGCTGCTTCTGTTGGATATCCAGAAGGCATTTGACTCCCTATCCTGGGATTACCAATTTGACGTGCTACATCGCTTTGGGTTTAGCGAGCGCTTTCTGGTTCCTCCTTCAAGCGCTGTATGATACCCCATTGGCATCCTTGATGATCATTGGATACTCTTCTCATCCCCTTGATATTAGGAGGGGAACTAGACAGGGCTGCCCATTATCCCCGTTATTATTTGCCCTAGCAATAGAGCCTTTGGCAATCAGGATTCACATCTGTCCAGATGTCAAAGCCATTATTTGCGGAGACAGAGAGCACAAATGTTTACTTTTCGTTGACGATCTCCTGTTGGCTCTGTCGTCACCTATTATTTCCCTCCCCAAACTACTTGCTATACTACAACCGTTCTCAGAAATCTCAGGTCTTAAAATCAATCACAGTAAGTCTATGGCACGAAACATCTCTCTGAAGAGTTCAACCCAGAAAACACTGGAACAATCCCACCAATTCTTATGGGAGCCAGAAGCTCTTTTGTACTTAGGAATACGTTTGACATTGTCCATACAAACCTTATACAAACAAAACTACACTGCCCTGTTGAAAAGGCTGACAGAAGACTTAGCTTGATGGCAGATACACCCCCCCCCCCCATCGTGGTTTGGCAGACTACACTCGATAAAAATGAATGTCTTACCGAAGGTTTTATACTTGTTTCGTACTTTACCGGTGTCACTAGCCCGCTCAGACCTGCAAACATTTAAAAAAAAAGATTCTTCAGTTTATATGGGGGGACAAGAGTACCCAGGGTGAACAAAGGTACAATGTACACTCCAAAACAGAAGGGGGGACTGGGTCTGCCTGATTTACAGAAATACTTTAATGCGGCTCATCTAGCCCAACTTACTAAATTTCACTCCCAAAAATCCCAAGCAATATGGATGACCATGGAATCCTATTCCTGTCACCATAACCCAATGTCATATATTATGTGGCTATCAATGAAGAAGAGACCAACTATATTATGTCCTACTCTTTCCTTCTCACTAGAAATTTTGGATAGACTCTCACAAACTCAAAAGTTGAAGTCACCCCACAATCCGCTAGTACCTCTATTGAGAAACAGAGAATTTACCCCGGGACTCACTCCCCCCGCATTTGAATGGTGGACCAACAAGGGCCTAATACGGATAGCAGATCTCTGCGATCATAACGGTATACTATCCGAAAGATCTTTGGTAGAAAAATATCAAATGGCAAATATTGAATACTATAGATTCACTCAAATACATCATTACATGCAAACTTTAGCACATAAGGGTGATCTAGCGACAATGACTCCCATGGAACATATGTGTAGACAATATGATAAACTTAGGGGCCATATATCTGCTATATATACGATATTGACATTTATCTCGATAAAGCTGAATTATATGACTCTGTGGGAACGAGATCTTCAAGAAACCTTAGATCTCGAGGAATGTTACTCAATAACAATGGCAGCATCCCGATCACTCACCAACACCTCCATTACAGAGGCCAACTATAAGGTTTTATTACGATGGTATATGGTACCGGCCAGACTGGCCACTTTTGTGCCCGATGCCACCCCAGGGTGCTTTCGGGGATGCGGTCAGGTGGGGACAGCATATCATTTATGGTGAACATGCCCCAAGGTCAGAAGATTTTGGATCAGGGTCTACAACTTTATATACACACTTACCCAGATTAACCTAGCAAAGTCCGCAAAAAACGCACTTCTGGGTGGCAGGGTAGCTGAAGCCTCAAATCACCAAAGAAGGCTTCTCACATTCATATCAGCTAAAATCATGATAGCAAGAAACTGGAGGTCTGCAGCCCTACCATTTGACCATCTCAAATACAAAATGTCACGGCTTATGCTAAATGAAAGACTAACAGCAATGGTGCAGGATAAAATGAAACTGTTTAATAAAGTATGGGAACCATGGATGAGTTATTTGACAAATGATCCCCGGACAATCACAAACCAGGACCCTTCTTGAATGACGTACAGAGTGTGGAGCCCCCCCCCCCCCTTCCAACCCTAACCCCTTTTTACCAACTCTACCCCCACTAACTCTGATGCCTCCCCCCTTTCCTTTCTTCTATGATCTACTCCCTCCCTTCTCTCGACAAGACATGGATTTGATGAGGTCCGGAGGGTGCCTCCCCGAGACCTGGAGGCCAGACTCCCCCAATGATAGGAGGGGGAGCTGGTGTTTCCAGGCGGGTGGACAGTACTCCGAGACCCATAAGATAGAGCCTGCACTTGGTTATAGGCTATGATAAGAAGGGTACAATAGAAGAACCACAGTAGGATATGTCACATGCACCATAAATGTGGGGGAAAAAAATAAAATAAAATACAGTCTATAGCAAAAATGATAACTGCTCTTGTGAACACATGAGGTGGATTCCCTGTGCATTTTGTGCGCATGATGTATAATGGCCACTGTGCAATGCTCAAAGAAATGTTGAGATCTTTGTTAATTGTTCTATGAAAAACTTTAATAAAAATCATTGAAACATAATTTTCTTTAAAAATAACAAACATGTCATACTTACCTGCTCTGTGCAGTTGGTTTTGAACAGAGCAGTCTTAATCCCCCTCTTCAGTGCTCTGGCCCCTCCCTCCCGTCAAGCAGCTTGATATAGGGGCACTCAAGCTGAGCTTCAGCTCCGTGTGTCCATTTTCACCCCCCCCCCCCTCTCTCTCCTCATTGGCTAACTGACTTTGACAGCAGCGGGAGCCAAAGAAGAGGGAGAGTTGTGCACTCTGCATTGTGCATTGCTGCATAGAGATGGGGCTCGGGTAAGTATTAGGGGGGCTGAGGGCGGCTGCTACACACAGAAGGTTTTTATCTTAATGCATAGAATTAATTAAGATAAAAAACCTGTCTGCCTTTACAACCCCTTTTAAGTGCTGTTTACAATTTTGTATTTGTCTAATAAATTATAAGGAGTTAGCTATTGGTTGTCTATACAGATCTTTTTTTTGTTTTTTGTTATTTTGGTATATCATAGTAATATAAACAATTATTATGCAACTTACTCTGTGCTGGAATCCATTTTGTTCAGATTTATTTTTCTTCATGAACATTCTATGTAGAGCATGGGCCAGAACATATACAGCCGTGTATATAAAGGAGGGATGAGTTGTATAAGAAGACAACAAGGTTGAAACATCTTTTACACCTGTACAAGGTTTTACATCCAAATTATAGTTTTCTTGAAAATAGCGATTTTTGTGTGGGTTTGGGGAAAGGCAGTTACACCATACAATCCAAATATCTTCCAGTAGGGGGTCATTTAAGCAGCTGGAGAAGGTGACACCTTTGGTATAAACATCCAGGTTTAGTTTTTTTTCTCGTGGCCACACAAATACGAAGCTGAAGCTAAGGGATGTATAATTCAAATAATATAAATCAGTTAACTTAGTCCATGATGGTGGGAAAATAAATGTGATATTTTCTATACCAGAGTATAAACTGAAAGCAAAATAATAAAAGTGAGTTATGGAAGTTCCGCACACTATGATGACCTTAGCTTTTGATTTAGTAATTAACCGTGGTGTGTAATAATTATAAACTGTACTTCGTTTGAGTTGAATGATATAATCTGTGCAGATCCCATGTTCTTGCATCATCTCGTTCAGATTTTGGGCCTCCTCATCACCGCTGCCATCCTCTGATGTTATTATTCCAACCCAGTTCCACCCAAAATGCTGCAAAAATTTAATAATAGCTTTAAAACGGACCCGATCTTCTGGTGTCGTATGGAATAAAGTTGGATACCTGTTTCCATCTTTCAGACCAGTGTCAGTTACTCGGTAAGTGATCTGGATAATATGTTAGGAAATATTTTAATGTGATGTTATTTATTATTGGTACTTATATAGCGCCATCAATTTACGCATCACTTCACATATATACAGTATATTGTACATTTCCATCAGTCCCTCAACCTCAACAGGCTTACAGTCTAAGGTCCCTAACTCACATTTATACAGTATCACACAAAAGTAATTACACCCCTCACATTTTTGTAAATAGTTTTACAAAACGCATAGGGCGGAGCGATGCGCTAACGTCACCTTGTGTTTACATCTCGTTTCCCGGAAGGACGGGTTTGTCTGTTTGTGCGCCGGCCGGCACATCAGACTTAAGGCTTATATCAACGCTAACTTTGTAAGTGCAATACTTTGTATTTTAAAGTTTTAATAAAAGTAAAAGGTTTTATACTATTTGGAGCCTCTTTTTTTTATGTACCACGTCCGTCCATCCACCGGTCTGAGCCTATGAGAGGCGGCTTGAGGATAACTGAACGTGCTTACTGTGTGCTGGAACCGGGCTGTGGTAAAACTACAAATGTTTTCCTTGATCCTCTGTAACGGGGGATCATGGTTAGCTGGTAAGAAGTGATTTCTTCTATCTGGTGGTGGATTTAGCACATGATTTGACAGCGTTTGGAGACGCCATTGTACACATTGATGGACTATATCATTATTTGAGCACTGGTGGACTTTTTCACAGATTTTGTATTTATGCAATTACTAACTACTGATTGCTTATAGGTTTAGCGCAATTATATATATTTTTTCTGATTTATGACTACTGTGTTTATGTTATACAGGAGAATTGCAGCTTGTATTATAGTTTAGAATTTTGTGTTTTGTATCCGCTTAGCGCAGTTTCTTTACCCTTTTCTCTATATCTTTTCATGTGACAACACTGAAGAAATGACACTTTGTAGTGAGTGTACAGCTTGTATAACAGTGTAAATTTGCTGTCCCCTCAAAATAACTCAACACACAGCCATTAATGTCTAAACCGCCGGCAACAAAAGTGAGTACTAAGTACTAAGTACTAAGTGAAAATGTCCAATTTGGGCCCAATTAACCATTTTCCCTCCCTGGTGTCATGTGACTCGCTAGTGTTACAAGGTCTCAGGTGTGAATGGGGAGCAGGTGTGTTACATTTGGTGTTATCGCTCTCACTCTCTCACACTGGTCACTGGAAGTTCAACATGGCACCTCATGGCAAAGAAGTCTCCGAGGATCTGAAAAAAAAGAATTGTTGCTCTACATAAAGATGGCCTAGGCTATAAGAAGATTGCCAAGACCTTGAAACTGAGCTGCAGCATGGTGGCCAAGACCATACAGTGGTTTAATAGGACAGGTTCCACTCAGAACTTGCCTCGCCATGGTCGACCAAAGAAGTTGAGTGCACATGCTCAGCGTCATATGCAGAAGTGTACAGCTTGTATAACAGTGTTAATTTGCTGTCCCCTCAAAATAACTCAACACACTCAACAGCTCTGGTGAACTCCATGACCAAGAGGGTTAAGGCGGTGCTGGAAAATAATAGTGGCAACACAAAATATTGACACTTTGGGCTCAATTTGGCCATCTCTTATACTTAGGCCCCATGCACACGAGACGCAGATGCAAACTCTGCTGAACGCATGTTTTAAAAAGCAGAAACCTGCGTTTAAAAACGCGCGTTTTGCTGTGTTTTCATGTCGCGTTTAGAAGCGTTTAGACGCGTTTGCGTCTATAAGCATTTGTAAAGATAACATCATATAGACCCTCCCCAAGCTCAGAAAGCATATATTATTAACTATTTCTGCCATTTTGTGAGCAGCAGCAGCAGAGAGAGCAGTTGTACACTTGCATTTGCCTCTCTTTCTGTGTTTTTTTTGGAAATGGATCCCATATTAAATATATGTCAGGAAATGCGCCTGATGTCACTCTTGATGAAGCAGCAACGTCGTCGCAAATTTGCATGAGAGGTCCAGAATCAGAGCTTGGCGATATTGGACCCATCTGTTGATGGCACATCGAATGTCCATTGGATATTTCACAAACATGTATGCATTTCACAAACATGTATAAATCAGTGAGTATATATGCTCTATGAACTATCTAAACTAATTACGACATTTTAAACAATTTTTTCTAGTATTTTTTATGGTTTACCATCATATTTCTGAGTTTTCTGGTCAAAAAAATTGGGTTCCTTTAAAAAGGCTTATAAACGCAAACGCGGCTAAACGCAGGTGCCTGCGTTTAGCCGCGTTTAGCCGCGTTTAGCTGCGTTTTGCGTTTGAAACGTGGAAAAGCAAAGTGTCTGAACGCATTTTTTTGCTTCTGGAAAAACGAGGTTAAACGCAACTGCATAAAAACGGGAAAAAACTAGACTGTGTACATGGACACATAGGATAACATTGCATGCGTTCAGGTGCAGTTGAAAAAAGTGTCCAACTGCCTCTGAACGTGCGTTTAACTGCGTCTCGTGTGCATGGGGCCTTAGGGGTGTACTCGCTTTTGTTGCCAGAGGTTTAGACATTAATGTCTGTGTGTTGAGTTATTTTGAGGGGACAGCACATTTACACTGTTATACAAGATGTACACTCACTACTTTACATTGAAACAATTTAGTGTAATTTCTTCAGTGTTGTCACATGAAAAGATATAATCAAATATTTAATAAAAATGTGAGGGGTTTACTCACTTTTGTGAGATACTGTACATACACATACTGGGGCCAATTTAGACATGAGCCAATGAGCCTCCTAGCATGTCTTTGGTACGTGGAAGGAAACTGGAGTACCCAGAGCAAACCCAGACAAGCTCAGGGAGAACATACAAACTCCAAGCTGGTAGTGCTGTGGTTGCGATTTGAACCAATGGCCCTATGGCTGGTAGGCGAGAGTTCTAACCACTTAACCACTGTGCTGCCCTGTTTTTCAAGCAATGCAATATGAGAAATGTAATATATAAATGGCACACAAAGATCTCTTTATCATATTTATTTTTTCTGTTCAAATAAAAAAAAGTAATTGTCAGAATTTTTATTCATAGAGATCTATGTTTATGAGAGTACACACTGGATTCCATATACCCAGTGAATTGGCTGGCCTCAGGCGATACACAGAGATGAAACAAATCCTTCTACATAAGATGTACCTATTTACCCCCAGTATTCTCTTCTCTACATCAACTCAAAGTGCGGATTTTATAAGATTGTCTGAGAGTTTAGAAGAAAAAAAAAGGTCTGGAGCTGAAGATACACTCTGCAGAGCTCAGCAAGGAGTGCTCTGAGAGCTGATTGAAGGGAAGGAAGGTACCCCCCCATTCACACAGCACACAGGAACAGAGCTGAGGCTGACAATCTGCTGGAGCTCCCTCCCCTGTCAACATTTTATCTCGGGGTCAGGAAAACATGTCAGAAGTGACTCATACAGATAGCAGAGGAAGGACGCAGCAGACAGAAATTAAACTTAGTGCTCTGGATTGAGACAAGTACACACTATAGAGGGATATGCTGCTTCCCAGTGAAGAGCTGTGCAGGGGGGGGGGGGGGGGGGGGCATGTCAGCACAAGTCTTGGTCATTGTAGGACAGGCAGACTGTTCTCCCAGCACAACCAGAAAACTGACCACACTGGGGAGGGGTGGAGGAGAGAGGTGTGTCACAACCAGTAGCAGTAGTAGCGTTTTGGAGGCGTGGTGGCGGAACAACCTCCAACACTACTGCACCTTGTCCTGCATCCCTCCCAGCTGCCAATAGAGTGACCCAATGGGCCGTGAAAGAAAGGTAACGTCCCTGTCCATGCCTGCTGGACCATGAGTCAGCGGTAATATGCACCTTACCGCTGACCGCCCTGTCCAGCGAGGCATGGACATTGCCTTCCACATGCCGGTAGAGAGACGGAATCGCCTTCCGTGAGAAAAAGTGGCGTTTGGGAACCTGCCACTGAGGAACCGCACATTGAACAAACTCACGGAAGGGGGCCGAGTCTACCAACTGAAAAGGCAGCAGTTGAAGTGCTAGCAATTTAGCCAAGCTAGCATTCAACCGCTGGGCATGTGGATGGCTGGGAGTGTACTTCTTTCGACGGTCCAGCAGCTGGGGCAGGGAAATTTGCCTGCTACTATCGGACGTCGGTGTACTGCAAGTACTTGGTTGTGACACACCTAATTCTACACCTTCAGTCCTCTCACAGCAGCTTTCAGAGAGGACTGAAGATGTAGTGGGGATGGAGATCCCAGCTGATGAGGAGCAAGGAGAGGTCCGCTTAGTTCTTTGGTGTGGGTCTTTTATGTGTGCCTGCCAACGAGCTGCATGGCAGGTCGACATATGTCTGCTCATGCTTGTGGTGCCCAAGCGGCTGATGTTTTGGCCACGCGAGATACGCTTGAGACAAATATTGCAAATAGCAGTGGTGCGATCTGATGCACTCGTCTCAAAAAAGGCCCACACCAAAGAACTTTTCTGATAACGTGCAGAGGCAGCGCCCTGCACAGGCGGAGCTCTGCGGTGTTGTACAGTTGCTGTGCTGGCCTCTAGCTGACCTCCAGGGGGCATCCTGCCTCGTTGGACATGTGACGCCGCATCATCCTCCTCCTCCTCCTCCTCATCCTCTCTCCCTCCAGGCACCCACGTGGCGTCAGTGACCTCATCATCCCCTCCCTCTTCACCACTAGAGCAAACCTGGCAGTAAGCTGCAGCTGGTGGAACAGTACTGCCAGATTGCTGTCCTTCAGCATCCCCTCTCTCTGCGCGCACACTACTGACTTCCTCAAGCTGGGTATCATCATCCGAGCCTTCGAATCGTTGGGCATCCTCCTGGAGCATGTACCCAACACTGTGCTCAAAGAGTTCGGGGGACTCCTCAGGAGGACATGGTGGGTCTAGGGAAGGGGTGGCTGATGATGCCATTGAGTATGCGTTGGCAGCTGCTCTGCCAGTACCCTGAGCCTGGGTGAGAGAGGATGAGGAGGATGAGGGCTTGGTCATCCATTCTACCAAGCCTTCAGCATGATGCGGCTCCACATGTCCAGCTGCCGAAAACAAAGACGCGCGTGTCCCATGGCCACGTGCTGATGACGATGCACGACCACGTCCATGGCCACGGCCACGTCCACTAGAAACAGAGCCTGCCTGCCCTGTGTTCTTGGCTCTGCACGCTCTGCCTCCCCTTGGCGGTCTTCCAGCCATTGTAGTCGGTAGTCCTGTGGGTGCTGCTGAGAAGAAAATATTGGAGCTCTGTGTGATGCCACTAACACACTAGAAGTCCTGTGGGTGCTTCTGCAAAGAAAATATAGGAGCTCTGTGTGATGCCACTAACACACTAGAAGTCCTGTGGGTGCTGCTTAGAAGAAAATATAGGAGCTCTGTGTGATGCCACTAACACACTAGAAGTCCTATGGGTGCTTCTGCAAAGAAAATATAGGAGCTCTGTGTGATGCCACTAACACACTAGAAGTCCTGTGGGTGCTGCTGAGAAGAAAATATAGGAGCTCTGTGTGATGCCACTAACACACTAGAAGTCCTATGGATGCTTCTGCAAAGAAAATATAGGAGCTCTGTGTGATGCCACTAACACACTAGAAGTCCTGTGGGTGCTGCTGAGAAGAAAATATAGGAGCTCTGTGTGATGCCACTAACACACTAGAAGTCCTATGGGTGCTTCTGCAAAGAAAATATAGGAGCTCTGTGTGATGCCACTAACACACTAGAAGTCCTATGGGTGCTTCTGCAAAGAAAATATAGGAGCTCTGTGTGATGCCACTAACACACTAGAAGTCCTGTGGGTGCTGCTTAGAAGAAAATATAGGAGCTCTGTGTGATGCCACTAACACACTAGAAGTCCTGTGGGTGCTGCTGAGAAGAAAATATAGGAGCTCTGTGTGATGCCACTAACACACTAGAAGTCCTATGGGTGCTTCTGCAAAGAAAATATAGGAGCTCTGTGTGATGCCACTAACACACTAGAAGTCCTGTGGGTGCTGCTTAGAAGAAAATATAGGAGCTCTGTGTGATGCCACTAACACACTAGAAGTCCTATGGGTGCTTCTGCAAAGAAAATATAGGAGCTCTGTGTGATGCCACTAACACACTAGAAGTCCTGTGGGTGCTGCTTAGAAGAAAATATAGGAGCTCTGTGTGATGCCACTAACACACTAGAAGTCCTATGGGTGCTTCTGGAAAGAAAATATAGGAGCTCTGTGTGATGCCACTAACACACTAGAAGTCCTGTGGGTGCTGCTTAGAAGAAAATATAGGAGCTCTGTGTGATGCCACTAACACACTAGAAGTCCTATGGGTGCTTCTGCAAAGAAAATATAGGAGCTCTGTGTGATGCCACTAACACACTAGAAGTCCTGTGGGTGCTGCTGAGAAGAAAATATAGGAGCTCTGTGTGATGGGACTAACACACTACAAGTCCTATAGGTGCTTCTGGGAAGAAAATATAGCTCTGTTTGATGGGACTAACACACTACAAGTCATATAGGTGCTTCTGGGAACAAAATATAGGAGCTCTGTGTGATGGAACTAACACACTACAAGTTCTATAGGTGCTTCTGGGAACAAAATATAGGAGCTCTGTGTGATGGGACTAACACACTACAAGTCCTATGGGTGCTTCTGGGAACAAAATATAGGAGCTCTGTGTGATGGGACTAACACACTACAAGTCCTATAGGTGCTTCTGGGAACAAAATATAGGAGCTCTGTGTGATGGGACTAACACACTACAAGTCCTATAGGTGCTTCTGGGAAGAAAATATAGGAGCTCTGTGTGATGGGACTAACACACTACAAGTCCTATAGGTGCGTCTGGGAAGAAAATATAGGAGCTCTGTGTGATGGGACTAACACACTACAAGTCCTATAGGTGCTTCTGGGAACAAAATATAGGAGCTCTGTGTGATGGGACTAACACACTACAAGTCCTATAGGTGCTTCTGGGAAGAAAATATAGCTCTGTGTGATGGGACTAACACACTACAAGTCCTATAGGTGCTTCTGTGAACAAAATATAGGAGCTCTGTGTGATGGGACTAACACACTACAAGTCCTATAGGTGCTTCTGGGAAGAAAATATAGCTCTGTGTGATGGGACTAACACACTACAAGTCCTATAGGTGCTTCTGGGAAGAAAATATAGGAGCTCTGTGTGATGGGACTAACACACTACAAGTCCTATAGGTGCGTCTGGGAAGAAAATATAGGAGCTCTGTGTGATGGGACTAACACACTACAAGTCCTATAGGTGCTTCTGGGAACAAAATATAGGAGCTCTGTGTGATGGGACTAACACACTACAAGTCCTATAGGTGCTTCTGGGAAGAAAATATAGCTCTGTGTGATGGGACTAACACACTACAAGTCCTATAGGTGCTTCTGTGAACAAAATATAGGAGCTCTGTGTGATGGGACTAACACACTACAAGTCCTATAGGTGCTTCTGGGAAGAAAATATAGCTCTGTGTGATGGGACTAACACACTACAAGTCCTATGGGTGCTTCTGGGAACAAAATATAGGAGCTCTGTGTGATGGGACTAACACACTACAAGTCCTATAGGTGCTTCTGGGAAGAAAATATAGCTCTGTGTGATGGGACTAACACACTACAAGTCCTATAGGTGCTTCTGTGAACAAAATATAGGAGCTCTGTGTGATGGGACTAACACACTACAAGTCCTATAGGTGCTTCTGGGAAGAAAATATAGCTCTGTGTGATGGGACTAACACACTACAAGTCCTATGGGTGCTTCTGGGAACAAAATATAGGAGCTCTGTGTGATGGGACTAACACACTACAAGTCCTATAGGTGCTTCTGGGAAGAAAATATAGCTCTGTGTGATGGGACTAACACACTACAAGTCCTATAGGTGCTTCTGGGAAGAAAATATAGCTCTGTGTGATGGGACTAACACACTACAAGTCCTATAGGTGCTTCTGGGAACAAAATATAGGAGCTCTGTGTGATGGGACTAACACACTACAAGTCCTATAGGTGCTTCTGGGAAGAAAATATAGCTCTGTGTGATGGGACTAACACACTACAAGTCCTATAGGTGCTTCTGGGAACAAAATATAGGAGCTCTGTGTGATGGGACTAACACACTACAAGTCCTATAGGTGCTTCTGGGAACAAAATATAGGAGCTCTGTGTGATGGGACTAACACACTACAAGTCCTATAGGTGCTTCTGGGAACAAAATATAGGAGCTCTGTGTGATGGGACTAACACACTACAAGTCCTATAGGTGCTTCTGGGAACAAAATATAGGAGCTCTGTGTGATGGGACTAACACACTACAAGTCCTATAGGTGCTTCTGGGAAGAAAATATAGCTCTGTGTGATAGGACTAACACACTACAAGTCCTATAGGTGCTTCTGGGAAGAAAATATAGCTCTGTGTGATGGGACTAACACACTACAAGTCCTATAGGTGCTTCTGGAAGAAAATATAGCTCTGTGTGATGGGACTAACACACTACAAGTCCTATAGGTGCTTCTGGGAACAAAATATAGGAGCTCTGTGTGATGGGACTAACACACTACAAGTCCTATACGTGCTTCTGGGAAGAAAAATATAGCTCTGTGTGATGGGACTAACACACTACAAGTCCTATAGGTGCTTCTGGGAACAAAATATAGGAGCTCTGTGTGATGGGACTAACACACTACAAGTCCTATAGGTGCTACTGGGAAGAAAATATAGCTCTGTGTGATGGGACTAACACACTACAAGTCCTATAGGTGCTTCTGGGAAGAAAATATAGCTCTGTGTGATGGGACTAACACACTACAAGTCCTATAGGTGCTTCTGGGAAAAAAATATAGCTCTGTGTGATGGGACTAACACACTACAAGTCCTATAGGTGCTTCTGGGAAGAAAATATAGGAGCTCTGTTTGCTGCCAGTGCCTGCCACTAATACACTACAAGTCCTATGGGTGCTTCTGGGAAGAAAATATAGGAGCTCTGTTTGCTGCCAGTGCCTGCCACTAACACACTACAAGTCCTATGGGTGCTTCTGGGAAGAAAATATAGGAGCTCTGTTTGCTGCCAGTGCCTGCCACTAACACACTACAAGTCCTATGGGTGCTTTTGGGGTGCAGTGCTGTACTAACAGCACTGAGGTTGGTACTACTGAAATACTGTACTAACAGTAAGACATGCACCAGACTAACCCCCAGCGGCAGCTAAAAACACACTAACCAGCAGCAGCAATGGACGATCAATGACAGGTAGCAATGGTTTAGCAAAGTAGAGCAAATCTTTCTAAATGAATCTAGCAAAGAGTGACACAGAATCAGCCTGCTCTCTCCTAAAGCCGTAACTCTAGTGACCGGTGCCGACGGCGTGGCGGCCTTTTAAATGAGGGGGCGTGTACTAAAGCCCCTGAGCTGTAATTGGCTACAGGCGTCCTGCCTGTAGCCAATTATGGCTCTCCGAGTTTCCGGCGCTGTGATTGGCCAAGCATGCGGGGGTCACAGTGCATGCTTGGCCAATCATCAGCCAGCAATGCACTGCGCCGGCTACGCTGGCCGCAATGCATTGCGGGGCCACTCGCATCACACTAATGTGATGCGAGCGGCCAAAATAGTTCTGGGCTCGCCGAGCGAGTGAACACCCGGTGCTCGATGCGAACATGGGTTCGCATCGAGCACCAGGCCCATCCCTAGTCCTAATACTACCAAAAAATTAACATAATCTATGAAACATGATAATAGTTCACATCATCCCAAATAACTAAAAAATATGTTTCGGGAGGGCGTGGCGATTGTTCAGTAAGATGGCCCCTTGATTAATTAGCTCCGCTCTGCTCCCGGGCATTCTTACATCTACTGCTTGCCTCTAGCCCATTGTCAGCTGTCTCCTGGGCTCCTATAGAGAGCTGAGTACTTGCTACATCCATCGCTTTGAGGCGGCGCCGACAGCACGCGTGCTGGTTAAAAAACTCCCCAGCTTCTTCCCTTCTAAATGCGTCTGACTCAGCCAAAATGGTGGCAGAAACCAAAGCTCCAGTACTGGTCACAGACCTCTAGCATCGGCTGTGCAGGATGAAGGAGGAAGAGACACTAATGGAAGTGAGTAACGATCAGTCCAAACTGCATGCTGACATCCCATGGCCTGACCCAATTGCAGCCTTTCCTACAACAGGGTAGTCAGTGTCTGACACTACCTTGAAAGAAATGCTACCCTCCCTCCAAGCCTCACTACAATCTGATATTTTCTCCACTCTTAACCAATACAAGCTTGAACTGAAGAAGATAGGGGGCAAAGTGGGCCACATGGAAGACAAAATTTTTAATGCCTTAGTAGACTCGCACGCAATTCACCAGGACAAACTGAACTCTATGAAAGAAAAAGTGGCTGACCTTGAGGATAGATCATGCTGCAACGATCTAAAAATCAGGGGTATTCCCAAATCAGTACAGACCACACAATTACCTAATTTTCTTCACAATCTATTCAAAAAGATGCTGCCTAATCATACATCCGCAAGTCTAACTATTGATAGAATACATCATATTCCAAAACCATTATTCCTCCCTTCAGAAGTGCCATACAACGTTCTACTAAGGATACATTTTTTCAAGTGAAATAAAAACTACTGAGGACTTCCGCTGTGTTGATCAGTTACCAGCACAAGCTGCGAACCTTCAGGTCCTTCCGGACTTATCCCAATACACCCTGCAACTTCGCCTGCAACCTGAAATCCATAACCAAAATCCTGTGAAATAACGCATATACAAATGGAAGTACCCTGCAAAATTGAGTGTGACTTACAACAGGAAATCATACATAATCACCCCACTGGACGAAGGTCTCAAACTCCTTAAGAACTAGGGAATCATACCAGAAACACAACCATCTCCTAATGGTTCTCCACACCAGCCCTCTAAACATGTGCATTCTGAATGGCAAGTTGTGTCCAGGAAATTATTTTTCTCGTGAATCACCTAGAGGCCTCTTCTCTAAAACCTAGCCCGGTTTCCAGAGGGGAACTCTGGAGTCATAAGGAGTACCTTTCACTGTACCCTATATCCCATGAATACCTGCAGTTACCACTGCGCTTGTGGGCCCAGGTGTACTTTTTATTTTTCTTTGTTTTTTACCTCCCTTACCTTTTAGCAGTTTTTTTCTCATTCTCTCTTGGCAGTCTCTGACTGTGTTATTGGAGTTCTGCTCAGTTTCCTCCCTACTATGATCCAGGGTTTGTTCCTGGTAGTTGCATACCTTAGAGCTACATCTGTTTACTTCATTCAATTATACACTTCATTTTGGCTGTACATCATGGACAGTTCCTATCACAGTATCAGAAACAGTCTTCTCATCTATATGGAGCATATTCCTTCATCCTTGTTCCTGGAAACCCCCATCCTACAATCCTTGGTATATCATACTCTTGTCAACACTTTCCTTTCAATTTGCATCATTACCTTCTATATCAGCTGAAAATTTGTTCCTAAACGTCTGGCTTGAACCGCCCAGCGAAGTGCCACTCCTTTTGGAAAGTAGCACTCTCCAACAAAGTTGACTTGGTGGCTATACAAGAGACCCATTTTCATAAAGACTCTATGTCTCACTGTTCCCACAAAAGCTTTCCTCATATTATCATGGCCTCAACTCACGCCAAGAAGAGCGGAGTCATGATAGCCATCAGCGACTCTGTATCCTAATCACTAACTGAAGCTATTCTAGAACCGGAAGGTAGATATATTATACTTCTTTGTACTATTAACAACTATTAACAACTTGCACCAATTAAAATTTCTGCGTAAGCTTTTTACCAAAAATCTCAAAGGTGCGACAGGGTTATCTGGTTGTGTGTGGGGATTTCAATCTGGTGGCTGATCCCAGCATGGACGCTATGGTCGAAATGTCACTCGCCTTCACTGTGTGGTTTTTTTCATGCAGAGGACGTTCACGATGTGTGGCGTGGCCTTCACGCAAATGAACGTAACTTTGCATTCTTCTCCCAGTGACACAACACGTATACGCGTATTGATATGTTTCTGGTTGATAAGTTATTATTATAGAAGTGTCCTCTTGTTAAATATATTTATTGAGTTTTCACAAGAGAAAATAAAATAATATAATGCATGGATACATAGCATACATTCAAAATGTATAACATTATAATAGTAAATTTAGAACTATCTTACCATTGTGTTTACTTTATATACACTGTAAATTAAAGACGCAAGAAAAGAGATAATGATCAAACAGTCAGACTAAATATCATTGTCCAGTTATAAGGTAAGATATGAAACTTAAAAAGGAGATAAAAAAGATAAAAAATGAGTATCCCTATATTATATATTGCATAGAAAAAGAAAGGGATAAATTCCTGGTATATCACATTATAATATACCAGCCTAATGAGAGAAAAGCTTAAAAAAAATCAAAAGAAAATAACAAAGAAGGGGAAAAGGAAAAGATAGAAGGAAGGAATTTCCTGAGGTGGTGTTCTGGCTCATGGTAGATATACACATTTAATTGGTAAATATTCTATGTAACCTAGTGGGGTAGCAACAAAGATTGGTCAAAATCAGTGGAGAAGTAGTGTTTAACCCATGGTTGCCAAATCTTGCAAAATGTATTGATCTTATTCTCTTCAATAGCTGTCATTTTAGCATATATGAGTGCTCTGTTCATTCTGTGTTTAGCTTCGGCAACGATTAGTTAGAAGGTGTCCTCATTCACCATCTCCGACATGACATGGTCAGACAATGCTGCTATATTTATGCCCTTGGTGGCAGTGGACAACGGCTCATCTGTGTATGTCTGGTGGTATAACAATTCCATAATTCAAAACCCTGAGTTTTAAATGTATTGATTCAATAGCAGATGGCTTTGCTGACTATTAGAAATCCCTTTATAACTTGAACCGTGACTCCAATACACCTCAACCATCAGAAGTAGATATCCATCAATTTCTAGTATAATAAGATGCAAGATGGAGTAGTCAAACTAAAGATACCACATCCCAACAATAAGAGTATATACTAAATGGGGGGAAGAAAAGAGGTAACAAACCTCTGGACTTTTAAACTGTATCAAATGTCTATCAAATGCGCCCGCAACTCAGCGGTGATGTCAGATGCTGCTGAGTCAGAGAGGGGTACTTAAGGCAGTCACCCCTTGCCTTCACCCTCTGTCAGAGCTGAGCAGAAGAGGCACAGGGTAAGTGTTCCCTCCCTTCCTGGGCTTTTTTTATATGGATCCTGTGTCTGGGTAAGACATTTTTTACCAACCAAATGCACAGCCTCAATATACCTTGTGGTAATTGATCTAGCTGTCTGTACTCCATTCTTATGTATAGTACCTTTTTGGCTTGTATTGATTCAATCTTTACCAACAAAATACAAAGGTAATTTCTATTGTTCTTTCTCCTGGGAAGCAATTATGTTTTCCTTTGAGACTATATTATCCAATATAGAAATCTAAATATGAATGTTTTTATAGTGTCCCTCTCTGCAAGCAAGAATACACGGCTCATTTGGCTAACTGATTACTTCAAACTTTTAATACTCAGATACGTTTTGTCTATCCTTATTTTTGGAATTTGGGCATATGTGGTGAGACCCGTTTCCTAATTTTGGCCTTCTGCTTCTATGTCCTTTGTATTTTTGACATTATGCTATTCTTGATATATTTTGCTGTTGATGTATTTACTAAGCTGACTTGCTCTATTTAAATGCACGTACACTATATGCACTCAAAAGGATGTTTCTTAATGTACTTTGTTGTTTCAGCATACAAAAGAGCTTTACTATCAAATCTCCTGAAGAAACTCTAATGAGTGAAACATGTCGAGAGTGGTAGCCCTGTGTATATATATATATATATATATATATATATATATATATATATATATATATCTGAATAACTCATATATCCTCTTTTAGGGATGTATTATTGTTATCCTTTTTTTCCATGTTTTTAACATTTTGTGATAATAAAAAAAAAATTCTTACATCTCTACTTTTTGGTATTTTGATCTAGACATTTGATACTGTTTTCTTCCCCCCCTTTATTATATACATCAATGTCTAGTATTAACCTTCCAACCCTGAACGACTCTCAACTACAGTCCCTAAATGGCCCTCTAACAGAACTATAAATAAATAAAATTTCTCTTAAATTCAGACATATATGCCAAACTTCTAGCCACCATATTATTAGGGTTTATTAGGGTTTATCAGAGGCAGACAAGCACCTGACACCACCATTCAACTGACCAATCTCATTCACCACATGGAGCTGAGTCGAACTACTCCTCTGCTGCTTTGGCGCAGAGAATGTCCACTAGGGCTAACCAAGTTCGGCTTCTCAGGTCCAATTATGTCTGCGATTTTAGCTCTCTACTCTTCCCCATCTGCCCACTTCTTCACATCTGGACTCCTCTTTAAGTCCTTTTTTTAATCTCCAATGGTAGGAATGCCTCTTATCTCTGTCAATTTTAAATCTTAAATTTGTACGAATTTCCGAAAATTCATACATTCGGAAGCATCCAAAATATGAATTTCTATGCTTCCGAATTGTATACGAAATACAAAATTTCATTGACGAATTTCGCATCCAAATTCCGTTACAATGGAAATGTGACTGGTGTTTTGTTGACCAATCAGAGGTTTTCTTCTGCTGCGGAGTGAGGGTTGGGAAAATTACCTTTTTTAATATGGGAGTGGGAGACTGGTAATGGTAGTCGATGGAAGATTCAGAATCAGACAAAATAAGAATGTTTGTTAATATAGTTTTATTATTGTCATAATAATTAGGATTATTCGTTATGATGAAGTTAAAAACCCAGGAAGTCAGCACAGCACAGGGATGGTGGGAGCCCCTCATAATGAGCACAGCAGGGTTACAGCCCCAGGAGGGATGTTTGGAGCCCCTCATAATGAGCATAATGAGTCGACGACTGCCATATTGAGAAAGTTATTTTTTACTTTTTAAATTCATTATAACGAACATTCGTAATTGTTACGAAAAGTTAACGAACCTAATGAAAATTCGTATTTAGTACGAATCCAAATTTAATTTCAGACACAAATTATGAAATACGAATTAACGGCTAATACGAAACGGAACGAAACAAAACAAATTTATTGACGCCGAACATGTCTAATGATTGAGCCATTGACAGAATCTATCTGGTCGCTATATTTACAGTTCCAAATGCAGACCTCACACGATAAATATTTTTGCAGACAATGTAATTATTATCCTGGCTAAACCCCTGACCTTACTCCAATTTGCTCACCAAGTCTTACAAGATTTTAGCAGTGTATCGTATAAAGTAAATTTCTCAAAATCCTTAATTCTATACCTAGGTGTCTACACCTGCAAACACCTTTCATCCCAACTGCCATACTCATGGGCTGACCAGAGCATCCCATACCTGAGAATCGCTTTGACTTCCTCTGTCACAAAATTTACAGATGCCAATCGTATAACTCTGATTCATACACTATGAGGGGATACACAACAACTTGCCAAAATTATGATGTCTTGGGCTGGGAGGTTGGCAGTAAGGATGGGCCCGGTGCTCGATGCGAACCCACGTTCGCATCGAGCACCGGGCGTTCGCTCGCTCGGCGAGCCCAGAACTATTTTGGCCGCTCGCATCACGTTCGTGTGATGCGAGCGGCCCCGCAATGCATTGCGGCCGGCGCGGCCGACGCAGTGCATTGCTGGCTGATGATTGGCCAAGCATGCACTGTGACCCCGCATGCTTGGCCAATCACAGCCCCGGAAACTCGAAGAGCCATAATTGGCTACAGGCAGGACGCCTGTAGCCAATTACAGCTCAGGGGCTGTAGTACACGCCCCCCCCTATAAAACGCCGCCACGCCGTCTGCGCCGGTCACATGCTGTTCCGGCGCAGATTGAGCAGGCTGTTTCTGTGACACTCTGCTGCATTTAGATAGATAGAGAGATTCACTTGCAGAGATTGAGTTAGATAGATTCAGTTACAAAGATTGATTGACAAAGAGGGGCTTGTAGTGTGCTCGTGGCAGGCAGGCAGAGCTCCTATATTTTGTTACCAGAAGCACCTATAGGACTTGTAGTGTGTTCGTGGCAGGCAGGCAGAGCTCCTATATTTTGTTACCAGAAGCACCTATAGAACTTGTAGTGTGTTCGTGGCAGGCAGGCAGAGCTCCTATATTTTGTTACCAGAAGCACCTATAGGACTTGTAGTGTGTTCGTGGCAGGCAGGCAGAGCTCCTATATTTTGTTACCAGAAGCACCTATAGGACTTGTAGTGTGTTAGTGGCAGGCAGGCAGAGCTCCTATATTTTGTTACCAGAAGCACCTATAGGACTTGTAGTGTGTTCGTGGCAGGCAGGCAGAGCTCCTATATTTTGTTCCCAGAGGCACCTATAGGACTTGAAGTGTGTTAGTCCCATTACACACACAGAGCTATATTTTCTTCCCAGAAGCACCTATAGGACTTGAAGTGTGTTAGTCCCATTACACACACAGAGCTATATTTTCTTCCCAGAAGCACCTATAGGACTTGAAGTGTGTTAGTCCCATTACACACACAGAGCTATATTTTCTTCCCAGAAGCACCTATAGGACTTGAAGTGTGTTAGTCCCATCACACACACAGAGCTATATTTTGTTCCCAGAAGCACCTATAGGACTTGAAGTGTGTTAGTCCCATTACACACACAGAGCTATATTTTCTTCCCAGAAGCACCTATAGGACTTGAAGTGTGTTAGTCCCATCACACACACAGAGCTATATTTTGTTCCCAGAAGCACCTATAGGACTTGAAGTGTGTTAGTCCCATTACACACACAGAGCTATATTTTGTTCCCAGAAGCACCTATAGGACTTGAAGTGTGTTAGTCCCATTACACACACAGAGCTATATTTTCTTCCCAGAAGCACCTATAGGACTTGAAGTGTGTTAGTCCCATTACACACAAAGAGCTATACTTTGTTCCCAGAAGCACCTATAGGACTTGAAGTGTGTTAGTCCCATTACACACACAGAGCTATATTTTCTTCCCAGAAGCACCTATAGGACTTGAAGTGTGTTAGTCCCATCACACACACAGAGCTATATTTTCTTCCCAGAAGCACCTATAGGACTTGAAGTGTGTTAGTCCCATTACACACACAGAGCTATATTTTGTTCCCAGAAGCACCTATAGGACTTGAAGTGTGTTAGTCCCATTACACACACAGAGCTATATTTTCTTCCCAGAAGCACCTATAGGACTTGAAGTGTGTTAGTCCCATCACACACACAGAGCTATATTTTCTTCCCAGAAGCACCTATAGGACTTGAAGTGTGTTAGTCCCATTACACACACAGAGCTATATTTTGTTCCCAGAAGCACCTATAGGACTTGAAGTGTGTTAGTCCCATCACACACACAGAGCTATATTTTCTTCCCAGAAGCACCTATAGGACTTGAAGTGTGTTAGTCCCATTACACACACAGAGCTATATTTTCTTCCCAGAAGCACCTATAGGACTTGAAGTGTGTTAGTCCCATCACACACACAGAGCTATATTTTGTTCCCAGAAGCACCTATAGGACTTGAAGTGTGTTAGTCCCATTACACACACAGAGCTATATTTTGTTCCCAGAAGCACCTATAGGACTTGAAGTGTGTTAGTCCCATTACACACACAGAGCTATATTTTCTTCCCAGAAGCACCTATAGGACTTGAAGTGTGTTAGTCCCATCACACACAAAGAGCTATATTTTCTTCCCAGAAGCACCTATAGGACTTGAAGTGTGTTAGTCCCATCACACACACAGAGCTATATTTTGTTCCCAGAAGCACCTATAGGACTTGAAGTGTGTTAGTCCCATTACACACACAGAGCTATATTTTCTTCCCAGAAGCACCTATAGGACTTGAAGTGTGTTAGTCCCATCACACACACAGAGCTATATTTTCTTCCCAGAAGCACCTATAGGACTTGAAGTGTGTTAGTCCCATTACACACACAGAGCTATATTTTGTTCCCAGAAGCACCTATAGGACTTGAAGTGTGTTAGTCCCATTACACACACAGAGCTATATTTTCTTCCCAGAAGCACCTATAGGACTTGAAGTGTGTTAGTCCCATCACACACACAGAGCTATATTTTGTTCCCAGAAGCACCTATAGGACTTGAAGTGTGTTAGTCCCATCACACACACAGAGCTATATTTTGTTCCCAGAAGCACCTATAGGACTTGAAGTGTGTTAGTCCCATTACACACACAGAGCTATATTTTCTTCCCAGAAGCACCTATAGGACTTGAAGTGTGTTTAGTCCCATCACACACACAGAGCTATATTTTGTTCCCAGAAGCACCTATAGGACTTGAAGTGTGTTAGTCCCATTACACACACAGAGCTATATTTTGTTCCCAGAAGCACCTATAGGACTTGAAGTGTGTTAGTCCCATTACACACACAGAGCTATATTTTCTTCCCAGAAGCACCTATAGGACTTGAAGTGTGTTAGTCCCATCACACACAAAGAGCTATACTTTGTTCCCAGAAGCACCTATAGGACTTGAAGTGTGTTAGTCCCATCACACACACAGAGCTATATTTTCTTCCCAGAAGCACCTATAGGACTTGAAGTGTGTTAGTCCCATTACACACACAGAGCTATATTTTGTTCCCAGAAGCACCTATAGGACTTGAAGTGTGTTAGTCCCATTACACACACAGAGCTATATTTTCTTCCCAGAAGCACCTATAGGACTTGAAGTGTGTTAGTCCCATCACACACACAGAGCTATATTTTGTTCCCAGAAGCACCTATAGGACTTGAAGTGTGTTAGTCCCATTACACACACAGAGCTATATTTTGTTCCCAGAAGCACCTATAGGACTTGAAGTGTGTTAGTCCCATTACACACACAGAGCTATATTTTTCTTCCCAGAAGCACCTATAGGACTTGAAGTGTGTTAGTCCCATCACACACACAGAGCTATATTTTCTTCCCAGAAGCACCTATAGGACTTGAAGTGTGTTAGTCCCATTACACACACAGAGCTATATTTTCTTCCCAGAAGCACCTATAGGACTTGAAGTGTGTTAGTCCCATCACACACACAGAGCTATATTTTGTTCCCAGAAGCACCTATAGGACTTGAAGTGTGTTAGTCCCATTACACACACAGAGCTATATTTTGTTCCCAGAAGCACCTATAGGACTTGAAGTGTGTTAGTCCCATTACACACACAGAGCTATATTTTCTTCCCAGAAGCACCTATAGGACTTGAAGTGTGTTAGTCCCATCACACACACAGAGCTATATTTTCTTCCCAGAAGCACCTATAGGACTTGAAGTGTGTTAGTCCCATTACACACACAGAGCTATATTTTGTTCCCAGAAGCACCTATAGGACTTGAAGTGTGTTAGTCCCATTACACACACAGAGCTATATTTTCTTCCCAGAAGCACCTATAGGACTTGAAGTGTGTTAGTCCCATCACACACACACAGCTATATTTTCTTCCCAGAAGCACCTATAGGACTTGAAGTGTGTTAGTCCCATTACACACACAGAGCTATATTTTGTTCCCAGAAGCACCTATAGGACTTGAAGTGTGTTAGTCCCATTACACACACAGAGCTATATTTTCTTCCCAGAAGCACCTATAGGACTTGAAGTGTGTTAGTCCCATCACACACACAGAGCTATATTTTCTTCCCAGAAGCACCTATAGGACTTGAAGTGTGTTAGTCCCATTACACACACAGAGCTATATTTTCTTCCCAGAAGCACCTATAGGACTTGAAGTGTGTTAGTCCCATCACACACACAGAGCTATATTTTGTTCCCAGAAGCACCTATAGGACTTGAAGTGTGTTAGTCCCATTACACACACAGAGCTATATTTTGTTCCCAGAAGCACCTATAGGACTTGAAGTGTGTTAGTCCCATTACACACACAGAGCTATATTTTCTTCCCAGAAGCACCTATAGGACTTGAAGTGTGTTAGTCCCATCACACACAAAGAGCTATACTTTGTTCCCAGAAGCACCTATAGGACTTGAAGTGTGTTAGTCCCATCACACACACAGAGCTATATTTTGTTCCCAGAAGCACCTATAGGACTTGAAGTGTGTTAGTCCCATCACACACACAGAGCTATATTTTCTTCCCAGAAGCACCTATAGGACTTGAAGTGTGTTAGTCCCATCACACACACAGAGCTATATTTTGTTCCCAGAAGCACCTATAGGACTTGAAGTGTGTTAGTCCCATTACACACACAGAGCTATATTTTCTTCCCAGAAGCACCTATAGGACTTGAAGTGTGTTAGTCCCATCACACACACAGAGCTATATTTTCTTCCCAGAAGCACCTATAGGACTTGAAGTGTGTTAGTCCCATTACACACACAGAGCTATATTTTGTTCCCAGAAGCACCTATAGGACTTGAAGTGTGTTAGTCCCATTACACACACAGAGCTATATTTTCTTCCCAGAAGCACCTATAGGACTTGAAGTGTGTTAGTCCCATCACACACACAGAGCTATATTTTGTTCCCAGAAGCACCTATAGGACTTGAAGTGTGTTAGTCCCATTACACACACAGAGCTATATTTTCTTCCCAGAAGCACCTATAGGACTTGAAGTGTGTTAGTCCCATCACACACACAGAGCTATATTTTGTTCCCAGAAGCACCTATAGGACTTGAAGTGTGTTAGTCCCATTACACACACAGAGCTATATTTTGTTCCCAGAAGCACCTATAGGACTTGAAGTGTGTTAGTCCCATTACACACACAGAGCTATATTTTCTTCCCAGAAGCACCTATAGGACTTGAAGTGTGTTAGTCCCATCACACACAAAGAGCTATACTTTGTTCCCAGAAGCACCTATAGGACTTGAAGTGTGTTAGTCCCATCACACACACAGAGCTATATTTTCTTCCCAGAAGCACCTATAGGACTTGAAGTGTGTTAGTCCCATTACACACACAGAGCTATATTTTGTTCCCAGAAGCACCTATAGGACTTGAAGTGTGTTAGTCCCATTACACACACAGAGCTATATTTTTCTTCCCAGAAGCACCTATAGGACTTGAAGTGTGTTAGTCCCATCACACACACAGAGCTATATTTTGTTCCCAGAAGCACCTATAGGACTTGAAGTGTGTTAGTCCCATTACACACACAGAGCTATATTTTGTTCCCAGAAGCACCTATAGGACTTGAAGTGTGTTAGTCCCATTACACACACAGAGCTATATTTTCTTCCCAGAAGCACCTATAGGACTTGAAGTGTGTTAGTCCCATCACACACACAGAGCTATATTTTCTTCCCAGAAGCACCTATAGGACTTGAAGTGTGTTAGTCCCATTACACACACAGAGCTATATTTTCTTCCCAGAAGCACCTATAGGACTTGAAGTGTGTTAGTCCCATCACACACACAGAGCTATATTTTGTTCCCAGAAGCACCTATAGGACTTGAAGTGTGTTAGTCCCATTACACACACAGAGCTATATTTTGTTCCCAGAAGCACCTATAGGACTTGAAGTGTGTTAGTCCCATTACACACACAGAGCTATATTTTCTTCCCAGAAGCACCTATAGGACTTGAAGTGTGTTAGTCCCATCACACACACAGAGCTATATTTTCTTCCCAGAAGCACCTATAGGACTTGAAGTGTGTTAGTCCCATCACACAGAGCTCCTCTATTTTCTTTGCATAAGCACCCACAGGACTTCTAGTGTGTTAGTGGCATCACACAGAGCTCCTATATATTCTTCTCAGCAGCACCCACAGGACTTCTAGTGTGTTAGTGGCATCACACAGAGCTCCTCTATTTTCTTTGCAGAAGCACCCATAGGACTTCTAGTGTGTTAGTGGCATCACACAGAGCTCCTATATATTCTTCTCAGCAGCACCCACAGGACTTCTAGTGTGTTAGTGGCATCACACAGAGCTCCTCTATTTTCTTTGCATAAGCACCCACAGGACTTCTAGTGTGTTAGTGGCATCACACAGAGCTCCTCTATTTTCTTTGCATAAGCACCCACAGGACTTCTAGTGTGTTAGTGGCATCACACAGAGCTCCTCTATTTTCTTTGCATAAGCACCCACAGGACTTCTAGTGTGTTAGTGGCATCACACAGAGCTCCTCTATTTTCTTTGCAGAAGCACCCACAGGACTTCTAGTGTGTTAGTGGCATCACACAGAGCTCCTCTATTTTCTTTGCAGAAGCACCCATAGGACTTCTAGTGTGTTAGTGGCATCACACAGAGCTCCTATATATTCTTCTCAGCAGCACCCACAGGACTTCTAGTGTGTTAGTGGCATCACACAGAGCTCCTCTATTTTCTTTGCATAAGCACCCACAGGACTTCTAGTGTGTTAGTGGCATCACACAGAGCTCCTCTATTTTCTTTGCATAAGCACCCACAGGACTTCTAGTGTGTTAGTGGCATCACACAGAGCTCCTCTATTTTCTTTGCAGAAGCACCCATAGGACTTCTAGTGTGTTAGTGGCATCACACAGAGCTCCTCTATTTTCTTTGCAGAAGCACCCATAGGACTTCTAGTGTGTTAGTGGCATCACACAGAGCTCCTATATTTTCTTCTCAGCAGCACCCACAGGACTACCGACTACAATGGCTGGAAGACCGCCAAGGGGAGGCAGAGCGTGCAGAGCCAAGAACACAGGGCAGGCAGGCTCTGTTTCTAGTGGACGTGGCCGTGGACGTGGACGTGGTCGTGCATCGTCATCAGCACGTGGCCATGGGACACGCGCGTCTTTGTTTTCGGCAGCTGGACATGTGGAGCCGCATCATGCTGAAGGCTTGGTAGAATGGATGACCAAGCCCTCCTCATCCTCCTCATCCTCTCTCACCCAGGCTCAGGGTACTGACAGAGCATCATCAGCCACCCCTTCCCTAGACCCACCATGTCCTCCTGAGGAGTCCCCCGAACTCTTTGAGCACAGTGTTGGGTACATGCTCCAGGAGGATGCCCAACGATTCGAAGGCTCGGATGACAATACCCAGCTTGAGGAATCTGGCAGTACAGTTCCACCAGCTGCAGCTTACTGCCAGGTTTGCTCTAGTGGTGAAGAGGGAGGGGATGATGAGGTCACTGACTCCACGTGGGTGCCTCAAGGGAGAGAGGATGAGGAGGAGGACGAGGAGGAGGAGGATGCGGCGTCACATGTCCAACGAGGCAGGATGCCCCCTGGAGGCCAGGTAGAGGCCAGCACAGCAACTGTACAACACCGCAGAGCTCCGCCTGTGCAGGGCGCTGCCTCTGCACGTTATCAGAAAAGTTCTTTGGTGTGGGCCTTTTTTGAGACGAGTGCAGCAGATCGCACCACTGCTATTTGCAATATTTGTCTCAAGCGTATCTCGCGTGGCCAAAACATCAGCCGCTTGGGCACGACAAGCATGACCAGACATATGGCGACCTGCCATGCAGCTCGTTGGCAGGCACACATAAAAGACCCACACCAAAGAACTAAGCGGACCTCTCCTTGCTCCTCCTCAGCTGGGATCTCCATCCCCACTACACCTTCAGTCCTCTCTGAAAGCTGCTCTGAGAGGACTGAAGGTGTAGAATTCGGTGTGTCACAACCAAGTACTTGCAGTACACCGACGTCCGAATGCAGCAGGCAAATTTCCCTGCCCCAGCTGCTGGACCGTAGAAAGAAGTACACTCCCAGCCATCCACATGCCCAGCGGTTGAATGCTAGCCTTGCTAAATTGCTAGCACTTCAACTGCTGCCTTTTCAGTTGGTAGACTCGGCCCCCTTCCGTGAGTTTGTTCAATGTGCGGTTCCTCAGTGGCAGGTTCCCAAACGCCACTTTTTCTCGCGGAAGGCGATTCCGTCTCTCTACCGGCATGTGGAGGGCAATGTCCATGCCTCGCTGGACAGGGCGGTCAGCGGTAAGGTGCATATTACCGCTGACTCATGGTCCAGCAGGCATGGACAGGGACGGTACCTTTCTTTCACGGCCCATTGGGTCACTCTATTGGCAGCTGGGAGGGATGCAGGACAAGGTGCAGTAGTGTTGGAGGTTGTTCCGCCACCACGCCTCCAAAACGCGACTACTGCTACTGGTTGTGACACACCTCTCTCCTCCACCCCCTCCTCTTCTTCTTCCTCCAGTGCTCTGTCCTTGGAACCAGCGGTGCTCCGTAGGCGTACAAGGGGCTACGCAAGTACGCAGGCAAAAAGATGCCATGCCGTGCTTGCGCTGGTGTGTTTGGGGGACAGGAGCCACACTGGGCCAGAGGTTCTGGCAGCTCTGCAGGGGCAGGCCGAGAGGTGGTTGACGCCACGTCAGCTTAAGCCAGGAATGGTCGTTTCTGACAATGGCACCAACCTCCTCTCCGCCCTGCGACAGGGGCAGCTCACCCATGTGCCCTGCATGGCTCACGTCCTCAACCTGGTGGTGCAGCGGTTCTTGGGCAGGTTCCCAGGCTTACAGGATGTCCTGAGGCAGGCCAGGAAAGTCTGTGTGCATTTCCGCCGATCTTATAATGCCAGTGCTCGGCTGACTGAGCTGCAAAAGGAGCTGAACCTGCCCAAGAACCGCCTAATATCTGACATGCCCACCAGGTGGAACTCAACGTTGGCCATGCTGCAGCGACTGCACACGCAGCAGAGGGCCATCAATGAGTACCTTTGCGACTACGGCACCAGGACAGGGTCAGGGGAGCTTGGTTTTTTTTCCCCACGTCAGTGGAGCATGATCAGGGATGCATGCACTGTCCTCTCACCATTTGAGGAGGCCACGAGGATGGTGAGCAGTGACAGTGCATGCATCAGTGACACTGTCCCTCTTGTCCACCTGTTGGAGCATACGCTGCGTGGGATAATGGACAGGGCACTTGAGGCAGAACAGAGGCAGGAAGAGGAGGACTTCCTTGCCTCTCAAGGCCCCCTTTATCCGGACAGTGTTCCTTCTGTCCCACCCATCACACAGGAAGAGGATGAGGAGGAGGAGGAGGAGGAGGAGGAGGAGGAGGAGGAGGATTGTGTGAGCATGGAGGTGGAGCCTGGCACTCAGCATCAGCAGCAGCAGTCTTTTAGGGATGATGTACAGTCCCAACAAGCCAGTGGACTTGTACGTGGCTGGGAGGAGGTGGCTGGCGATCATGTCATGCTCAGTGACCCAGAAGACTCCGGACCGAATGCCTCAGCTAACCTACGCTGCATGGCCTCCCTGATCCTGCAAAGCCTGCGGAAGGATCCTCGTGTTCTTCGGATCAAGGAGAGGGACCATTACTGGCTGGCCACTCTCCTTGATCCGCGGTACAAGGGTAAGGTTGCGGACCTTATCTTGCCGTCGCAGAGGGAGCAGAGGATGAGACATCTCAGGGAGGCCTTGCAGAAAGGTCTGTGCAACGCGTTCCCAGAAACTGGGAGGCTACAAACTCCTGGTCCTGGGCGACGAGTTGCTGAGGCTTCGGTCAGTGGCAGAAGGAGCGGTGGGGAAGGTGGACGTCTGACCGATGCGTTCAGACAATTTTTTAGTCCGCAGCCCCAAGGTATGATCGGTTCCAGCAACCATCGCCAGCGTCTGATATACATGGTGCAGGAATACCTTGGGGCAAGGTCAGACTTGGACACCTTTCCCACCGAAAATCCTCTGGCTTACTGGGTCCTGAGGATGGATCACTGGCCAGAGCTTGCACAGTATGCAATTGAGCTACTGGCCTGTCCTGCCTCCAGCGTTCTTTCCGAACGCACATTCAGTGCTGCTGGAGGATTTGTGACTGATCATAGGGTGCGCCTGTCCACCGCCTCGGTTGATCGACTGACATTCATCAAAATGAATCAGTCTTGGATCACCACCAGCTACCAGGCACCTGAGGCGGATATAACCGAATAATTTTTAATGTCACATCCCTTCAAGACTGCCTATGCTGATGCTGAGTGACTGTCCTCTTATGTTCACTGACTATCCTCTTCCTCCTCCTCAATGATCCATGCCACAGCACCAGTGCCTAAGGCACAATTTTTCAGCCCCTGTTTAACAGGGGCGTGTACTTACAATTTTTAAAAAAAATGCTTCGCAACACGTGTGACTGCTGTGCTCCAAGTACAGTCTCTGTGAGGGCCGTGTTGCAGTGTTGTGGCACCAGCACCAGTGCCTAAGGCACAATTTTTCAGCCCCTGTTTAACAGGGGCGTGTACTTACAATTTTTTTAAAAAATGCTTCGCAACACGTGTGACTGCTGTGCTCCAAGTACAGTCTCTGTGAGGGCCGTGTTGCAGTGTTGTGGCACCAGCACCAGTGCCTAAGGCACAATTTTTCAGCCCCTGTTTAACAGGGGCGTGTACTTACAATTTTTTTAAAAAATGCTTCGCAACACGTGTGACTGCTGTGCTCCAAGTACAGTCTCTGTGAGGGCCGTGTTGCAGTGTTGTGGCACCAGCACCAGTGCCTAAGGCACAATTTTTCAGCCCCTGTTTAACAGGGGCGTGTACTTACAATTTTTTAAAAAAATGCTTCGCAACACGTGTGACTGCTGTGCTCCAAGTACAGTCTCTGTGAGGGGTTGCAGTGTTGTGGCACCAGCACCAGTGCCTAAGGCACAATTTTTCAGCCCCTGTTTAACAGGGGCGGGTAATTACAAATCTTGATCTAATAGTTCACAGCAGGGCCCATTCCTGCGCCCACCAAGAGTAACTATGAGGGCCTGCAGTCTTGTGGCAACACCGTCCACCACCACCGCCAAAGGCCCAATTTTTCTGCCCTGTTCATCAGGTGCTTGCAATTACAAATCTTGATCTAATAACTCACAGCAGGGCCCATTCCTGCGCCCACCAAGAGTAACTATGAGGGCCTACAGTCTTGTGGCAACACCGTCCACCACCACCGCCAAAGGCCCAATTTTTCTGCCCTGTTCATCAGGTGCTTGCAATTACAAATCTTGATCTAATAACTCACAGCAGGGCCCATTCCTGCGCCCACCAAGAGTAACTGTGAGAGCTTACAGTCTTGTGGCAAAACCGTCCACCACCACCACCACCACCACCCCCAATTTTTCTGCCCTGTTCAACAGGTGCATGCAATTACAAATCTTGATCTATTAACTCACAGCAGGGCCCATTCCTGTGCCCACCAGTCTTGTGGCTACACCAACATCTAATAGGGCAAATTTCTGCAGAGTATATACGCCAGGCCCCTACTTTCAAACATCCAACTTACAAACGACTCCTACTTGCAAATGGAAAGAGAAAACAGGAAGTGAGAGGAAATCTACCCCTAGGAAGGGAAATTCTATCCTGTTAGATTTAATTTGGGAAAAAGGTATCTCCTCTCTACTGATACTTTATCACCAATCCTTGTTTCAATTAAAACCCCACTTTTCCAAAAACATTTGTCATTGGGACGGAAAGTGAGGTGACATGTTCTGAACAGATGTGCAAAGACAGCAAATGTTACAGGGGTGATAACCCCTCCCTATGTTCTCCAAAAAGCTTAAAAATAGATTTTTTTGGGATGGAGCTACACTTCATAATGTACCTGTTCAGATTCTACTTAAGATCAAACCTAAAGCCGCAAGTGGTTTTAAATGGCTTCTTTTTTTCCTTTACAAATGTCATTTTGTGCAAGGACAGTTCTAAACACGGGAAACACATGCCACTTCACAGGCATACTTTGGACACCCCCCAGGTACCATATTTAAAGGAAAATGTCACTTTTTTTTTTCACTTTATGCATCATTAAAATGACTGCTCCCGAAAAAACGTTAGTTTTTAAAAGTTCTTTTTGCATTGATATATGTCCCCTGGGGCAGGACCCGGGTCCCCAAACCTGTTTTATGACATTAACATGCATATTGGCCGTTGTAATTAGCACTTTTGATTTCGAACGTTCGCGTCCATTATAACGTATAGGGTTCAAAAATTCGCGCGAACTTTCGGTCCGTTCGAAGGTTCTGGTTCGAACCGAACCCGGGGGTGTTCGGCTCATCCCTAGTTGGCAGCATTTAAAATGCAAGTCCTTACCAAAACTTTGTACATTTTCTGCACACTACAGATCCTATTAACCTCTCCTTACCTATCTTCATTAAAATTGATATTGAAAACCTTCATATGGAAGAGTAGGAGAGCTAGGTGTGCCTATCACCACCTTGTTAAACATAGACAGGACTACTTCTATGCCTCTCAACTTGCACCCCTATGCCACTGGGTCCAAACTCTGCAAGACAATCTATGGAAAGACATTGAAACTGCACTCACATGTTAGGCTAAATTATACCACCTTCTGTTGGCAGATTCCTGGATCCTACAGAATATTAAATCCCTCCCTTTGCCTACCCATGCTTCCATCTTAGCATGAAGAAAACCCATAACCTAACCCCTCCAGGAACCTTCACAACATCATATTCATTACCCATTGAGAACCCTGGATCTAATTTTACCCTATATTTCGCTTAAACAATAAAAAAGCTTGAATCCACTGGGTGGATCATCTCTTTCACGTCAATCAACTAAAACCCATGGAATCCCTATTGGCAGAATATAGCCTCCCCAGATGGAGGGGGGAGATATGTGGACAGGGGGCTTATTGGAAGATTAAAATGAAGGGGTGCCCAGATACCAACCTCAATTAATAAGTACCCTACTCATTCACAAAAAAATGTAAACCTTAATTTAAGCACACCACACCCTTTCACGAGTTCTTAATAAAAATAAATCTAGCAATGAAAATCCATCATGAATTACACTGGCTGCCATACATTACTTTTCACCAAATTACATTCCCAGCTGACAGATGAATGTAATCAAAGGTGCCTGATGGTGGCCTCCAGCTACCTAACAATCATCCTGAATCAATTGTAGAAATGCTGCTGCTAAATGTATAATTTCCACCATAGCCAGAGTTTCAGCTGATACCATTTAGTTTTCCGATTCGTCAAACATTGAACAGACAAAATTCGGATCAAATTCTATCTCACTCTGAAACCAAATCCCTAGATCCATTGTGCTATAAAGATTGTGTATAGAGAGGGGCCCGGTAGTCATAACAACAAAGAAGCCCTGCTCCACGTTGGCCGTGGCTGGTTCCTCTTCCGACACCTCAGAGCCGGCTTGTCTTTGGTACGCCCCCTCCCTTCGATGCTCATCGTGGAGCTTTTCCCCTGGACACAGTCATCTGCTTGGCTCAAATCACATTGTCCGTGTCAGTGATACCATTGTCCCTCGCCAGCAACCTTTTTGAGTATACATGTGGTTCATTGCAGCCATTATCTATCAATTCCAGTTCAGTTCCTTAGCACTGTCAACCCTTTTTGCATTCAGCATTGCAGCATCTGATCCTTTGCCAATAGACAGCAGCACTGAACATATATTGCATTATGTGTTTTTTTCTGGGACTCAACCTTTAATGTGATCACCCATATACCCCCAGACAACACCGCCATCCACCACAGTTCAGTTCAGGATGCCATGGTGAACATTATCATTTTTAATGATGCTCTGATGGGCGAGGGTTTCATAATTTGAAGTTTTGTAAATATAAGAGCATGTAGTTTGTTGCTATAATTTTTTTTGTAATGAAACATGATATTACGCCAATTAATTGTATATTTATTACCTAGAGATCTCCCTCTTCTCAAGGCACCCTGAAGAAGATCTTGCATTGGAATTATTGAAACATGTTGGGGCTGTTATGTGTATTCATTGAACTGTTATTACGTGTTTCCGTATGGATGAATTATTCAGTATGGGGGATCATGTTTATGGCTTTGTCAAAGCTACCATATAGTTTTTTTAGCACAAATATTATGAATTTAGGAATTTTTGAATGTGTGGTATAGGGATGGGCCGAAAGACCCCCTGTTCGGTACGCAGCAGAACTTTCGAACATCGCCAATATTCTGAACTGAATAACAAACCCCATTAAAGTCTTTGGGACCCAAACTGGAAAAATCAAAAGTGCCATTTTGAAGGCGTAAATGAAAAAAAGTTATTGGGCATACAATGGTTATGGGGGTCTGGGAATTGCCCTGAGGGACATGTATCAAAGAAGAAAAGTTTGTAAAAAACATCATTTTTAAATGAGCAGTGGTTTACTGATGCTTAACTACTTGCTTCCCACGCTATAGCCAATCCCGGCCCCTTACCATGTGATCAGCTGTCAGCCAATGACAGCTGATCACATGATGTAAACAGATGATCGGTAATCGTTTTTGTTTTCCCTCACGCTGTGATCGTGAAGGGAAAAAAGCAGATCACCGGCTTCTGTGAGAGGGACATTGGTCCCTCACACAGAGAGCCACGGCTGCCTCATCTGTTCCCACCAGTGCCATCTGCCAGTGCCACCTACCAGTGCCCACAGTGCCACCTACCTCTGTCCACCTGTGCAACCCATCAATGCCCACCAGTGCTGCCAATCAATGCCCATCAGTGCCTTATCATCAGTACCAACTATCAGTGCTTCCTATCAGTGTCACCTATCAGTGCGGATCAGTGCCACCCATCTGTACCAATCAATGCCACCTATCAGTGCTGCTTATCAGTGCCACCTATCAGTTCCCTTCAGTTCCACCTATCAGTGCCCTTCAGTGCCGCCCATCAGTGCCCATCAGTGCCAACCATCAGTGCCACTCAACAGTGCCACCTATCAGTGCCCTTCGGTGCTGCCCATCAATGCCACCTGTCAGTGCCAACCATCAGTGCCACCTATCAGTGCCACCCCATCAGTGCTTATCACTGCCACTAATCAGTGCCCATTAGTGCCGCCTTATAATGGACAGCCTATCAGTGCCCATCAGTGCAGCCTATCAGTGCCCATCATTGCCCATCAGTGCAGCCTCAACAGCATACATCAATGAAGGAGAAACATTTCCATGTTTTCAAAATTTTATAACAAACTATGAAACTTTTTTTTTTTTTTTTTTCAATTTTTTTTCGCCCAATTCTAGTGTGGTATATATTAAGCTGCATTAAAGTCCCAAGGGGGTATAATCTTTCTTTTTAACCAATGTTGTTTGGAAAAGAGCAGTTGATACTCTAATCGATTGTGTCTTGTTCTCTCCTTGTTCACTAAAACCTACATAGGTTTTACTTTGTAAATTTTTTTTTATTATTATTATTATTTTGGTTATTGTGTGTTTTCCCACATTTAATGATATTGCTCTCTGTGTTCTCCTGTTCACATTGTTTCCTCTCTCCTTTGGTTCTGCACATTTTCATTGTTTGCATTACTAATTGCACTGAATGCCATTGTTGCCTGCCTTATGGGATAACCATTTTCCATGCATATTGACTGATACCTCATTTTTTTTCTTCTCCATTAAAGAAGATCTATTGGTTCTCTCCCTTTTCATTTAAAAGCCACAGGAATCTGGGGGAGAGGGGTAGGTCCACCCCCTTGCCCTATACCAGCCCCATATAATGACACCAGGTGATCACTCACAGTTACCTATTAATGGCTGGAGTGGAGGTGTGAATGGGAAACTCTATGTTACTAAAATTTCTAACTCTAAACCAAGTGTGAGCATTTCTCATTGATTTCCTCCTGACTTTTACTCATAAATGGGGCTTCAATCAGCAGCAATGTGTATTACTTACATGCACAAATGCCGTCACTTGATTAATTAATTTGTGCTATATTTACTTCTCATACTATTTGGCATTGCTTCTCACCACAATGTTTGGGTCCCTGTGCTGCCACGACATTTCATTGGTGTTATGCCTCAGGAAACCAAGCTTTTTACTGCTTGTAAATTGATGTGCTGGCTTCTACTTTATCTTTTTGGATCTGTGATCCCTCTGCTTCTGCCCCCCCCCCCCAATCCCTATATATGAAGGCTGCAAGGGATTCACAGTGTGGGATAGACTTTGTTTAAAGCCGCCATCTATGGATGGTGAGATTCCAAATTGGAAGTAATGATGGCACCTGGTGAGGATGCTTAATTGTGAAGGAAGTCACGGACTACTCTACTGAGGTAAATGATTTCCTGTACAGATCCCACACATACAATACAGTAATGTTGGTAGATGTCCAGTTACATACAGTTCTGACCAGTTTAAAAGAACATGTAAACAAATTGTTTTCTCACAGCTCCTGATTGTTGAGCTAATATTCTGGGCACGAGATCCAAAACACAAGAAAGCAACTCAAAGAACCTACTAAAGAAACATGGTGGGATTGAGTCACCTGGATGACTCTCTCATTCAAGCAATTAGAGTCATTAAAGTCACTAGAAGTGGTGGGACTGAGTGGACTGTGAGGATAGTGATCACCCAATAATGTCCCCGAGTTACAATGTTTTGTGCACCTGCATTTTTCAAAGCTCTGTTAATTCTGATCTGTACTCATTCGAGAAAAGTAAGACTAGAAAAAAACCCATCTACTGGACACACCATATTACATACATAATATATTGCAGTGATCACTTACCTGTGTATACCGATATAGACTAAGTAACTGAGCCAGCACATTATTTGAATATAATTCACTGTTACCAATAAATCCAGCCACTTCTCCGTGTCCCTTCCAGTAATAGTTATGAGCATTTTTTTCTCCAGACAATATCTTTGTGGCATATCCCAAAATATTAATTGGGTCATTACAAGTATCAAATATATGATAGCCCAGGGTAATATTGGGCAGAAGATCGGGGTCCTTGTTAATCCTATTGATAGCTAAGATCATCACCAAGATGTTTTTATACTCTTCAAAGTCCAACCTGCAGGATATTGAGAGGGTTTTATTGGAAACAAAATGGTTACTTATGAGATTACAGTTTAGCCACATCCCACAAAACTAACACAAAAATGTTTTTAAAACAGTAATGATTTAAATTTAGTGTAGCCGCCATAACCCTCGATGGGGCGGCCTTGACTTTTGGGCTTACCGGTTACCTCCCCTTGGCTTGGTCTTCCAGGTCTAGGGGTTCCCAGGGTTAGTACCCAACGACTTTGGACACTGACACCGTAAAAGTCCTTTAGAAAGGTCTTGTATGGGAACAGAGGGCAAGGGTGAAGAAACTCAGGCACCTTGAACTGCTGACTATTAGGAAGTCTCTAATGCAAACCCAGAGAGTAGCCACTCGCAGCTGGGCGCTTCAAAGCTGAAAGAATCTCTAGCCAGAGATTATGGCAGTCAGCACTTGAATTTGGAACTTGCAAAGTCTCTGACCTTGAAGAAAGTTACAATCAAAGTGAACAGGAACCTTTCCTCAGTACTTGGAACGTTCTCTATCTCCTTAGCAGTACTGGGAAAGCGTGGATCCATCAGTGTCCTTGACAACCCAGCAACTCGGAACTTCTTGGGATGCCAGCTTGTTGGCCCTCCTCCGAAAAGTCCTCCCCCGGTTGCTTACAAGAGCTGCGGTGCCCCTCCAAGTTGAGAGCGCACCCGGACGCCTTGAATCCTCCCTCAGTTACTGCGCCTCGGACCAGCCGGTCCAGAGATTTGGGAACAGATGGATCCTTTGCCCCAGACCATGCGGGTCTTTGGGGCTAGTCAAACTGACCATGTTGCGGGGCGGCACACGCTCACGTGACCGGGACCCCTCGCGGGGCTACCCCGGTCCAAATTCAGGAACAGGCAGCTATGGCCGAACGAACCCCAAACACGTGACTCCAGCATCTTAAGTACCCTTCCCCAGACCCCTCAGCAGGGCCAAACACACCCACTGATTGGCTCCGGGGAAGGCCGATACCCAAAGCGTCCAACCAGGCCTGGTTCTGGGCCTGTTACATGCACATGTCACTGTACACGTGACCAGGCAGAACCCTAACACAACCCAGCCAAACTGATGCCAAAGTTAACCTGCAAAATTAACTCTCAAAACCCCTTTACTGTTATGAGAGAAAAATAACTAAATTTACACATAGCGGACACCTTGAAAAAGTGTCACCGCTACATTAGTGTTTAATATATTTTTATTGACAGTTTTTAGGACAGAATAGAAATTTTATGAGGCGCAATACAAGGTTTATATTCCAGGGCTATTGCAGTATAAGTGGCACAATAAGGTACGGATGTAGTAATGCAGTAAACAGGTAAGATAACACAACACTTGGGGATTAGTTTGTTAGAGCAATTAAGTTTTGTCAAGAAATATGCCTCTGAAGTAGAGAAATGGGAAAGAATAGAAATGATATGAAAATATAAAATTGATAGAGTCACTAAAGTATAGACGACCTGGTCTGGAAATTCCATAATGAAATTAAATTAAATTCCATAAAATTCCATAAATGAAACTCCAAATCGTCCCCTCGGCTCCTCCCAGGACCTCCTGCTCTTTAGCTCCCTTGTTATTTCCTCTCATGCTCACCTTCAGGACTTCTCCATAGCCTCTCCCATCCTCTGGAATTCCCTGCCCCAGCATATCCTATCAGCCCCTAACCTGACCACCTTTAGGAGATCCCTGAAAACTCACTTACTCAGGGAAGCCTATCCCACACCCACCTGTCCCAGAGCCTCCCTGCATCTATTACCTTTTATACCACCCCCTCCCTTTAGAATTTAAGCTCTACAAGCAGGGCCCTCCTGTCCCTTCTGTATTGAACTGTACTGTAATTGTGCTGTCTCTTAGCTGAGGAGAACGGGGCCACCCGTCACCAGACCCCGCCCCCTCTGACGCAAGGGGAAACCCAGGCTTCCCCAGTGATGTACGGGTGACCCCGCGCCCTCTGATCTAATGCAGGTTTCCGTTACATCAGAGGGGGGCGGGGTCACCCGCACGTCACTGGGGATACCCGGGTTTCCCCTTGCGTCTGAGGGGGACGGGGTCAGGTGACGGGTGGCCCCGTCCTCCTCAGCTAAGACCTGTCAGGTCATCACCGGGATTCACGGAGTGTCTCTGTGGAGACAGGATGCGCTGCGCTGGACCATCGGGAGAGATCACCCATCGCTGGACCCCGGAAAAGAGATCACCCATCGCTGGATACCAAAAGTGGATTACCACCGCTGGAATCTTTTTTTAATTTTTAATAAAGGACTTTTCCCAACGGTGTCTGTGTGTTTTTTAACAATTTTTTACACTTTCTTTGTGAAATGGTAGGGGTACTTTTGTACCCCCTTACCATTTCAAATGGGGGGCGGGATCTGGGGGTCCCCTTGTTAAAGGGGGCTTCCAGATTCCGATAAGCCCCCCGCCCACAGACCCCCACAACCACCGGCCAGGGTTGTGGGGATGAGGCCCTTGTCCCCATCAATATGGGGACATGGTGCTTTGAGGGGTCACAGACCCCCAAAAGCATCCTCCCAATGTTGAGGGCATGTTGCCTGGTACGGTTCAGGAGGGGGGGCACTCTCTCATCCCCCCCTCTTTTCCTGCGGTCTGCGAGGTTGCATGCTCGGATAAAGGGTCTGGTATGGATTTTTGGGGGGAACTCCACGCCATTTTTTTAATTTGGCATGGAGTAACCCTTAATATCCATACGAGACCTGAAGGGCCTGGTAATTGAATTTGGGGGGAACCCCACGCATTTTTTTTTTTTATCAATTACTTTCAATGACTGTTCTCTGTATCATGGGGAGCCGGCAATTTATGTGCAGGGACAGTTCTAAGCTCGGGAAACATGCGCCCATTTACAGGCATACTATAGACACCCCCCAGGTACGAAATTTATAGGAATATTACACTTTTATTGTTTCACTTTAAGCATTATTAAAATCACTGCTCCTGAAAAAATTGATGTTTTTAAAACTTTTTTTTTGCATTGATACATGTCCTCTGGGGCAGGACCCAGGTTATTTTTATGACAATAACTTGCATATAAGCCTTTAAAATTAGCACTTTAGATTTCTCCCATAGACTTTTACAGGGTGTTCCGTGGCTTTTCGAATTTGGCGTGAACACCCCAAATTGTTCGCTGTTCGGTGAACAGGCGAACAGGCAATGTTCTCTCTGCAGCAAGCAACTAAGTCTCAGCATCAGCAGGCAGCCGCCGCTCCGATCGCACATAGTGTGAGAGGCACAGCGGCGGCAGAGGACTGTGTTCGTGCCACAACTCCCGAATGAATGAAAGCAAGCAAACATTCATTGATGGGTGCTGGTAGGCTGCATTTGATGGGTGCTGGTGAGGCTGCATTTGATGGGCGCTGGTGAGGCTGCATTGCTGGGTGCTGGTAGGCTGCATTTGATGGGAGCTGGCGAGGCTGCATTTAATGGGTGCTGGCGAGGCTGCATTTAATGGGTGCTGGCGAGGCTGCATTTGATGGGTGCTGGTGGGCTGCATTTGATGGGTGCTGGCGAGGCTGCATTTGATGGGCGCTGGTGAGGCTGCATTTGATGGGCGCTGGTGAGTCTGCATTTGATGGGCGCTGGCGAGGCTGCATTTGATGGGCGCTGGCGAGGCTGCATTTGATGGGCGCTGGCGAGGCTGCATTTGATGGGCGCTGGTGAGGCTGCATTTGATGGGCGCTGGTGAGGCTGCATTTGATGGGCGCTGGTGAGGCTGCATTTGATGGGCGCTGGTGAGGCTGCATTTGATGGGCGCTGGCGAGGCTGCATTTGATTTTGCTGAGGTATACATGGGCAGGGAAAAGGGGGTGGAGCCAGGGGGGCAGAAACATTTGGTTTTGCCTAGGGTGTCAAAAATCCTTGCACCAGCCCTGATCACTACGTTCGTGTTTGTCAAACGACAATTTGTGGATCGTTAGCATGCTAGACAAAATCCTGAAAACGCGATTTTGACAAAAATCAGACGCTCGGTCGTCCAACAATCAAACTGTGTGTACGAGGCCTTAGTGTATCCAGGTGGATTGTTTTTTTTTTTTTCAAGATTAATTAGACTTTCCTTGGTTGGTAAATGGTAACTGTTATCTCCTGATTATTATCGTTTTATTATCATAGGAATACTGACCTAAAATAGTAAAAAAAAAAAACCTGCTGTATATTTCTTGCGATCACCATAACTTACCACTGCCCTGATGATCACAGCGATACCAAATATGTGTACGTTATTTGTTGTTTGTAACAGTAGTACGGCCCGATGATGCTGATACTAATTAAAAAATACTTTTTTTAAATATACCCAAAATATACGGAGCCTGATCTTTGACCTGCAACTTTGACCCTGACCTTTGATCCTTATATTGACCTTTGACTCTTACCTTGACCCTAACACAAACCCTGGCACCGACCTAGATCAGAACTTGATCTGGCTTTTTCTTTCTTTTTTCTTTTTTCTTTTTTTTACACACTTTTGTTTATTAGCATATTCTTCCCTGCAAGTATAGAAAGATACAATGAGGGAGATAAACTAAAACTGGTGTACACAGAATCTTTTGCAGCTGTGCATAGTAACCAATCAGCTTCCAGGTTTATTGTCAAAGCTTAACCACTTAAAATGGTTGTAAACCCTTTTTTTTTTTTTTTTTAAAACCACCTGCAAGACAAACCCATAATGAGCTAGTATCACTAGCATACTAGCTCACTTACCTTAGATCGGGTCCCCCAAAACGGCCCTCGGCTCCCCCTCCAGCCGCAGCCATCTCTCCACAGATACCCGGAAGGTTACTTCCGGGTATCGCCGCTCCGGCCAATCACAGTGCCGCTGCGATATTTTGCGATACCCTGCAATACCCTGCAATACTCTGCAATACCCTGCAATACCCTGCAATACTCTGCAATACCCTGCAATACCCTGCAATACCCTGCAATACCCTGCAATACCCTGCGATACCCTGCAATACTCGCATTTGGGGGAAAAAAAGTGTCAAACTAAAATAAATAAAGTAAAATGAACAATAAAAAATAAATAAAATTAAAGCGCCCCTGTCCCCGTGTGCTCGCATGCAGAAGTGAATGCATACGTAAGTCCCGCCCACATATGAAAACGGTGTTCAAACCACACATGTGAGGTATCGCTGCGAACGTTATAGCGAGAACAATAATTTTGGCCATAGACCTCCTCTGTAACTCAAAACATGTAACCAGTAAAAAAAAAAGTAGCAAAGTTTGGCGCCATTCCACGAGTGTGTGCAATTTTGAAGGGTGACATGTTGGGTATCTATTTACTCGGCATAACTTCATCTTTCACATTATGCAAAAACATTGGGCTAACTTTACTGTTTTGTGTTTTGTAACGCACAAAACATTTTTTTTACAAAATGAACGCATTCGAAAAATTGCTGCGCAAGTACCGTGCTAGATAAAAAGTTGCAACGACCACCATTGTATTCTTTAGGGTCTTTGCTAAAAAAATATATATAATGTTTTGGGGTTCTATGTAATTTTATAGCGAATAAATGATGATTTTTACATGTAGGAGAGAAATGTCAGAATTGTCCTGGGTGCTCCAGAACACCTGAAGGTGCTCCCTGCATGTTGGGCCTCTGTATGTGGCCACGCTGTGTAAAAGTCTCACACATGTGGTATCGCCGTACTCAGGAGTAATAGTAGAATGTGTTTTGGGGTGTAATTTGTGGTATGCATATGCTGTGTGTGTGAAATAACCTGCTAATATGACAATTTTGGGGGGAAAAAAAGAAAAAAAAAATCTTGATTTTGCAAAGAATTGTGGGACAAAATGACAACTTCAAAAAACTCACCATGCCTCTTTCCAAATACCTTGGAATGTCTTCTTTCCAAAAAGGGGTCATTTAGGGAGTAATTGTACTTTTCTGGCATGTTAGGGACTCAAGAAATGAGATAGGCCGTCAGTACTTCAGGTGTGATAAATTTTCAGATATTGGCACCATAGCTTGTGGACTCTATAACTTTCACAAAGACCAAATAATATACCCCAATTTGTACTTATTTTTACCAAGCATATGTAGCAGTATAAATTGTGGCCATAATTTATCAAGAAAAATTACAAATTTGCTAAATTTTATAACAGAAACAAAGAAAAATTCATTTTTTTACAGAATTTTCAGTCTTTATTCTTTTATAGCGCAAAAAATAAAAAACCCAACAGTGATTAAATACCACCAAAAGAAAGCTCTATTTGTGTGAAAAGAGGACAACAATTTCATATGGGTACAGTGTTGTATGACTGAGTAATTGTCATTCAAAATGTGAGAGCACCGAAAGCTGAAAATTGGTCTGGTTATTAAGTGCCCAGTGGTCAAGTGGTTAAGGACCAAGCCTACTTTTTACACTTGGTGTTTACAATCAGTTTTTTTTTTTTTGCTAGAAAATTACTTAGAACCCCTAATCATTATATATTTATTTTCAGACACTCTAGAGAATAAAATGGTGGCCATTGCAATACTTTATTTCACACCATATTTTTACGGCCGTCTTACAAACGCAATTTTTTTGGAAAAAAAAATAAAAAATTTAAATAAGAAATATAAGAAATCAGTAAAGTTAGCCCAATTTTTTCTATATTGTGAAAGATAATGTTACGCTGAGTAAATTGATACTCAACATGTCACGCTTCAAAATTGAGCCCGCTCGTGGAATGGCGACAAACTTTGGCCCTTAAAAATCTCCATAGGTGACGTTTTAAAAATTTCTACAGATTACCAGTTTTGAGTTACAGAGGAGGTCTTTTGCTCTAACGATCGCGGTGATACCTCACATGTGTGGTTTGAACACCGTTTATATATGCGGGCGCTTCTGCGTGCGAACACGGAGGGACGGGGTGCTTTATTTATTTTTTCTTATTTATTTTACTTTTTATTTTAATTTTTTTACGCTGTCCCTCAAAAAAAAAAAAAAAAAAAAATGGATCACTTTTATATCCCTTGTAAAAGAGAAAAATCATGACAGGACCTCTTTAATGTGAGATCTGGGGTCAAAAAGACCTCAGATCTCACATTTACACTTAAAAGCAATAAAAAAAAATTCAATAAAAAAAAAATTGTTCTTTAAGGCCATTGGGCGTAAGTGACGTTTGATGTCGCTTCCGACATCCAATGGCACAGAATGGAGTGGGGCCCATCATTGCCTCACTCAACTTCCTGTCTATCAAAGAAAAGGACCCGATCGTGTCCGCCGCTACCGATGGCTCCGGCGGAGATGACCGGGGCATGGCGGCGGGGGGGGGGGGGGGGGGGAGCACCTCTCCCATTGCCGATAAAAGTGATCTTGCGGTGAATCCGCCACAGAGACCACTTTTATCTTAAAGCGTACCGCCCGCCATGAATAAAATTTCTGGGGTTATGGCAGCTATTTGCTTCCATAACAATGGTATTTAACGTCAAAGTAGCAATGTATATCCACGGTGGGCAGTCCTGAAGTGGTTAATGAAGCTGAAGTTAGAAGATGGCTACCACAGCTGTACCAGATTCCGTGTAAATCTCCCCAATGCTTCTTTATCTTCTTTCAGAGGAGAAAAAAAAAAAAATACACGGACAGGCAGCATAGTGACCGGTCACTATGATTACCAATCAGAGGTTATTATAGTGATCAGGTGACCGGGAAACGAGAGTCTCAGTTCCTGATCATTATTATTAGACCCGGAGCTCTCAGTGAGCATTCTCCCAGCACAAACACAGGTACACATATATGGGGCCTCACGAATAAAGACCCATTTCCATGAGGCCACATATATACAGTACCTCACAAAAGTGAGTACACCCGTCACATTTTAGTACATTTTTTTTTTTATATCTTTTCATGTGACAACACTGAAGAAATGACACTTGTCTACAATGTAAAGTAGTGAGTGTACAGCTTGTATAACAGTGTAAATTTGCTGTCCCCTCAAAATAACTCAACACACACAATTAATGTCTAAACCGCTGGCAGCAAAATGGAGTACACCCCTAAGGGAAAATGTCCAAATTGGGCCCAAAGTGTCAATATTTTGTGTGGCCACCATTATTTTTCAGAACTGCCTTAACCCTCTTGGGCATGGAGTTTACCAGAGCTTCACAGGTTGGCACTGGAGTCCTCTTCCACTCCTCCATGATGACATCACAGAGATGGTGGATGTTAGAGACCTTGCACTCCTCCACCTTCCGTTTGAGGATGTCCCACAGATGCCCAATAGGGTTTAGGTCTGGAGACATGCTTGGTCAGTCCATCACCTTTACCCTCAGCTTCTTTAGCAAGGCAGGGGTCATCTTGGAGGTGAGTTTGGGGTCGTTATCATGTTGGAATACTGCCCTACGGCCCAGTCTCTGAAGCGAGGGGATCATGCTCTGCTTCAGTATGTTACAGTACATGTTGGCATTCATGGTTCCCTCCAATGATATGTAGCCCCCCCAGTGCCGGCAGCACTCATGCAGCCCCAGACCATGACACTCCCACCACCGTGCTTGACTTTAGGCAAGACACACTTGTCTTTGTACTCCTCACCTGGTTGCCCCCACACACGCTTGACACCATCTGAACCAAATAAGTTTATCTTGGTCTCATCAGACCACAGGACATGGTTCCAGTAATCCATGTCCTTAGTCTGCTTGTCTGCAGCAAACTGTTTGCAGGCTTTCTTGTGCATCATCTTTAGAAGAGGCTTCCTTCTGGGATGACAGCCATGCAGACCAATTTGATGCAGTGTGTGGCGTTTGGTCTGAGCACTGACAGGCTGACCCCCCACCCCTCCAATCTATGCAGCAATGCTGGCAGCACTCATACGTCTATTTCCCAAAGACAACCTCTGGATATGACGCTGAGCATGTGGACTCAACTTCTTTGGTCAATCCATGGCAAGGCCTGTTCTAAGTGGAACCGGTCCTGTTAAACCGCTGTATGGTCTTGGCCACCGTGCTGCAGCTCAGTGTCAGGGTCTTGGCAATCTTCTTATAGCCTCGGCCATCTTTATGTAGAGCAACAATTCTTTTTTTCACATTCTCAGAGAGTTCTTTGCCATGAGGTGTCATGTTGAACTTCCAGTGACCAGTATGAAATAGTGAGAGTGATGATCACACCAAATTCAACACACCTTCTCCCCATTCACACCTGAGACCTTGTAAAAATAGCGAGTCACATGACATCGGGGAGGGAAAATGGCTAATTGGGCCCAATTTGGACATTTTCACTTAGGGGTGTACTCACTTTTGTTGCCAGCGGTTTAGACATTAATGGCTGTGTGTTGAGTTATTTTAGGGAGACAGCAAATTTACACCGTTAAACAAGCTGTACACTCACTACTTTACATTGTAGCAAAGTGTAATTTCTTCAGTGTTGTCACATGAAAAGATAGAATAAAATATTTACAATGATGTGAGGGGTGTACTCACTTTTGTGAAATACTGTATGTGTACAGGAGCACCAAGTAATTAAACTGTTTCATATTTTTCTTTGTAAATGTAGCACATCCTACAGCAAGAATGAAAAAAAGGTTTTATTCTTTGAGTCTGGTACAGATAAAAAAAAATGCATGAGGTCCCCCCTAACAATTTGTACCAAACCCTTAATCTAAGCATGGGGCCTGGTTGACTTGGAAAGGGGTGAGCCCCCCTCCTGAACCATACCATATCAGGGCACCCCCTGGCAAAGCATCTTATCCCCACATTACTGACCCAGTGGTTGTGAGGGGTTGGCAAGCAGGGGTCTTATCAGGATCTGGAAGCTCCTTTTAATAATAAGAAGCCCCCAGATGCTCCCCCCACATTAAAAAGTACTCCTAGCCATTCACACAAAAAAAGAAGATGTAACATAGAAATATAGAAACCAAAACATTTTACATGTCCTTTTAAAAAAAAAAAAACATCCCCCAAAAAAGTCCCTTGTTATAAATCTATTATCAATCAAGATGCCAGCCGACTCATCGAAAAGAAAACCCGACCCGGCACCGAACATGGATCCTGACGCTACTCCTCACCAAATCACAGCTCCGTGAGCTTTCTCTAAGTATATAAGGGGATGAGCGAGGAGAGTGGTTCCATCATTCAACACATATGGTCATGTAAGGCAATATTCATTGATGCCAACCGTTCCTAGGGATGTGCCAGGTGTTGGCACCCTCTGCTTTCTTACGAACCATTGAAAGCAGAACGTTATAAAACATAACATATTACAAAGTGCAAATACAACTTCTATATACGATGCTTGGATCCAGTCACACAGGAGGCTGAAAGTTTAATGCAAACCTAGATTTCAGCTCATCCCTAGTGACAGCAAATGGTGAGGAAACCCTAATGCCGCATACAAACGGTCTAAATTTCCGATGGAAACAGTCCGATGGGAGCCTTTCATCGGATTTTCCGACCGTGTGTACGCCCATCAGTCTTTTTCTATCAAAATTTCCGACGGACTTTGGTTTGAGAACCTGTTCTTAATTTTTCCGATGGAAAACCTTTCTATCGGATTTTCTGATCGTGTGTATGCAATTCCGACACGCAAAATTCTGATGCATGCTCGGAAAATATTTGACGCATGCTCAGAAGCATTAAATTGTTTCCGAGCATGCGTCGGAATTGTGCGTTTCGGAATTGCATACACACGATCGGAAAATCCAATAGAAAAGTTTTCCGTGTGTAGGCAAGACAGTTTCAGCGAAATTCCGTTGGAATTCCAATGGAAAAAAGATCGGAGCTTTTTCTGACGAGAATTCAGACCGCGTGTACGCGGCATAAGGGTCATATTTATAAAGCAGTACAAGTGACTTTTACAAACATTCACTGTTGGATAATAAATCATTGTCATTTAAAACACATTTAGCTGCAGAGAATATTCACGTGCAATGAGTATTTGTTAAGTGTCAGATCCACTGATTTATACAGGTAAAGTTTTCCCCAGGCTGGCTTATTGCTATGCTCGTGAATAGTCTTTACTGTGATCTGCCCTGATAAGTAGAAGATCATACACACAGCTATTACATGACAGCACACCCCCTCCCTCTATCCCTCTCTCTCTCTCCCTCTCTCCTGGCAATAAAGAACCATTGAGATTTTCAGTCTGCAGGAGCCATAACTACATACATAACATGGTTATTTATCAGAAATCCCAGCATGGCCCGAAGATAAAATATGATGGAAGACAAATGTAATCATTGGATATTGGTGCAACACAGACTGTAACCAAATAATGAGAAAATGTATAAAACATCAGTAAAAACAGCTGTAAATGTTCATAAAATTTTATAGCGACAATGAAAAATTTAATTTACTTTGTTGAGTTATACAGAGAGAGCAAATATGAGAAAAAGAGACTTACTCTGCACACACATAATCGCCTGGTGGACGAACTAAACCACCACTCCCAAAAGTAATACGATATAAATATTCGCTGTACACATGAGCAGGGATTAATCCTCCGATGATGACATCTCCTTCCTTGTGATATTCATACTCAAATCTTGGCTTTTCCATAGTAAGTCTACAAGGAGATGCTGAGCTCCGGGTCCATACAACTCCATAGTATGTGATGGGGATGACGAGTATCAGCAGATAACAGACACAGAGGAGAGGAGAATATTTCATGGCACACAGCGGGTCCTCTCAGTCACCGGCAGATCTGCCCAGGAGGAGACACAATCACCGGAGTTTTATACACATCGACTGACACCGATTTACACTACAGAACAAAGAACAGAAGAATAGTAACATCAATCTGAAAATAGGACATCTCTAACAGGCAGTGTAGCTGATCTAATAAAGTTAGTTTATTATTTAATTTTTATATCCAGTACACTCTCAGTATTTAGATAGAATTATTCATTTTTAGCCACTTCGCGCCCGCGATATAGCCGAAAGGCTGCTGTAGCGTGGACGCTCCCTGCCGGGAGGGCGTCCCTGGACGTCCTCCTGTTTACTTCTGCAATGCGTGCTCCTGAGAGCGCGCATTGGGGAAGTTCTGTGCTGGCCGTGTCCCTTGGACATGGCCAGTCACAGATCGTGTAAACGGGCAATCACAGCAGCGGTTTACAGCGCGATCGGCGTGTCCAATGAGAGATGATCTCATATGTAAACATATGAGATCATGTCTCAGCCCCGCTATCCCTCCTCACACAGAGAAAGTGCCATCTATCCCCACTGCCACCTGTCCCCACTGCCACCTGTCCCCACTGCTACCTGTCCCCACTACCACCTGTCCCCAGTGCCAACTGTTAGTGCTATCTGTCCCCAGTGCCATCTGTCCCCAGTGGCACCTTTTCCCAGTGCCATTTGTCCCCAGTGCCATTTGTCCCCAGTGCCATCTGTCCCCAGTGCCACGTATAAGTGTCATCTGTAATCAGTGCCAGGTATAAGTGCCATCTGTCATCAGTGCCACATCAGTGCCATCTGTCATCAGTGCCATATCAGTATCACGTTTCATCAGTGCCACATATTAGTGCCATCTGTCATCAGTGTTCACGTGTCATCAGTGCCCCGAATTTGTGCCACCTGTCATCAGTGCCACTTCAGTGTCACGTGTAATCAGTGCCACGTATCAGTGCCAACTGTCTTCAGTGCCACATCAGTGCCACGTGTCATTGTCCTGGTGCTCCAGGGCCTTCAAATGTGTAATAGGTAGTCAACAATTTAAATGTGTAATTTATGCTCCTAGAACACGTGATGGCGCTCCCTGCATTTTGGGCCTCTCTAAGTGGCCAGGCTGTGTAAAAGTCCCACACATGTGGTATCGTAATACTCAGGAGGAGTAGCAGAATTAATTTTGGGGTGTCATTTGTGGTATACACATGCCATGTAAGAGAAATAACCTATTACAATGACAATTTTGTGGGGAAAAAAAAATCTTAATTTTGCAAAGAATTGTGGGAAAAAATTACACCATCAAAAAGCTCACCATGCCTCTTACTAAATACCTTGGAATGTCTACTTTCAAAAAAGGGGTCATTTGGGGGGTATTTGTACTTTCCTGGCTTGTTTGGGTCTCAAGAAATTAGATCGGCCACTAGTACATCAGGTGTGATCAATTTTGTATGATTTGCACCATGGTTTATAGACTCTCTAACTTTTACAAAGACCAAATAATATCCACTAATTTGGGTTATTTTTTACCAAAGATATGTAGCAGTATAAATTAGTATTAATAATTTGCAAAGTTTTATCACAGAAGCAAAGAAAAATGCGTTTTCAAAAATGACGGTCTTTTTTCATTTATAGCGCAAAAAAAAAAAAAACCCAGAGGTGATCAAATACCACCAAAAGAAAGCTCTATTTGTGGGGAAAAAAAGGACAAAAAATTAATTTGGGTACAGTGTTGCACGACTGAGTAATTGTCATTCAAAGAGTGAGAGCACCGAAAGCTGAAAATTGGTCTGGACAGGAGGGGGGGTTTGAATGCCCAGTAAGCAAGTGGTTAAAGATACAGTATACTTTTCAAGTATAGCAGGGACATATTTGTTTATTAATTTGGTTATGTGTATAGAAATGTATAGTCCATGGACATTGCTATGGTTCAGTGTTTGGAGCCATCTAGTGACCAAATCTGGTAATGCGCTGATACAAAACAAGCACAAAAGACATTTACAGGAAGTAAACTGTTGTTTTGATTTAGAAGGTTGACCTTGTTACCCAGGAGTCTGTGTGACCTACCCATGAACACTCTCTTATACAGTGCATGCTGGGTAGGGTATAAAAAGGACTGCAGCGGCCATATTTGGCCTCTTGGGACCACGCTGCCTGCCTGTGCGGATCTGTGAGGAGGTTCCCCGGAGACAGCGACAGATAGTCACTGCGGATTGCAAGCCTGCCTGTTTGCGAGGTGACTAGACGGAGCCTGACAGTCGGTGACCGGATTGACAAGGCCCAGAGATGCTAATCGGAGCATCGGAGGACCGGTTTCTATCCAGCGTAGTGACACGGAGCGTCTGCCCAGCTGATCAAGAAGCAAGCTGCAGTTGCCGGATCAAAGTCATCATCCAGAACTCCGATCCAGTTGGTGAGCGGGTTGTGGCCCACCGTTTATCATTTGTTGCACGCAGTTAGACTCACTCACATGCCTCGATGGAACCTGTTGTTCCACGGAGGTGAATCAGAGCAACTGACATTGAGCAGGCTTGAGGCCTACTTCACTTTAGTGCCCAAGTGTTGTGCATCAGTTCTTCCAGTTACACCCGGGGCTTTCTAAGTTAACTTTTCACCTACCTTTTGGATTACAAATATCTAAGCAACCACTTAAGCTAGCGAAGAAAAAAGATAAAGGAGAAAGTACTTTAAGTGAGGCCTCACGTAAAACTTTAAGTAGTGGGAGCTCCCAGGTTTAGATACATAGGATATATGTGTTATATGTTTTCCATATTGTAATTGCATATATATATATATGTTGTACTGACACCCTACGTTGGGGTGACAGTGCAACCTCTGTAACCACCTGTTTTGATATACCTTCAGTAAAAGTATTCCTGGTTAAGTTTACAGTTGTGTGGCTTGCTGTTTTTCCCCACCAGGTGGAGCCAGAGGATCCTGAGGGATTTATACAGGTACTTTATACTGTTTTATGTTGTACTGTATCCAGTCAGAGGGTTTTTTCTGATAGAGTGCAGGCCCAATTCAATCTAGCAGCTCTTTCGGGGGTCAGTTCTACACGCGGGGGCTCGTCCGGGATCACTGTCACTCAACAGAGACCCCGCCCCCACTAGTTATTATGGATCCCTCCAAGACAGTCCAGTGGTGTGAAGCAGAAGGGATATGCTCAGAAGCAAGTGTGGCCATTGGGTTTCCACAAAGTGACTGGGGAGAGAAGGAAATTAAAGAGGTGGTACAGACATTGTCCCCAGACAAAAAAGCTTATGTTTGCAAAGTCTTTTCTAAGTGGGGGATCATCAGTGAGGCCAGGCCATGAAACTGACTGCACCTACGCATTGATAGAGTGGAGGCAGGATATCCCTGAAAACTTCCATGGTGCCAGCATCAAACTGTCTGAAAGAATGGAATTTTTACTGACACACCCCAGTAAGAAAGTGTGGGACTCCCCAACTCAGAAGCAGCTGAAACCCTTAAGCAATGTGTTGGATGTTTCTGCTCAGCTGAAGGCCGAACAACAGTTAGCTGACCTGAAGCGACACTTTGAGGAAATGAATGTGAAATTTCAGGAGGCCTCCAGCCTCATGACTGAATGCATTAGTGGAGCACCCGCCTCTCTGGAAGGTCAACCTGATAGCCAGATGACTGAGAGCCCTAAACAAGTGCAGAAGATGCGCCCTTTGGGCCATTTGCAGGAAGTAACCATCCGGAAAGACTTCCGCATAGACGGTCAAATAGGAGAAAAGGGGCAGAAAGTCAAACTGTCATACATCAGTTTCCTACACCAAGTAGAATTGGGGTTAGAGAAAGGATACTTGGATTCTGAATTTAAGGAGGCGGTAATCCATGCTATCAGTCCCGGGTCAAGTGTCAGGGCTATGTTGGAAAGGAAAACTGGAATATCCTTGAATCAGCTGATGAGGGTCCTGAAGAGCTACTATGAAGAGGAGGATACCCCAGAGTTGTATCATAAACTGATAAACATTACTTAGGATGATAACGAGACTTCCCAAAACTTCCTATTCCGGGTCATCAAACTCAAGGTGTCAGCCACACAGGAAGAAGGGCTCGGAGATCACTTTGGAGCGGAGCTAATGAAACGGAAATTTCAGAGGTCAGTGACCACAGGATTGAAGAGTGATCATATCAAGGTGGCTCTGAAGCAGTACTTGGAAGATCCCTCCACACCAGATGAGGTTCTCATCGAGAAGGTGAATGAAGCAGATAAGGTGGAGCTTGAGAGAGAAAACCAAAAACAGAGGAAACTTCATTCCCCTAGCCCCTCTTCTGTTAAGGTGCAGCAAGTAGATGCCCCCTCAGATGTCTGGGAACTCAGTGCACTGGCAGCAGGGGCTGAACAAGGATCATGGCTCTCGCCTGATCATCACTTTTCCACAAGTCAGACTGGGCTGGAAAAGTTACTCCAGACCCAGAGAGAGATACTGGAAATGATGGCAATGCTGATGACTCAGCTGGCAAACCCCCACTTAGAAAAGACTCTACCGAAAGAAACTCTGGAGACCCCTGATCGCCCTTCCAAACCCACACCAAGAATTTGCTTCAAATGTGGAGGAGTAGGACATTTCAAGCAAGTGTGCCCAAGTCTAAGAAATGAAGTTCAAGCAACCGGCGGAAAACTTCAGAGGGCCCCAGTGAAGGAGTCCACTGGGTGCCCGGCTACTGAAAAAGACCTTACACTGACTCCCACACCTGAAATCCCAGGAGGCATAGTAAAGCAGAGGAAAGAAAGAAAGAAACCCCCAAAGCCAAGGGCGAAAATAAGGGCCACCAAACAGGCCAAAGGGAGCCCAAAGAGTGGGATTCCCCCAAAACTGGTGGGACCCTCTCCAATTGTCCCCATCCAAGTTGAGGGGATCTACACGAAAGCACTGCTGGACACAGGAGCCCAAGTAACCTTGCTATACAGGGACTTCTATGACTGACATCTCAAGCACTTACCGCTACAGAAATTAGAGGAACTGGAAATATGGGGGTTAGGCACCCAGAACTTCCCATATGATGGTTACCTGTCAGTCAGACTCACGTTTGACCCAAGCACAGCGGGAAAGGCAGAGAACACTGACTTGGTGAGAAGGCTCCTCACTCCGCTGGTGGTCAAGCAAGGACCCTCCCCAACTAAAATACATCCGATGCTGGTCCAGACCTACAGAAATCTCAAGCAAGAAGAAGAGACCCCAGAGAGCTCATCCCAGAAGTGTTGCCCACCAGAACACTGAAGAAGCCCCACAGGAAAATTCCCGTTAGTATACGTAACACGGGAACTACCCCAGTGAAGATGCCACCCAGATTGCTACTGGGACAGGTTAGCTCAGCCACCCCAGTTTCAACGGGTAACCAAGAGGAAGAGAGCAGGACAGAGATTCCCCTGGAGGAGTTCTGTCCTGAGAATACACCACTCACCCCTGCCTGGAGGGAAAGGGCCAAAGCCAAACTGCTAAGATGGAAGGATGCTTTCTCTAAAAGTGAATTCGACATGGGACTAGCTAAAAGTGCCACTCATCAAATCCGCCTGCAGGAGAACATCCCCTTTAGAGAAAGGGTCAGGCAAATCCCACTTGGAGATCTGGAAGACCTGAGGGAGCAGTTGGCTGAACTGAAGAGAACAGACATTATTCAAGAGTCCAGGAGCCCATACGCCTCCCCAATAGTAGTGGTGAGAAAGAAGAATGGGTCTCTGTGCCTGTGCATCGACTATAGAACCCTAAACAGAAGGACTATTCCCGATCAATACACCACTCCCCAGATAGAGGATGCCCTACAGAGCATGTCGGGGGACAAGTGGTTCAGCGTGCTGGATCTGAAGACTGGGTATTATCAGATCCCTATGTGCCCGAAGATAGGACTGCCTTCATCACCCCAGTAGGGTTCTTTGAGTTCAACCGAATGCCTCAAGGATTGTCTGGGGCCCCAGCAACTTTCCAGAGACTGATGGATAGGTGACAGTGGGTGACATGAACTTAATAGAAGTACTGGTCTACCTGGATGACATAATAGAATTCGGAAGAACGTTGGAAGAGCATGGAAAAAGCCTTGAAAAAGTTCTGAAGAGACTCCACGAGGAGGGCTTGAAGCTCTCTATGGAGAAATGCCAGTTCTATCAACCCTCAGTGACTTATTTGGGACACATTGGGGCTGATTTACCAAGCATTTGTGCCATGAGTTGCTGCCTACGCTGCCGCGCAACGGCCGTTTTCGAATTCACAAAGCATTTGCGCCTGTAACACAGCGCAATTCCCCATTTACTATAATGTTGCCGGCGCACGGGCGGCCACAATATGTGCGCCGCTATAGACCTGGTGCAAGCATTCTTTAACTCAGAAAGTAAAAGAAGCTGGAAGTGGCAATATTATGGGGGTGATGTGGGTAATGTGAGGAAGTATAGATATGACTGTCCTACTAACAAATATGCCCAAAATAGAATGGAAAACTAACTTTCTTTGAGCAGGCTTGCTGCGCCTGCAAATACACTTGTAACTACGCAAGGTCATTTTATGTACTGCGCATGCGCGAGCAGCATTTGCGCCCGTTCATGTGCTCTGGTTCACTGCGCCGGCAAAATCTTAGTAAATGTCAAGCCACGTAGGTTAATTTGCATAAGTTGAACAGGCGCACCTCTCAACACCTCTCAACTTGGTTCACTTCTATGGGTTTTTTTAAAGGCTATTTAAACACAGGTCATGTTAGCATTAAGAAATTAAAAAAATGAAGAAGAAAAATGCGTGGGGGTCCCCCAAAAATCCATACCAGGCCCTTAAGGTCTGGTATGGATATTAAGGGGAACTCCGCGCCAAAAAAAAATGTCGTGGGAGTCCGCCTCAAAATCCATACCAGACCCTTATCCGAGCACGCAACCTGGCAGGCCGCAGGAAAAGAGGGGGGACGAGAGAGCGCCCCCCCTCCTGAACCGTACCAGGCCACATGCCCTCAACATTGGGAGGATGCTTTGGGGTCCCCCCCAAAGCACCTTGTCCCCAGGTTGATGAGGACAAGGGCCTCATCCCCACAACCCTTGCCCAGTGGTTGTGGGGGTCTGCGGGCGGGGGGCCTATCATAATCTGGAAGCCCCCTTTAACAAGGGGACCCCAAGATCCCGGCCTCCCCCCCTGTGTGAAATGGTAAGGGGGTACAAAAGTACCCCTACCATTTCACCAAAAAAGTGACAAAAGAGTTTAAAATGACAGGAGACGGTCTTTGACAATTCCTTTATTAAAGTCTTCTTTCTTCTGGTCTTCTTCCTTCTTCCTTTCTTCATCCTTCGGTTTCTTCATCTTCTACCTCCATCTTCTTCTTCCTCCGATCCGCTTCTTCTTGCTCCGGTGTTCTCTTCCGGCATCTTCCTCCACGGCGACTCTTCTTCATTATTGGGCCGCTCCGTGCAATGGGAGGCTCCCGCTGTGTGATGCTTCTCTTCTTCTGACAGGTCTTATATAACGGAGGCCGGAGCCACCCGGTGACCCCGCCCCCCTCTGAAGAAGCGGATCAGAGGAAGAAGAAGATGGAGGAAGAAGATGAAGAAACCGAAGGATGAAGAAAGGAAGAAGGAAGAAGACCAGAAGAAAAAAGACTTTAATAAACGAATTGTCAAAGACCGTCTTCTCAAATTTTTAGCTCTTTTGTCACCTTTTTGGTGAAATGGTAGGGGTACTTTTGTACCCCTTACCATTTCACACAGGGGGGAGGGCGGGATCTGGGGGTCCCCTTGTTAAAGGGGGCTTCCAGATTCCGATAGGCCCCCTGCCCGCAGACCCCCACAACCACCGGGCAAGGGTTGTGGGGATGAGGCCCTTGTCCTCATCGACATGCGGACAAGGTGCTTTGGGGGGGACCCCAAAGCATCCTCCCAATGTTGAGGGCATGTGCCTGGTACGGTTCAGGAGGGGGGGTGCTCTCTCACCCCCCCCCCTCTTTTCCTGTGGCCTGCCAGGTTGCATGCTCGGATAAGGGTCTGGTATGGATTTTGAGGGGGACCCCCACGCCATTTTTTTTTTGGCGCGGGGTTCCCCTTAATATCCATACCATACCTGAAAGGCCTGGTATGCTCTTGGAGGGGAACCCATGACGTATTTTTTTTTTTTTTTTATTAAAGCCGCCTGGCCTGGGGGCGACTTAAAGTCATGTTGTAAGTCGCCCCAAGTCGTGTTGTAAGTCGCGCTGGAAATCTTGTTGTAAAGTCGCCCCAAGTCGTGTTGTAAGTCCATTCCAACGTAACTGAACTCAGGTCATTCTAAGGGTTCTGCTCATACTATAGAAGGTTTGTGGAAGGGTTCGCAAAAATAGCCCACCCACTCACTGAGCTCCTGAAGAACCAAGAAGAGGCTGGTGAAGACCCAGAATGGTCTGGGAAGCCGAAAGAAGGACCCAGAAGGAAGAAAGAGTCCATCCAGGATCAGTGGACTCCAGAGTGTGAGGAAGCTTTCAGATGGCTGAAGTGGAGCCTCACCACTGCTCCGGTGTTGGCCTATGCAGACCCTACCAAGCCTTACGAGCTGCATGTAGATGCCAGTCGGGACAGGCTGGGGGGAGTGCTTTACCAAGAGCACGAAGGGTCTCTGCGACCCATCGCTTATGTAAGCCGAAAGTCTGATTCCTGCTGAAAATAACTATCCAACCCACAATCTGGAGTGCCTGGCTCTGAAGTGGGCAGTGGTAGACAAGTTAAAGGACTACCTGTATGGGGCTGAATTTGTGGTGAAGGCGGACAACAACCCCCTTACCTACCTGCTCACTACTGCCAAGCTGGATGCCACTGGTCACAGGTGGCTCGCTGCTCTTTCGTCTTTTACCTTCAGCCTGAAGTACAGGCCAGGAGTTGGTAACCGAGATGCGGATGCTCTATCCAGAAGGCCTCATGACCCCTTGATTTTCCCAGAAGACTGTACCCAGCTCACTCCTGAAGGAGTCAGAGCCCTATGTGAGGGGACAAGTCACTATGGAAAGGGTGGGGCCCGAGCCGAAGATGTAGGAGTATCTGCAGCAGGAGTCCCCAGATGCTATTGTGATATCTCCCAAGTAGTGCAAGAGGGTCTTTCCAAGCTGTCCAGGAAGGATCTCAGGAAAGAACAAAAAGAAGACCCATTATGTGGACTGGTGCGGAAGGCATTGGAATGTCAACAGCCTGAGGTACTGCAGAAGAGTCCTTGTAAAGAAACCCGGCTGTTGCTAAAGGAAGGGGATCGGTTGCAATTGCAGCAGGGAGTGGTCTACCGAAGGGGCCTCTCTGATGATCCAGAAGAAAAGTGGCAGTTGCTCTTGCCAAAAACGCACAGAGAGAGGGTGCTAATTGCCATACATGACCACCATGGTCATCTGGGAGCCGAAAGAACTTTACAATTAGTAAAAGACAGATTCTACTGGCCCCACATGAGAAAAGAAGTGGAGAGTTACTGTCATTCCTGCCTCAGGTGCGTTCAGCGGAAGACTTTGCCACAGAGGGCTGCCCCAATGGGCCATCTGGAAAGCCAGGGCCCAATGGACCTGGTTTTCATAGATTTTCTCTGTTTGGAAAATGACTTGAGTGGACAAGGGGACATTTTGATGGTGACAGACCATTTCACCAGGTATGCCCAGGCATTCCCCACTAGAGATCAGCAAGCAATCACGGTGGCAAAGACTCTTGTTGAGAAGTTCTTTGTCCATTATGGATTACCTCAAAGGATACACTCAGATCAGGGAAGAGACTTTGAGAGTAGATTAATAAAAGATCTGCTGGAGTTATTGGGCATACAGAAGTCAAGAACCACCCCCTATCACCCACAAGAGGATCCTCAGCCAGAAAGTTTTAACCGGACCCTACTGAATATGTTGGGAACGTTAACCGCAGAGCAAAAGCCCCACTTGAGTAGACATATCACTGCATTGGTCCATGCCTATAATAGCACCAAATGTGATGCCACAGGTTATTCACCTTATCGATTAATGTTCGGTCGAGAAGCCCGGCTACCAGTGGATCTGGCTTTTGGAACCTCTTTGGATCACACCTCAGAGTCCTCCCATAGAGGATATGTAGACAGGCTGAGGAAAAACTTGAAAATTGCTTATGAGCAGGCCCAAGCCACCTCAAGGTCCAGAGAGAGCAGAAACAAAAAGAACTTTGATCTGAGGGTAAACATCCAAGATCTTCAAGTAGGTGACCGTGTTTTGCTGAGGAAGCTTGGCATCCCAGGAAAACATAAGCTGGCCGACCGCTGGAAATCACAGCCTTATGTTGTGTGTAGAAAACTTCCAGGAATCCCAGTGTCCGAAACCAAACCAGAAGGGAGCACTGGACCAGTGAAAACCTGGCACAGGAATCACCTGCTGCCCCTTACAGAGGTGGTTAGGACAAGTACAGAGGAAGAACTCCCATCCACATCCAATAAAGTTAGTAGGCCGACAACCAGATCTCAGTCAATCCCCTTGGAAAATGAAGATGAGGAAATAGGGATGAGTTGATTGTGGCCCACCGAGACTCTAGAAACAGATACGGATGTTCTTTCTGAAGTGGAGGAAGACTATACTGAAACTCTCAGCGGAGGCTCCAGAGTTTGTGCCGGCAGTTGACTCTATTGAAGAAGTGGGTACTCCTAGTTGCTCTCCACCTGTTAACACTGAGAAGGGGGTTGAAGATACTTGCCAGCTTGAGATGGAATCCCCGAAAAGTCTCAAGAGCAAAGAGAGACAATCGCCCACCCCGCAGACTGACCTATGATACATTGGGCGAATGCTCTGAGTCATCACAGTTTGTCAGCAAAAGAAACTCTGAACTGCCTGGTCTCCCTACTACTGACTCAGTAGGGGACAGCCCCACCTCACCCCTTGGCACATCTGTACCTGACATGGTAATATCAGCTGTTAGTGCACAGGATAGCTCCCCATTATGTGATAACTGGTGGGAAGCTCCTCTGTCAGTGTTATATAACCACATAGATGCTAAAGTACCGAGCCTCTTTGGAAACCAAAGAGATCAAGTGGGGGGGGGGGGGGGGGTGTAGCGGGGACATCTTTGTTTATTAATGTGGTTATGTGTATAGTAACGTATAGTCCATGGACATTGCTATAGTTCAGTGCTTGGAGCCATCTAGTGACCAAATCTGGTAATGCACTGATACGATGATTACAAAACAAGCACAAAAGCCATTTACAGGAAGTACTGTTGTTTTGATTTAGAAGGTTGACTTTGTTACCCAGGAGTCTGTGTGACCTACCCATGAACACTCTCTTATACAGTGCATGCTGGGTAGGGTATAAAAAGGACTGCAGCGGCCATATTTGACCTCTTGGGACCACGCTGCCTGCCTGTGCGGATCTGTGAGGAGGTTCCCCGGAGACAGCGACAGATAGTCACTGCGGATTGCAAGCCTGCCTGTTTGCGAGGTGACTAGACGGAGCCTGACAGTCGGTGACCGGATTGACAAGGCCCAGAGACGCTAGTAGTAGCATTGGAGGACCGGTGTCTATCCAGGGAAGTGACACGGAGTGTCTGCCCAGCTGATCCAGAAGCAAGCTGCAGTTGCCGGATCAAAGTCATCATCCAGAACTCCGATCCAGTTGGTAAGTGGGTTGCGGCCCACCGTTTATCATTTGTTGCACGCAGTTGGACTCACTCACAGGCTTTGCTGGAACCTGTTGTTCCACGGAGGCGAATCAGAGCAACTGACATTGAGCAGGCTTGAGGCCTACTTCACTTTAGTACCCAAGCGTTGTGCATAAGTTCTTGCAGTTACACCCGAAGCTTCCCAAGTTAACTTTTCACCTACCTTTTGGATTACAAATATCTGAGGAACCACTTAAGCTGGCGAAGAAAGAAGATAAAGGAGAAAGTACTTTAAGTGAGGCCTCACATAAAACTTTAAGCAGTGGGAGCTCTCAGGTTTAGATACGTAGGTTATATGTGTTATGTTTTCCATATTGTAATTGCATATATATATATATATATATATGTTGTAATGACACCCTACGTTGGGGTGACAGTGCAACCTCTGTAACCACCTGTTTTGATATACCTTCAGTAAAAGTATTCCTGGTTAAGTTTACAGTTGTGCGGTGTGCTGTTTTTCCCCACCAGGTGGAGCCAGAGGATCCTGAGGGATTTATACAGGTACTTTATACTGTTTTATGTTGTACTCTATTGCATTGCACCACAGCTGTGCCAAGCGGATAGCGTCAAGTCAGAGGGTTTTTTTCTGATAGAGTGCAGGCCCAATTCAAACTAGCAGCTCCTTCGGGGGTCAGTGCTACACAAGGAAATATGTTTTTATGGAAGAAAGGAATTTTTTTACATCACAGGATGGAATGTGAATGCCCAATAGGGATGAATGAGTCATTCATAATTCTTTTTTTGGACCCCCTCATACACCCTGCTAGCAAAAATCAACAACAAAAATTGGTAAATCACCAGAGACTCCTACTCCAGTAACCCTTCAAGAGCACTCCAAGTATTCCGCAAACATGGTGAAGCCCAAGCGAGCACACTCTTCTCTAAAACTACCCTCCTGACTCTTGCTCCAGCATGTAGACCTTGAGAAACCTATCTCAGAACTGGAGATCCTTAATATGATCAAGTCGATGAAGTCTAACAAGCGTCCTGGTCTAGATGGCTTCACAGTCACCTCATACAAACAGTTTGCTACTCTGTTAGCACTGCTGCTAGTAGGTGCCTTCAATTCACTTCTAGATGGACATTCCTTCCCCCTGTATACCCTGATGGCTATCATTTCCATGCTCCCTAAACCCATTCTGATGATAGCTCATGGACTAATAATCGCCCTCCTTAACCTTGATATCAAAATTGTGGCCAAAGTCCTATTTACCCACTTGAATCCACAGCGACTAAGTGATCTTAATCCCTCTCCAACAAGCTGAGGATAACGTCCGCAGGGCAATTCTGCTGACACATGCAGCCTGCTCAAGATGTTCCCCCACATGTTTTCTCTCATTGAACAATAGGAAGGCTTTCAACATGGTCTCTTGGCCGTACTTACAGTGACCTCTGTCTCTGCTTCTTTTTTGCCCTGGCTATCGAGCCTTTTTGCCCAATTAATTCAAGCTAACCCAATATTAAGGGTGTAGAGCTTGGTGGACAACTTCATAAATTGTATCCATCCCAAGAGGATATTCTCTTCTTCTTGTCCTCCTCCTAAACTGCCCCAAACTTCCTTGAACCAGTTCACGGCAGTCTTAGGCTTTGGGTGAACCCTCACAGATCCATAGCGCTTAATATAACTTTGTCTTCCTCTACCTTCAACCACCCGTGTGAGACCTTGCCATTCCCTTGGTCACAACACTCTACTTCTTACCTAGGCATTACATTGACTGCTGACCCCACTGCTCTATACTCTGTGAACTATCCCACCATGCTAACTCACTAACCTTATGACCTTTTGGTCTGCCTTACCCCTGATGTGATGACGGAAGGATTAATTTGTAATTTTACCCAAATTTTTTTATATTTTCTGTGTCCTTCCCATTCCAGTCCCATCCTACTTTCTGCAGATCTTACAGTACTGAGTGCTCTCCTATGTTTGGGGCAAGTTCAGACCCCGTGTGTCCAAAACCATCCTCAAAGGTGACCTAGGATTACCAAATTTCACTAAATACTACCAAGCAGCACACCTGGCACAACTCCCTAAATACCATGAGATGCATGAGATTCCACTCTGATTTGCCCTAGAATCGATGGACTGCAATCCTCTGTTGGTTGCTAGCCTGTTGTGGCTATGTACTGGGGATCGCCGGACGCTCTAAAATTCTATTACCCAACATTACTTGAATCATTAGGACAGCCTTAAATCTCATTATTCTGTCCTTCATGCCCAATCCATCCTTTTACCCTGCATGGACCACTCCTACTTAGTTTTGACTATGGTTTTCCGCTGACCATATCTGGGCCCAAAAATTAATAAAACAGCTTTAGGCCATTTCTGAGGTAACTCTTCCATTACCTTTAAAATAAGCACTTCCTATTATGACTGGTTTCAAATGAACATGAAAAAACGATCCTCAAACTCAAGGTCTTATCTCTAGCCTATACACTCAACTGCTACCCCTCTAACCACCCCACACACCTTTTTCTTATGTTGCCAAGTGGGAGTGAGACTTAGGCCTTCATTTGGAAGCTATTGACTGGTCCAAAATATGGTCCGCTACTAAAATTCTCTTTGCAAAATATGGTGGCTACAGAAACTAACTACAAGGTTCCTATCAGGTGGTATCTGGTTCCTGCCCAAATTGCTAGATTTATTCCATCTTACCCCTTTCTTGCTTCCATAGATGTCCTAAAGCAGGCACACACCACCATATTTGGTGGGACTGCCCGAAAGCCCATACCTTCTGGGTTGGATTCTTTCTTATCCTTACCACTTTGTTTAATTGCCCTGTAAGCACTGGCCCAGCCACGGCTCTACTAAATAAGAAACCTTTGGACTTGACCCAGCGTCAATTCATACTTTTACTGCAGGTTACCACTACAGCGAAGAAAACCTTTGCAAAGGCCTGGAAATCACCCCAAATTAGCATCCTCAAAACTATGCATTGTATCACCCGGGCTATGATACATGCCAAAGTTGAGACAGTCCTACTGGATAGGATAAGTAAGTACAAACAACTGTGGAATCCATGGATGGTTCATTACTTACTGGCTAACTTTGACAAAACACTATTATCTTCCTATAATATACTTACCGGAGAATACACACATTTTCCCCTTTCCCTGGGGTCTCTTTAGTCATCTGTCCCCCCTCAAAATTCCACCCCTCTGTTTTGTATCTATCTTCTTTCTTCCCCTTTTTTCACCCACCAAAACTAAAGAAGTTGTAGTATGGGATGAAAGCAAGGGCCCCTAAAATGAAATCATTGTAGTTCCATTGTTCATGATAATATCATTGCAGAAAAGAACATATTATTTCAATACCTTTCTGATGTGAGCCTCTATAGAGAGCCTCTACATCAACAGCAACCAGCAATGTTGTGAAGGTCATTAATAATTTAAAAATAATAATGGTATCTTAAATATTATAGTATGCTCAAAAGTCAAAACACAGGGTCTGAGAAGTAAGTCCATTACCCGTCTAATATTTCATGTGATACTGCTATTGCCTGACACTATTGTTCTCACTAGGGTGGAGGGTTCTCCAGATTTTTGTGCATTTTTAGAAGGGCGCAGTGTTGTGTTCTTGACAAGGGGTACTCCTGGAGGTGACTACAAGTTCTCGGCGCCTAGAAGTCAGTATTAGCTGTCTATCGTTGGGGCCTTTCTGCAAGTTGATGGACATTAAGCTGTCTCTTTAAGGCTGTTTACAACGGATGGCTGATGGGCTGTTAAGTTAGGATCAGTTTCTATTGCATTAACTGTGGGCAGTAAGGGATTATGCTCTGTAGTTCCACTCACCACTCTTTGTTCCAGTGGCGGCCCGTCCATAGGGTGCGCATGGGCGCTGCCCCCCCCCCCCCAAAGCTGGTCACCAAAAAAAATATAAAACTAAAAATACCACTTCAGCCCCCGGAAGATTTTACCCCCTTGCTGACCAGAGAACTTTTTACAATTTGGCACTGTGCTGCTTTAACTGGTAATTGCACGGTCATGCAATGCTGTACCCAAATGAAATTTGCATCCTTTTTTCCCCACAAATAGAGCTTTCTTTTGGTGATATTTAATCACCTCTGCGGTTTAAATTTTTTGCGATATAAACAAAAAAAGACTGAAAATTTTGAAAAAAAATTATTTTCTACTTTTTGTTATAAAAAATACAATAAATTCAGTTTTAGTCATACATTTTAGCCAAAATGCATTCAGCCACATGTCTCGGGTAAAAAAATATATCAATAAGCGTATATTTATTGGTTTGCGCAAAAGTTATAGCGTCTACAAACTAGGGTACGTTTTCTGGAATTTACACAGCTTTTTAGTTTATAACAGTCTCATTTCTCGAGGTGCTATAATGGCAGAGCAGTACAAAACTCTCCAAATGACCCCATTTTGGAAAGTAGACACCCCAAGGAATTTGCTGAGAGGCATGTTGAGCACATTGAATATTTTTTTTTTTGTTTGTCACAAGTGATTGAAAAATGACAAAAAATAAATAAAAATGTACACAAAGTTGTCAGTGAAATGATTTTTTCCTCACATATGCCATTGGCATATGTGAAATTACACCCCAAAATACATTCTGCTGCTTCTCCTGAGAATGGGATACCACATGTGTGGGACTTTTTAGCCACGTACAGGACCCCAAAAACCAATCACCACCTTCGGGATTTCTAAGGGCGTAAATTATTCATTTCACTCTTCACTGCCTCTCACAGTTTCAGAGGCCATGAAATGCCAAGATAGCACAACCCCCCCCCCCCCAAATTACCCCGTTTTGGAAAGTAGACACCCCAAGCTATTTGTTGAGAGGCATGTTGACTATTTTGCAGATCTTGCTTTTTGACACAAAGTTTTGAAAATTGAAAAAAAAAAAAAAAAAAGTTTTAAGTTTCTTCATTCAACAAATGAGAGCTGCAAAATACTCACCATGTCTCTTAGCAAACACCTTGGGGTGTCTACTTTCCAAAATGGGGTCATTTGGGGGGGTATCTTGACATTTCAGGGCCTCCGAAACTGTGATAGGTAGTGAGGTGTAAAACCGACATTTTACATCCCTTAGAAATCCTGAAGGAAGTGATTGGTTTTCGGGGTCCTGTATGCCGCTAGGCTCCCAAAAAGTCCCACATGTGGTATCTCCATACTCAGGAGAAGCAGAAGAATGGCAGAATGCATTTTGGGGTGTAGTTCCACATATACCTATGTAATGTGTGCAATATATAATTTAGTGACAACTTTATGTAAAAAAAAAAAAAAAAAAAAATTTTCTCGAAACTTGTGGCAAAATATAAAATATTCCATGCCTATCAGCAAATAGTTTGGACTGTCTACTTTACAAAAAGGGGTAATTTGAGGGGGTTCTAACCTGTCCTGGTATTTTATGCAGAAAATTAGAAGCTTATGCCACACATCACCCACTCTTCTAACCACTTGAAGACAAAGACTGACACTTTTTGTTTACATGAAAAAAAAAAAAATTGCTAGAAAATGATTTGAACCCCCAAACAATATATATATATTTTAAAGTAAAGGCCCTACAGATTGAAATGGACAGTGTTGCTTTTTTTAAATTATTATTTATGTTGCTTTTTTATTTTGTTTTTACACTGTTCCTTTCATTTTAAAATATCCCCTATGATAGCAATAGGTAGTGACAGGTACTCTTTTTTTATTTTTAAAAATGGGGTCTATTAGACTCTAGGTCTCTCCTCTGACCTCAAAGCATCTGACCACACCAAGATCATTGTGATAAGATGCTTTCCCTATTTCCCAATGGCGCTGTTTATATCCGACAAAACTAAAGTCATGAAATGCTCGTAGCTTCCAGTTTCTTAGGCCATAGAGATGATTGGAGCCATTCTGGTCTTCGATCAGCTCTATGGTCAGCTGGCGGAATCACCAACTGCATGCTCAGGTTCTCCGCTGGGACAGGAGAGCCTGAGAAAACCATGGAAGACGGTGGGAGGTGGGGGGGCATTCCCTCCCACTGCTTGTAAAAGCAGTCTAGCGGCTAATTAGCCACTAGGCTTGCTTTTACATGAAAGCCAACACTGGCTGAAAAGAATGATACCAAGATGATACCTAAACCTGCAGACATCATTCTGGTATAAGCAATAAAAGTCCAGTAACATACCAGTACGCTGCTGGCCCTTGTTGGTCATATATTGTAATGTTCTTTTTTTCATGCAGCCTGTGGGCTGAACAAAAAAGAGATTGATTGGTGGGTATGCCCACCATTAGAATACTACCCTGCATCCACCCACTTCTACTGATGGGCATTCATGCACCTTTTTTTTTTTTTAACTGTGGTGGTAAAATCAGTACAGTGCTGGAGTCGCTGATTTACATATTGTGAGAGCAAACGCTGTTGCTGTCAAGATAAATAAATCAGTGCTGCAGCTGAATGGTGTACCTGAAAAGCAAACAATGGTAACAATAACACATTAACTCAATAAAGCAACAACAATCTGTGCCAAAAAAAGTGTAAAAAATATATGCCGAAGCATGGGGCAATCCACCCCTAATTTTAGGGGCAAATTGCCCCTCCACCCCTGCCCCCCATGCTTTGGCATCACCTCCTACAGTGTTGGAGTTGCTGATTTACGTATCTTGGGAGCAAACGCTGTTGTTGTCAAGATAAATAAATCAGTGCTGCAGCTGAATGGCGAACCTGAAAAGAAAATAATTATTAACAAAAAAGCACAGTAAACAGTAAAGTATAAAAGAATTACATACTTGAAAAGCAAACATGATAAAACATAGTAACAATAAAACATTGCAGTTAAAAAATACTGTAAAACAGAGCAGAACAATAGAGAGAGAACAATAGAGAGAGAATAGAGAGAGAACAATAAAACAACAACTATTTTGACTTTTTTTTATTTTATATATATATATATATTATTTTATTTTTTACACTTTTATTTGTAACTGCAATTGTAACGGTTCCAGGTTCCGGTCTCTCAAAATGCAATGGCACCTTTAGAGACCCTGTGAAAGTGTGCCTTAGACTGTGCCATGATGTACCCTACGCTAATACTCCACTAGTGTGTGGTAGCGTTAGAAACATTCACTGATGCAGAGACCAGGTTGGCCAGGACAGGAGGGAAAATAATAGCGGGTGTCATGCCTATATCCGTGCTTGCTACAGGCACGTCATCTTCTTTGGGGTGATCGTTGGGTAGAAGTACCAGGGAGGACATACGGAAAATGAATCTCATGCAGCCGCTTCACTGCATTTGGATTGGGAAGTTGGGCCACAGCACCGTCTGGAAACAGAAGGGCTGTGATGATCGTTTTCTGGAATTTAGGAAAGGATCCAGTTCATCCTGATGCTTTGTATAGTACATAAGCGTTCAGCAGAGCCAATGGAATAAGTATACAGACACTTTTTTGTACCAGCGTCTGGCTTTATGGGCAATTAAGTACAGCACCATCAACTGGATGTTGAGATCCACCAATCCCATATTAAGGTTGTGTTCATGGACACAGAGGGGTTTCTCCACAACACCAGTCGCCGTTTCAATTTGGACTGTCGTATCTGCATGAAGGGAGGACAGAATGAAAACATTCTGATTATCCCTCCACTTCACTGCGAGCAAATTATTACACTTCAAGCAGGCTCTCTCCCCCAGTGTAAGTCAGGATTCTACAAGCTGTTGGAGGAAGCCCCGGCGATTAGATCCCATGCGCCAATTCCATGATCAAACAAGTGACTAAAAAGTGGCATGCTCGTGTAATAATTGTCCACGTACAAGTGGTAGCCCTTTCCGAAGAAGGGTGACACCAAGTCCCAAACAATCTTGCCAGTGATCCCTATGTAGTCTGGGCAATTATCTGGCTCCACGTGACTATCTCTTCCCTCTTAAGCCATAAAATGATATGTATAACCTGTTGCCATGTCACAAAGCTTATACAACTTGATACAATATCGGGTACACTTGCTGGGGAGAGACTGTTTGAAAGACAAGCGGACAGAAAATGTAATCAGGGACTCATCAACGCAAACAACTTGATCGGGAGTAAGCAAGGCTGTAAATTGTTGGTTGAAGTGGTTTACAAGGGGCCAACAGGGTTCATTGTCATTAAAATGCATGAGCCGCAAGATCTGCTCGTATCTAGCCCTGGTTATGGAAGCAGAGAACACAGACATATGGTGAATTGGGTCAGTGGACCAATATGACCGCAACTCATTTTTTTTTTATGCCCATGAGGAGGGATAGGCCCAGAAAGGTCTTAAATTCCGAAACCGTAATAAGTTTCCAATCTCTAGCAAGGGTCAACTGAGGATTAGGGGCAATGAATTGACCAGCATACAAATTGCTTTGGTCCACAATAGATCTATAGAGATCTTCTGTGAAAAACTGTGAATAAAAATCAAATGACGTAAAATCATCAGGTTCCACCTGAATTCTGGGTTGGCCAGTGAATGGGGGAAGTACAGGTGCTGCAGAAGTGGTAGGCTCCCAATTAGGGTTGACATATTCTCAATCTCAATCTCAATCTACACCATAATCCACAAAAAGTCCTGTCCTTTCCTCCTCCTGTGTGTAGGGTGTGTGTGGGTATGTTAGTTCTGCAGCCCATTACCTCATTGTATAGTGCTCCTTCAAGACTACATCCAGGACTACATCCCCCATGATCCACTACAGAATGCGCATCCAGGTGCAAGGGGTAGATGAGCAGAGTGCTCACACACAGCCAGTAGTCAGGAGGGTCGAGCACACATGCAGAAGTGCTCAGCCTACTCCGCACAGCAGCAAGGAAGTAAAAGGAGAGAGCTGGCTGAAGTGCACACAGCTCGGTGCTAGGGTTGCCACCTTTTCGGGATTCATATGGACAGTCCGGGTTTGGAATCATGTGTCCAGTTTTCAGACTATCTGCAACCCGGACACATTATTTAGACCGGACTGCAACCACCCCAACTTAAACGTTCACCCAGTGCGGCACAGATTCCCCCTGTTGCCCGGGTTGCACACACCTATGCTCCCCATTAACCACTTCAGCCCCAGTAGATTTTACCCCCCTCCTGACCAGAGCATTTATTGCGATTCGGCACTTCGGCACTTTAACCACTTGCCGACCGGCGCACGACGATATACGTCGACAGAATGGCACGTACAGGCAGGAGGGCGTATATATAAGTCCCTCCTTTAGCCTGTCCGTGCCATCGGGAGCGCACCGGTCGGGACCCCCGTGAGTCCGATCGCGGTCCCCGCGGACTCGATCGCCACGGGGACCCCCGCGATCGTCTCACGGGAAGGCTGAACGGGGAAATGCGAGATAAACAGCATCTCCCGTTCTGCCTAGCAACTAGTGATGCCGATCTCTGCTCCCTGTGATTGGAGCAGAGATCAGCATTCACTAGCTGACAGCCATGCCCCCCCACAGTAAGAAACACACCCTTAGGCATACTTAACCCTTACACTGCCCCCTTGTGGTTAACCCCTTCACTGCCAGTGTCATTTATACAGGAATTAATGCATTTAAATAGCATTAATTGCTGTAAAAATGACAATGGTCCAAAAATGTGTCAAAAATGTCCGATGTGTCCGCCATAATGTCGCAGTCACAAAAGAAATCGCAGATCTCCGCCATTACTAATAAAAAAAAATTATTAATAAAAATGCTATAAAACTATCCCCTATCTTGAAAACGCTATAACTTCTGCGCAAACCGATCAATAATCGCTTATTGCGATTTTTTTTACCAAAAATATGTAGAAGAATACGTATCGGCCTAAACTGAGGAAAAAAAATGTTTTTTTATATATTTTTTGGGGATATTTATTATAGCAAAAAGTAAAAAAATAATGCATTTTTTTCAAAATTGTTGCTCTATTTTTGTTTATAGCGCAAAAAATAAAAACCGCAGGGGTGATCAAATACCACCAAACGAAAGCTCTATTTGTAGGAAAAAAGGATGTCAATTTTGTTTGGGAGCCACGTCGCACGACCGCGCAATTGTCAGTTAAAGCGACGCAGTGCCGAATCGCAAAAAGGGGCCTGGTCCTTTGGCTGCAAATTGGTCCGGTCTGAAAGTGGTTAACTGTCAATTGCGCGGTCGTGCGACGATGTACCCAAACAAAATTGACGTCCTTTTTTTCCCCACAAATAGAGCTTTCTTTTAGTGGTATGTTATCACCTCTGCGGTTTTTATTTTTTGCACTATAAACAAAAAAAGAGCGAAAATTTTGTAAAAAACACAATATTTTATACCTTTTGCTATAATAAATATCCCCATTTAAAAAAATAAATGAATGTTTCCTCAGTTTAGGTCGATATGTATTCTTCTACATATTTTTGGTAAAAGGAAATCGCAATAAGCGTTTATTGATTGGTTTGTGCAAAAGTTATAGCGTCTACAATAGAGGGGATAGATTTATAGCATTTTTATTTTTTTTTTTTACTAGTAATGTCGGCGATCTGCGATTTTTATCATGACTGCGACATTATGGCGGACCCGTCGGACAATTTTGACACATTTTTGGGACCATTGGCATTAATACAGCGTTGAGTGCAATATAAATGCTTTGATTACTGTAAAAATGTCACTGGCAGTGAAGGGGTTAACACTAGGGGGCGATCAAGGGGTTTACTGTGTTCCCTAATGTGTGTTCTGACTGAAGGGGGGAGGGGACTGACTAGGGGAGATGACAGATCGCTGTTCATACATGAACAGATGATCTGTCACTTCTCTCCTCAGAGAACCGGGAGCTCCGTGTTTACACACAGAGCTCTGGGTTCTCTGCATGTTACGAGCTGTCGTGGGAGCCCAGCGGTCATCGAGACTGCTGGGCACTCGCATCGGCTCCAGGGGCGAGCAGCGGGCGCATATGAGCCTCCGGCGCCGTGCACGCGCCCCTAGTGGCCGCCTTTGGAGTTGGAGTGAAATGTCTGCGATTCGCCTGCCCATGCCATTCTACCTCAGTATAACTGCGGCGGCTGGTAGGCAAGCGGTTTACCAAGTACCACAACCACCAAGTGCATAGACCCCCTCCCTCCCTTCTCTGTCCTGCCCCTGAGCAAGTGAGTACACTAAGGTAAGGGGGAACTCAGATGTAAGGGGTGCTCTGTGGACCGTGATATAAGGGGGAGCTTTGGGAATACTGATTTAAGGGGTAATGTTGGGAATTCTGATGTAAGTGGTGGCTTTGGTGAGCAGAAACCCCCTTACATCAGAGTTCCATTTTATACCACGGTCCACAGTGTTCCTCCTTAAAAAAAAAAAAAAAAAAACTATTGCTGTGTGCCACTAAAGTGTTTGGGTTTGGCTTGAAGAAAAGGTGGCAACCCTACTCAGTGCTCCTCTAAGAAATAACACAGCAGCCGGGGTTGTGAAAGAGAGAGCGGCACACAAAGTGGCAAAACCCAGCTACATGCACAATAAATTGTTTGATCCCTGTGTTCTTTTTGTTCTGTGTTCGTTTTGTGAAATCCAAGCCCAGTAAAATCATTGAGAGTTTTGAATTGAGAATGAGTGATTGTGGTATTACCGGGCTGTGCCCAATTCACCTTCGTGTTCCCCCTGTGTCCTTCCATCAGAATGACCTCTTCCAGATGTCCCACCACCAAAATTACCTTCGCTATTTTGTGTGAAAACTGAATTGTGTGTTCCCTCGTGTGATGTTATCACCCCCAATTAATTACAAAAGGGTTACATAATTACATAGTTAGCTAGGCTGAAAAAAGACACAAGTCCATCCAGTTCAACCCTAAAAAAAATAAAAAATAAAAAATAAATAAATAAAAAAAAAAAATATCGTACAATCCAATATACTCAATTCTATACCCACAGTTGATCCAGAGGAAGGCAAAAAAAAAAAACCCAGCAGAGCATGCTCCAATCTTCTACAGCAGGGGGAATAAATTCCTTCCTGATCCCCTGAGAGGCAATCGGATTTTCCCCGGATCAACTTTACCTATAAATGTCAGTACCTAGTTATATTATGTACATTTAGGAAAGTATCCAGGCCTTTCTTAACGCAATCTACTGAGCTGGCCAAAACCACCTCTGGAGGGAGTCTATTCCACATTTTCACAGCTCTTACTGAAGAAACCTTTCCGTATTTGGAGATGAAATCTCTTTTCCTCCAGACGTAAAGAGTGCCCCCTTGTCCTCTGTATTGACCGTAAAGTGAATAACTCAACACCAAGTTCACTTTATGGACCCCTTATATATTTGAACATGTCAGGTCTCCTCTTATCAAGGGTGAATAAATTCAGTTCCTCTAATCTTTCCTCATAGCTGAGCTCCTCCATGCCACTTATCAGTTTAGTTGCCCTTCTCTGCACTTTCTCCAGGTCTCCCGTTATCCTTTTTGAGAACTGGTGCCCAAAACTGAACTGCATGTTCCAGATGAGATCTTACTAATGATTTGTACAGGGGGAAAATGATATCTCTCTCTCTGGAGTCCATACCTCCCCTAATACAAGAAAGGACTTTGCTCGCCTTGGAAACCGCAGCTTGGCATTACATGCTATTATTGGGCTTATGATCTACCAAAACCCCCAGATCCTTCTCCACCATTGATTCCCCCAGTTGTACTCCCCCTAGTATGTATGATGCATGCATATTCTTAGCCCCCAAGTGCATAACTTTACATTCATCAACACTATTTTTTGGGATACTCTGATGGGCTGCAGATTAGTACTTGTGTACTCTTATGGTCTGCAGATAGGTACTTGGTTATTCTGATGGGCTGCAGCTATTTTTTGGGCTACTCTGATGGGCTGCAGATAGGTACTCAGGTACTCTAATGGGCTGAAGACAGGTACTCGGGTATTCTGATGGGCTGCAGATAGGTACTTGGGTACTCTGATGGGCTACAGATAGGTATTTGGGTACTCTTATGGGCTGTAGACAGGTACTCGGTTTTATTATGGATGCAAATGGATGCTTGGATGGGCTGGAGACAGGTACTCGGGTACTCTGATGGGCTAAAGATAGCTATTCAGGTACTCTGATGGGCTTACACACAGGTACTCTGATGAACTCACAGACAGGTCCTCTTTATTTACTGGGGCAATCTGAGTCACAGTAGTGTACACTATGATGGGTAACTCACTGTTCCCGCAATCTCCTCCTCACACTGGATCAATGGGTGAGGAGGAGAACCTGGTAACAGCCAGTTACCGCAGTTTGCTTTCATTTATCACCGGCTGGGATTGGACGCAGCCGGTCACGTGGTAAAGAGACAATTTTATTGGCTCTTTACCCTGATCGGGGATGGGCTGTGTCCGAGGGACATGCCTCATCCCCCATCGCCAAGCTGCACACCCCCAAGGGGTGCGCACGAGTGGCTTGACCGGTAGGACGTCATATGTTGTTGGCCCAGAGGGATGAGAGATTCCCGCCGGCGTCAATCTGTAATAGCACAAATTCTTTAACCACTTTCAGACCGGACCATTTTGCTGGCTTAAGACCAGACCACTTTTTGCGATTCGGCACTGCGTCGCTTTAACTGACAATTGCCTGTCCTTTTTTTCCCACAAATAGAGCTTTCTTTTGGTAGTATTTGATCGCCCCTGCGGTTTTTATTATTTGCGCTATAAACAAAAAAAGAGAGACAATTTTGAAAAAAAAAACACATTATTTTTTACTTTTTGCTATAATAAATATCCCCCAAAAATATATAAAAAAACATTTTTTTCCCTCAGTTTAGGCCGATACATATTCTTCTACATATTTTTGGTAAAAAAAAATCACAATAAGCGATTATTGATTGGTTTGCACAGAAGTTATAGCGTTTACAAGATAGGGGATAGTTTTATAGCATTTTTATTAATATTCTTTTTTTTTTACTAGTAATGGCGGCGATCTGCAATTTTTATTGTGACTGCGAAATTATGGCACACAAATCGGACATTTTTGACACATTTTTGGGACCATTGTCATTTATACAGCAATCAGTGCTATTTAAATGCACTGATTCCTGTGTAAATGACACTGGCAATGAAGGGGTTAACCACTAGGTGGCAGTGTAGGGGTTATATGTTCCTAGAGGCGTGCTTCTAACTTGGGGGGCGTGGCTGTGAGCTAGTGAATGCTGATCTCTGCTCCAATCACAGGGAGCGGAGATCGGCGTCACTAGTTGCTAGGCAGAACGGGGAGATGCTGTTTATTTCCGCATCTCCCCATTCAGCCTTCCCGTGAGACGATCGCGGGTATCCCTGTGGTGATCCGCGGGAGCCGTGACCGGCCTCACGGGGGTCCCGACCGGCGTGCGCGTGCGCCGCCGGTGGCGCACACTCGATGGCACGGCGGTATCTTAAAGGGGACGTACCTGTACGCCCTTATGCTTGACCGTGCCATTCTGTCGACGTACATCGTCGTGCGCCGGTCGGGAAGTGGTTAACCAGTTCCCAGATGATGTCCAATAGGACGAAACGCATCAGTTTGTGCTTTGTTTGTGTGCTTTGTTTGTGTCATTGCGATCTCTTTCCTATTATCCATTAGTTTGATGTCTGTTTATATAGCGCTATTTTCAAGTGGATTTATGTAAGTGTATATCGTTTTATTTTAATAAACTATTTGAAACAGTTTTACACAATGTGCGGATGCTTGCTGTTTCCCCTACATATGTTTGAGAGTTGCCTATCTGCCTGATGTGGCTAGCCATATGTCTTGCAAAGGGAAGACACATTAAGGAGAGATGCTGGTGCTGCTCACCATTTGTGAGAGTGTGGTGTGAGAACCAAATAATTAGGGAAGGATCAGTGAGTATGAATGTTGTGTGCAGATCGAGTGAGCATAATCTTGAAAAGTGTGGTGGCTAAAAATGAAAATTTACATAGGAAATCCAGGACTGATAAGCCTGGTAGTAAAATTTGGATAAATATGAAAGATTAAAAACTAATAAAATCTAACTAAATATTAAAATAATTAGTAGATGGATGGTTGTAACTTACTCCTATGGTTAGGAGTAAAGGGTCTGGCCGTCCAAGAAGAGTGTGAGGGGATCACATTTTGATCAACCCTCATCACAAAGATTAAGCAATATCCTTAATTACAAGGATATTGGGAAAATGGATAACAGGTGCCGCAGGTTCCGCCCCCCACCCCTGGCGCACAGAGGGAGACAGTGGCCGCCAATGGTGTACCTCGTGTGACTCCCTCGGCATCCCTGTTATCCATTTTCCCAATATCCTTGTAATTAAGGATATTATTTAATCTTTGTAATGATGTTTTTAAACAAATTTGATATATTACTATAAATCTTCTTTCTCTTAGCAAACTCATCCTCTGAAGAGACCCCATACATTATGGGTCGAAACGCACCCTTACCATTTCACCAAAAAAGTGACAAAAGTGTTAAAAATGACAGGAGACGGTCTTTCACAAGTCCTTTATTAAAGTCTTCTTTCATCTTCTTTCTTCTGGTCTTCTTCCTTCTTCCTTTCTTTATCCTTTGGTTTCTTCATCTTCTTCCTCCATCTTCTTCTTCCTCCGATCCGCTTCTTCTTCCACCGGTGTTCTCGTCCGGCATCTTCCTCCACGGCATCTCTTCTTCGTTCGTGGGCCGCCCTGCGCAATGGGAGGCTCCCGCTGTGTGACGCTTTTCTTCTTCTGACAGTTCTTATATAACGGAGGGCAGGGCCACCCGGTGACCCCTGCCCCCCTCTGACGTCATGGGGAAAGCCATAGGGAAGTCCCCGTCAAAGCCCCGTGCGTCAGAGGGGGCGGGGTCACCAGGTGACCATTATATAAGAACTGTCAGAAGAAGAGAAGCATCACACAGCGGGAGCCTCCCATTGTGCGGAGCGGCCCGAGAACGAAGAAGAGACGCCGTGTTTTTAACACTTTTGTCAATTTTTGGTGAAATGGTAGGGTACCCCCTTACCATTTCACACAGGGGGGGTGGCCGGGATCTGGGGGTCCCCTTGTTAAAGGGGGCTTTCAGATTCCGATAAGATTCCGATAAGCCCCCCCACTGGCAGACACCCACAACCACCGGCCAGGGTTGTGGGGATGAGGCCCTTTTCCTCATCAACATGGGGACAAGGTGCTTTTAGGGGTCAAAGCATCCTCTCAATGTTGAGGGCATGTGGCCTGGTATGGTTCAGGAGGAGGGGCGCTCTCTCATCCCCCCTCTTTTCCTGCGGCCTGCCTGGTTGCGTGCTCGGATAAAGGGTCTGGTATGGATTTTTGGGGGAACTCCACGCCATTTTTTTTTTTAAATTTGGCGTGGAGTTCCCCTTAACCACTTGCCGACCGCCTCCTGTACATATACATTGGCACTTTGAAGAGGGATTTCTCAGTAACGACAGCAGCTGCTGCCACAACCGAGATATCCTTCTTTACAGGAGGCGGTTCTGTTTACGATAATGGTGGTCTCTGCAGCGGAGCCGTCGGTATTGGCGGAGGCGATCAGGTCCTGCACTCTGGTGGGTATGACGGCCCCCACTCGTCTCTATACCATAGTAGGGCAGAAGCAACGTCAAAACGTTACTTCCGCCCATACGTCTTAATGGAACATTTTTTTCAATGTCATTTTTTTAAATTACATTTTTTTTTTTTTTTTTTCATTTAAGTCCAAATATGAGATCTGAGGACTTTTTGACCCCAGATCTCATATTTAAGAGGACGTGTCATGCTTGTTTCTATTACAAGGGATGTTTACATTCCTTGTAATAGTAATAAACGTGATATATATATATTTTTTTAATAAAACAGTGTAAAAATGAATAAATTCAAGTAAAATAAATAAGAAAAAACATATTTTTTTTAAAACACCCCATCCCGACGCGCTTGCGCGCAGAAGTGAACGCATAGGTGAGTACAGCCTGCATATGAAAACGGTAGTCAAACCACACATGTAAGGTATCACCACGATCGGTAGACCGAGAAAAATAATTATAGCCATAGACCTCCTCTGTAACTTAAAAGATGCAACCTGTAGAATTTTTTAAATGACGCTTATGGAGATTTTTGAGGGTAAAAGTTTGACGTCATTCCACGAGCGGGCGCAATTTAGAAGCATGACATGTTGGATATCAATTTACTTGGCATAACATTATTTTTCACAATATAAAAAAAATTGGGCTAATTTTACTGTTGTCTTATTTTTTTATTAAAAAAAGTGATTTTTTTTCAAAAAAAGTGCGCTTGTAAGACCGCTGCGCAAATACGGTGTGAAAAAAAGTATTGCAATGACCGCCATTTTATTCTCTAGGGTGTTAGAAAAAAAACTATGTATAATGTTTGGGAGTTCTAAGTAATTTTTTAGCAAAAAAAAATGTTTTAAACATGAGAACACAGAATCTAAAAAATAGGCTTGGTCCTTAAGTGGTTAAAACCCTGAAGGGTCTGGTATGGGAACCACACATCATTTTTTTTTTTTTTTTGACGCGGGGTTCCCCTTAATATCCATACCAGACCTATAGGGCCTGGTAATTAAATTTGGGGGAACCCCCACGCTTTTTTTTTTTTTTTATCAATGACTTTCAATGATTGTTCTCTGTATTACGGGAGCCGACAAATTCATTATAGCCGCGAGTGATTTTAAATAACTTTTTTCCTGCAGAAATTACACTTTGTGCAGGGACAGTTCTAAGCACGGGAAACATGTGCCCCTTCACAGGCATACTATAGACACCCCCCAGGTACGAAATTTAAAGGAATATTACACTTTTATTGTTTCACTTTAACCATTATTAAAATCACTGCTCCCGAAAAAACATCAGTTTTTAAAACTTTTTTTTGCATTGATACATGTCCCCTGGGGCAGGACCCAGGTCCCCAAACACTTTTTATGACAATAACTTTTTAAAAATCAATGACTTTCAATTACTGTTCTCTGTATTACAGGAGCCGACAATTCATTATAGCCGTTCAGGTACCCATTGACTTCAAAAGTTCCTGAACTCGAACTTTTTTGCAAAGTTCGGCCGAACCCCTCGAACCCGAACATCCAGGTGTCCGCTCAACTCTACTCACTAGTATATGAGTCCACACTTTGCTGGCTTTATATTTTGGTGGTGGACCACACACTGATGGTGAAGTTTGACTACATTTAGTTTCTTCACGGGTGATTTCCATTCAACTTCATGGGATTAATTTTTTCACAACAGATTACTGTACACTGGATTTTCTTGATTGTTATACTTATAAACTCTTTGAATTTTTTTGGGTTGTACCATATGACTTGTATATTTTGATAATTCAGGATATTTCACATATATTTTAGTTTTATTCACATTTTTACACTTACAGAATTAACTTTTGAATCCTTTTGGCTGTATTATATCACTTGTATACTTTGATCATCCAGTACATTTTACATGTATTTTGGTTTGATTCACGTTATAATTTGTGGTACTGGGAATCATACCCCTGAACCAGCCATTTATATTGTTTTCAGATTTATATATCAATTATTTTTTAGCGCTGCACTATTGTTTATCTATTCACCTCCCATAGACTTCACTAATGTTGGAGTTTGCAAACTTTCCGCAAACCAAACCTGGGCAGAATCTGTGCAAGACAATATTTTCAAAACAAAGCCTATTTATTATTAAAAAAGACTGTAAAAAAACAACATTTTAAAAAGTAAAAAGTCATATGTCGAGCATATTAAAGGCTACGTTTTTTTTCTAAAATCCAGCTCCCTATGCACCAATATACCATTATTGGACGTTGCGTGCACAAAAATACAAGTTTTTTTTTATTTTGAAAACAAGGCATTACCTCAGCCATGGCTATATTTTTAAGATCGCTTCAGAAACTCCCTGGTATACAGACACAGACAGACAAGCCAGTATAACACAGGAAGGAATTTACCAGCTGACCTCATTAGCACACCTTCACCCATCAACTAAGTTTTCACAACACCCCGGCATTTCTCCATGTGTGCATTTGCCATGCTTCCCCAGCATCCCTTCAGATTGGCTCAGGGTGCATGCTAAACTCCCTGGGGCCGCATGCAGCCCATGAGACATCCCTAATGTAGTGCAAGGGCCTGCCTGCTTGGATACAGTGATTGGATTGATGGTGTGTCCTCCTATTACATAGTTTTGGTAAATCTAAGGGACATTGTACATTCAGATGGTATAGTGTATGGCCACATTTATACACCTACAATTACATAGTTTCTTTTTCAGTGTCATTAATTGTTAATGGCGTGCCAAACACAGAGGAAAATACACATTTGCTGCATGAAAAAAACAGGTGACAAATGCAGTAAAAAAACTTACAAAAGTGTCCCATGAGCTACTTTGCCAGGTGGAGCGCAGCCCATTGAAATCAACAGGCTGCCCTGTGTGTGTCACTGGAAAAAATGAGCCAAAAAACATGCACTCCCCCATTCACATCTGTGTGTTTCCAAATAAATGGCAAACTGCACAGAAAATGTGTGCTTTTCCATATGTTTCAGAAATGCTGTGTTGTCGTTACATGTTAAAGTCTCCCCAAATGCAGAAAATGCAACAAAAACTGCGGTAACACACCATGCTCCGCTCCCCAAAAAGTTCTGGAGCTTCTCTGGGTCGATTGTTGTGCATAGAGCAGCCTATTCAAGTGAATGGGTTGCCCTTTGCATGATGAGTGAATACGCCCCAAAAGACCCCAAAAAACACATGCGGGAATGTGAGTTTTCACTAACTGGAGATGTTAATGGGGCCTGACATCTTTGTGTCCCCATCCACTCCCTTTTCTACAATATGTACTTGTATAAAGATGGTCACTATGCAATCTGATTGTAAAATCTCTGTACAATTTCTTTTAGATATACCAGTACTATGGAATAGGAGGGCCCACCTGAACAATCCATTCAATTTGTATCCAGACAGGCACTTGTACTACATAGCTAATGGGAGATGTAAACATAGCTACCAACTGTCCCTGATTTCGAGGGACTGTTCCTGATTTAGAGCAATGTCCCTCTGTCCCTCATTCCTCCTCATTTGTCTCTCATTTTGGTCTGATCTATATAGATATTTTATCTATCAAAAAGTATTTTCCAGTGCTAAACCTTTCATCTGATTTCTAAACTGCTGCATTTGTCAATTCCAAAAGCCAATATAAAGGAATAGTAGTGGTAAAAAAAAGCACTTGTGGGTTTAACCAATCTTTTATTTTTTGTACAATTCTCTTTTAAGGTGGCGTGACAATGGGTGTGTCCTATGCCTGCATACTTTTGCTGATAAGTTTCCCTCATTCCCACCTCAAAAAGTTGGGAGGTATGTGTAAAGGAAAGTGTACAGTCAGATTGTATAGGAAGTGGGTGGAAGGTGGTATTATAATGAGGAAGGTGTGGTCCAGAGTGGTGAACACATCCTATCACACCCTCTTCTGTGATGCAATGAGGAAGTGAAAGCTTCCAACAGGAATGCTGATACCAGCTACAGGAAGTGATGGAATCTGAAAATCCGTTCAAAAATACAAAAAAAATATCCTGCAAAGGTAAGTTAGAGAAAAGCACATCGGGGTGGCTGGGCCAGAAATCACATTGGAAAACGCTTTTATTTATTATGAAAAGTGAAATTCTTCCCGAAAGGTGAACTTATCCTTTAACCTGTTGCCAACTGCCCCACGTACATTTACTGCGCGGTGGCGGCTCCTCTACGCAGAATCATGTACCTGTACATAGTTCCGGGTCTGGGGCATGCACATGCGTAGCCGGAAACCTTCTCCCGCTGTAATTGGACAGAGCGGGAGCCAATTAGCGGGTCCAGTGGACTCAATGTCCGTCAGCGATCATTGGGGAGAGAAGCAGAACGTCGGTCTGCCTATGTAAACAAGGCTGATCGCCATTCTGTCAATAGGGAAGGTAGTGATCTTGTGCTTCTGCTAAGCAGGAACACAGATCTCTGCCTTCCGACAGTACAAGCACCTCCCCCACAGTTAGTAAGCACTCCCTAGGAACACATTTAATCCTTTGATTGCCCTTAGATGTTAACCCCTTCCCAGCCAGTCTTATTAGTACAGTGACAGTGCATATTTTTAGCACTGATCCCTGTACTGGTGTCATTGGTCCCCAAAAAAGTGTCAAAATTGTCAGTTAGTGTCCAATGTGTCCGCCACAATACCGCAGTTCTCTCTATAAGTCGCTGATTGCCACCATTACTAGTAAAAAAATAAATAAAAAAAATTCCATAAATATATCTTTGTAGACGCTATAACTTTTGCACAAACCAATTAATATACACATTATGGAATTTTTTATTTTTTCAAAATTGTCGGTCTCTTTTTGTTTTTTGCGCAAAAAATAAAAAAACGCAGGAGATCAAATAGCACCAAATGAAAGCTATTTATGGGAAAAAAAGGACATCCGTTTTATTTGGGTACATCGTTGCTCGACCGCGCAATTGTCAGTTCAAGTAACGGAGTGCCGTATTGCAAAATATGACCTGGTTATGAAGGGGGGTAAATCTCCCAGAGCTGAAGTAGCTAAAATGCTCATGCATGCATATTTATGCTATACTATCAGCACACATACATTTGTTGTATTTTTTCCTATGACATCATAGTGTACAGGATTTTTTTCTGACAGGTCATTTAGCTTAGTGCACAATTTACTATACAGAAATCCACACATTTTATTTTTTATTTTTCTTCAATTCATTCATCTTAAGTGTCGATCAACATTATGTACTGCATCTTCTAATACTTTTACAATTATTTTATTTATTTATATGTATCATATTACTATTAGTCTAAACTAGATGGGTGAATGAATAGTTAAAGTGAAGAGACATAGTAAGACTTGTATGATGACAGTCTGTATTGGAAAGCAGATGGTGATCAGTAAATTCAGCATCTGTTTCCTGGGGGAATCCGGCAGAAACTTTCATCCAATAAAATCTTTTGTTGACTTTTGTTCTATTATGAATGGAGCGGTCCCACCACTGTAATCATGTGCCAGTCTTGTGGAGTCTCTATTGAGCGCTCAGCTCAGGTGTCAGTAGTCCCGGGAGAACGGCACACAGAAGGTTTACAATCACTCTAATAATAAAGAATGATGTCACCGTCTTTACTTTTCTCTACAATCTGCTGCCATGTGTGAGATATTATCACATTGTCACAACATTCTAAACTTTCATCCAATAGAACAAACTCTGGCTGTTCCCTGAAGAAGACATCTAATAATACTTTACTAAAGAACTGATTTCCAGGATCAGCAATGCCGAGAAATACAAGTTATAACGTTTAGTAGTTTCTTTTGCTAGATATTCAGTATATACAGCATTATGTTTAACATTCAGATGCAAGTATACAAAATAATGTAATTGTTATAAGCATATAAAATGTTAATAAAGTCATATAATAATTAAAGATAAAATGTACTATTCAATAAAATATCAATAATACTACAAGTTAAAATGTCCAAATTGGGCCCAAAGTGTCAATATTTTGTGTGGCCATCATTATTTTCCAGCACTGCCTTAACCCTTTTGGGCATGGAGTTCACCAGAGCTTCACAAGTTGCCACTGGAATCCTCTTCCACTCCTCCATGATGACATCACAGAGCTGGTGGATGTTAGAGACCTTGTGCTCCTCCACCTTCCATTTGAGGATGCCCCACAGATGCTCAATAGGGTTTAGGTCTGGAGACATCCTTGGCCAGTCCATCACCTTTACCCTCAGCTTCTTTAGCAAGGCAGTGGTCATCTTGGAGGTGTGTTTTGGGTCGTTATCATGTTGGAATTTGACATGACATGTAAGCATTTGACACAGTTCCCCATAAACGTTTACTGTACAAAATAAGGTCTGTTGGCATGGACCATAGGGTGAGTACATGGATTGAAAACTGGCTACAAGGGCGAGTTTAGAGGGTGGTGATAAATGGGAAGTACTCAAAATGGTCAGGGGTGGGTAGTGGGGTCCCCCAGGGTTCTGTGCTGGGACCAATCCTATTTAATTTGTTCATAAACGACCTGGGGGATGGGGTAAACAGTTCAATCTCTGTATTTGCGGACGATACTAAGCTAAGCAGGGCAATAACTTCTCCGCAGGTTGTAGAAACCTTGCAAAAAGATCTGAACAAATTAATGGGGTGGGCAACTACATGGAAAATGAGGTTCAATAATGTAAAATAATGCATTTGGGTGGCAAAAATATGAATGCAATCTATACACTGGGGGGAGAACCTCTGGGGGAATCTAGGATGGAAAAGAACCTGGGGGTCCTAGTAGATGATAGGCTCAGCAATGGCATGCAATGCCAAGCTGCTGCTAACAAAGCAAACAGAATATTGGCATACATTAAAAAGGGGATCAACTCCAGAGATAAAACAATAATTCTCCCGCTCTACAAGACTCTGGCCCGGGTGCACCTGGAGTATGCTGTCCAGTTCTGGGCACCAGTCCTCAGGAAGGATGTACTGGAAATGGAGTGAGTACAAAGAAGGGCAACAAAGCTAATAAAGGGTCTGGAGGATATTAGTTATGAGGAAAGGTTGCGAGCACTGAACTTATTCTCTCTGGATTAGAGACGCTTGAGAGGGGATATGATTTCAATATACAAATACCGTACTGGTGACCCCAATATAGGGATAAAACTTTTTTGCAAAAGGGAGTTTAAAATTTTAGCCACTCATTAAAATTAGAAGAAAAGAGGTTTAACCTTAAACTATGTAGAAGGTTCTTTACTGTAAGAGCGGCAATGATGTGGAATTCCCTTCCACAGGTGGTGGTCTCAGCGGGGGGCATCAATAGTTTAAAAAAAATATTAGATAAGCACCTGAACGACCGCAACATACAGGGATATACAATGTAATACTGACATATAATCACACACATAGGTTGGACTTGTCTTTTTTCAACCTCACCTACTATGTAACTATGGAATACTGCCCTGCGGCTCAGTCTCCGATGGGAGGGGATCATGCTCTGCTTCAGTATGTCACAGTACATGTTGGCATTCATGGTTCCCTCAATGAACTGTAGCTCCCCAGTGCCGGCAGCACTCATGCAGCCCCAGACCATGACACTCCCACCACCATGCTTGACTGTAGGCAAGACACACTTGTCTTTGTACTCCTCACCTGGTTGCCCCCACACACGCTTGACACCATCTGAACCAAATAAGTTTATCTTGGTCTCATCAGACCACAGGACATGATTGCAGTAATCCATGTCCCTATTCTGCTTGTCTTCAGCAAACTATTTGCGGGCTTTCTTGTGCATCATCTTTAGAAGAGGCTTCCTTCTCAGATGACAGCCATGCAGAGCAATTTGATGCGGCGTATGGTCTGAGCACTGACAAGTTGACCCCATCCCCTTCAACCTCTGCAGAAATGCTGGCAGCACTCATATGTCTATTTCCCAATGACAATCTCTGAATATGATGCTGAGCACGTGGACTCAACTTCTTTGGTCGACCATGGCGAGGCCTGTTCTGAGTGGAACCTGTCCTGTTAAACCGCTGTATGGTCTTGGCCACCATGCTGCAGCTCAGATTCAGGGTCTTAGCAATCTTATTATAGCCTAAACCATCTTTATGTGGAGCATCAATTCTTTTTTTCAGATCCTCAGAGAGTTCTTTGCCATGAGGTGTCATGTTGAACTTCTAGTGACCAGTATGAGAGAGTGAGAGCGATAAAACCAAATTTAACACACCTGCTCCCCATTCACACCTGAGACCTTGTAACACTAATGAGTCACATGACACCGGTTAGGGAAAATGGCTAATTGGGCCCAATTTGGACATTTTCACTTAGGGGTGTACTCACTTTTGTTGCCAGCGGTTTAAACATTAATGGCTGTGTGTCAAAGGACGAACTGGATCCTTCCTTAAATTCCAGGAAAAGATCATCACAGCCCTTCTGTTTCCAGATGGTGCTGTGGCCCAACTTCCCAATCCAAATGCACTGAGCCAGCTGCATGAGAGGCATTTTCTGTATGTCCTCCCTGGTACCCCTACCCAACGATCACCCCAAAGAAGGTGACGTGTCTGTAGCAAGCGTGGATATAGGTGTGACACCTGCTATTATTTTCTCTCCTGTCCTGGCTAACCTGGTCTCTGCATCTGTGAATGTTTCCAACGCTACCACACACTAGTGAAGTATTAGCGTAGGGTACAGCACGGCACAGTATAAGGTACACTTTCACAGGGTCTCCAAAGATGCCATCGCATTTTGAGAGACCCAAACCTGGAACCGTTACAATTACAGTTACAAATAAAAGTGTAATATATATATATATATATATATATATATATATATATATAAAATAAAAAAAGCCAAAAATAGTTGTTGTTTTATTGTACTCTCTTTATTGTTCTCTCTCTATTGTTCTGCTCTGTTTTACTGTATTTTGTAACTGCAATGTTTTATTGTTACTATGTTTTATCATGTTTGCTTTTCAGGTATGTAATTCTTTTATACTTTACTGTTTACTGTATTTTATTGTTAACCATTATTATTATTACTTCAGGTATGCCATTCAGCTGCAGCACTGATTTATTTATCTTGACAGCAAAGGCGCTTGCTCTCATGATACGTAAATCAGCAACTCCATCGCTGTAGGAGGTGATTTCACCACCACAGTTAAAAAAGGAGCATATATGCCAAAGCATGGGGGCAGGGATGGAGGGGCGGAGGGGAGATTTGTCCCTAAAATTAGGGGCGGGTTGCCCCCATGCTTCAGTATATATTATATTGTATATTTATTTATTTTTGGCACAGATTGTTGTTGGTTTATTGAGTATTTTTTTTTATTTTTACCATTGTTTGCTTTTCAGGTACGCCATTCAGCTGCAGCACTGATTTATTTATCTTGACAGCAACAGAATTTGCTCTCCTGATATGTAAATCAGGGACTCCAGTGCTGTAGGAGGTGATTTCACCACCACAGTTAAACCAAACGGTGCCTGTATGCTTATCATTAGAAGTGGGTGGATGCAGGATCATATTCTAATGGTGGGCATACCCACCGATTAATCTCTTTTTTCATTCAGCCCACAGGCTGCAAAAAAAAAAACATTACAATATATGCCCAACAAGGGCCAGCAACGTACTGGTATGTTGCTGGACTTTGAGGTTTAGGTATCATCTTGGTATCATTCTTTTCAGCCAGCATTGGCTTTCATGTAAAAGCAATCCTAGTAGCTAATTAGCCGCTAGACTGCTTTTACAAGCAGTGGGAGGGAATGTCACCCCCCCCCCCGCCGTCTTCCATGGTTTTCTCAGGCTCTCCTGTCCCAACGGAGAACCTGAGAATGCAGCCAGTGGTTCCGCCAGCTGACCATAGAGCTGATAGAAGACCAGAATGGCTCCAATAATCTCTATGGCCTAAGAAACCGGAAGCTACAAGCATTTCATGACTTCGGTTTTTTAAAGCATGTCTAAAGCATTAAAGCATTGATATCTATGTACTCGGCAGAAGATTGTCTTTTATATTTTACCAACATTTAAGCAATATAATGTGTTTTAGTGCATTCAAATTCAAAAAAGTGTTATCCAAAAAATTGCGTTTGAAAAATATCTGTACAAATACTGTGTGAAAAAAAATCACAACCCCGCCATTTAAAACAACAAAAAAAAAAAAAATATATATATATATATAATGTTTGGGGGTTCAGAGTAATTTTCTAGCACAAAAAAAATAATTGTTAATGTAAACAAAAAGTGTCAGTTGTTGTCTTCAAGTGATTAGAAGAGCGGGTGATGTGTGACATAAGTTTCTAATTTTGTGCATATAAAACCAGGACAGTTCAACCCCCCCCCCCCCCCCCCCCCCAATGACCCCTTTTTGGAAAGTAGACAGTCCAAGCTATTTGCCGATAGGCATGTTGAGTCCATGGGATATTTTCACAAGTTAGACAATGAAGACAATAAATATAACATGAATTTTACAAACATGAAGTAATCCAAAATGAAAGGGATCACAGTGCAGCATCAGTGGTACATCTCAAGAGGTGGTGACAAGTCCAAACAATATACATATCAGTGCAATCAGAAAAAAACTACAATAGCCCAACAGAGTCATAGTATTAAGGACTGGGGAAGGAATACCATACGACCAAAGTTATTGGAGAAGTTATTGGAGCTGGAAGTAACCAGAGTTCTGAGTAGGAATGGTTACAAGTCTGGATTATAATAAGGGGTAAGAAAAAATTTCAATAACTCTGTCCTCAGGTTTCCTGACTCATTCAGCTGCAAGCTTTGTCTGTGACAGTATCCGAGTCAACAGGCTACCAGGAATAGGAATATTCCATGAGCTGTATGGTGCAAAAAGGGTAGGAAAGAAGATAGATACAAAACAGAGGGGTGAAATTTTGAGGGGGGGGGGGGGGGGGGGGCAGAAGACTAAAGAGACCCCAGGGAAAGGGGCAAATGGTAGACCCAACATGAGACTCAGAGTGTACGCTGTTGGTTAGTATATTAGGAAGATAATAGTGTTTTGTCAAAGTTAGCCAGTGAGTAATGAACCATCCATGGATTCCACAGTTGTTTGTACTTACTTATCCTATCCAGGAGGACTGCCTCAACTTTGGCATGTATCATAGCCCGGGCAATTCTATGCATAGTTTTGAGGATGCTAAGTCGGGGTGATTTCCAGGCCTTTGCAAAGGTTTGCTTCGCTGCAGTGGTAACCTGCAGTACAAGTATGAATTGACGCTGGGTCAAGTCCAAAAGGTTTCTTATTTAGTAGGGCCATGCCTGGGTCAGTGCTTACAGGACAATTAAACAAAGTGGTAAGGATATGAAAGAATCCAATCCAGAAGGTAATGTATGGGTTTTCTGGCAGTCCCACCAAATATGGTGGTGTGTGCCTGCTTTAGGACATCTATGCAATCAGGAAAGGGGTAAGATGGAATAAATCTAGCAATTTGGGCAGAGACCAGATACCACCTAATAAGAACATTGTAGTTTGTTTCTGTAACCACCATATTTTACAAAGAGAATTTTGGTAACGGACCATATTTTGGCCCAGTCAATAACTTCCAAATGAAGGCCCAAGTCTCAGTCCCACTTGACAACATAAGGAAGAGATGTGTGGGGTGGGTAGGGGGGGGGTAGCAGTTGAGCGTATAGGCTAGAGATAAGACCTCGAATGTGGGGATCGTTTTTGCATGTTCATTTGAAACCAGTCATAATAGGAAGGGAGGAGTCTATTCATAAGTTAGGGGTGAGAAAGTGCTTAATTTGGAGGTAATGGAAGAGTTATGAGCCTGGAATTCTGTATGTCCCACAGAGGGTCAGAAATGGCCTAAAGCTGTTTATAAATTTATGGGCCCAGATATGGTCAGCGGAAAACCATAATCAAAACTAAGTAGAAGCGGTCCATGCAGGGTAAAAGGCTGGATTGTGCATGAAGGACAGAAGAGGGTTATGAGTGGACTGCAGGCAATAATAAGATTTAAGGCTGTCCCAAAGATTCAAGTAATGTTGGGTAATAGAATTTTGGAGCGTCCGGCGATCACCAGGCCACAACAGGCTAGCAACCAACAGAGGATTGCAAACCACCGATTATAGGGCAACCCAGAGTGGAATCTCATGCACCTCATGATATTAAGGGAGTTGTGGCAGGTGTGCTGCTTGGTAGTATTTAGTGAAATTTGGTAATCCTAGGTCACCTATGAGGATGGTTTTGGATACACGGGGTCTGACCTTGCCCCAAACATAGGAGAGCACTCAGTACTGTCAAATCTGAAGAAAGTAGGATGGGACTGGAATGGAAAGGACACAGAAAATATATAAAATTTTAGGTAAAATTACAAATTAATCCTTCCGTCATCACATCAGGGGTAAGGCAGACCAAAAGGTCATACGATTAGTGAGGTGAGTTAGCATGGTGGGGTAGTTCGCAGAGTATAGAGCAAAGGGGTCGGCAGTCAGCTTAATGTCTAGGTAAGAGGTAGAGTGTTGCGACCAAGGGAATGGCAAGGTCTCACGTGGGTGGTTTGGGGGTAGAGGAAAACAAAGTTATATTAAGCGCTATGGATCTGTGAGGGTTCACCCCAAGCCTAAGACTGTTGTGAACTGGTTCAAGGAAGTTTGGGGCAGTTTAGGGGGAGGACAAGAAAAAGAGAATATCCTCTTCGGATGGATACAATTTATGAAGTTGTCCACCAAGCTCTACACCCTTAATATTGGGTTAGCTTGAATTAATTGGGCCAAAGGCTCGAAAGCCAGGGCAAAAAAGGAGCAGAGACAGAGGTGACTAAGTACGGCCAATAGACCATGTTGAAAGCCTTCCTATTGTCCAACGAGAGAAAACAAGTGGGGGTACATCTTGAGCAGGCTGCACGTGTCAGCAGAATTGCCCTGCGGACGTTATCCTCAGCTAGTTGGAGAGGGATGAAGCCCACTTAGTCGCTGTGGATCAGAGAGGTGATGACAAGATTCAAGTGGGTAAATAGGACTTTGACCACAATTTTTATATTAAGGTTACGGAGGGGGATTATTAGTCCATGATCTGTCATCAGAATGGGGTTTAGGGAGCATGGAAATAATAGCCATCCAGGTATACAGGGAGAAGGAATGTCCATCTAGAAGTGAATTGAAGGCACCTACTAGCAGCAGTGCTAACAGAGTAACAAACTGTTTGTAATAGGTGACTGTGAAGCCATCTAGACCGGGACGCTTGTTGGACTTCAGCGATTTGATCATATTAAGGATCTCCAGTTCTGAGATAGTTTTCTCAAGGTCTACATGCTGGAGCAAGAGTCAGGAGGGTAGTTTTTGAGAAAAGTGTGCTCGCTTGGGCTTCACCATGTTTGCGGAATACTTAGAGTGCTCTTGAAGGGTTACTGGAGTAGGAGTCTCTGGTGATTTACCAATTTTTGTTGTTGATTTTTGCTAGCAGGTTGTATGTGGGGGTCCAAAAAATGAATTACAAATGACTCATTCATCCCTATTGGGCATTCACATTCCATCCTGTGATGTAAAAAAATGTCCTTTTTTCCAATAAAAAACATATTTCCTTGAGAAGTATACTGTATCTTTAAAAAATTATAATTCTATCTAACTACTGAGAGTGTACTGGATATAAAAATAAAATAATAAACTAACTTTATTAGATCAGCTACACTGCCTGTTAGAGATATCCTATTTTCAGATTGATGTTATTATTTTTCTGTTCTTTGTTCTGAAGTGTAAATCGGTCTCAGTCAATGTTACTATTATTGTGTTCTTTGTTCCGTAGTGTAAAACGGTGTCAGTCGATGTGTATAAAGCTCCGGTGATTGTGTCTCCTCCTGGGCAGAACTGCCGGTGACTGAGAGGACCTGCTGTGTGCCATGAAATGTTCTCCTCTCCTCGGTGTCTGTTATCTGCTGATACTCGTCCTTTTCATCACATACTATGGAGTCGTATGGACCCGGAGCTCAGCACTTCAATGTAGACTTACTATGGCAATGCCAAGGTTTGAGTATGAATATCACAAGGAAGGAGATGTCATCATCGGAGGATTAATCTCTGCTCATGTGTACAGCGAATATGCATATCGTATTAATTTTGGGAGTCGTGGTTTCGTTCGTCCACCAGGCGATTTTGTGTGTATAGAGTAAGTCTCTTTTTCTCATATTTGCTCTCTCTGTATAACTCAACAAAGAAAATTACATTTTTCATTGTCACTGTAATATTTTATGAACATTTACAGCTGTTTTTACTGATGTTTTATATATTTTCTCATTATTTGGTTACAGTCTGTGTTGCACCAATATACAATGATTACATTTGTCTTCCATCATATTTTATCTTCGGGCCATGCTGGGATTTCTAATAAATAACCATGTTATGTATGTAGTTATGGCTCCTGCAGACTGAAAATCTCAATGGTTCTTTATTGCCAGGAGAGAGGGAGAGAGAGAGAGGGATAGAGGGAGGGGGTGTGCTGTCATGTAATAGCTGTGTGTATGATCTTCTACTTATCAGGGCAGATCACAGTAAAGACTATTCACAACATAGCAATAAGCCAGCCTGGGGAAAACTTTACCTGTATAAATCAGTGGATCTGACACTTAACAAATACTCATTGCACGTGAATATTCTCTGCAGCTAAATGTGTTTTAAATGACAATGATTGATTATCCAACAGCGAATGTTTGTAAAAGTCACTTGTACTGCTTTATAAATATGACCCTTATGCGGCGTACACACGGTCGGAATTTCCGATGGAAACAGTCCGATGGGAGCTTTTCATCGGATTTTCCGACCGTGTGTATGCCCCTCGGTCTGTCGGAATTTCCGACGGACTTTGAATTGAGAACCTGTTCTCAATTTTTCCGAAGGAAAACCTTTCTATCGGATTTTCCTATCGTGTGTATGCAATTCCGACACGCAAAATTCCGACACATGCTCGGAAACAATTCGACGCATTCTCGGAAGCATTAAACTTCCCTTTTATAGTGCTGTCGAACGTGTTTTATGCCGCTGTGTTATTGACCGTCAGAATTTGGTGTGATCGTGTGTAGGCAACACAGCTTGAGCGGAATTCCATCGGAAAAACCATCAGAGTTTTTTCCGACGAGAATTCTGATCGTGTGTACGCGGCATTAGGGTTTCCTCACCGTTTGCTGTCACTAGGGATGAGCTGAAATCTAGGTTTGCATTGAACTTTCAGCCTCCTGTGTGACTGGATCCAAGCATCGTATATAGAAGTTGTATTTGCACTTTGTAATATGTTATGTTTTATAACGTTCTGCTTTCAATGGTTCTTAAGAAAGCAGAGGGTGCCAACACCTGGCACATCCCTAGGAACTGTTGGCATCATTCCATTCTACAAGCGGGCGCAATTATGAAGCGTGGCATGTTGAGTATCAATTTACTCGGCGTAACATTATCTTTCACAATATAGAAAAAATTGGGCTAACTTTACTGATTTCTTATTTTTTTTATTATTTTATATTATTTCCAAAAAAAAATTGCGCTTGTAAGACGGCCGCAAAAATACGGTGTAGTAATGGCGGCGATCAGCGATTTTTATTGTGACTGCGACATTATGGCGGACACATCAGACATTTTTGACACATTTTTGGGACCATTGTCATTTATACAGCAATCAATGCTATTTAAATGCATTGATTCCTGTATAAATGACACTGGCAGTGAAGGGGTTAAACACAAGGGGGCAGTGTAAGGGTTAAGTATGCCTAGGGGTGTGTTTCTTACTGTGGGGGGGGCGTGGCTGTCAGCTAGTGAATGCTGATCTCTGCTCCAATCACAGGGAGCAGAGATCGGCGTCACTAGTTGCTAGGCAGAACGGGGAGATGCTGTGTACTTCCGCATCTCCCCGTTCAGCCTTTCCGTGAGACGATCGCGGGTGTCCCCGCGGCGATCGAGTCCGCGGGACCCACGACCGGACTCACGGGGGTCCCGACCGGCGCGGGAGCGCGCCGCTCCCGGCGCGCTCCCGATGGCACGGCAGGCATTATATATATACGCCCTCCTGCCTGTACGTGCGATTCTGCCGACGTATATCGTCGTGCACAGGGTCGGGAACCGGTTAAGTGGTTAAGCTTTGACAATAAACCTGGAAGCTGATTGGTTACTATGCACAGCTGCAAAAGATTCTGTGTACACCAGTTTTAGTTTATATCCCTCATTGTATCTTTCTATACTTGCAGGGAAGAATATGCTAATAAACAAAAGTGTGTAAAAAAAAAAAAAGAAAGAAAAAGCCAGATCAAGGTCTGATCTAGGTCGGTGCCAGGGTTTGTGTTAGGGTCAAGGTAAGAGTCAAAAGGTCAATATAAGGATCAAAGGTCAGGGTCAAAGTTGCAGGTCAAAGATCAGGCTCCATATATTGGGTATAATTAAAAAAGCATTTTTAATTAGCATCAGTGTCAGTGTGTTTTAGGTAGAATAAAAAAAAAAGCTAAATGTGCATCATTGTTTCTGGGTCGTACTATTGTTACAAACAGCAAATAATGTACACATATGTGGTATCGCTGTGATCATCAGGGCAGTGGTAGGTTATGGTGATCGCAAGAAATATACAGCAGGTTTTTTTTTTTTTTTTTTTTACTATTTTAGGTCAGTATTCCTATGATAATAAAACGATAATAATCATGAGATAACAATTACCATTTACCAACCAAGGAAAATCAAACTAATCTTGAAAAAAAAAAAAACAATCCACCTGGGTACACTAAGGCCTCGTACACACGGTTCGATTGTTGGACGAGCGTCTGATTTTTGTCAAAAGTGCGTGTGCAGGATTTTGTCTAGCATACTAACGATCCACAAATTGTTGTCTGACAAACATGAACATAGTGACCAGGGCTGGTGCAAGGATTTTTTACACCCTAGGCAAAACCAAATGTTTCCGCCCACCCCCCCAGCTCCACCCCCTTTGCCCTGCCCAGCTTTTTTTTTTGTAACTCAAATTTATTAAAGATTTTACATAAAGAGCAGGTTACAAAGCAAACATTGAATAACGTACAGTTAAACAGGTGGTAGTCAGGTTATCACAGCAATGAGGAGTCTACCTAAAGTTGGGAGCTAGCTAAGTGGAAGTTTATTCATGGGGGGTATGCATTTAGGGTGTTTGAGCCAAAGGTTCCAGTTCGTTTGAAATCTAGGTAGTTGTAAGTAGGCTTTGGCGTGCATAAATTCCATCAAACAGTGGTTGTTTAAGAGGGCAGTTATTTCCATTATAGAGGGGGAGTTGGGAGATTTCCAATTTTTGGCAATAGCCAGTCGTGTTGCAATAAAGACATGGGAGACGATCGTGCGTGAAGAGCAAGGCCACAATTCCATGTCTAGGCCTAACAGTACCATTTGCGGAGTTAGTGGTACAGGATTCGGTAGAATGGAAAGGAGGAGTTTGGAGAGCACAGTCCACAATGTGGCGAGCATTGGGCAGTCCCACCAAATGTGACATGGGGTTCCAGGGGATCCACAATTTCTCCAGCAGAGGTTAGTTGAATTAGGGTAGATCCGGGCAAGTCTGGATGGTGTAAGGTACCAGTTGTGGAATCATTTTTGCACAGTTTCCCAGTGGAGGAGATATCTGGAGACTTTCAGGGGCGTCTGTAGTGCGCAATGCCACTGTTGGGGAGTGTAGGAACTCTGTAGTGTATGCTCCCATTGTAGCATTGTCGGTGACTGAAGTGTGGCCAGTGCTAGTAAGCAGTTTATAGCATAAGGAGATTCCACGTTTTCCAGTTGTGTGGAGGTTGAAGAATGTGGTTACATGCCATGGTAATAGGTCATCAGTCCATTGTACTTTAGAGAGGATCGAGCATATTCTGAGGTATTTGAAAAAATCTTTGTGTCCAATGTGGTAAGCAGTTTGTAGGACATGAGAATGGAGCCTTGATATAGGATACCCTGCCCAGCTTTTTAATGACGCGCCCATCAAATGCAGCCTCGCCAGCACCCATCAAATGCAGCCTCACCAGCGCCCATAAAACGCATCCCACCAGCTCCCATCAAATGCAGCCTCACCAGTGCCCAATAAATGCAGCCTCATCAGCGCCCATTAAATGCAGCCCACCAGCACCCATCAAATGCAGCCTACCAGTGCCCATCAATGCAGCCTTCCAGCACCCATCAATGCAGCCTACCAGCGCCCATTCAGGAGTTGGGGCATGGACACAGTCCTCCGCCACTGTTGTGCCTCTGACAAGGATTTTTGATACCCTAGGCCAAACCAAATTCTTCCGCCCCCCCCCTGGCTCTACCCCCTTTGCCCTGCCCATGTATACCCCAGCTTTTTAAGGATGCGCCCATCAAATGCAGCCTCAGCAGGGCCCATCAAATGCACCCTCACCAGCGCCCATCAAATGCAGCCTCACCATCGCCCATCAAATGTAGCCCACCAGCGCTCATCAAATGCAGCATCGCCAGTGCCCATCAAATACAGCCTCACCAGCACCCAGCAATGCAGCCTCACCAGCACTCATCAAATGCAGCCTCACCAGTGCCCATTAAATGCAGCCCACCAGCGCCCATCAAATGCAGCCCACCAACTCCCATCAAATGGAGCCTCACCAATGCCCAAGAAATGCAGACTCTTCAGCGCCCATTAAATGCAGCCCGCCAGCGCCCATCAAATGCAGCCTACCAGCTCCCATCAATGCAGCCTTCCAGCACCCATCAATGCAACCTACCAGCGCCCATCAATGAATGTTTGCTTGCTTTCATTCATTCAGGAGTTGGGGCAGTCCTCCACCACCGTTGTGCCTCTGACAAGGATTTTTGATACCCTAGGCCAAACCAATTTTTTCCACCCCCCCCCCTCTGGCTCTACCCCCTTTTCCCTGCCCATGTATACCCCAGCTTTTTTATGATGCACCCATCAAATGCAGCCTCGCTAACGCCCATCAAATGCAGCCTCACCAGCGCCCCTCAAATACAGCCTCACCAGCTCCCATCAAATGCAGCCTCACCAGCTCCCATCAAATGCAGCCTCATCAGCTCCCATTAAATGCAGCCCACCAGCGCCCATCAATGCAGCCTACCAGCACCCATCAATGCAGCCCACCAGCGCCCATCAATGAATGTTTGCTTGCTTTCATTCATTCGGGAGTTGGGGCATGGACACAGTCCTCCACCACCGTTGTGCCTCTGACACTATATGCGATCGGAGCGGTGGCTGCCTGCTGATGCTGAGACTCAAGGACACCTCAAACACAGAATGTACAGTGTGCTATCAAGAATATCTAACCAATACCTATTCAGTTTTGGACATATTTAGACCATATGGATGAGGTCACCAGTCAGATCCCCACTAGGGATTAGGGATGGGCGAACAGTTCAGCCTGAGCATAAGTTCGGGGCCAAACTTTGGTTGTTCGGATGTTCTACAAACACTGAACATTGGGGGTTATTTACGAAAGGCAAATCCACTTTGCACTGCAAGCGCACTTGGAAGTGCAGTCGCTCTAAATCTAAGGGTTAGATCTGAAATGAGTGGAAGCTCTGCTGATTTTATCATCCAATCATGAGCAAGCTAAAATGCTGTTTTTTTATTTTCCTTGCATGTCCCCCTCGGATCTACAGCGACTTAACTTCACTTTTAGTGCACTTGCAGTGCAAAGTGTGTTTTCCTTTAATAAATAACCCCCAATATGCAGTATTCGGGGGAAAATTTGAAAGCCACCAGAACACTGTTAAAGTCCATGGGACACTAACATGAAAAATCTATAGTGCTCATTTTAAGGGCTCATATGTAATTTATTGTCATAAAAAGTGTTTGGGGATCCGGGTCCTGCCCCAGGGGACATGTATCAATGCAATTTTTTTTTTTTAAATGGCTGTTTTTTTGGGAGCATTGATTTTTTTTAATGCTTAAAGTGAAACAATGAAAATTAAATATTCCTTTAAATATCGTGCCTATAGTATGCCTGTAAAGTGGCACATTTTCCCCGTGTTTAGAACAGTACCACAGCAAAATTACATTTCTAAAGGAAAAAAGTAATTTAAGACTGATTGCGGCTGTAATGAATTGTCGGGTCTCGGCAATATATATAAAGCTCATTGAAAAAAAGAGCATGGGATCCCCCCCAGTCCATTACCAGGCCCTTCAGGTCTGGTATGGATTTTAAGGGGAACCCTGCGCCAACATAAAAAAAAATGGCAAAGGTGTCCCCCCCAAAATCTATACCAGACCCTTATCCAAACACGCAACGTGGCAGGCCACAGGAAAAGAGAGGGGATGAGAGAGTGCCCCCCCTCCTGAACCGTACCAGGCCACATGCCCTCAACATGGGGAAGGTGCTTTGGGGTAGCCCCCCAAAACATCTTGTCCCCATGTTGATGGGGACAAGGGCCTCATCCCCACAACCCTTGCCTTGTGGTTGTGAGGGTCTGTGGGCAGGGGGGTTATCGGAATCTGGAAGCCCCCTTTAATAAGGGGACCCCCAGATCCTGGCCTCTCCCCCTGTATGAAATGGTAACGGGTACAAATTTACCCCTACCATTTCACAAAAAAAGTGTCAAAATGGTACAAAAGACAAGACACAGCTTGGGAAAAGTCCTTTATTAAAAAATTAAAAATAAAAATGTCCCTCGAAGTAAGTTCACGCTGCCCGATGGACTGAAAAAAAAAATATGCCACCGATCCGCCTCCATGGGAGGCTCCCGCCATCTTATGCTTCTTGGCTTGTGACAGCTCTTATATAACTGAGGGCGGGGCCACCCGGTGATGTAACCGAGTGACCCTGTCCCCCTCTGATGCACGGGGAAGCCATGGGGAAGTCCTGTGGCACCAGAGGCTTGTGACAGCTCTTATATAATTGAGGGCGGGGCCACCCGGTGATCAGGCGGATCGGTGGCAGATATTTTTTTTTTGGTCCGTCGGGCAGTGTCAACTTATTTTGTGGGACATTTTTATTTTTTAATAAAGAACTTGTCCCCAAGCTGTGTCTTGTAGTTTTTAAAATTTTGACACTTTTTTTGTGAAATGGTAGGGGTACACTTGTACCCCATTACCATTTCACGGGGGGAGGCTGGGATCTGGGGGTCCCCTTGTTAAAGGGGGCTTCCAGATTCCGAAAAGCCCCCCGCCTGCAAACCCCCACAAACACTGGGCAAGGGTTGTGGGGAGGAGGCCCTCATCAACATAGGGACAAGGTGCTTTGGGTGGCTACGCCAAAGCACACTCCCAATGTTGAGGGCATGTGGCCTGGTATGGTTCAGGCGGGAGGGGCGCTCTCTCGTCCCCCCCTCTTTTACTGTGGCCTGCCAGGTTGCGTTTTTCCTGTGGCCTGCCAGGGTTTCTCTTAAAATCCATACCAGACCAGGGTCTGGTATGAAATTTGGAGGGGACCCCAATGCCATTTTTTTTTATTTGGCGCAGGGTTCCCCTTAATTTCCATATCAGACCCAAAGGGCCTGGTATGGATTTTAGGGGGACCCCCATGCAATTTTTTTTTTTTTTAGTTCGGGGTTCCCCTTAATATTCATACCAGATCCAAAGGGCCTGGTAATGGACTGGGGGGGGGGATCCCATGCTCTTTTTTTCAATGAATTTTATCTATAATGCCGAGACCCGACAATTCATTACAGCCGTGCTCAGTTTTAAATTACTTTTTTCCTTTATAAATGTAATTTTGCTGTGGTACTGTTCTAAATATGGGGAAAATGTGCCACTTTACAGGCAGACTAACACCCCCCAGGCACAGTATTTAAAGGAATATTTCATTTTCATTGTTTCACTTTAAGCTTTAAATATCACTGCTCCCAAAAAAACGTCAGTTTAAAAAAAAAAAAATTGCATTGATACATGTCCCCTGGGGCAGGGCCCGGGACCCCAAACACTTTTTATGACAATAACTTGCATATAAGCCTTAAAAATTTGCAGTTTTGATTATTCATGTTTGTGTCCCATAGACTTTAGAAGTGTTTGTGTGTTCTTCTGAATTTTTTGCCTACTAGGGTTGGGCCGAATGGACCCCTGTTCAGTTTGCACCAGAACTTCCAAACACTGCAAAAGTTTCAAAGACCCGAATAACGAAGTCCATTAAAGTCAATGGGACCAGAACATCAAAAAATGCCCATTTTGAAAGCTTATATGCAAGTAATTGGGCATACAATGATTATAGGGGTCCGGTATTTTTAAAGTGAAAGCCTAAAAATGAAAAATCCCTTCCAATATATTGCCTGGGGGGTCCCTTTGGTCTACCTGTAAAGCAGAAGATCTGTACCATGACTAGAATCTGCTGCAGTAATAATTGCATTTAGCCCAAAAAAAATAATTCCCTGCAAGCTGCCTTTATTTTGCTCAGCAACAGCTGGGGAGACAGTTTGTATGATGAGGCCACAATGTAGTGCACTGGGAACAAGATTAGAGATTGTTTGAATACATTCGGGTGTCACTTTGACTTTGGATAGAAGTAACGGGCGCGGAAAAATTGGTCTTTGGGTGTCGGTGGTGCCTTCCCACCGTAACCCTATAGAGGTACTCTTGATGAAAGCAAGAATTGGCCTTGCTGTAAAAAAAATTGCAATGATATGCACCTGTCAAACAGGTACAGAAAAATTGGACTTTGGGTGTCGGTGGCGCCTTTCCACCGTAACCCTATAGAGGTACTCTTGATGAAGGCAAAAAAAATTGCAATGATATGCCAAACAGGTGCTGAAAAATTGGTCTTTGTGTGTTAATCGTGCCCATGAAACCTATACCAAAAACATTCTTCCAGATGAAATGATTGAACACCCTCAAAGCTACAGATCCTCAAAGTCCCGCAGATATTCCACATCACAAAGCTGGTAATTCAGGACTGATTCATTTTTTATCAAAGTCAAATGGTCCATGGAGTCTGTGGACAGACACCTTCTATGTTCAGTAACAAAACCTCCTGCAGCACTGAATGCCCATTCTAAAAGCACGCTGGATGCAGGGCAGCCCAACAACTCAATAGCATACTGGGCAAGTCCTGGCCAGTGGTCTATTCTCATGATCCAGTAAGTCAGTGGATCGTCAGCTGGAAAGCTCTCCATCTCTGTTTTGGCCCGAGGTAATCGTCCACCATGTGATGCAGACGCTGCCGATGGGATGTGGAAGCTGACAGCCCTGGGCAGCGAGGGCTAAAAAAAATCTGAAATGCCTCACTTAAGCTGATACCTTCTCCAATGCTCCTCTCTTGACCAACAGAAGACTCCAAATTACGTTTCCCACCACACTGTAACCTACTGGAGTCAGGAAATACGTTCAATAAAATCCTCTTTAACGTGTCCTCAAGAGATTTTATCTTCTGCGCTCTCTGTGGGGATGGGATGAGTTCTGAGACCTTCCCCTTATAATGGTGGTCAAGGAGGGTTGCCAACCAGTAATCATCCTTCTCCTTTATGGGTTTATCCTTGGCCTTGTTTGTACCTGTTGTTAGCCTTCCAATGCCTCTTACTGCGATAGCCAGCTATAGATGGGAGCAAGTGGTGTCTTTTTTGTTTCACCATCATCACTACCAGCTGTATGGAGACGTGGGGGCACAGCAAGCTGCAGCACCGAGTCCTGTCCTGCATCCTTTCAAGTTGCAAGCAGCGTTACCCAGTGTCCCTGCCCATGCTTGCTGGACCACGTGTTAGCAGTAAGGTGGATTTTACAGCTGACTGCCTTGCCCAACGATGCCAGAACATTCCCTTCCAGGTGATGGTAGAGAGATGGAATGGCCTTACCTGAAAAGTAGTGGCGACTGGGAACCTGCCATTGTGGTACAACACATTGGCAGAATCCACCAGGCTGAAAGGCAGAAGTTGGAGAGCCAACAGCTTTGTCAAGCTTGCATTTAGATGCTGGGCATGTGGGTGGCAGGGACTGCTTTTTTGTTTTCCACTGCAGCAGATGGGGCAGAAGAATTTGCCGGCTAAAGTCTACAGCTAGTGGTGTGCTGCTGGCAGATGTGCTGTTAGGACCTGGGATACCCTGTGCTATACCATCATCCCTGTCAGTGGAGGCTGTTGAGAGGTTATGACTCAGTATAGCAGGGGCAGACTGAAGTGGGAAAAAGGAGGAGGAGAGACAGATTTGTGCCCATTTTGTGTGGCTTTTAGGTGCTCTTGCCAATGGGCTGAGTGGTTGGATGTTAAATGCCTTGTTAAGCTTGTGGTAACCAAATGGTTGGCGTTTTTACCATGTTTGATGTGCCTGAGGCACAGTTTGCAGATAGCAACAGTGCGATCTGCTGCAGATGTGCTAAAAAAGGCCCAGACAGATGAGCTTTGGGGAGTGGGCCGGGAGATAACAGCTGCATAATGTGATAGAATAGGGTGGCTGTTCTCTATTCTTTCTTGATGTTGGCCTCCTTGGGGTTGTGCTGCCTCACCTTCAGTTTCCTCCTCTGCTCTATCTGGCACCCAAGTTGCACCAGTGACCTCATCATCATCATCATCTCCATCCCCTCCATCTTCATCATTACCACTGGAGACAACTTGGTAATACGCTGTGGCTTGGGGACAATGAATGCCAATTTATGTACCAGTGTTCCTGCCTCTTTCTAGGCTCATGTTCCTGTCATCCTCAACCTCAGAACCAACATCTGAATCCAGTAATGGCTGGGCATCACCAAGGAGCAAGTGGCTGATGCTGTGGTCAAATAACTCAGCTTACTCAATGGCTGATTTTAGGGCTATGGCAGGAACAGATGTGGACAAGGAGGCAGGTTTATCCACTCTGGCAATGGAAGGGGACTGCACACTTGTCTCTGCTTGCGTGACAGTAGATGAGGAGGATAAGGAAGGTTTAGTAAGCCAGTCCACCACCTCCTCTGCATGCTGTGGCTGGATAGCATGGGCAAACTCACTAAACAGAGGAAATGATGCCCTGTCTGAGGACTGACCACCACTTCCACCTTTGCCTGTGGACACATTTGTTGCTGTCCCCCTTACAGTGCCAAGAGAACATCTGCCTCTCCTTGTTGTCCTCCCAGACAATTATTGGAAGGGGGGGGGGGGGCGGTGCTTATAAGAAAATGTAAAGAAGAAGTTGAAAGCTGTATGTACATGTACTTTAATCAAGGTAAAGAGGTGTTTGGTGCACTTTAATTTGAGTACTTACACTACACAGACACACTCTGTGGATACACTATAATATACTGCAATATAATGTGCCAAACGTACAGTGACACACAGAACTATATGGCGTTAAACTAGCAGTAACACACACAAAACTATATGGCGTTAAACTGGCAGTAACGCACACAGAACTATATGGCGTTAAACTGGCAGTAACGCACACAAAACTATATGGCATTAAACTGACTGTAACGCACACAAAACTATATGGTGTTAAACTGGCAGTAACGCACACAGAAGTAAATGGAGTTAAACTGGCAGTAATGCACAAAACGATATGGCGTCAAACTGGCAGTAACGCACACAGAACTATAAGGTGTTAAACTGCCAGTAACGCACACAGAAGTATATAGCGTTAAACTGGCAATAACGCACACAAAACTATATGGCGTTAAACTGCCTGTAACGCACACAGAACTATGCGGTGTTAAACTGGCAGTAATGCACAAAACAATATGGCGTTAAACTGGCAGTAACTCACACAGAACTATATGGCGTTAAACTGGCAGTAACGCACACAGAACTATATGACGTTTAAACTGGCAGTAATGCACACAGAACTATATGGCTTTAAACTGGTAGTAACGCACAGACTCCTAAGACTCCCTGGTCAATCGGGTCTCAGGACCCACTTCTTGATTGGCCAGGAGGAGAATCAGGAAAACAATTGTGAATATATTTTGCTATTGTCACACTCTGCACCCAAGCACACCCTTTTTTAAAGCCAATTAGATCCTTAGGCTCTAATTGTGTGCTTCAAAAAAAACAAACCCCATTGAAATCCATGCGTCCGGCACCCTGCATATAGATTATGGGCCAGGCGCATGGATTAGGGGGGCGGGCCGCCACTGCTGGGGTGGCACTTGCCACCAATGTAAAGGGAAATGTACACTGATCACCAATGTTGTGAAGAATTTACACAGACAACCAATGTAATGGGGGGATTTTACATCAGCAACCAATAAAGGGGATTTCTATATTGGCCACCAAAGATTTACACTCACCACCAATTTAAAGGGGGCTTCTACATGAACCACCAATGTAAGGGAGGATTAAAAATTGACCACAAATGCACGTTTGGATTTTTTACCAATTTACCAATATAAAGAGGAATTCCTACACTGGCCACCAATGTAATGGGAATTTACACTGACCACCAAAGTAATAGGAGCATTTACAGTAACCACCAATGTAAGGAGTAATTTGCTTACCTTTGCAGAACAGGCTGATGTTAGGCTTAATGACCACAGTTGTAGGCATGCCTCCAGCATGACCCTTTACTTCCCAGTGGGCATGTCAGGAAGGGCACGCCAGTAATCAAGATGGCGACTATAGATTGTTCTGCATGTCCCGCTGAGAAGGGCTGTGTGGGCACGTTTGCACGCACCTGTGCACACACGCGCACCTATGAACACACGCTTGCGCACTAGTGCTGCACGAAATGCAAACATTGGCCGCACGGGCGCACAGGCGCACGCATGTGCATCCAGTGACATTTGTGGTGCTAAAAGACTATTTAAACTGCCTTACTTCCTTGGATCTGTGCTGTCTGGTCTACAGTGTTACCTGAGACCCCTGATTGTCATTTTCCTGTATCCTGCTCCAGTCCACCCTACCCGGCTATCCCTGCTTATCTACCTACATCTGACCTTGGCCTGTTTTGACTACGTTCCTGCCTGCTACTTCTGCTACCTCGCTGCCAGCCTTTTGCCGGACCTGCCTCTACCTGAGACCAAGTTCCTGATTGTTCCTTCTGCTACCTTGCTGCCAGCCTGTTGCCGAACCTGCCTGCACCTGACCCTGCTCCAGTGTCCACCTGCTCTGGACTTGTGTGCCTACACTTCCAGTCCATCTGCCTGCACCTGTCTGAGCTCCAGTTTCCTGTCTGACAGCCGTTCCTGGGTCCGTTCAATTCCCTGCTTGAGTTTCCGGTCCAGCTCATCTGCTAGCAACCTTGCCAAACACTTGTCCATCTCTGCACTCCTGTGCCTCCTGTTTTCTATATCAGGGGCCTTGAGTCATAGGTGTAAGAGAGGCCTCCCTTTGCATACCAGACTCTACCACCAGGTACATGACAGGGCAGCATTCAGCAGAAGTGATGGTGGATATGACATATAAGCACAAGGTCTGCAGGTGAGTCATCTGTACACGGCAATTGGGCAGCATTAATAACTTCACACTGAGATATCAGACAAGGCACGGAACTAAAACTTCAAAGGATAAGGGAATTTAAACTAGGATAGTTGGCAAGTATGAGGCAGCTGCTTTGGGCCCCAGAACAAAGATGACAATGATGACAAGGTGCTTTGGGGTCAGAACTAGGGATGAGCCGAACACCCCCGGGTTCGGTTCACACCAGAACCTTCGAACGGACCGAAAGTTCGCGCAAATTTTCGAACCCTATTCGTTATAATGGACGCGAACGTTCAAAATCAAAATTGCTAATTACAATGACCAATATGCATGTTAATGTCATAAAACAGGTTTGGGGACCCGGGTCCTGCCCCAGGGGACATATATCAATGCAAAAAGAACTTTTAAAAACTAAAGTTTTTTCGGGAGCAGTCATTTTAATGATGCATAAAGTGAAAAAAAAAAGTGAAATTTTCCTTTAAATATGGTACCTGGGGGGTGTTTAAAGTATGCCTGTGAAGTGGCATGTGTTTCCCGTGTTTAGAACTGTCCCTGCACAAAATGACATTTGTAAAGGAAAAAAAGAAGCCATTTAAAACCACTTGCGGCTTTAATGTCATGTCTTGTCCTGGCCGCCATATGGCTGAAAATCCTTGAGAAAAATGTAACATTTGCTGTCTTTGCACATCGTTGAGAACATTTCACCTCACTTTCTGTCCCAATGACAAATGTTTTTGGAAAAGTGGGGTTTTAATTGAAACAAGGATTGGTGATAAAGCATCAGTAGAGAGGAGATACCTTTTTCCCAAATTAAATCTAACAGGATAGAATTACCCTTCCTAGGGGTAGATTTCCTCTCACTTCCTGTTTTCTCTTTCCGTTTGCAAGTAGGAGTCGTTTGTAAGTTGGATGTTTGAAAGTAGGGGCCTGCTGTATATACTCTGCAGAAATTTGCCCTATTAGATGTTGGTGTAGCCACAAGACTGTAAGCCCTCACAGTTACTCTTGGTGGGCACAGGAATGGGCCCTGCTGTGAGTTAATAGATCAAGATTTGTACTTGCATGCACCTGTTGAACCGGGCAGAAAAATTGGGCCTTTGGTGGTGGTGGTGGTGGTGGTGGACGGTGTTGCCACAAGACTGTAAGCCCTCACAGTTACTCTTGGTGGGTGCAGGAATGGGCCCTGCTGTGAGTTATTAGATCAAGATTTGTAATTGCATGCACCTGTTGAACAGGGCAGAAAAATTGGGCCTTTGGTGGTGGTGGTGGTGGTGGACGGTGTTGCCACAAGACTGTAGGCCCTCATAGTTACTCTTGGTGGGCGCAGGAATGGGCCCTGCTGTGAACTATTAGATCAAGATTTGTAATTACACGCCCCTGTTAAACAGGGGCTGAAAAATTGTGCCTTAGGCATTGGTGCTGGTGCCACAACACTGCAACCCCTCACAGATACTGTACTTGGAGCACAGCAGTCACACCTGTTGCGAAGCATTTTTAAAAAAAATTGTAAGTACACGCCCCTGTTATACAGGGGCTGAAAAATTGTGCCTTAGGCATTGGTGCTGGTGCCACAACACTGCAACCCCTCACAGATACTGTACTCTGAGCACAGCAATGAGACCTGTTGCAAAGCATTGCCTAAAAATTGTAATTACACGCCCCAACAGGGGCTGAAAAATTGTGCCTTAGGCACTGGTGCTGGTGCCACAACACTGCAACCCCTCACAGATACTGTACTTGGAGCACAGCAGTCACACCTGTTGCAAAGCATTTTTAAAAAAAATTGTAAGTACACGCCCCTGTTATACAGGGGCTGAAAAATTGTGCCTTAGGCACTGGTGCTGGTGCCACAACACTGCAACCCCTCACAGATACTGTACTTGGAGCACAGCAGTCACACCTGTTGCAAAGCATTTTTAAAAAAAATTGTAAGTACACGCCCCTGTTATACAGGGGCTGAAAAATTGTGCCTTAGGCATTGGTGCTGGTGCCACAACACTGCAACCCCTCACAGATACTGTACTCTGAGCACAGCAATGAGACCTGTTGCAAAGCATTGCCTAAAAATTGTAATTACACGCCCCAACAGGGGCTGAAAAATTGTGCCTTAGGCACTGGTGCTGGTGCCACAACACTGCAACCCCTCACAGATACTGTACTCTGAGCACAGCAATGAGACCTGTTGCAAAGCATTGCCTAAAAATTGTAATTACACGCCCCAACAGGGGCTGAAAAATTGTGCCTTGGGCACTGGTGCTGGTGCCACAACACTGCAACCCCTCACAGATACTGTACTTGGAGCACAGCAGTCACACCTGTTGCGAAGCATCTTTTTAAAAAATTGTAATTAGAGAGGACTTAAAAAATTGTAATTACACGCCCCTGTTATACAGGGGCTGAAAAATTGTGCCTTAGGCATTGGTGCTGGTGCCACAACACTGCAACCCCTCACAGATACTGTACTTGGAGCACAGCAGTCACACCTGTTGCGAAGCATTTTTTTTAAATGTAAGTAAGTAAGTAAGTTAAATGTAAGTAAGTACACGCCCCTGTTATACAGGGGCTGAAAAATTGAGCCTTAGGCACTGGTGTGGTGGCATGGATCATTGAGGAGGAGGAAGAGGATAGTCAGTGAACATAACAGGACAGTCACTCAGCATCAGCATAGGCAGTCTTGAAGGGATGCGACATTATAAATTATTCAGTTATATCCGCTTCAGGTGCCTGGTAGCTGGTGGTGATCCAAGACTGATTCATTTTTATGAAGGTCAGTCGATCAACCGAGTCGGTGGACAGGCGCACCCTATGATCGGTGACAAATCCTCCAGCAGCACTGAATGTGCGTTCGGAAAGAACGCTGGATGCAGGACAGGCCAGTAGCTCAATTGCATACTGTGCAAGCTCTGGCCAGTGATCCATCCTCAGGACCCAGTAAGCCAGAGGATTTTCGGTGGGAAAGGTGTCCAAGTCTGACCTTGCCCCTAGGTATTCCTCCTTCTGCTACTGACCGAAGCCTCAGCAACTGGTCGTCCAGGACCAGGAGTTTGTAACCTCCCAGTTTCTGGGAACGCGTTGCACAGACCTTTCTGCAAGGCCTCCCTGAGATGTCTCATCCTCTGCTCCCTCTGCGACGGCAAGATAAGGTCCGCAACCTTACCCTTGTACCGTGGATCAAGGAGAGTGGCCAGCCAGTAATGGTCCCTCTCCTTGATCCGAAGAACACGAGGATCCTTCCGCAGGCTTTGCAGGATCAGGGAGGCCATGCTACGTAGATTAGCTGAGGCATTCGGTCCGGAGTCTTCTGGGTCACTGAGGATGACATGATCGCCAGCCACCTCCTCCCAGCCACGTACAAGTCCACTGGTTTGTTGAGACTGTACATCATCCCTAAAAGACTGCTGCTGCTGATGCTGAGTGCCAGGCTCCACCTCCATGCTCACACAATCCTCCTCCTCCTCCTCCTCATCCTCTTCCTGTGTGATGGGTGGGACAGAAGGAACACTGTCTGGATAAAGGGGGCCTTGAGAGGCAAGGAAGTCCTCCTCTTCCTGCCTCTGTTCTGCCTCAAGTGCCCTGTCCATTATCCCATGCAGCGTATGCTCCAACAGGTGGACAAGAGGTACAGTGTCACTGATGCATGCACTGTCACTGCTCACCATCCTCGTGGCCTCCTCAAATGGTGAGAGGACAGTGCATGCATCCCTGATCATGCTCCACTGGCGTGGGGAAAAAAAGCCAAGCTCCCCTGACCCTGTTCTGGTGCCGTAGTCGCAAAGGTACTCATTGATGGCCCTCTGCTGCGTGTGCAGTCGCTGCAGCATGGCCAACGTTGAGTTCCACCTGGTGGGCATGTCACATATTAGGCGGTTCTTGGGCAGGTTCAGCTCCTTTTGCAGCTCAGTCAGCCGAGCACTGGCATTATAAGATCGGCGGAAATGCACACAGATTTTCCTGGCCTGCCTCAGGACATCCTGTAAGCCTGGGTACCTGCCCAAGAACCGCTGCACCACCAGGTTGAGGATGTGAGCCATACAGGGCACATGGGTGAGCTGCCCCTGTCGCAGGGCGGAGAGGAGGTTGGTGCCATTGTCAGAAACGACCATTCCTGGCTTGTGCTGGCGTGGCGTCAACCACCTCTCGGCCTGCCCCTGCAGAGCTGCCAGAACCTCTGCCCCAGTGTGGCTCCTGTCCCCCAAACACACCAGCGCAAGCACGGCATGGCATCTTTTTGCCTGCGTACTCGCGTAGCCCCTTGTACGCCTACGGAGCACCTCTGGTTCCGAGGACAGAGCACTGGAGGAAGAAGAAGAGGAGGGGGTGGAGGAGAGAGGTGTGTCACAACCAGTAGTAGCATTTTGGAGGCGTGGTGGCGGAACAACCTCCAACACTACTGTACCTTGTCCTGCATCCCTCCCAGCTGCCAATAGAGTGACTCAATGGGCCGTGAAAGAAAGATAACGTCCCTGTCCATGCCTGCTGGACCATGAGTCAGCGGTAATATGCACCTTACCGCTGACCGCCCTGTCCAGCGAGGCATGGACATTGCCTTCCACATGCCGGTAGAGAGACGGAATCGCCTTCCGTGAGAAAAAGTGGCGTTTGGGAACCTGCCACTGAGGAACCGCACATTGAACAAACTCACGGAAGGGGGCCGAGTCTACCAACTGAAAAGGCAGCAGTTGAAGTGCTAGCAATTTAGCCAAGCTAGCATTCAACCGCTGGGCATGTGGATGGCTGGGAGTATACTTCTTTCGACGGTCCAGCAGCTGGGGCAGGGAAATTTGCCTGCTACAATCGGACGTCGGTGTACTGCAAGTACTTGGTTGTGACACACCTAATTCTACACCTTCAGTCCTCTCAGAGCAGCTTTCAGAGAGGACTGAAGATATAGTGGGGATGGAGATCCCAGCTGATGAGGAGCAAGGAGAGGTCCGCTTTGTTCTTTGGTGCGGGTCTTTTATGTGTGCTTGCCAACGAGCTGCATGGCAGGTCGACATATGTCTGCTCATGCTTGTGGTGCCCAAGCGGCTGATGTTTTGGCCACGCGAGATACGCTTGAGACAAATATTGCAAATAGCAGTGGTGCGATCTGATGCACTCGTCTCAAAAAAGGCCCACACCAAAGAACAATTGTGATAACGTGCAGAGGCAGCGCCCTGCACAGGCGGAGCTCTGCGGTGTGGTACAGTTGCTGTGCTGGCCTCTAGCTGGCCTCCAGGGGGCATCCTGCCTCGTTGGACATGTGACGCTGCATCCTCCTCCTCCTCCTCCTCCTCCTCCTCTTCTCTCCCTTCAGGCACCCACGTGGAGTCAGTGACCTCATCATCCCCTCCCTCTTCACCACTAGAGCAAACCTGGCAGTAAGCTGCAGCTGGTGGAACAGTACTGCCAGATTGCTGTCCTTCAGCATCCCCTCATAAACGATAAATATGGGCATCAAGATCGGCACATGCAGTCAGCTCCAATTCTATATTCCCACTTGGATGGCTCCCTACGCGTTGCATCACGTGACCTCGTGACTTCATCAGGGGATCCCCTGATGAAGTCATGAGGTCACGTGACGCAACGCGTAGGGATTGGCCAGACGTAGGATACCGGAAGTGCTGTAAAGCGGAGACCATACCAACATCTCTCTGGCTGTTTGTACATCTTTTTAGGTAAGCATTTATTTTTTATTAAAATCATCTTAGTTTGACATACTTCACGATCGGGTCCCCCTCTTCCTTTTTGTTTTACATCCCAATTGTTATCGGGAGCGAGCTATTACTGATTGCAGACACTACCGCAAAATAATAAGTGGAGGGATATCCCTGGGTCCACGACTGACAGGGAGTGGAGACCACGTTTATGGAACCTATCGGATAGAAGCAGGTCTGGTTGGGAGCCATCCAAGTGGGAATATAGAATTAGAGCTGACTGCATGTGCCGATCTTGATGCCCATATTTATCGTTTATGAGGTGAGAGGCTAGGGAGCACCATCTAGGAGCAGGTCCTCACCACCCAACACACCCCCCACTTTTGGAGAAAGGCAGAACCACCGCTTATTAAAATTTAAGAGACTATTAGAGCCTTACGCCTTACGCCTTTGGGTGTCACCACCAGCACCAGATCTCTGTTTTCGTTTAATATACCTGTGGACTCTTTATTTATTATCTTTTATTTATTTATTCACTCATCTGTGGTTCACTTGTGCATTTTTATAGATATATATTTATATATTTATATCTATATATATATATTTTATATACATTTTTATTCACCTTTTTCACATATTTATAGATTGTATTTGTTTCATTTATTGATGTGATTTTATCATGTTTTAGCACTAGTTGCACTTTTGAGTCACATATATGTCACAATCTTTTTATGTGATGTATTTGTCAGATTGATTTATTTATATCACATCCAGTGTATGTTGAGCCACATTACAGTGACCATTAACACATCACATTCACTTATATTTTATACATTTACATTATTTGGTGCACTTTAGCGCAAAATCACCATCCATCAACATTTGTCTCACGGGTTTGTGTTCACTCTTAGATTTTGCTGCTTACTTTTAGGAATTTCTTCCACATACAGCACTAGTGCTGGCACTTATTTTTGTTTTGTTTTTTTTTTGATTTTATTTATTCATCCATTCACTTTAAAATAGTTTCTAGTTCGCAAATAGCGCGAAGGACACCCACACTCATCTCTTTTAAATGGTGGGGCGTGTACTAAAGCCCCTGAGCTTTAATTGGCTACAGGCGTCCTGCCTGTAGCCAATTATTGATCTCCTAGTTTCCGGCGCTGTGATTGGCCAAGCATGCGGGGTCACAGTGCATGCTTGGCCAATCATCAGCCAGCAATGCACTGCGCCGGCCGCAATGCATTGCGGGGCCGCTCGCATCACACGAATGTGATGCGAACGGCCGAAATAGTTCTGGGCTCGCCGAGCGAGCGAACGCCCGGTGCTCGATTCGAACGTGGGTTTGAATCGAGCACCGGGCCCATCCCTAGTCAGAACACAAAGCACCCTCCCCATGTTAAGGACATGTGGCCTGGTACGGTTTAGGAGGGGGGGCACTCTCTCGTCCCCCCTCTTTTCCTGCGCCCTTCCAGGTTGCGTGCTTGCATAAGGGTCTGGTATGGATTTTGAATGAAAACTAAGGGGTAATTGGGACTTTGAATGAAGCAATTTTATAGTGGAGGTAGATTTGAAATATATACTTAAATTGATGACATAAATCTAAAAGCATAAATAAATATTTAATCATTTCATATATGTACATGGCCGCATGCACAGGGCAATAGACATGATAGATAAAATGGTACAAGCATAGTGACACATAACCAGAATAATAAATATATGGATAATGTGGCAAATAAATGCCACGGCAACATGCCCAATGCTAACACATGTGCCCACATGGTATTTATGTGCTTATTAGCTGGTATATGAACAATATCATAGAATATCGATAGTAAATAAATAAGGATCAATCCGTATAGGGTATAGCTGTGACATCAAGTATAGCTCGGCGCGTTTCGTGGATTTGTTACACTCGTCAGGAGCAGATGCACCAGAAATTCCTATACGATATATATATGTAGATGTGATATACCATATTAAGAGTAAAATTGTACAAGATATTATACGTCTATAGACGGCTCACCAACCACACTCACCAACCCAAACAGCAGATGCAGCGCATGGTGACAGGCACAGGGTAGGTCACGGATACAGGCCCCACTACGGGACGCAGCATCGGGCAGAAAGAAAAAAAGTGCACAGTATGAACAAAGATCTCCATATGGCAGAAAGTAGTGTATAATCCATGGAGTAGGGATATCTGGGGACAAATTATTATATTAAATATGTGTATAGTTTATAACAATAATATGTTGTAAATAAATAATTTTTAATTTTTAATAGTGAGCCCAGTGTAGCTTTACAGGGAGTCATAGCAGGAGTATGGATAGTGCCAGAAATTGTATATTTAATAAAAAAAAACGTGACGAGTAGTTGATCAAAAGCATAAGTGTATATACATATGAGAGCATAAATGAACCCCAAAGTGTAGGGGGGGGTGAAACACTGTAAAACTAAAAACAAAACCAGCAAAAAGAAGAGGGAGAAAAACGTACCCCAATGCTGCCTCATCATGGTATGGATTTTGAGGGGGACCCCTATGCCATTTATTTTTTATTTTACGCGCAGGGTTCCCCTTATAATCCATACCAGACCCTCAGGTCTGGTATGGATTTTGGGGGGGGGCCCTGCGCCATTTTTTTTTATTTGGCGCATGGTTCCCCTTAATTTCTATACCAGACCTAAAGGGCCTGGTATGGATTTTGGGGGGACCCCCAGGCAATTTCTTTTTCATTTTTGGTTCAGGTCTGGTAATGGACTGCCCCCCAGTCCATTACCAGGCCCAAACCAAAAATGAAAAAAAAATTGCGTGGGGATGCCATGCCAAGTTGGAGGTTATCACTATAGAAAAATGCACGCCCCATTGGCGCAGGAGTAATATGAAGAGACAAATCTCCCGCAGAGAAACCCAATGGATTTTTTACCTCAAATACTTTCGTCCACTAGTGCTTTTTATAGAGTAGGACATCAACTCCTTTATTAACAATAGTTGAATTCCATGCAAGTGTCTTTTCTCTTTCTCCTTTTTCTATTTTACGTCAGATTTTGTGTACATCGAGGCTTATTTTTAGAAAAAGTATAGATCGCTTCAATATTATGCATCATTTAGTTTTTGCTTCCCATTTATTTTATTTATGTTCACTTTAGTCATTTCCATTGAACCTGTTATAGCATTTTTTTATTTATCGAGGAATTACTCAATGGGTAGAGGTTAATTACCCACACAGGAGAGCGTTTAACACCCATCTGAATAAATTGTATTAGTCCTCTCACTCTATTAAATTGAGGTATATAATGCTGATCCTGCTATTCTTTAATCTTGGGAAATAGTAGATCATAGATGATTCTAGGACGTTTGTGTCCCCATATAAAGCATGTACAGGCTTTTCTATAAGCTAGGAAGAAGTTTTTAGAAAGTTGAATGGGGATTTGTAGAATGTAGAGAATGCAGGGAAGAATATTAATCTTTATTATGGCAGCCCTTCTGAACCAAGAAAAAGTCCCTTTGTGCTAATTATGGAGATCATGTTGAATGTATTTCAGTTTAGGTAAATAATTCAGTCTAAATAAGTCGTTCAGATGTCTAGGGAGTTGTATTTCGAGATACATAATGGATAGAGTTGAGCGGACACCTGGATGTTCGGGTTCGGCGGGTTCGGCCGAACTTTGGGAAAAAGTCCGGGTTCGGGACCGAACTTGACCCCGAACACCGAACCCCATTGAAGTCAATGGGGACCCAAACTTTTGAACACTAAAATGGCTGTAAAAAAGTCATGGAAAGGGCTAGAGGGCTGCAAATGGCAACAAAATGTTGTTAAGAGCATGGCAAGTGATCTGCAAACAAATGTGGATAGGGAAATAACTTAAAATAACATAAAAAAATAAAAAATAAAAATAAAATGCTGGAGGCTCAGCAGAAGAGGTACAGGAAGTCATTAAGAACCTCAGAAACTCAACGGCACGATGCCGCACATATGGTGGGAATACCCCAGAATACGCACTTTCTGGAAAAAATTATTACATTTAATGGATAAGATAGTGGGAAAATAAAATACTTGGAAATTAAAAAAATTAAAAAATTATAATCTTGACCTAGGAGGACGAGGTTCAAATGGAGTAGGAGGTTGAGGTGGCGGTGGATGTGGCGGTGTAGGTGGAAGCGGCGGTGGAGGAGGACGAGGTAGCCAACACTGGTTCAAAAATACAACAATGGCTGGGTAAGGCTAGTGGTGAATGGTGTGTCGAATTCTGTCCCCCGTCGCATAGTGACCGTCCTGTACTGCGCTTGCTCAGTACCTAGGACAAGGGGATTTTGAAACTCTCTGAAGACGATGCGCGGTGACTCCAGATTCAAGCCACATCATCCGAGGTTGAAGCCTAGCCAAGAAAGCCAGTGAGGGGCCCTGTTACTATGTGCTACCGTATGTCCACTTGGATGGTCGGGCTTGAACCTGCACTCACTGCGCAGGCGACGTTCATCTTTGGAGATTTTGTGAATCTCCTTGTCCTCCGTACTGCGCAAGCACTGCACCTGCGCAGTAAGTGGCCGGACACTATCCGATAGCAAGACAGTTTTCGTCAGAACACCGGTATATGTGTCTATTCTGCACAAGGTATGGCCAAGTCCTGTGGGATACATGCCTGGTTCATTTTAATGAACGTGAGCTTGTCCACATTGGCTCTGGACAGGCAGCTGCGCTTGTCTGTGAGAACGCCCCCTGCCGTGCTAAATACACGTTCAGATAATACACTGGCGGCAGGGCAGGCCAGCACCTCCAAGGCGTAAAGGGCAAGCTCAGGCCATGTGCCCAATTTGGAGACCCAGAAGTTGAAGGGGGCAGACCCGTCATTCAGTACGTGTAGGCGTGTGCACACATACTGCTCCACCATGTTGGTGAAATGCTGCCTCCTGCTAAGACGTTCCATCTCAGCTGGTGGTGCTGGTTGTTGTGGCGTGCTGACAAAGCTTTTCCACATTTCGGCCATGCTAACCCTCCCTTTCGAGGTGCTGGCGGTGCCCCGGCTGCATTGGCGACCTCTTCCTCCTCCTCTGCCTTCGCCTTGGGCTTCCACCGTACCCCCGCTGCCAAGTGGGAATGCCACCAGCAGCGCATCTACCAGCGTGCACTTGTACTCGCGCATCTTACGATCACGATCCAGTGAGGTAATTAAGGATGGCACGTTGTCCTTGTAACGGGGATCCAGCAGGGTGGCCACCCAATAATCAGCACTAGTTAAAATGTGGGAAACTCGGCGGTCGTTGTGGAGACACTGCAGCATGTAATCGCTCATGTGTGCCAGGCTGCCCAGAGGCAAGGAAAAGCTGTCCTCTGTGGGAGGTGTATCGTCTGTGTCCTCTGTATCCCCCCAGCCACGCACCAGTGATGGACATGAGCTGGTCTGGGTGCCACCCTGCTGTGAACATGGTTCCTCCTCCTCCATCTCCTCCTCATCCTCCACCTCATCATCCTCCAGAACTGTGCCCTTGCTGCCGGACAATTGTGTACCTGGCGCTTGTTGGTGCAGGAACCCACCCTCGTAGCCACTTGTAAATGACTGCCCTGAAAGCCTTGGAAATGAACCCTCTTCCTCCTCCTCCTCCTCCTGTGCCACATCCTCTTCCATCATCGCCTGAAGCGTTTTTTCAAGGAGGCATAGAACTGGGATAGTAACGCTGAGAACGGCATCATCGGCACTGGCCATGTTGGTGGAGTACTCGAAACAGCGCAACAAGGCACACAGGTCTCGCATGGAGGCTCAGTTATTGGCGGTGAAGTGGTGCTGTTCCGCAGAGCGACTCACGCATGCGTGCTGCAGCTGAAACTCCACTATCGCCTGCTGCTGCTCGCACAGTCTGGCAAGCATGTGCAAGGTGGAGTTCCACCTTGTGGGCACATCACATATGAGACGGTGAGCGGGAAGGCCGAAGTTACGCTGCAGCGCTGACAGGCGAGCAGCAGCAGGGTGAGAACGCCTAAAGTGCGCACAGACGGCCCGCACTTTCTGCAGCAGCTCTGGCATATTGGGGTAATTCTTAAGGAACCTCTGGACCACCAAGTTCAGCACATGCGCCAGGCAAGGGATGTGTGTCAAACCGCCTAGGCCCAGAGCTTGAGGCTCCCTGCCACCAACCACTCATCGGTCTGTTGTTCCATGTCCCTCCACAACTCCTGCGCGGTGTGGGGTTTTTCCCCCAAACAGGAAAGTTTTAAAACTGCCTGCAGTTGTTTAGCCCTGGCTGGGCTGAAGTTGGTGGTGAAGGTGTTACGCTGACCGGATGAAGAGGCGGTAGAGGATGAGGAGGCGGAGTAGGAGGAGTTAGCAACAGGAGGCAAACTGAAGTGTCCTGCAATCCTCGGTGGTGGAAGGACATGCGCCAAACTGCTATCCGCCTCAGGCCCAGCCGCCACTGCATTTACCCAGTGTGCTGTTAGGGAGATATAACATCCCTGACCGTGCTTACTGGTCCACGCATTCGTAGTTAGGTGGACCTTGCCACAGATGGCGTTGCGCAGTGCACACCTGATTTTGTCCCCCACTTGGTTGTGCAGGGAGGGGATAGCTCGTCTGGAAAAGTAGTGGCGGCTGGGCACGACGTACTGTGGGACAGCCAATGACATCAGCCTTTTAAAACTCTGCGTCTCCACCAGACGGAATGACAGCATTTCAAAGGCGAGGAATTTTGAAATGCTGGCATTCAGGGCCAGGGATCGTGGGTGGCTAGGGGGGTACTTCCTATTCCACTCCAGTGTTTGGGAAATAGAGAGCTGAACGCTTCCATGGGACATTGTGGAGATGGTTGGTGACCCAGGTGGTAGTGTTGCTGGCAGATCCTCTGTTTGCGGGTTGGCAGGTGTCGCTGTTACTACAGAGGTGGATGAAGAGGCTGAGACTGCAGCAGAAGAGGAAGCAGGAGGAGCCAGAGACCTTTCTTGGTTTTTGAGGTGTCTACTCCACTGCATCTCGTGCTTTGCACTTAGATGCCTGGTCATGCAGGTTGTGCTCAGGTTGAGAACGTTTATGCCTCGCTTCAAGCTCTGATTGCACAGCGTGCAAACCACTCGTGTCTTGTCATCAGCACATTGTCTGAAGAACTGCCACGCTAGGGAACTCCTTGGACCTGGCTTTGGTCTGCTCGGTCCCTTGCTGCGTTGGGCAGAAGCAGACGTACTGTCTAGGGGATGGACGCTCCACTTTTGCACCCTGCTCCCTCTTCTGCTGTGCTGGTGGCTCTGTGCGACCACCGCCTCTTCCTCCGAACTACACTGGTCACCTGATGAAGGCAAAAAACCGTGCTACCCTAACACGCACAAATGATCACACATTATATATAAATAAATAAAAATAAAAATAAAAATAAATGGAACCTAAACCGGCTGCAGAATGGTGGGATAAACACACATTAAATATGGAAAAAAGAAAAACTGCGCCAGGTAAACAAAAATAAACAGTAAGTATAAAGAAAACCAATGCACATGTGTAATCTGTGTATCTGATTTGTAGTACTTGAGGTACTAGTAACCTAAAGAATATGGTCTGCACACAGATTTAAAAAGGGCATAGGCAAACAGTATTAATATATTCACAGGTTATCACAACATAAATGACAAAATGTTCGTCAAGAAATGTCCAAATATAAAACTGTGGGCAATGGTAGAATGGTATTCTCAGAGTGCTTATGATAGATGAATTTCAAAACAATGGATGAATGCCCTCATATACAGTTGATTCTACTACACCAATGTGCTCCACTTCTATTAGAGTGCCATCACCAGTAAGTAGGCTCCTTACCAGATGTACAGAAAACAAGAACACTCAGGATTGAGCCTTAACCCAGGATTCTGAACATCAGGTATGGTTTCCCCTCAGACCATGTCCTCCAAAGCCAGTAAGTTCAGACCAAAGCTCCAAAGCGGGGGGGGGGGGGAGGAGGGGGACGTTCCAATATCAAGATGAATAGATAAAGCACTCAAGGGTGCATCCAAAGGTTACCATGTAAATAATAAAGGCAGACCATAGCGTGATATTGTAAAAATGAAAATGACTTTAATAAGAATCAGATGTTACTCACATTCTTAATGAACAAGATAGGCAGTACAAATCCAACGATTATTTAAAAAGAAGCGCCGGCCGGCATCCAATCAAACCCTTTCTCCTTGTAACACGAACGTGGTGACGTCACTGCGCGTTCTTCCAGACGCGCAGAGTGGGAGGACGTGCAGTGACGTCACCACGTTCGTGTTACAAGGAGAAAGGGTTTGATTGGATGCCGGCCGGCGCTTCTTTTTAAACAATCGTTGGATTTTTACTGCCTATCTTGTTCATTAAGAATGTGAGTAACATCTGATTCTTATTAAAGTCATTTTCATTTTTACAATATCACGCTATGGTCTGCCTTTATTATTTACAATCAGATACATTTTCATTTTTACAATATCACGCTATGGTCTGCCTTTATTATTTACAATCAGATACACAGACACTGGTCACCTGCATGACGTTGATTCCATGTGGGGTCAAGGACCTCATTGTCCTCCACATCTTCCACACAGTCTTCACCCCTGCCCTCCTTGTCGGTCTGCACAATGGCGAAAGCAGCAGCAGTTGGCATCTGTGTTTCGTCATCATCTGAGACGTGCTGCGATGGTCCTCCCATGTACTTATAATGAAACATAAGTGGTTGGGCATCGGTGCACACAATCTCTTCCACTTCTGGGGCAGGGCTAGGTGGATGGCCCTGGGAAACCCTGCTAACAGAGTCATCAAAAAGCAGAAGAGACTGCTGCATGATTTGGGGCTCAGACTGATTGGCTGATTTGCAAGGGGGTGAGGTGAAAGACTGATGAACATCGGCTGCAGGTGCCAACTCTGATCTTTCATCAGGAGACTGGGTGGGAGACAATGTGAAGGAACCGGAGGCACTGTCAGCAACCCAATCTACTATCGCCTGTACTTGTCCTGGCCTCAACATTCGTACAGCCTCATTAGGGGCGCCAAAATACCACTGCAGGCTCTGTCGCCTACTCGCACCTGAGGAAGGTGTTTCACTAGTGCGTGTAGCTGGCACAGATCGACCACGTCCTCTCCCTGCAACAGGAGCGCCACCAGCAGCACCACGACCCGGGCCACGTCCCCTTTTTGATGATCTCCTCATATTTTCAAAATTTATGATCTCGCCCTAAATGGGTGTTTTTGTCAATAGCAGAATACACGTACAGTGTCTAAAGCGTTTATGAACACGCAGAAAATGCTATTGGGAAAAAAACACAGCAAAATTAAATTTTTTTGCAATGTTTTTCCAATATCAGAATACACGGATAGTGTCTAAAGCGTTTATGAAAACGCAGAAAATGGTATTGGGAAAAAAAAAAACACTGCAAAATTTAATTTTTTTGCAATGTTTTTCCAATATCAGAATACACGGATAGTGTCTAAAGCGTTTATGAAAACGCAGAAAATGCTATTGGGAAAAAAAAAAACACTGCAAAATTAAATTTTTTTGCAATGTTTTTCCAATATCAGAATACACGGATAGTGTCTAAAGCGTTTATGAAAACGCAGAAAATGCTATTGGGAAAAATAAAAACACTGCAAAATTTAATTTTTTTGCAATGTTTTTCCAATATCAGAATACACACAGACTATGGTGTATCTCTTACTATATGCAGTGTTGGTCCTAATTGTGCACTGAGCTTGCAGGTAAAACTTATATATTGTCTGGCACTGGCCTCATGGCACTGTTAAAAGACTGTCCACTGCACCCCAGCCTGGGTACAATTGATTTAGGAATCTCTTGAATAATTCTCTCTGCCTCTTTCTCTTCCTTACTAAAGAAACTCTCTACTCTACTCTAGCTATGTAGATCACTCACTGATCTAACTAATTAGAAGAAAAGTTAAGGAATGTGGACTGACTGACTGACTTTATCACACTAACTCCTAAAATCCTCTCAGCAGCACAGGAACCTGTCTATAGCAGAATGACGCTGTGTGCTGTGTGTCTGGACTATATATAGAGGCTGGGTCACATGCTGCACTGCCCAATCACAGCCATGCCATTAGTAGGCATGGCTGTGATGGCTTCTAAGGGCACACTAGTGAAACTAGAGTCGATTGGCTGCCCTGCAGCTCTTAAAAAGGCGCCAATACATCGCTGAACACCGGACCCGAACATACAGCCAATAGTTCGGGTTCGGGTCCGGGACCCGGATACCCAAAAGTCCGGTACGGACCCGAACTTTACAGTTCGGGTTTGCTCAACCCTAATAATGGATTGTGTCTGCCATGTAAAGGGGAATTTGGATTTGGATTTGGATACATTGGAGGTTGGTAGTGAAATATTTTAAGGTGTAGAATTTAGAGAAGTTAATTTGTAAATTGGACAGTACTTTATAATGGGCAAAGTCCCTGAGTAAGTTGGGAATGGTAAGGTGCGGTTCAGACTAGATAAATATGTCATCTGCAAACGCCGTGATTTTGTGCATTCGTCCCAAGACATCAATTCCTTTAATGTTGTCATTAGCCCGTAAAGAGGGGTTCTAGGGAGAGAATGAATAGCAGCGGTAAAAGCGCGCAGCCTTGTCTGGTACTTTAGGAGCATGTGACAAATGAGCGGTGTGGATTCTTTACTGGTCTTCAGACACTTTGAAAAGAAGGTTTTAAACTGACCTCTTTTCCCTACATATTTTTGTCTGACATTACAGTTGAGTTTAGGTTTCCTTAGCCACGTGACATCCCCATTAGTATTAGTTCTCAAAATACTGTACCTATTGAGACAGCATTATTATTATTATTATTATTATTATTCACGATTCATATAGTGCCAACAGTTTACGCAGAGTTTTACAATGTAGAGGGGGGTCAGCACAATTACAGTACTGTTCAATACAGAAGGGACAGGAGGGCCCTGCTTGTAGAGCAGGGGTCTCAAACTGGTGGCCCTCCAGCTGTTGTGAAACTACAAGTCCCGTAAGGCATTGCAAGGCTGCCAGTTACAAGCATGACCCCTACAGACATAAGCATGATGGGACTTGTAGTTCTGAAACAGCTGGAGGGCCGCCTGTTTGAGACCCCTGTTGTAGAGCTTACATTCTAAAGGGAGAGGGTGGTATAAAAGGTAATAGATGCAGGGAGGCTCGGGGACAGTTGTTAGGTGGGTGTGGGATAGGCTTCCCTGAATAAGTGAGTTTTCAGGGATCTCCTAAAGGTGGACAGGTTAGGGGCTGATCGGATATACCGGGGCAGGCAATTCCAGAGGATGGGAGAGGCTATGGAGAAGTCCAGAAGACGAGCAGGATAGGAGATAACAAGGGAGCTAAAGAGCAGGAGGTCCTGGGAGGAGCGGAGGGGACGATTTGGAGTTTCATTTATGGAATTCTATGGAATTTATTTTAATTTCATTATGGAATTTCCAGACCAGGTCGTCTATACTTTAGTGACTCTATCAATTTTATATTTTCATATCATTTCTATTCTTTCCCATTTCTCTACTTCAGAGGCATATTTCTTAATATGACAACACTTAATTCCTCTAACAAACTAATCCCCAAGTGTTGTGTTATCTTACCTGTTTACTGCATTACTATAGCTGTATCTTATTGTGCCACTTATACTGCAATAGCCCTGGAATATAAACCTTGTATTACGCCTCATAAAATTTCTATTCTGTCCTAAAAACTGTCAATAAAAATATATTACACACTACATTTAAACCATTATTGTTTTAAAAAAAATTTTGTGTTAGTTTTGTGGGATGTGGCTAAACTGTAATCTCATGAGTAACCATTTTGTTTCCATTAAAACCCTCTCAATATCCTGCAGGTTGGACATTGAAGAGTATAAAAACATATTGATGATGATCTTAGCTATCGATAGGATTAACAAGGACCCCGATCTTCTGCCCAATATTACCCTGGGCTATCATATATTTGATACTTGTAATGACCCAATTAATATTTTGGGATATGCCACAAAGATATTGTCTGGAGAAAAAAAGGCTCCTAACTATTACTGGAAGGGACACGGAGAAGTGGCTGGTTTTATTGGTAACAGTGAATTCTATTCAAATAATGCGCTGTCTCAGTTACTTAGTCTGTATCGGTATACACAGGTAAGTGATCACTGCAATATATTATGTATGTAATATGGTGTGTCCAATAGATGTTTTTTTTTTCTAGTCTTACTTTTCTAGAATGAGTACTGTTCTGTCTCAAGGACATTCAGCTAAACCATTCTTATCCCATAAACATGATACCATATTTCTTCGATCACAGTTTATTGGAACAAGCTAGGTGAAACTACAAATAACAAGAATAAACCTTGATAAGTACAATATCCCATAAATTTAGCATACATTTCAAAGACAAATATACACAGTGCAATATGAGACAGTAAACACTTACTTTTTAAGTTCAATAAGGAATGATGATAAGAGATTGAAACAAGACATCTTGCAGTCTTGAAAGCATGGTGAATGTGTCTCTTCCTGTGAGACTTTACCCAGAATACCTTGCCTTCCAAGTACTTCCTAGGTTATAAACTTTAATAATAAAATGTACACAACAGAAACAATACCAAAAAGGGACTCTAGATGGCGCCTACGCTCTGCAAATGATTCCTATAGAAAATAACAACATTAAATGTCATTTACAACAACACAAATGCAGATAATCAGAATATATACATCTGATGGGCAGAACACTCCCCGCCTGACGTCAAGTGACGTCACTAACAGAGTCCTCCGTAGAAAGTAACAGAACAAGTTCAGTCACTGGTCTTAAGAACACTTTGGCCTCATTCTGTTGAAAGGTCTTGACCTCAACCTTACGGACAAGATTATCTTTACTTGGCAGTACCTTGGTGACTAGACCTAAATGCCACATGTTCCTTAGTGTCTGGCAATCTCTCATGAGCACAACATCACCAAGTTTAAGATTAGGTTTTTCTGAGTGCCACTTCCTCCTTAGTTGAAGAGTAGATGTGTATTGCTCCCTCCACCGACTCCAGAAGGTATTGGCAAGAGTTTGAACTTGTCTCCATTGACGCTTGTAAAGGTCCTTCTCACAAAACTCTCCAGCTGGAGTACCTACAAGACCAGTCTTTTGCGTGAGCAACATGGTAGGTGTGAGAACCATTGGATCTTCAGAGTCACTTGAAATTGAAGTTAAGGGTCTGGCGTTAATGATGGCTGTAACCTCTGCCATAAATGTCACTAAACACTCGTGAGTAAGCCTTGCAGTTCCTACTTGTAGAAAGATAGAGTCAAGAATTGTGCGGGCTATGCCTATCATCCTCTCCCACACACCTCCCATGTGAGAAGAGTGAGGTGGATTGAAGATCCACGTGCAGTCTTGCTTACTCAAATACCTTTTTACACTGGGGATGTCCAAGTTGGAAGGAAGTTGCAGTTCTTTCACTGCTCCTACAAAGTTAGATCCTCTGTCAGAGCGAATGAGTTTCACTGGGCCTCGGATTGCAATGAAACGTCTAAGAGCATTAATGAAACTTGAAGTGTCCATTGACTCAATCACTTCAATGTGAACAGCTCGTATGGACATGCAAACGAATATGACTGCCCAGCGTTTACTGTTTGAGTGTCCCCCTTTGGTGTACCGGGTGGCAACAGACCAGGGACCAAAGACATCAAGTCCAATATTAGTGAAAGGCGGATCCATGCTAAGCCTGTCAGATGGTAGATTGGCCATCTTTTGTGTCTGTAACATTCCCGAAGCTTTCGACAGATAACGCACTTGAAGAGGAACTTACACATCTTTTGGCTCCGACTATCCAAAGTCCAGCAGCTCTTAGAGCTCCTTCAGTAAACAGTCGGCCCTGGTGTTTAGTTAGGTCATGGTAGTGTTGAATAAGTAAATAGGCAATATGATGGTGACCAGGAATCACTAAAGGATGTTTCTCTAAGAACTCTAACTTGCCTTCTTTTAAACGGCCTCCTACTCTCAACATGCCATTTTCATCAAGGATTGGATCAAGTTTCTTTAAAACACTGTCTTTAGGAACAGGTTTGTGATTGACAATACAATCGATCTCTTTGGCAAAGACTTCTCTCTGTACAACAGATATTAACCAGTTTTTAGACTGTTCTAGGTCAGTTGCTGAGTAGACTTTCCTACAGTGGTGCCAACTCCTGCAACCGTCATGAGTTGGTGGTTGTTTTTTGTAAGACTGAGCTATGTGGATTAAGCAAGTGATAGCTCTAACTAGTGACCTCCAGGTGGAGAACCTGCTGAAACGGTGGGTTTTAAACTGGTTGAGAGATGTTGTTGTGACTGCAGTAGAAACCTGAGGGCGAATTTCCTGATCCTTGTCTGCATCTATCAGGTCAAACGTGGTGAGGTCATTATTGTTACAGTCAGGACTGCGTAGAAAGGTGGGACCTGTGAACCACAAAGTACTTTTAAGGCGACTGGCCACTACAGATCTGGTCGCTAGGTCTGCAGGGATTATAGTCTGTAGGCACAAAATGCCATTGCTCTGGGCGGGTGGATCTCCTTATTCTCAACACTCTGTTATTGACATAGACGTAGAAACGCCTAGTTTCATTATGGATGTAACCCAGAACTACTTTACTGTCTGTGTAGAACTCAGCTTCCTGGATTTCTAAGTTGGTCTCTGTTGCTATTAGTTCAGCTAGCTCTGTAGCCAATACTGCAGCACAAAGTTCCAGCCTGGGTATGGTGTGTTCCGGCAGTTGTGCAAGTTTTGCTTTTCCCATTACAAACCCTGTGTGGCATTGTCCTTTAGTGTCTATGGTTTTCAGGTAAGCTACAGCAGCAATTGCTTTAACAGAAGCATCCAAAAACACAAAGTCTTTGCATCTGAACATCTGCAGATGACAGAGGTGCATATGGGCGTGGAATTTTAAGATTGGATAGCGCTGTTAGCGAGTCCTTCCACTCTAACCATAGGTTCTTCCTGTCGGTGGGGAGAGGGTGGTCCCAATCTAGCGACTCACAGGTTAAGTCTCTGAGTAGTGCCTTACCCTGGATGGTGACAGGTGCTGCAAAGCCTAAATGATCGTATAGGCTGTTTATGGTAGACAGGACACCTCTACGGGTAAAGGGTTTTTCCTCTGTGTTTACTTGGAAAGTGAAGGTGTCAGATCTCAAATCCCAAAGCAAACCAATGCTGCGTTGCATGGGAAGTGAGTCTGTGCCTAGATCTAAGTCCTTTAACTCGTTGGAATGGTCTTGGACAGGAAAGGCTTCTAAAACTTCTCTACTGTTGGAAGCAATCTTGTGGAGCCTTAAGTTGGAACACGCAAGCATTGCCTGAGGTCTTTTGAGGAGACTGATTGCGGCTTCATTTGTGGGTAGTGATTTCAAGCAATCGTCTACATAGAAATCCTTGTCCACAAATTGTCTGACATCTGACCCATACTCTGACTCTCTCACTCTAGCAGAGTGTCTGAGGCCATATATAGCAACTGCAGGGGAAGGGCTGTTGCCAAATATGTGCACCTTCATGCGGTATTCTGTGATGTCTCCAGAGGGGTTGTTGTCCCTGAACCAGACAAACCTCAGCAAGTTTCGGTGTTCTTCCTTAACAAGAAAGCAATAAAACATTTGTTGTATGTCTGCCATGAATGCGACTGAATCCTTGCGGAAGCGGAGAAGTACTCCTAATAGTCTGTTGTTGAGGTCAGGGCCAGAAAGAAGGACATCATTTAGAGAGACACCTTCATGCTTGGCGCTGGAATCAAATACCACTCTAATCTGCCCTGGCTTCTTAGGGTGATAGACCCCAAATATGGGTAAGTACCAACATTCTTCTGAGTCTTTGAGGTCTGGAGCTACCTCAGCATGGCCATTTTGGAATATTTTGCCCATGAAGGAAAAGAAATGTTCTCTCATCTCTGGTTTCCTTTGCAGATTGTGTCTTAAGGAAGTGAGGCGTTTATATGTTAGTTCCCTGTTGTTAGGCAAACGTTGTCTTTGTGGCCTAAAGGGAAGAGGTGCTACCCAGTTATTAGTCACGTCTTTCTCCATACTGCTTTCCATAACCTCTAGGAAGATCCTATCTGTAGTATATTATATCTAATATATATATATGTATACATATATATATATTATATATATACATATTTATTATATGTAGTGTTTTTATTTAGGCATTCTAAAGACAAGTTTATTCTAGGCATGCCACTTTGGTAGCTGTTAATATAATTGCGCATATTAAAAGAGGGTTTGTTGGTCAAAGGACAAATGGCCAGACCAGACTTACTCCACATACCAAAGGGGAACAGATAATGATTATCTTAATCTAATCTGAAAGACCAGGCCAGATATAAGTTGACAATGTTATCTGTTACCCTTTGATGTGTAAATCTTATGCAAGTTGTGTGTGTGAGGAATAGCCTTTTAACCTAGTATTTACTGATGGTAATTAGAATTGAGGGGGGTATTCATGGTAAACATTTGGTTGACCCCCCCCCCCAGTGTCAGATCAGTATATGAGAAGACAGGCAGGTTGTCAGCTAGTCTAGAGAAAGATGGTCTGAGAGAAGAAGGCATAGGTACAAGAGGAAATATTCGTTGTCATGAACTCTGTTGGATTTTGCCATCTGTAATAATGTTCTGTTTTGGAAGTCAATAAAATCTCTCTCTGGGAGAATCGGGTTTTGCTGCGGAGACAATACTTTTATTAATAACTATATTCCATCTACGAGGAACGACGATTATATTAGATCACTACATTGGTGCAGTTCAAGCGACCAGAAGAGCATTTTCAGGACTTAACAGAAGTCGGTGGTGAAAACAATGAAAACAATCCTGTGAGTTGGACAGAAGTCTGATGGAGACCCAAGACCTGTGCTGTGACTCTAACGTCTGGTTGTGACATAAGAGAGTCTGATCTACAAAATCAAAGTTTGGAACCCCAGAATTATTCTCTGGAGACTGGAAACGTCTGGAAAAGTCACGTCTTTCTCCATACTGCTTTCCATAACCTCTAGGAAGATCCTATCTGTAGTATATTATATCTAATATATATATATGTATACATATATATATATATTATATATATACATATTTATTATATGTAGTGTTTTTATTTAGGCATTCTAAAGACAAGTTTATTCTAGGCATGCCACTTTGGTAGCTGTTAATATAATTGCGCATATTAAAAGAGGGTTTGTTGGTCAAAGGACAAATGGCCAGACCAGACTTACTCCACATACCAAAGGGGAACAGATAATGATTATCTTAATCTAATCTGAAAGACCAGGCCAGATATAAGTTGACAATGTTATCTGTTACCCTTTGATGTGTAAATCTTATGCAAGTTGTGTGTGTGTGAGGAATAGCCTTTTAACCTAGTATTTACTGATGGTAATTAGAATTGAGGGGGGTATTCATGGTAAACATTTGGTTGACCCCCCCCCCCCCAGTGTCAGATCAGTATATGAGAAGACAGGCAGGTTGTCAGCTAGTCTAGAGAAAGATGGTCTGAGAGAAGAAGGCATAGGTACAAGAGGAAATATTTGTTGTCATGAACTCTGTTGGATTTTGCCATCTGTAATAATGTTCTGTTTTGGAAGTCAATAAAATCTCTCTCTGGGAGAATCGGGTTTTGCTGCGGAGACAATACTTTTATTAATAACTATATTCCATCTACGAGGAACGACGATTATATTAGATCACTACATTGGTGCCGTTCAAGCGACCAGAAGAGCATTTTCAGGACTTAACAGAAGTCGGTGGTGAAAACAATGAAAACAATCCTGTGAGTTGGACAGAAGTCTGATGGAGACCCAAGACCTGTGCTGTGACTCTAACGTCTGGTTGTGACATAAGAGAGTCTGATCTACAAAATCAAAGTTTGGAACCCCAGAATTATTCTCTGGAGACTGGAAACGAAGAAAAGGACTGCATCGTGTACCAGAAGACGTGAGCTGGAAGCTGAAGGAGTAATTAATGCGGTGAGTAAAATATTTCTCTTTTTAAATTATTAATAATATAGTAAAAATGCTTACTCAGTGTAAAGCTAGTGTCAGTTCTGATAAAGTTAACAGATGGGTGTTAAAATGTATTAAGCGTCATGGTGGTCCTTATGAAGTGCCAGAAAAATATAAGCAGACATGGACTATGATGAATGAATTTTTAGAAAAAAATGTTTTTGAGAGCAAAATTTCAGAAAGTAAAAGAAAAGGTTGTATTGTACAGGGCTTGTTATCTTGCTGTTTAACAATGGAAAGTTCGTTGAAGGATAAGGTTGAGGAAATTACCCAGTTACAGAGTGCAGTTGATAATAGCAACAAGGTTTGTCAGAGGTTACAAAACCAATCAGAATCTGAGACTGTAAATTTAAAATTGCATGCAGTCACCATTGGGGAAGCTCTGCTTGAGAAGTCTAAACGTTGTAATGAATTATCAGAGGAAAATGAGAGATTGAAATTAAGAATTATGGAATTAGAGAAGAGATCTCAGGAATGCAGATATGCATCGAATCGTGGATTCAGCAATCTGCAGCAAAATGCAAATACAAACATTCTATCAAATGAAACAGAACCTCATATTAAATCTGATAATTCATTGCCAGCTGCACCCACTGTGACCACCACAGTTTATAACAACAATAATAATACAGGTGAAGTTAAGCTTGTAATGAAGCCTTTGAAACCAAAAGAATTAGATGCAATTCTTAAAGAAATAGGAATGATTCCCTGCCATGATTTAAACAGATTTTTAAAATGGTTTTGTGACTTGCAGAATGTCAGAGATATGTACAATCTCAACCCATCTGATTTAGACAGAGTTATGCAACATTCTATAGGAAATAGTCTTTGGGTGAGAATTAAGCAGATCTGTACTCAGCCAATGAGGACAAGGGACATATTGATGGAATTGTTATGTGTTTTGTATGGTGTACGTTCTGATGTTACTGTTCATGGGAAGATCAAACAAATGAAAAGTGAATCTCCCTACGAACTGTCAGAAAGAATAAAATCTATTATGGAAATATTGGTCAGTAATAATCTTGCATTTGAGCATGGTGGCTTGTTACATATGAGTATATTTCTACATGCTTTGCATGAAGATATTAGACAAAATATTTTACTAGTTACCCCAAATCCTCATGATTTAAAAGACGTATTGTTGAAAGCAGACAATTTATGGAGAAAGTCAAATGAGCAAGCTGTCAAGATTGATTTAGCCACATTGTTTAGGACAAATACTGAACATAAAGATCAAAAGATAATGTCTTATGATAACAATCAAAGAGGAGACACCAGGTCAAATATAGGTGATATTGATATGAAAAACAGAGCTGACCAAAATCATAATAAAAAGGTATCTAAGGCTTGGATACCGTTTTCTCAGTTAAAACAGAAATATGACCACCTAAAGATTGAGTATGATAAGATGAAAATGGAACATTACACATTGCTGGGACAGCTAAACAGATTACATTATCCAGATCTGTTTTTGAATACAAGTGACATTTCTCTAACAGTGGGGGTGGTTTAGTTTCAACCTGGGGATGTGTAAATAGTCCTTTGTTTTAACTTTAAAGAATGTTTAAGGATCTTGCTAATTAGTTTTGTTGGAGAGTTTTTTTGTCTTTCAGATATATTGAAGATACTGCATCTGCATAGCATGTGAACTGCAAGCTGAAATTTCTGGCTAGTGGGGGAGAAACACTGAATAAACAATATCATGGACTCTCTCAATATTCATCAAGCAATTTACTTTTTTTTTTTGACTTTTTGACTTGGACAATGGACTTTTCCCTATATTTTATTTTTTATTTTTCACCCTTTCCCATTTTTATTCATCAAGCCCTATTTTTTATTTTTATTTTTCACCCTTTTCCATTTTTATTTTTATTTTTTATTTTATTATGTTTTATTTCTTGAACTTTATCTTAAAACCAGAGCGAAACATTTAAACCTAAAATAATTTTCGTGTTACATAACATGTTGCATATTACATATTGCATATTGATCAATATATTTGACATCTAAGGTGAGATGCTGCACAATGGCTTGGCATAGCATAAATTATAGTATGTTGGGTGGTTTTCCTAAATTTATAAGAGGGGTGAGTGAAATTCATCACTCCAGTCATGATTTGAAACTTTGTTGAATAAGTCATTGATAATATGCTAAAGGCTATGACGTATATGGATGAAAAAGACATAACTTTACTGGCAAGATTTTCCACTGCTGCTTTGTCTGGATAGAAGATCTGATAAACGCTGATGTCAAGCTGATTCTATCTGAAAGTGGGGGATTATATATGGATTATATGGATATATGGATTATAGATTGGTATATAGATTGTTATACCATTCAGGTGGAATTATGGACTGAATGATTCAAGTAACTGCTCTATTATGGAGGCAATGAGGAGTCGGCCTACAGCAAATTACAAAGTACAGCAATAGCTGTTTTTTTCAGCCGTATCCAAACCTTTTGAACTTGAAAGTGAGAGCTGGTACATGGATGGTTCTTCTTACTATAAAGATGGAAGTAGAATTTCGGGATTTGCTGGTGTTTGTGCAAAAGCATCTTTAAGAAAATGAAAACCTTGAGCCTGGAGAGGAATCCTGGATTTATGTGGATCGGAGCTCCCAGCACACCAAGCACACCAAGTCTACTTTCATTGAGAGATGTGATGAAGTTGGAAATTGAAGAATGAACTGCGACATCAGCTCGTTTTTGTGCAATATTCAAGATCTTGATGTGATATAATAAGGCCTAACAGCGATATGGGCCAAGGATGTGTACCAAACCCTTTTCAAGTCATGGTCTAAAGCTATATTATCTAATGACTTTTTCATGGGGATATTTTAGAGGCTGGTGAAGAGAGATGTAACCAGTTTCAACTTTATATTTCATATGAGCCATTGTGAAGCATCCAATACCTCAAGTCGGTAATGCTATGTTTGTTGCTTGATTTATGGGTCAGTTCTAGTAGTTAGAACGACCCAAGTGGGGGTATATGTAGTATATTATATCTAATATATATATATATGTATACATATATATATATTATATATATACATATTTATTATATGTAGTGTTTTTTATTTAGGCATTCTAAAGACAAGTTTATTCTAGGCATGCCACTTTGGTAGCTGTTAATATAATTGCGCATATTAAAAGAGGGTTTGTTGGTCAAAGGACAAATGGCCAGACCAGACTTACTCCACATACCAAAGGGGAACAGATAATGATTATCTTAATCTAATCTGAAAGACCAGGCCAGATATAAGTTGACAATGTTATCTGTTACCCTTTGATGTGTAAATCTTATGCAAGTTGTGTGTGTGAGGAATAGCCTTTTAACCTAGTATTTACTGATGGTAATTAGAATTGAGGGGGGTATTCATGGTAAACATTTGGTTGACCCCCCCCCCCCAGTGTCAGATCAGTATATGAGAAGACAGGCAGGTTGTCAGCTAGTCTAGAGAAAGATGGTCTGAGAGAAGAAGGCATAGGTACAAGAGGAAATATTCGTTGTCATGAACTCTGTTGGATTTTGCCATCTGTAATAATGTTCTGTTTTGGAAGTCAATAAAATCTCTCTCTGGGAGAATCGGGTTTTGCTGCGGAGACAATACTTTTATTAATAACTATATTCCATCTACGAGGAACGACGATTATATTAGATCACTACACTATCCTCAATGGACATTGCTACCTGGTTGTCTTCCTTTGTTCTCCTGAACACTGAGTGTCCTAAGTCGCTTTGGTCATTGTCATAGGTATTGCTGTCACAGAGGGGACTTAGGAAAGGAAGAGATACAGGGTTGTTGTGAGGTAGCTCCTTTATGAGGATGTGATTTTGACAGGGTTGGAAAAGAGAAGGACGACCATTCTCGAGGGTACTAGTGAGCAGATTATTAACAGATGCCGGTTTGTGTGCACCTCCCAGGCAAACATCACCTATAATGACCCACCCAAGATCCAGTTTTTGGGCATATGGAGCACTTTTAGGACCGTTGATCAGTTTCCTTACTTTGTGGACTTGCAAGATATCCCTCCCTAGGAGTAAGATTATCTGAGCCTGATCATCAAGTTCTGGTATGAGATGTGCTATGTGCTTCAAGTGAGTCTGGTGAGCTGCTGCGTCTGGTGTGGGAATCTCTGATCTGTTGTCTGGCATCTGGTTGCACTCTATTATGGTCGGTAAGGGTAGGCATGTCTTACCATCCAAAGATTCAATTTGTAGGCCGTCAGCTCTTCTCCCTCCGTTTCCACTGTACCTGCACAAGTCCTAAGGGAGTAGGGGCTGCTCGGGCCTTTAAGGTTTAGAATGTCAAAAAATACAGGTCTGGCTAGTGACTTATTACTCTGATCATCCAAAATGAATGTGGTATCTGTACTAGAGTCTTTGGTCTCCCTGCCTTGCTCCTTGTCACCATGGACAGGTGGGAAGGTTCTTGGAGTAGGCTTTGGGTGTAAAGCTGTGTGGTGCTCTGTGCTGTCACACTGACCTTACAGTCCTTGGCGAAGTGTGTAGACGAAGAGCAGCACTTGTAACAGATGTTGTTCTCTTTGAGAAAAGCTTTGCGGTCCTGGATGGTCTTTGTCCTGAAGGCTCTGCATTTCAGAAGAGGATGTGGCATCTTATGTAGAGGGCAGAACTTCATAGGGTCATTGTCTTGATCCTCTGGCTGAGACTCTGCAAATCTGTGGGAAGAAATGTTAGTTTTGTGCACTGCTACTGGAGCCCTGAGTTGCTTAGGGCCAGCAGAAGTGATGTAAGACACTGGAAAAATGAAGCTGGGGTCATCTTTCGTTCCTGCTTGTCTGTCTACAAAGTCCACAAACTCACTAAATGGTGGAAAGGGCACATTGTGTTTCCGTTTGTAGTTACAGCCATGAGCAATCCATCTTTCGTGTAACTCATAAGGAAGTTTTTGAGCTAAGGAGTTAATACCTCTAGCAGAGTCGAGATAAGAAAGGCCAGGTAAGTCACCTTCCGCTTTAGCAACTTGTAACTCCATACATAGGTCACTGAATTCTCTGAGTCTTTGGTAGCCTCTGCTAGGTATTTTTGGGAAGTCTTCTATCCTTTTAAACAGTGTACTCTCTATAGCCTCTGGTGAGCCATAACATCTATCCAGTCTGATCCAGATTTTTGTAAGGCCTATCTCAGGGTGGTTTATATTAATGTCTCTGATCCTTTTGGCGTGTTCGGCAGAATCATTGCCAAGCCACTTTACAAGGAGTTCTATCTGTTGTCTGCAAGATAGATCTAGACCTTGGATAACACTCTGGAAAGAGGATCGCCACGCCCTGTAGTGTTGAGGGCGATCACTAAATTTGGCAAAACCTTGGGTAACTAACTCGCGTTTGGCCAGGAACTTGGCAAAGTCTACAGTAGCCTGATTGGCATTGGGGTAGGCTGCTGGTGTATTGTGGTGCGGTGTAAAGGCATACCTGATAGAAGTCTCTTCTTTAGGCTCTCTGGGCTCAAACTTGCATACGGTTGGCAGTTCGTACCGGCTCGTTGCATACACCTTTGGAGTGAAGACAGGTGTTTGATGTTTGTATGAAGGTTGAGTACCTTGTGGAGTAGAAGGTTTGGAACGTCTGGAACACTGTCAGATTTTTCTTGCCTGGAAGACGAAAGAGCTCAGCAAGAGGCATCTCGTTCCACTGCCAGCTTCTCCATGTTAGCTTCTAAGTAGGGATGGGCCCGGTGCTCGATGCGAACCCACGTTCGCATCGAGCACCGGGCGTTCGCTCGCTCGGCGAGCCCAGAACTATTTTGGCCGCTCGCATCACGTTCGTGTGATGCGAGCGGCCCCGCAATGCATTGCGGCCGGCGCGGCCGACGCAGTGCATTGCTGGCTGATGATTGGCCAAGCATGCACTGTGACCCCGCATGCTTGGCCAATCACTGCCCCGGAAACTCGAAGAGCCATAATTGGCTACAGGCAGGACGCCTGTAGCCAATTACAGCTCAGGGGCTGTAGTACACGCCCCCCCCTATAAAAGGCCGCCACGCCGTCTGCGCCGGTCACATGCTGTTCCGGCGCAGATTGAGCAGGCTGATTCTGTGACACTCTGCTCGATTTAGTTAGGTAGAGAGATTCACTTACAGAAATTGAGTTAGATAGATTCAGTTACAAAGATTGATTGAGAAAGAGGGGCTTGTAGTGTGTTCGTGGCAGGCAGGCAGAGCTCCTATATTTTGTTACCAGAAGCACCTATAGGACTTGTAGTGTGTTCGTGGCAGGCAGGCAGAGCTCCTATATTTTGTTACCAGAAGCACCTATAGGACTTGTAGTGTGTTCGTGGCAGGCAGGCAGAGCTCCTATATTTTGTTCCCAGAAGAACCTATAGGACTTGAAGTGTGTTAGTCCCATCACACACACAGAGCTATATTTTCTTCCCAGAAGCACCTATAGGACTTGAAGTGTGTTAGTCCCATCACACACACAGAGCTATATTTTGTTCCCAGAGGCACCTATAGGACTTGAAGTGTGTTAGTCCCATTACACACACAGAGCTATATTTTCTTCCCAGAAGCACCTATAGGACTTGAAGTGTGTTAGTCCCATCACACACACAGAGCTATATTTTTGTTCCCAGAAGCACCTATAGGACTTGAAGTGTGTTAGTCCCATTACACACACAGAGCTATATTTTCTTCCCAGAAGCACCTATAGGACTTGAAGTGTGTTAGTCCCATTACACACACAGAGCTATATTTTCTTCCCAGAAGCACCTATAGGACTTGAAGTGTGTTAGTCCCATCACACACACAGAGCTATATTTTGTTCCCAGAAGCACCTATAGGACTTGAAGTGTGTTAGTCCCATCACACACACAGAGCTATATTTTGTTCCCAGAAGCACCTATAGGACTTGAAGTGTGTTAGTCCCATTACACACACAGAGCTATATTTTCTTCCCAGAAGCACCTATAGGACTTGAAGTGTGTTAGTCCCATCACACACACAGAGCTATATTTTGTTCCCAGAAGCACCTATAGGACTTGAAGTGTGTTAGTCCCATCACACACACAGAGCTATATTTTGTTCCCAGAAGCACCTATAGGACTTGAAGTGTGTTAGTCCCATTACACACACAGAGCTATATTTTCTTCCCAGAAGCACCTATAGGACTTGAAGTGTGTTAGTCCCATCACACACACAGAGCTATATTTTGTTCCCAGAAGCACCTATAGGACTTGAAGTGTGTTAGTCCCATCACACACACAGAGCTATATTTTCTTCCCAGAAGCACCTATAGGACTTGAAGTGTGTTAGTCCCATCACACACACAGAGCTATATTTTGTTCCCAGAAGCACCTATAGGACTTGAAGTGTGTTAGTCCCATTACACACACAGAGCTATATTTTCTTCCCAGAAGCACCTATAGGACTTGAAGTGTGTTAGTCCCATTACACACACAGAGCTATATTTTCTTCCCAGAAGCACCTATAGGACTTGAAGTGTGTTAGTCCCATCACACACACAGAGCTATATTTTGTTCCCAGAAGCACCTATAGGACTTGAAGTGTGTTAGTCCCATCACACACACAGAGCTATATTTTGTTCCCAGAAGCACCTATAGGACTTGAAGTGTGTTAGTCCCATCACACACACAGAGCTATATTTTGTTCCCAGAAGCACCTATAGGACTTGAAGTGTGTTAGTCCCATTACACACACAGAGCTATATTTTCTTCCCAGAAGCACCTATAGGACTTGAAGTGTGTTAGTCCCATCACACACACAGAGCTATATTTTGTTCCCAGAAGCACCTATAGGACTTGAAGTGTGTTAGTCCCATCACACACACAGAGCTATATTTTGTTCCCAGAAGCACCTATAGGACTTGAAGTGTGTTAGTCCCATCACACACACAGAGCTATATTTTCTTCCCAGAAGCACCTATAGGACTTGAAGTGTGTTAGTCCCATCACACACACAGAGCTATATTTTGTTCCCAGAAGCACCTATAGGACTTGAAGTGTGTTAGTCCCATTACACACACAGAGCTATATTTTCTTCCCAGAAGCACCTATAGGACTTGAAGTGTGTTAGTCCCATCACACACACAGAGCTATATTTTGTTCCCAGAAGCACCTATAGGACTTGAAGTGTGTTAGTCCCATCACACACACAGAGCTATATTTTGTTCCCAGAAGCACCTATAGGACTTGAAGTGTGTTAGTCCCATCACACACACAGAGCTATATTTTGTTCCCAGAAGAACCTATAGGACTTGAAGTGTGTTAGTCCCATCACACACACAGAGCTATATTTTGTTCCAGAAGCACCTATAGGACTTGAAGTGTGTTAGTCCCATCACACGCACAGAGCTATATTTTCTTCCCAGAAGCACCTATAGGACTTGAAGTGTGTTAGTCCCATCACACACACAGAGCTATATTTTGTTCCCAGAAGCACCTATAGGACTTGAAGTGTGTTAGTCCCATTACACACACAGAGCTATATTTTCTTCCCAGAAGCACCTATAGGACTTGAAGTGTGTTAGTCCCATCACACACACACAGCTATATTTTCTTCCCAGAAGCACCTATAGGACTTCTAGTGTGTTAGTGGCATCACACAGAGCTCCTCTATTTTCTTCTCAGCAGCACCCACAGGACTTCTAGTGTGTTAGTGGCATCACACAGAGCTCCTCTATTTTCTTTGCAGAAGCACCCACAGGACTTCTAGTGTGTTAGTGGCATCACACAGAGCTCCTCTATTTTCTTTGCAGAAGCACCCATAGGACTTCTAGTGTGTTAGTGGCATCACACAGAGCTCCTATATATTCTTCTCAGCAGCACCCACAGGACTTCTAGTGTGTTAGTGGCATCACACAGAGCTCCTCTATTTTCTTTGCAGAAGCACCCACAGGACTTCTAGTGTGTTAGTGGCATCACACAGAGCTCCTCTATTTTCTTTGCATAAGCACCCACAGGACTTCTAGTGTGTTAGTGGCATCACACAGAGCTCCTCTATTTTCTTTGCAGAAGCACCCATAGGACTTCTAGTGTGTTAGTGGCATCACACAGAGCTCCTATATTTTCTTCTCAGCAGCACCCACAGGACTACCGACTACAATGGCTGGAAGACCGCCAAGGGGAGGCAGAGCGTGCAGAGCCAAGAACACAGGGCAGGCAGGCTCTGTTTCTAGTGGACGTGGCCGTGGACGTGGACGTGGTCGTGCATCGTCATCAGCACGTGGCCATGGGACACGCGCGTCTTTGTTTTCGGCAGCTGGACATGTGGAGCCGCATCATGCTGAAGGCTTGGTAGAATGGACAAAGCCCTCCTCATCCTCCTCATCCTCTCTCACCCAGGCTCAGGGTACTGACAGAGCATCATCAGCCACCCCTTCCCTAGACCCACCATGTCCTCCTGAGGAGTCCCCCCGAACTCTTTGAGCACAGTGTTGGGTACATGCTCCAGGAGGATGCCCAACGATTCGAAGGCTCGGATGACGATACCCAGCTTGAGGAATCTGGCAGTACTGTTCCACCAGCTGCAGCTTACTGCCAGGTTTGCTCTAGTGGTGAAGAGGGAGGGGATGATGAGGTCACTGACTCCACGTGGGTGCCTCAAGGGAGAGAGGATGAGGAGGAGGACGAGGAGGAGGAGGATGCGGCGTCACATGTCCAACGAGGCAGGATGCCCCCTGGAGGCCAGGTAGAGGCCAGCACAGCAACTGTACAACACCGCAGAGCTCCGCCTGTGCAGGGCGCTGCCTCTGCACGTTATCAGAAAAGTTCTTTGGTGTGGGCCTTTTTTGAGACGAGTGCAGCAGATCGCACCACTGCTATTTGCAATATTTGTCTCAAGCGTATCTCGCGTGGCCAAAACATCAGCCGCTTGGGCACGACAAGCATGACCAGACATATGGCGACCTGCCATGCAGCTCGTTGGCAGGCACACATAAAAGACCCACACCAAAGAACTAAGCGGACCTCTCCTTGCTCCTCCTCAGCTGGGATCTCCATCCCCACTACACCTTCAGTCCTCTCTGAAAGCTGCTCTGAGAGGACTGAAGGTGTAGAATTCGGTGTGTCACAACCAAGTACTTGCAGTACACCGACGTCCGATTGCAGCAGGCAAATTTCCCTGCCCCAGCTGCTGGACCGTAGAAAGAAGTACACTCCCAGCCATCCACATGCCCAGCGGTTGAATGCTAGCCTTGCTAAATTGCTAGCACTTCAACTGCTGCCTTTTCAGTTGGTAGACTCGGCCCCCTTCCGTGAGTTTGTTCAATGTGCGGTTCCTCAGTGGCAGGTTCCCAAACGCCACTTTTTCTCGCGGAAGGCGATTCCGTCTCTCTACCGGCATGTGGAGGGCAATGTCCATGCCTCGCTGGACAGGGCGGTCAGCGGTAAGGTGCATATTACCGCTGACTCATGGTCCAGCAGGCATGGACAGGGACGGTACCTTTCTTTCACGGCCCATTGGGTCACTCTATTGGCAGCTGGGAGGGATGCAGGACAAGGTGCAGTAGTGTTGGAGGTTGTTCCGCCACCACGCCTCCAAAACGCGACTACTGCTACTGGTTGTGACACACCTCTCTCCTCCACCCCCTCCTCTTCTTCTTCCTCCAGTGCTCTGTCCTTGGAACCAGCGGTGCTCCGTAGGCGTACAAGGGGCTACGCAAGTACGCAGGCAAAAAGATGCCATGCCGTGCTTGCGCTGGTGTGTTTGGGGGACAGGAGCCACACTGGGCCAGAGGTTCTGGCAGCTCTGCAGGGGCAGGCCGAGAGGTGGTTGACGCCACGTCAGCTTAAGCCAGGAATGGTCGTTTCTGACAATGGCACCAACCTCCTCTCCGCCCTGCGACAGGGGCAGCTCACCCATGTGCCCTGCATGGCTCACGTCCTCAACCTGGTGGTGCAGCGGTTCTTGGGCAGGTTCCCAGGCTTACAGGATGTCCTGAGGCAGGCCAGGAAAGTCTGTGTGCATTTCCGCCGATCTTATAATGCCAGTGCTCGGCTGACTGAGCTGCAAAAGGAGCTGAACCTGCCCAAGAACCGCCTAATATCTGACATGCCCACCAGATGGAACTCAACGTTGGCCATGCTGCAGCGACTGCACACGCAGCAGAGGGCCATCAATGAGTACCTTTGCGACTACGGCACCAGGACAGGGTCAGGGGAGCTTGTTTTTTTTTTTCCCACGTCAGTGGAGCATGATCAGGGATGCATGCACTGTCCTCTCACCATTTGAGGAGGCCACGAGGATGGTGAGCAGTGACAGTGCATGCATCAGTGACACTGTCCCTCTTGTCCACCCGTTGGAGCATACGCTGCGTGGGATAATGGACAGGGCACTTGAGGCAGAACAGAGGCAGGAAGAGGAGGACTTCCTTGCCTCTCAAGGCCCACTTTATCCGGACAGTGTTCCTTCTGTCCCACCCATCACACAGGAAGAGGATGAGGAGGAGGAGGAGGAGGAGGATTGTGTGAGCATGGAGGTGGAGCCTGGCACTCAGCATCAGCAGCAGCAGTCTTTTAGGGATGATGTACAGTCCCAACAAGCCAGTGGACTTGTACGTGGCTGGGAGGAGGTGGCTGGCGATCATGTCATCCTCAGTGACCCAGAAGACTCCGGACCGAATGCCTCAGCTAACCTACGCTGCATGGCCTCCCTGATCCTGCAAAGCCTGCGGAAGGATCCTCGTGTTCTTCGGATCAAGGAGAGGGACCATTACTGGCTGGCCACTCTCCTTGATCCGCGGTACAAGGGTAAGGTTGCGGACCTATCTTGCCGTCGCAGAGGGAGCAGAGGATGAGACATCTCAGGGAGGCCTTGCAGAAAGGTCTGTGCAACGCGTTTCCAGAAACTGGGAGGCTACAAACTCCTGGTCCTGGGCGACGAGTTGCTGAGGCTTCGGTCAGTGGCAGAAGGAGCGGTGGGGAAGGTGGACGTCTGACCGATGCGTTCAGACAATTTTTTAGTCCGCAGCCCCAAGGTATGATCGGTTCCAGCAACCATCGCCAGCGTCTGATATACATGGTGCAGGAATACCTTGGGGCAAGGTCAGACTTGGACACCTTTCCCACCGAAAATCCTCTGGCTTACTGGGTCCTGAGGATGGATCACTGGCCAGAGCTTGCACAGTATGCAATTGAGCTACTGGCCTGTCCTGCCTCCAGCGTTCTTTCCGAACGCACATTCAGTGCTGCTGGAGGATTTGTGACTGATCATAGGGTGCGCCTGTCCACCGCCTCGGTTGATCGACTGACATTCATCAAAATGAATCAGTCTTGGATCACCACCAGCTACCAGGCACCTGAGGCGGATATAACCGAATAATTTTTAATGTCACATCCCTTCAAGACTGCCTATGCTGATGCTGAGTGACTGTCCTCTTATGTTCACTGACTATCCTCTTCCTCCTCCTCAATGATCCATGCCACCACACCAGTGCCTAAGGCACAATTTTTCAGCCCCTGTTTAACAGGGGCGTGTACTTCCAATTTTTAAAAAAAATGCTTCGCAACACGTGTGACTGCTGTGCTCCAAGTACAGTCTCTGTGAGGGGTTGCAGTGTTGTGGCACCAGCACCAGTGCCTAAGGCACAATTTTTCAGCCCCTGTTTAACAGGGGCGGGTACTTACAATTTTTTAAAAAAATGCTTCGCAACACGTGTGACTGCTGTGCTCCAAGTACAGTATCTGTGAGGGCCGGGTTGCAGTGTTGTGGCACCAGCACCAGTGCCTAAGGCACAATTTTTCTGCCCCTGTTTAACAGGGGCGGGTACTTACAATTTTTAAAAAAAAATGCTTCGCAACACGTGTGACTGCTGTGCTCCAAGTACAGTATCTGTGAGGGCCGGGTTGCAGTGTTGTGGCACCAGCACCAGTGCCTAAGGCACAATTTTTCAGCCCCTGTTTAACAGGGCGGGTACTTACAATTTTTTAAAAACATGCTTCGCAACACGTGTGACTGCTGTGCTCCAAGTACAGTATCTGTGAGGGCCGGGTTGCAGTGTTGTGGCACCAGCACCAGTGCCTAAGGCACAATTTTTCAGCCCCTGTTTAACAGGGGCGGGTAATTACAAATCTTGATCTAATAGTTCACAGCAGGGCCCATTCCTGCGCCCACCAAGAGTAACTTACAGGAGGTCTCCAATTTACAAGCCGACCTCAATGCTCTGTCAAATTGGGCGACTATGTGGCAGATGAGGTTTAATGTTGATAAATGTAAAGTTATGCACTTGGGGGCTAAGAATATGCATGCATCATACATGCTAGGGGGAGTACAACTGGGGGAATCCGTAGTGGAGAAGGATCTGGGGGTTTTGGTAGATCATAAACTCAATAATAGCATGCAATGCCAAGCTGCGGTTTCCAAAGCGAGCAAAGTCCTTTCTTGTATTAAGAGAGGTATGGACTCCAGAGAGAGAGATATCATTTTGCCCCTGTTCAAATCATTAGTAAGACCTCATCTGGAATATGCAGTTCAGTTTTGGGCACCAGTTCTCAAAAAGGATATTGGGGAACTGGAGAAAGTGCAGAGAAGGGCAACCAAACTGATAAGAGGCATCAGCTATGAGGAAAGATTAGAGGAACTCAGCTATGAGGAAAGATTAGAGGAACTGAATTTATTCACCCTTGATAAGAGGAGATTAAGGGGGGATATGATCAACATGTATAAATATATAAGGGGTCCATATAGTGAACTTGGTGTTGAGTTATTCACTTTACGGTCAACAAAGAGGACAAGGGGGCACTCTTTACAGTCTTGTGGCAACACCGTCCACCACCAGAGGCCCAATTTTTCTGCCCTGTTCATCAGGTGCTTGCAATTACAAATCTTGATCTAATAACTCACAGCAGGGCCCATTCCTGCGCCCACCAAGAGTAACTGTCCACCACCACCACCACCCCCAAGTGTTCAACAGGTGCATGCAAATCTTGATCTATTAACTCACAGCAGGGCCCATTCCTGTGCCCACCAGTCTTGTGGCTACACCAACATCTAATAGGGCAAATTTCTCAGAGTATATACGCCAGGCCCCTACTTCCAAACATCCAACTTACAAACGACTCCTACTTGCGTGCAAATGGAAAGAGAAAACAGGAAAAAGTATCTCCTCTCTACTGATACTTTATCCAATCCTTGTTTCAATTAAAACCCCACTTTTCCAAAAACATTTGTCATTGGGACGGAAAGTGAGGTGACATGTTCTGAACAGATGTGCAAAGACAGCAGCAAATGTTACAGGGGTTCTTGCTCTCTCTCTTGTTCCATGCGTACTCTTTCTGCTTTTTTTTTTTCACTTTATGCATTTAAAATAGTTTTTAAAAGTTCTTTTTGCATTGATATATGTCCCCTGGGGCAGGACCCGGGTCCCCAAACCTGTTTTATGACATTAACATGCATATTGGCCGTTGTAATTAGCACTTTTGATTTCGAACGTTCGCGTCCATTATAACCCGGGGGTGTTCGGCTCATCCCTACTTCTAAGATAGCTTTTTTCATCTGCAGTTCTTGGTCTGCGAATGCGGCTCTTGTTCCATGCGTACTCTTTCTGCTTTAAGGTGGGCCTTTTCTTTTTTCATCTGCATTTCTTGGTCTGCGAATGCGGCCCTGGCTCTTGCTGCTTCAGCTTTTGAACGGGCGATAGCTGCTGCATTTGCGACAGATGACCTAGATGAGCTTGCTTGTGATCGTGTTTTGTAAGAAGATGTTCTACTGTGAGACATGGCTGCGGGGAAGAAGCTGTCTTGCTGTATAGAGACCGTTCTAGTGTTGGTACTGCTTGACAGAGCGCGTCTCTGTGTAGCGTGGCTGCTTGCTTCGCCTGCCGCAGGCCTGTTTCTTTAAGGCTTCTGACTGTATGGATACTGTGTAGCCCCAGGCTGTACAGACTTCCGAAGTCAGCTTATCTTCCCTTCAGAGGTCAGCTTAAAAATTTCACTGTTCTGTCTCAAGGACATTCAGCTAAATTCTTATCCCATAAACATGATACCATATTTCTTCGATCGCAGTTTATTGGAACAAGCTAGGTGAACCTACAAATAACAAGAATAAACCTTGATAAGTACAATATAATAAAATAAATTTAGCATACATTTCAAAGACAAATATACACAGTACAATATGAGACAGTAAACACTTACTTTTTAAGTTCAATAAGGAATGATGATAAGAAATTGAAACAAGACATCTTGCAGTCTTGAAAGCATGGTGAATGTGTCTCTTCCTGTGAGACTTTACCCAGAATACTTTGCCTTCCAAGTACTTCCTAGGTTATAAACTTTAATAATAAAATGTACACAACAGATACAATACCAAAAAGGGACGCTAGATGGCGCCTACGCTCTGCAAATGATTCCTATAGAAAATAACAACATTAAATGTCATTTACAACAACACAAATGCAGATAATCAGAATATATACATCTGATGGGCAGAACAAGTACAGATCAGAATTAACAGTGCTTTGAAATATGCAAGTGCACAAAACATTGCAACTCAGGGACATTATTCAGTGATCACTATCCTCACAGTCCATTCAGTCCCACCGCTTCTAGTGACTTTAATGACTCTAATTGCTTGAATGAGAGAGCCGTCCAGGTGCCTCAATCCCACCATGTCTCTTTAGTAGGTTCTTTGAGTTGCTTTCTGGTGTTTTGGATCTAGTGCCCAGAATATTAGCTCAACAATCAGGAGCTGTAAGAAAACAATTTGTTTACATCTTCTTTAAGAAGTTGCTTTCAAACTGGTCAGAACTGTATGTAACTGGACATCTACCAACATTACTGTATTGTATGTGCGGGATCTGTACAGGAAATCATTTACCTCAGTAGAGTAGTCAGTGACTTCCTTCACAATTAAGCATCCTCACCAGGTGCCATCATTACTTCCAATTTGGAATCTCACCATCCATAGATGGCGGCTTTAAACAAAGTCTATCCCACACTGTGAATCCCTTGCAGCCTTCATATATAGGGATTGGGGGGGGGGGGGCAGAAGCAGAGGGATCGCAGATCCAAGAAGATAAAGTAGAAGCCAGCACATCAATTTACAAGCAGTAAAAAGCTTGGTTTCCTGAGGCATAACACCAATGAAATGTCGTGGCAGCACAGGGACCCAAACATTGTGGTGAGAAGCAATGCCAAATAGTATGAGAAGTAAATATAGCACAAATTAATTAATCAAGTCACAGCATTTGTGCATGTAAGTAATACACATTGCTGATGATTGAAGCCCCATTTATGAGTAAAAGTCAGGAGGAAATCAATAAGAAATGCTCACACTTGGTGTAGAGTTAGAAATTTTGGTAACATAGAGTTTCCCATTCACACCTCCACTCCACCCGTTAATAGGTAACTCTGAGTGATCACCTGGTGTCATTGTATGGGGCTATTATAGGGCAAGGGCCTACCCCCCTCCCCCAGATTCCTGTGGCTTTTGAATGAAAAGGAAGAGAACCGATAGATCATCATTAATGGAGAAGAAAAAAATAAGGTATCAGTCAATATGCATGGGACATGGTTATCCCATAAGGCAAGCAATAATGGCATTCAGTGCAATTAGTAATGCAAAAAAACGAAAATGTGCAGAACCAAAGGAGAGAGGAAACAATGTGAACAGGAGAACACACAGAGCAATATCATTAAATGTGGGGAAAAAACACAATAACCAAAATAATAATAATAATAAAAAAAAAGTTTTCGAAAATTGAAAAAGGAAGCAAAACCAACAAGAACATGTAGAAAAGATAAGTGGATATACAACATTTTACAAAGTAAAACCTATGTAGGTTTTAGTGAACAAAGAGAGAACAAGACACAATCGACTAGAGTATCAACTGCTCTTTACCAAACAACATTGGTTAAAAAGAAAGATTATACCCCCTTGGGACTTTAATGCAGCTTAATATATACCACACTAGTATATACCACACTAGGGTTGGGCGAACGGTTCGGCCCGAGCATGAGTTTGGGCTGAACATTGGCTGTTCACCCATTCGACGAACACTCAAATTGTCGGGGGCGTTCGACCATTTGATTGGGCCGCCGAACGACCTCAATGCATTGCGCTGACACATAGTGCACTGGAAGCTCTGATTGGCTGAAGCAATGAAAGCTTTGGCCAATCAGGGCAAACAGCACTGTCAGAGCCATGATTGTATACCGTCATAATGACTTCATCCAGTCATGGCTCGTTGCTCTTAGTCCCACCCACAATATAAAACTATTATTTCAATAGCGGTCATTTGCAGTGTGATATTGGCATGGAAAGGAATAGAACAGGGCTCTGTTTAGCGCTACTAGTGAGTTAGTGTGCTATTGTGCTTCTATTGTCAGTGTAGAGTATCAGTTTAGTGTGAATCTAAGCATAGTTGAGTGTGATTGTAGTGTGACAGGGCAGGTTTACTGCAGTATATTTCAATGCATTAGTGCACGTTTAACGAAGTATATTTCAGTGCGTTATTGCACGTTTAACGCAGTATATTTCAGTGCGTTATTGCACGTTTAATGCAGTATATTTCAGTGCAGTATATTTCAGTGCATTTCACTTTAACCACTTGGCTACTGGGCATTTAAACCCCCTTCCTGCCCGACCAATTTTCAACTTTCAACGCTGTCGCACTTTGAATGACAATTGCGCGGTCATGCAACACTGTGCCCAAATGAAATTTTTAGAATTTTTTTTTCACACAAATAGGGCTTTCTTTTGGTGGTATTTAATCACTGCTGGGTTTTTATTTTTTGCTAAAAAATAAAAGAGACCGGAAATTTTGAAAAAAACAAAAAACAAACAGTTTCATAGTTTGTTATAAAATTTTGAAAACATGGAAATGTTTCTCCTTCATTGATGTGTGCTGTTGAGGCTGCACTGATGGGCACTGGTAGGCTGCACTGATAAGGCGGCACTAATGGGCACTGATAGGTGGCAGTGATAAGCACTGATGAGGTGGCACTGATAAGTGGCACTGATGATTGGCACTGACAGGTGGCACTGAAGGGCACTGATGGGTGGCAATAAAGGGCACTGATGGGCAGCACTAAATGGCACTGATAGGTGGAACTGAAGGGAACTGATAGGTGGCACTGATAAGCAGCACTGATAGGTGGCATTGATTGGCACAGATGAGGAAGCACTGATCGGTGGTACTGATGATAAGGCACTGATGGGCATTGATTGGCAGCACTGGTGGGCATTGATCGGTTGCACAGGTGGACAGAGGTAGGTGGCACTGTGGGCACTGGTAGGTGGCACTGGTGAGTACTGATAGGTGGTACTGGCAGATGGCACTGGTGGGAACAGATGATGCAGCCGTGGCTCTCTGTGTGAGGGACCGATGTCCCTCTGAAAGAAGCCGGTGATCTGCTTTTTTTCCCCTCACAATCACAGCGTGAGGGAAAACAAAAACAATTACCGATCATCTTTTAACATCACGTGATCAGCTGTCATTGGCACATGGTAAGGGGCCGGGATTGGCTATAGCGTGGGCAGCAAGTAGTTAAGCATCAGTAAACCACTGCTCATTTCTTCTTTGATACATGTTCCCCAGGGCAATTCCCAGACCCCCATAACCATTGTATGCCCAATAACTTGCATATAAGCCTTCAAAATGGCACTTTTGATGTTTCCAGTTTGGGTCCCAAAGACTTTAATGGGGTTTGTTATTCAGTTCCTAATATTGGCGATGTTCGAAATTCTGCTGCGTACCAAACAGGGTGTCTTTCGGTCTATCCCTATACCACACATTCAAAAATTCCTAAATTCATAATATTTGTGCTAAAAACCTATATGGTAGCTTTGACAAAGCCATAAACATGATCCCCCATACTGAATAATTCATCCATACGGAAACACGTAATAACAGTCCAATGAATACACATAACAGCCCCAACACGTTTCAATAATTCCAATGCAAGATATTCTTCAGGGTGACTTGAGAAGAGGGAGATCTCTAGGTAATAAATATACTATTAATTGGCGTGATATCATGTTTCATTACAAAAAAATGATAGCAACAAACTACATGCTCTTATATTTACAAAACTTCAAATTAAGAAACCCTCGCCCATCAGAGCATCATTAAAAATGATAATGTTCACCATGGCATCCTGAACTGAACTGTGGTGGATGGCGGTGTTGTCTGGGGGTATATGGGTAATCACATGAAAGGTTGTGTCCCAGAAAAAAACACATAATGCAATATATGTTCAGCTGAACCGTGCTGCAGTCTAATGGCAAAGGATCAGATGCTGCAATGCTGAAGACAAAAAGGGTTGACAGTGCTATGGAACTGAACTGAAATTGATAGATAATGGCTGCAATGAACCACATGTATACTCAAAAAGGTTGCTGGCGGGGGACGATGGTATCACTGACACTGACAATGTGATTTGAGCCAAGCAGATGACTGTGTCCAGGGGAAAAAACCCCACGGTGAGCGTCGAAGGGAGGGGGTGTCACCAAAGACAAGCCGGCTTTGAGGTGTCAGAAGAGGAACCAACCAAGGTGGAGCAGGGCTTCTCTGTTGTTATGACTACCGGGCCCATTTCTATACACAATCTTTATAGCACAATGGATCTAGGGATTTGGTTTCAGAGTGAGCTAGAATTTGATCTGAATTTTGTCTGTTCAATGTTTGACGAATCGGAAAACTAAATGGGATCAGCTGAAACTCTGGCTATGGTGGAAATTATACATTTAGCAGCAGCATTTCTACAATTGATTCAGGATGATTGTTAGGTAGCTGGAGGCCACCATCAGGCACCTTTTGATTACATTCACCTGTCCGCTGGGAATAAAATTTGGTGAAAAGTAATGTATGGCAGCCAGTGTGATTCATGGTGGATTTTCATTGCTAGATTTATTTTTATTAAGAACTTGTGAATGGGGCGCATGCGCGGATGCTTGAGCGGGCGGTTGTCCTAGCTTAGAGCTCCGCTCCGAGGGAGGAGAGAGCCGGAGGACTACGGGTCCCAGCGGTACCGCAAATGGTACAAAACAGCTGCACAAGCCTCACTTAGACTTAATAATGGTCCTGCGGGGCCCTAAGTCAAAAATTAAAGCTTCTTTAGCTAAAACGGCGCCGGCCAGGCAGGCAATTAAAATGGCGGCGGCAGTCTCCTCACAGGCTACCACACAGCGCTGTAAGACAGCGCCCTCACAGACTGCAGAGGAAACTGCAGAATCAGAATCAGATGCTGAGGTATCTCAGCATGACACTAATGAAGACATGTTTAAAAAATTTGAAAATATGCTTCACAAAGCCTTAAAGAAGACATCCGATAGAATTACTGACAAACTGACTAAAGAGATTAGAGAGCTGGGCCAGAGAACAGCTGAGCTAGAAATCAGAGTGGATGACCTAGATAGCAAAACACCTCAAAGCTTGAAAATCTAAAGGAAGAAAATCTTTTACTACAGTCACTTTTAGAAGATCAGGAAAATAGGGACAGATGATCGAATCTGAGAATTAGAGGAATCCCTGAGACTGTCCTAGATCTCCCAGCCACTATAACAGCGTTATTTCAGGAACTACAGCCTGGCATACCTGTGGAAAGACTGGAACTTGATAGAGTGCACAGAGCTTTAGCCCCCCGCAAAGCAAATGGCCCACCCAGGGATATAATTGCTAAATTCCACTATTATAGAACCAAAGAGCAACTATTGGCGGCTGCTAGGGACAAAGATTCCTTGCAATTCCAGGGCTATACATATCAGCTGTTTGCTGATATATCTCCTCTCACGGTTGCTAAATGGCATGCACTTAAACCCCAACTACAAATTCTGCAACAACATCATATTGCCTATCATTGGGGATTTCCTTTTTCTCTACGATTTACATTTCTGGAAACTAAATACGTCTGTAGATCTCCGGAAGACTTGCAATCTGCCTTGGTCGAAATGGGCATCGCCGACAGATCGATGCAAAAATGACCGTCCCCGCAGACGTTCAGCCTCAAGTTCTCCTCAGCAAAAAACTACGACAACCTCCGCAGGAGCCTCTTCATCTACTCGACACCACATACACAAACGAGGACGTTTTGAAAACCAAACTCCCTCCAACGAGGATTCTATGGACTGATACACTAATTTAGTCCGTCCTGCTATTACTTGCTCCCAGCATTAATTGCTGGTTGAAAAATTGGAAAAAACTCCAACACCTTCACTCCACTCTCTAATCTTCAAAAGGAAATTTTTTGCCAAAACTTAACCTTTCTTTTTCAAATATGTCTATTAAGATCCTGTGTCTCATTACCAACCCCTGACTTTTTTTTATATTATTATTCTTCTTTCTCTTAACATACTCACATTAGTAATTGTACTAATAAATATATAGAAACATTTATATATCCTATTTTCCATTTAGGTCCTTAAACAAAGCGGACTTTCTGTTAATATTTTTTTTTATTCCCGTGGTCCTCCGGTGCTGTTCTCCCCTCAGGAATTTCTTGCTGCCCCCTGTACCATCTTCAGATACCCGTCAGGATTATGTGGGTCCCTGATGATGGCTTTGAAACCTCACGGAGCATTCCGACTATGCTCCGTAGACGTTCCCACACCCTGTGTTATTATCTTTTTTTACTGCTAATGTGTTATTATAAAAGGGTCGATCGTTTTTTTTTTTTTTCTTCCTATTTTACTTTCTTCTTTTTTGCTCTTTCTATTCTTTTCTCTCTCCAGGTGGTGATTACGAACCTAGAAGTAAGTTATATTTTTACTCTTATAGTATCTTATGATACACAGTCATGGCCCCTATAAACGTTCTATCTTTAAATGTACAAGGGTTTAATATCCCCCACAAATGCTCAAAAGCTATGCGCACTTTTCATGCTAAAAAAGCCCATATTATATGTTTGCAGGAAACTCACTCACTATAGATAAGGCTCATCCTAAATCCCTCTCATCAAATTATCCACAGTTTTATGTAGCCTCTGCTTCCGTTAAACAATGGGGTACCCTTATAGGCTTTCACTGTAACACTCCATTTACCCTTGTGTCGCAATTGAATGACTCCGAAGGTAGATACATTTTGATCACTGGTTACCTCGCTGACGCCCCCATTACGGTAGTCTCTTATTACGCCCCTAACAAGCGTCCATTAGCTTTTATGTCCCACCTCTTCCAATTTATTGATACACATAAATTTGGTACGTTAGTCCTATGTGGAGACTCCAATGCTACGGTATTCCCCTTCCTAGACAAATCCCCAATTACTCCCAATATGAATTCCACCAAGATGACCCTACAGCCCCTGCTTACAGCGCACAAACTAGTAGACATATGGAGAGAACTTATTCCTACTAATAGACGTTACACACATTATTCATACCCACACAAATCATTCTCCCGTATCGATCACATCATTGTTCCATCTAGTATGTTACCAGAAATAATCTCATCTAAAATTGTCCCACTACCATGGTCAGATCATTGTGCAGTTTTCACCACCATTGCCTCAACTGTACCCAGATCTCACGATACTACTTGGAGCATTAATGATACCCTACTAACCCACCCATCTCATAAATTGTTAATCGAGCAAGCGCTGTCTGATTATATCTCCTCTAATGATACAGACGATGTTTCTTCCCTGACGTTGTGGGAAGCCCACAAATCTGTTATTCGAGGAAATCTGACTCGTCTAACATCAACACTTAAAAGGGAGCGTAAACTTATGTTTGCAAAATTGGAAAATGCTTTCAACACATGCCACTCAACCTTCCAATCTTCCCTGACCATTGCCAACCACACGAAACTAGATAAAGCACGACTTGACCTAGACCTTTTCTTAACAGATTCTGCTGACAAACTACTGCGTAAACGCCAACATATCCAGTACCTCAAAGCTAACAAACCCGACACTCCTATGGCACGTAGCTTAAAAATGATACAAAAAGTACAGTCCTCTTTCAGACTTAAGACTACACGGGACGGATACACCAGTAACCCGGTAAAAATACGCAAAGTATTTCACTCTAAAATATACTCCTCTGGCCAAGAGTTTGATACATCAAAAGCAGATACCATGTTTTCTAATATTAACCTTCCTACCCTATATCAGCTACAACATGATAACCTCGAACGCCCTATAACTACCCCTGAAGTCCTGAATGCAATAAAACACTTAAAACTCAATAAAATACCGGGCCCTGACGGGTTTTTAGCTTTATACTATAAGCAGTTTTCACATATACTAGCACCTGTTCTGACCAAAGCCTTCAACTCTATCCTTGAGGACCATTCCTTCCGTACAGAAACACTTACCTCCATTATAGTGATGATTCCTAAACCACATTCAGATGCTACTTCCTGGGCAAATTATCGTCCTATATCCCTCCTCAACCTTGATATTAAAATATTGGCTAAAATATTAGCTACTCGCCTCAATAACGTTATAGGTCAGTTAATACACCGTGATCAAACTGGCTTCATGCCAAAAAAACAGGCAGGTGACAACATCAGACGTGCTCTTCTACTCATAAACGCAGCTAAATCTAGACACATCCCTTCATGCCTTATATCTCTAGATTTGATTCTGTCACCTGGCCATATATGCATTATACGTTACAAAAATGGGGATTTGGGAATCATCTTCTAAAATGGATCTCTTCGCTGTACGATAGCCCAAAAGCATACATTAAATATGCCGGATATAAATCTGCTATGATGAACATATGTAGAGGTACGAGACTTACTTTTTGCCCTCCTTATCGAACCATTGGCACAATTAATTAGGACAAATTTAGATATTAAGGTTAATGAATTAGGTGGTTATCAACATAAATTGTGCCTTTTTGCTGATGATATTCTCATATTCTTATCTCATCCACATATATCTGCTCCGAATTTACTGAACGTATTGGATAAATTTACTACAGTTTCTGGACCTAAAGTTAACCCCACTAAATCGAATGTGCTTAATATCTCCTTAGAACAAACTGACCTCATGCATCTCCAATCTACTTTACCATTTCACTGGGTTTCTAATCAGTTACCCTACTTAGGTGTTCAACTCACAAATTCACTCAAAGATTTATTTAGAGTTAACTATCTCCCTTTATTGAAACAAGTCATTAATTATATGAAACAATGGTCTTCTTTCCCGCTATCTTGGTTGGGAAGGATTAATGCAATAAAAATGTCAATTTTACCAAAATTTCTATATTTGTTTAGGGTTTTACCTATCCCACTACCAACATTTTTCCTCAGAATTTTACAACGTAGAGTCTTGGCCTTCATCTGGGGAAAAACCAAACCACGGATACCACGTTATATCTTAGTAAATTGAAGGGTGGGCTCGGTTTACCAAACTTTGCTTCCTATTATTCTGCTGCACAACTCTCAATTCTTACGAAATACCACTCTATAGAAGAATCACCCCTTTGGGTTATAATTGAATCGGTGGACTGTGATCCTATCTCTATTGCCAATATCCTGTGGATTCGTCCCATAGATAGATCACATATTTCTCACATATTTCTAACCCCATAACGAAACATTCCTTATCTATATGGGATACATTTGGTAAACCTTCCAACCTTCAATCCCCACATAATCATCTTCTCTCCTTCCTCGGGAATCCAGCCTTCTACCCAGCTTGGCGGTATCCAAAGTCATTTTCTGCTTGGTCCACCTTAAAATTATCTTGATTCTATCAAATATGTAATAATTCCAACATTCTGGAATTCCCATTACTATGTGACACCCATGGACTCCGAATGTCTGAAACCTTTAGATACCTGCAAATCAAACATTTCTATACTCCTCTTCTTAATACTGGTACATCGCTTAATCAAATATCTCAATTTGAGCGTATATGCAAGAGTGACCCACATGTTAGAGGTGTTATTTCTTTGATATATCAGCAACTTACTACTCTTCCTAATGATATATTACCCCCTATGCAGATAAATGGGCATTAGATATGAACCATGTTTTTGACACTAATGACTGGTCCAATGTATGGCTAGCTACTAAGAGCTCTTCCCCAAATTGCTATGCTCTTGAAACTAACTTTAAAGTTTTAGCAAGATGGTATCTGGTACCTGCCAGAATCGCCAAATTTACCCCGACATATCCTATCAATTGTTTCAGAGGTTGCCCTTCCCCAGGTACCCAATTCCACATCTGGTGGCAATGCCCGGTGGTCCAAGAATTTTGGACAAATATTTTTGCTATGGCTTCTAAATCTCTAGAATGTTCAATCCCTCCGGATCCAGCCATGGCTCTTCTTAACCTGAAACCTCCATCGCTAACACACCCTCAATTTAAGCTATTCCTCCAGCTTAGTACTGCTGCTAAACAAACTATAGCTAAAGCCTGGAAATCCAAAACTCTAATAGTAGCGGAAGCTAAGCACAGAATGAATAGAGCTTTGACTCATGCTAAAATGTCGGCCATAGAAGACAATAATATTGATAAATTTAAACAGATTTGGCAACCATGGGTAAAACACTACCTTCCCCCTGATTTTGACCAGTCATTACTGTTACCTCAATAGTTTATCAGTTATTTTAGCGGATATATTTAATTGTCCTATTCGATATGTAGATCACCACCTGGAGAGACTCTTTCCTTCTTTCTTTTTCTTTCTCTCCTATTTTTTTTTTTTTTTACTTCCTCTCTATCCTGTATCTTCAACTCTCTTAGTCTTAGTTTTTTTTTTACGGAATATATTTATGGGATTCTTTCATTTTGGCATCACAATCTTTTACATCTATAACCATCATGTTAAGTTCATCAGATTGTTTAACTAGAAGTAAAAGAACACTGTAACCACTAGGTTGCAAACTTATTTTGAATATATACACATTTTGTTTTTTCTTTCTTTTTATATATTCTTCTTTGCATATAAATATTGCCTATATAATCTCAATAATACCTTAGTCAATGTAATACCTGCTCTTTTTAATTGCCCCCGCTTTGCCACAGTTTGTACCCATATGGGGTGGTAAAGTGGTCTGGAGGCATGATTATAATGTTCCTAGATGTGATTCAGGGTTACTCTTCGTATCCCTAAAACACTACTAACTAGGCTTTTTACACAGTGTTTGACTTCTAACCCATTAATTTACACTTTAGATTGCATAATATTCATGCTGTTATTTATGTTTATTTATTTTGTTATTTATGTTATATTTATTTTTTCTTTTCTGTTCTTTATTGTTTCTGTTTCTTGTTTGAAAAAAAATAAAATTCTTTGAACCGGAAGAACTTGTGAATGGGTGTGGTGTGCTTATTAACCACATAAGGACGAAGCCTGTTTTATAGATTCAGTATTTACGTTTAAAACTGTTTTTTTTTTGCTAGAAAATTACTTAGAACCCCCAAACATTATATATTGTTTTTTTTCTAACAGCCTAAAGAATAAAATGGCGGTCATTGCAATACTTTTTTTCACACCGTATTTGTGCAGCGATCTTACAAGCGCACTTTTTTTGGAAAAAAATCACTTTTTTGAATAAAAAAATAGGACAACAGTAAAATTAGCCCATTTTTTTTTATATTGTGAAAGATAATTTTACACCGAGTAACTTGATACCCAACATGGTATGCTTCAAAATTGCTTCCGCTCGTGGAATGGTGTCAAACTTTTACCCTAAAAAATCTCCATAAGCGATATTTAAAAAATTCTACAGGTTGCATCTTTTAAGTTACAGAGAAGGTCTAGTGCTACAATTATTTTTCTCACTCTACCGATTGCGGTGATACCTCACATGTGTGGTTTGACTACCGTTTTCATATGCGGGCGCTACGCACGTATGCGTTTGCTTCTGCGCGCAAGCTCGTCGGGACGGATTGTTTTAAAAAAATATATATATTTTATTATTTATTTTACTTGAATTTATTCATTTTTACACTGTTTTAAAAAAGAATGGATCGCTTTTATTCCTATTACAAGGAATGTAAACAATAGAAAATAGAAAAAAGCATGACAGGTCCTCTTGAATATGAGATCTGGGGTCAAAAAGTCCTCAGATCTCCTATTTTGACTTAAATGCAAAAAAAAAAAAAAAATGTAATTTGAAAAAATGACATTGAAAAAAATTTTCCTTTAAGACATATGGGCGGAAGTGACGTTTTGAGGTCGCTTCCGCCCCCCTATGGTATAGAGACGAGTGGGGACCATCTTAGCCTCACTCGTCTCCATACCCAGCAGAGTGCAGGACCCGATCGCCTCCGCCAGCTCCGGGGCGCGGGAGAGCGGCGGGAGGGGTGTGGCACCTCTCCCGCCGCCGCTAACGGTTATCTTGCGGCGAACCCGCCGCAGAGACCACAATTATCGTAAACAGAACCTCCTCCTGTAAAGATGGATATCTCGGTTGTGGCAGCAGCTGCTTCCGTTACCGAGATATCACTCTTCAAAGTGCTGACGTATATGTACAGGAGGTGGGGCTTAAGTGGTTAAGGTTTACATTTTTTTGTCAATGAGTAGGGTACTTATTTATTGAGGTTGGTATCTGGGCACCCCTTCATTTTAATCTTCCAATAAGCTCCCTGTCCACATACCCCCCCCCCCCATCTGGGGAGGCTATATTCTGCCAATAGGGATTCCATGTGTTTTAGTTGATTGACGTGTAAGAGATGATCCACCCAGTGGATTCCAACTTTTTCCCACTGTTTTAGCGAAATATAGGGTAAAAGGAGATCCAGGGTTCTCAATGGGTAATGAATATGATGTTGTGAAGGTTCCTGGAGGGGTTAGGTTACAGGTTTCCTCCATGCTAATATGGAAGCATGGGTAGGCAAAGGGAGGGATTTAATATTATGTAGGATCCGGGAATCTGCCAACAGAAGGTGGTATAATTTAGCCTAGCGTGTGAGTGCAGTTTCACTGTCTTGCCATAGAATGTCTTGTAGAGTTTGGACCCAGTGGCATAGGGGTGCAAGTTGAGAAGTAGTCCTTTATGTCAGTGGTCATCAACCCTGTCCTCAGGGCCCACTAACAGGCCAGGTTTGCAAGATAACTGAAATACATCACAGGTGATATCATTTGCTGCTCAGTGATTGCAGTATTCTGGTCTGCATCTCCCCAAGGTAATACATAAAACCTGGCCTGTTAGTGGGCCCTGAGGACAGGGTTGATGACCACTGCTTTATGTCAAGTAAATTGAAACCCACCCACCTGTCTATGTTTAACAAGGTGGTGATAGGCACACCTATCTCTCCTACTCTTCCATATGAAGGTTTTCAATATCAATTTTAATGAAGATGGGTAAGAAGAGGTTAATGGGATCTGTAGTGTGCGGAAAATGTACAAAGTTTTAGTAAGGACTTGCATTTTAAATGCTGCCAACCTCCCAGCCCAAGACATCATAATTTTGGCAAGTCGTTGTGCATCTCCTCATAGTGTATGAATCAGAGTTATAAGATTGGCATCTGTTAATTTTGTGGCAGAGGAAGTCAAAGCGATTCCCAGGTATGGGATGCTCTGATCAGCCTATGAGTATGGCAGTTGGGATGAGAGGTGTTTGCAGGTTTCGGTGTGGACACCTAGGTATAGAATTAAGGATTTTGAGAAATTTACTTTATAAGATACACTGCTAAAATCTTGTAAGACTTGTTGAGCAAATTGGAGTAAAGTCAGGGGTTTAGCCAGGATAATAATTACATTGTCTGCAAAAATATTTATCGTGTGAGGTCTGCATTTGAAACTGTAAATATAGGGATGAGACCAGATAGAATCTGTCAATGGCTCAATAGACGTGCGCTGTCAATAAATTTGTTTTGTTCTGTTCTGTTTCGTATTAGCCATAAATACGTATTTCATAATTTGTGTCTGAAATTCAATGTGGATTCGTATGAAATACGAATTTTCGTTAGGTTCGTTAACTTTTCGTAACAATTATGAATGTTCGTTATGATGAATTTAAAAATCAAAAAATACTTTTCTCAATATGGCAGTCATTGACTCATTATGCTCATTATGAGGGGCTCCAAACATCCCTGTGCTGTACTGACTTCCTCCTGGGGCTGTACCCCTGCTGTGCTCATTATGAGGGGCTCCCACCATCCCTGTGCTGTGCTGATTTCCTGGGTTTGTACCCCTGCTGTGTTCATTATGAGGGGCTCCCACCATCCCTGTGCTGTGCTGACTTCCTCTTGGGGCTGTACCCCTGCTGTGCTCATTATGAGGGGCTCCCACCATCCCAGGGCTGTGCTGACTTCCTGGGTTTTTAACTTCATCATAATGAATAATCGTAATTATTATGACAATAATAAGACAATATTAACGAACATTCTTATTTTGGCCGATTCTGAATCTCCCATCGACTGCCAGTACCAGTCTCCCACTCCCATATTAAAAAAGGTAATTTTCCCAACCCTCACTCAGCAGCAGAAGAGCGTTGTAATGGCGGACACCTCTGATAAACCCTGATTAACCCTAATAAACCCTAATAATATGGTGGCTAGAAGTTTGGCATACATGTCTGAATTTAAGAGAGAAATTGTATTTATTTATGGTTCTGTTAGAGCAGGGGTGCCCAACCTTTTGAAGAGCGAGGGCCACTTAAGCGACTTCGTAACCAGTTGTGGGCCACAATGAGCAGAGTGGGCAGATGACAGCTCCACGTCCACTCTGCCTATGCAAAGCGGACACAGACACAGCCCACTCTTCTCTATGGGCCCTCTGATCTGATCAAATGGAAGGGGACGGATCCACTTCTGTTTTTTTAGCAGATCCAATCAGAGGTAGCGCGTATAAACGGACACAAGTCTGTTTACATCTGCCGCTCCAGAGGAGGTAAATGGAGGGTCCAATTGGGTCAGACCGATCATGTTAAAGGGGCCTATGGCTGCTTTTACACTAATGGTCTGCGGTCTACCCACACCGCATTAGCTGTACTTTGCCATATAATTCTATTATATCCTGCAGGTGTGGTGCACTTTCTGAAAGTGTACCAAACCCACAGGTAAAACCAGAAGTCTATGGCTCAGTGCAGGTAAGCCATAGGTGCTCTGCACTACACCTGCAGATAAGCTTGAAAGCAGCCCAGTAACCACTGCAGAACAGATATGTTCCTACATACACTGTGATTTTAGTAATAAACTTGAGGTGTATTGGAGTCACGGTTATAAAGGGATTTGTAATAGTCAGCAAAGCCATCTGCTATTGCCTGGGGGTTTAAGAGCCTTTCTTTGGTGTGTGGGTGAAAGGTAAATGGGATCCATGTGTTGGTTCTGTGGGCTATCAGTCTGTTTGCTAGGAACTTACCCAGCCTATTGTTAAGTGCATAATTGTTCAGTTTCATATGATGCAGATGTTTGTCATGGCTCTCGCACAATAGCCTTCTTAGATTAAGCCTCAGAGATAATAGTATACATTTTAACAGAACTGGAGCAGAGTCAAATCAGAAAACCTCTTATATAGGCCTTGTGTGCATTCCACAATGTGAATGGATTAGTGTCAGGAAGAATATTGTGTGCAAAAAAAACTCCTGCAGGTGTTTGGTAATAATTTTTTAAAACTCAGGGTTTTGAATTATGGAATTGTTACACCACCAGACATACACAGATGAGCCGTTGTCCACCGCCACCAAGGGCATAAATATAGCAGCATTGTCTGACCATGTCATGTCAGAGATGGTGAATGAGGACACTAATCGTTGCCGAAGCTAAAAACAGAATGAACAGAGCACTCACATATGCTAAAATGACAGCTATTGAAGAGAATAAAATCAATATATTTTGCAAGATTTGGCAACCATAGGTTAAACACTACTTCTCCACTGATTTAGACCAATCTTTGTTGCTACCACAGTAGGTTACATAGAATATTTACCAATTAAATGTGTATATCTACCATGAGCCAGAACAGCACCTCTGGAATTTCCTTCATTCTATCTTTTCTTTTCACCTTCTTTGTTATTTTCGTGTTTTTTTTAAGCTTTTCTCTCATTAGGCTGATATATTATGATTTGATATACCAGGAATGTATCCCTTTCTTTTTCTATGCAATATATAATATAGGGATACAAATTTTTATCATTTTTCTCTCTCTTTTAAGTTGCATATCTTACCTTATAACTGGACAATGATATTTAGTCTAAAAATATGATGTATTCTATAAATAGTTAGACTTCCGGATGTAAGATTAGGCAGAACCTTTTTGAATAGATTGTGAACAAAATGAGGTAATTGAGGGCTCTGTACTGATTTGGGAATACCCCTGATTTTTAGATTGTTGCGGCATGATCTATCCTCAAGGTCAGACACTTTTTCTTTCATAGAGCTCAGTTTGTCCTTTTGAATTGCGTGCGAGTCTACTAGGGCATTAAAAAAAGTAGTGACTTCACACATTTTGTCTTCCATGTGGCCCACTTTGCCCCTATCTTCTGCAGTTCAAGCTTGTATTGTTAAGAGAGGAGAAAATATCCGATTGCAGTGAGGCTCGGAGGGAGGGTAGCATTTCTTTCAAGGTAGTGTCAGACACTGACTACCCTTTTGTTGGAAAGGCTGCAATTGGGTCAGGCCATGGGATGTCAGCATGCAGTTTGGACTGATCGTTACTTACTTCCATTAGTGTCTCTTCCTCCTGGATCCTGCACAGCCGATGCTAGAGGTCTGGGACCAGTACTGGAGCTTTGGTCTCTGCCACCATCTTGGCTGAGTCAGACGCATTTAGAAGGGAAGAAGCTGGGGAGTTTTTTAACCAGCACGCTTCCTGTCAGCGCCACCACATAGCAATGGATGCAGTAAGTACTCAGCTGTCTAGAGGAGCTCAGGAAATAGCTGACAATGGGCTAGAGGCAGCCATAGATGTAAGAATGCCCAGGAGCAGAGCGGAGCTAATTAATCAAGGGGCCATCTTACTGAACGATCGCTACCCCCTCCCGAAGTTATTTAGGATGATGTGAACTATTATCATGTTTCATAGATTATGTTAATTTTTTGGTAGTATTAGGATCAGAAACTTTATTTGAAAAAGACCTTCACTATATTGATTTATTATGTTACCCCAGCTTCTCATAATCCTGATATGTGTCTGTTGTGTCCGTGTGTTAAATTGTATTCTCTTCTCTTTGCATTGCTTTCTTTGTGCAAAATACTTTCCTATTGCAAAAAAAAAACACGCTAGACATGAGAGCACACCCATCCCAGTGACCCAGCCAAGTGTGGTCAGTTTTCTGGTTGTGTTGGGAGAACAGTCTGCCTGTCATACAATGACCAAGACTTGTGCTGACATGCCCCCTCCCCCCTGCACAGCTCTTCACTGGGAAGGAGCATATCCCTCTATAGTGTGTACTTGTCTCAATCCAGAGCACTAAGTTTAATTCCTGTCTCCTGCCTCCTTCCTCTGCTATCTGTATGAGTCACTTCTGACACATTTTCCTGACCCCAAGACAAAATGGTGACAGGGGAGGGAGCTCCAGCAGATTGACAGCCATAGCTCTGTTCCTGTTTGCTGTGTGGGGGGGGGGTCTCTCCCCTTCAATCAGCTCTTAGAGCTCTCCTTGCTGAGCTCTGTAGTGTGTAAACTCTCAGACAAGATTATAAAGTCAGCACTTTGAATTAATGTAGAGAAGAGAATACTGGGGGTAAACGGGTACAACTTATGTAGAATGATTTTTTTAATCTCTGTGTATCGCCTGAGGCCAGCCACTTCACTGGGTATATGGAATGCAGTGTGTACATAAACGTAGATCTCTATGAATATAAATTCTGACAATTACTTCTTTTTATTAGAACAGAAAAAATAAATATGATAAAGAGATCTTTGTGTGCCATTTATATATTACATTTCTCATATTTCATGGCTTGAAAAAACAGGCAGCACAGTGGTTTAGTGGTTAGAACTCTTGCCTACCAACAATAGGGCCATTGGTTCAAATCACAACCACAGCACTACCGGCTAAGAGTTTGTATGTTCTCCTTGTGCTTGTCTGGGTTTCATCTGGGTACTCCAGTTTCCTACCATGTACCAAAGACATGCTAGGAGACTCATTGGCTCATGTCTAAATTGGCCCTAGTATGTGTATGTACAGTATCTCACAAAAGTGAGTACACCCCTCATATTTTTATTAAATATTTGATTATATCTTTTCATGTGACAACACTGAATAAATAATAAAAAAAAGCCGTGCAGGGCCCCTTCGTCAGGCATGTGAGGCCGAAGGGGCCCTGCGCGGCTCCGAAACGTTGCACCATTCCCATATTGTGATCATGCAATAAACCACTCCTTTTGGACACTATTTGTGTCGCTCCATGGTGTGCTGGCAAACATCTTTTTATTGTGATTTGAACCAGTATCCAGCTGGTTGTTGCTACAGCACCCAAAACTGTGAGCATTTCCAGGAACGTGTGCGATGGGAAAATGAAGTAACACTGAATAAATGACACTAAATTATTTCAATGTAAAGTAGTGAGTGTACATCTTGTATAACAGTGTAAATGTGCTGTCCCCTCAAAATAACTCAACACACAGACATTAATGTCTAAACCTCTGGCAACAAAAGTGAGTACACCCCTAAGTGAAAATGTCCAAATTGGTCCCAAAGTGGCAATATTTTGTGTGGCCTCCATTATTTTCCATACCTTATTTTCCTCTTGGTCATGGAGTTCACCAGAGCTGTTGAGTGTGTTGAGTTATTTTGAGGGGACAGCAAATTTACACTGTTATACAAGCTGTACACTTCTGGATATGACGTTGAGCATGTGCACTCAACTTCTTTGGTCGACCATAGCGAGGCTTGTTCTGAGTGAAACCTGTCCTATTAAACCACTGTATGGTCTTGGCCAACATGCTGCAGCTCAGTTTCAAGGTCTTGGCAATCTTCTTATAGCCTAGGCCATCTTTATGTAGAGCAACAATTCTTTTTTTTCAGATCTCAGAGAGTTCTTTGCCATGAGGTGCCATGTTGTACTTCCAGTGAAGAGTGTGAGAGAGTGAGAGCGATAACACCAAATTTAACACACCTGCTCCCCATTCACACCTGAGACCTTGTAACACTAATGAGCCACGTGACACTGGGGAGGGAAAATGGCTAATTGGGCCCAATTTGGACATTTTCACTTAGAAGTATACTCACTTTTGTTGCCAGCGACTTAGACATTAATGGCTGTGTGTTGAATTATTTTGAGGGGACAGCACATTTACACTGTTATACAAGCTGTACACTCACTACTTTACATTGTAGCAAAGTGTAATTTCTTCAGTGTTGTCATGTGAAAAGATATAGAGAAAAGGGTAAAGAAACTGCGTTAAGCGGATAAAAAACACAAGATTCCAAGGGGTGTACTCATTTTTGTGTGATACTGTATAAATGTGAGATAGGGACCTTATATTGTAAGCCTGTTGAGGGTGAGGGACTGATGTAAATGTACAATAAACTGTATATATGTGAAGTGATGCGTAAATTGATGGCGCTATATAAGTACCAATAATAAATAACATCACATTAAAATATTTCCCAACATATTATTCAGATCACTTATCGAGTCACTGACACTAGTCTGAAGGATGAAAACATGTATCCAACTTTATTCCGTATGACACCAGAAGATCGAGTCCGTTTTAAAGCTATTATTACATTTTTGCAGCATTTTGGGTGGAACTGGGTTGGAATAATAACATCAGAGGATTGCAGCGGTGATGAGGAGGCCCAACATCTAAACAAGATGATGAGAGAACATGGGATCTGCACAGATTATATCATTCAACTCAAACGAAGTACAGTTAATGATTATCGCACATCAGGATTAATTACTGAATCAAAAGCTAAGGTCGTCATAGTGTGCGGAACTTCCATAGCTAACTTTTATAATTTTGCTTTCCGTTTATACTCTGGTGCCGAAAATATCACATTTATTTTCCCACCATCATGGACTAAGTTAACTGATTTTTATTATTTGAAGTATACATCCCTTAGCTACAGCTTCGTATTTGTGTGGCCACGAGAAAAAAAAATAAACCTGGATGTTTATACCAAAGGTGTCACCTTCTCCAGCTGCTTAAATGACCCCATACTGGAAGATATTTGGGTTTTATGGTTACAATGCCTTTCCCCAAACCCACAAAAAAATCTCTATTTTCAAGAAAACTATAATTTTCATGTAAAACCTTGTACAGGTGTAAAAGATATTTCAACTTTCTTGTCTTCTCAAACATCTCATCCCTCCTTTATATACACGGCTGTATATGTTCTGGCCCATGCTCTACATAGAATGCTCCTGAAGAAAAATAAATCTGAACAAAATGGATTCCAGCACAGAGTAAGTTGGATAATAATTGTCTATATTACTATGATATACCAAAATACCAAAAAAGAGCTGTATAGACAACCAATAGCTAACTCCTTATAATTTATTAGATAAATACAAAATTGTAAACAGCACTTAAAAGGAGTTGTAAAGGCAGACGGGTTTTTTATCTTAATGTATTCTATGCATTAAGATAAAAAACCTTCTGTGTGTAGCACCCCCCCTCAGCCCCCCCAAATACTTACCTGAGCCCCATCTCTATGCAGCTATGTACACAAGTGCACAACTCTCCATCCTCTTTGGCTGAGACACAGCAGCGGTGCCAATGGCTCCTGCTGCTGTCAAAGTCAGTTAGCCAATGAGGAGAGAGAGGGGGTGAGGTCAATATGGACACACGGAGCTGCAGCTCGGCTTGGGTGCCCCCATAGCAAGCTGCTTGACAGGAAGAAGGGGCCAGAGCACTGAAGAGGGACCCTAGAAGAGGAGGATCATGACTGCTCTGTGCAAAACCAACTGCACAGAGCAGGTAAGTATGACATGTGTGTTATTTTTAAAGAAAATTATAAAACAACTCCCCTATCCCCACGAACCCACCCCATAATGAAATCCCTGTATTCAGATCACTCAATGTCCCCCATAAAGCAAATTGATCCTCCCACCTGGATCTGGGACAGACTACCCTAAAAAGATCCCCCTAGATCAGGGGTTCTCAATCTTTCTAGTGCCGTGACCCTTTGGTAAATTTCCCAAGATGTGGGTTGTCAGCACCCAAGACAAGACAAGACAAGTAATTTGTGCCCCTAACACATGGACATTTAGCACTCCCTAAGTCCCTTCCACTGGTACAGTATTAATACCCCTTATGGTACATTTTAGGATGTACCCCTCTTTCTCTTTGTTCTCCTTTCTTTCCCTTTTATCTCTCTCTATCCTAATTTCTTGATTTTGTTCCTCATCCCTCTCTCTAGCCCTCTTTCTTGTTCATTCTCTTATTCTTTCTCTCCCTTTTTCTTTCCCCCCCCCTTTTTTCCTCTCCCTTCCATGTATTCTCTATTTTTATTCCTTCTCTTACTCCTTGGTGGCGGGGAGTTGGGATGAGTGGCAGTGCTGGGGGGAGTTCTGATCAGCCAACTTAGGTTCTCTTGATCAAGGTCATCTGCTGATCTGAGAACTGTAGTGGGGACTTTTAATGGCAACTATAATCACAAGTAGGGATGGGCCGAACACCCTCCTGTTCGGTTCGCAGCAGAACATGCGAACAGGTAAAAAATTTGTCAGAATGAAATTGGGAAAACACCGCGCTGTTCAATTGGGCTATACAAAAGCCGCCAACAAACAAAACAAACAAAGTCAAAATACGTGTAGATCCAAAATTGTAGCGCTAATGTATAAGCTAAGTGTAAATATTCCAACACTCTAAAAACGATATATCTATTGGGGTGATGACTCCTAGTGCTGGTGTTGATTCCAGTAAAACAGAAATATAAATAATATAGTCCATATAGTGATAACAACAAAGTGTAGGTCCTGCTGGTCCACTCAATGAAGACAGGTTGCAATGTATACTTGACTGATGTAAAAATAAGGCGTGGGTACGCTTACCAGAATCGGTGGATGTGACTACCGTACAGCATACACATCAGACAAGCTTAAGGATGGAAGGTCTTGCATCACATGGGAAACCACCTCGGACTGGAACTCCAACGATTTCCAGAACTGTATGCTGGATCAGTCAGCGGGATGGATGGGCTCGGCTTGCGATTGTCCAATGTTCCCAAAATGGATGGTAAAGACCGGGGGAGGGAATAAAAAATGGAGACCACTCCAATGGTGCAGGTCAAAAAATAACAATTTATTCACATATGCATGTGAACATTAAAAAAAAATAAAAATCTCGAGACAAAATATAAAATTCTGGCAATATGAGGGGCATAGGATAGCTGGCCCGACGCGTTTCGACTAAAGTCTTCCACAGGGGCATATCTCTGGACCAAAATGTAAAAAAAAAAAATGTGTGGGGGTCCCCCAAAATTCCATACCAGGCCTTCAGGTACTGTGTGACACTTCTTTTCTTCTGACACTTCTTATATAACGGCCCGCCCCCCTCTGATGCATGGGGACTGTGGCGTCAGAGGGGAGGCGGGTCACCCGTTACATAACCGGGTGACCCCAAACCCTCTGACGCCACGGGCAAAGCCATAGGGAAGTCCCCGAAGTCCCCGTGCGTCAGAGGGGGGCGGGGTCACTAGGTGGCCCCGCCCTCCATTATATAAGAAGTGTCAGAAGAAGAGAAGCGCCATACAGCGGGAACCTCCCAGGGATGCAGAGCTTCCGAAGAATGAAGCGGGGAAGAAGAAGCCACGGAGGAAGATGCCAGACGAGAACACCAGTGCAAGAAGCAGAGGATCGGAGGAATAAGCAGAGGAAGATGTGGGGAAGAAGAAGATGGAGGAAGAACACCAAATGAAGAAGACCCGAAGAAGATGGAAGACGGAGCGGGAAGGAAGAAGACTTTACTAAAGGAATTGTCAATGGTCACCCCCTCTTTTCCTGCGGCCTGCCAGGTTGCGTGCTCGGATAAGGGTCTGGTATAGATTTTTAGGGGTACCCCCACGCCATTTTATTTTGGAGTTTTGGCGCAGGGTTCCCGTTAAAATCCATACCAGACCTGAAGGGTCTGGTATTGATTTTGAGGGGGTCCCCCACACCATTTATTTTTTTTTAATTTTGGCGCAGGGCTCCCCTTAATGTTCATACCAGACCTGAAGGGCCTGGTTTGGAATTTCGGGGGACCCCTCTGCGTTTTTTTGTTTTTTTTTTACATTTTGGTTCGGGGTTCCCCTTAATATTCATAAAGGGAAAAAATCGCGCTCATAGAGTCTATGTATAGGATTGAGGATATAATTCACTCCAAAAAAAAGTCTCTTTTAGTGGAAATATGTCTCAAAAATTGGCTTGTTCTATGAAAAGTGACCTTCCAAACGTTGCTTTACAGTGGTGTGAAAAAGTGTTTGCCCCCTTCCTCATTTCCTGTTCCTTTGCATGTTTGTCACACTTAAGTGTTTCGGAACATCAAACCAATTTAAACAATAGTCAAGGACAACACAAGTAAACACAAAATGCAATTTGTAAATGAAGGTGTTTATTATTAAAGGTGAAAAAAAATCCAAACCATCATGGCCCTGTGTGAAAAAGTGATTGCCCCCCTTGTTAAAACATACTATAACTGTGGTTGTCCACACCTGAGTTCAATTTCTCTAGCCACACCCAGGCCCGATTATTGCCACACCTGTTCACAATCAAGGCATCACTTAAATAGGAGCTGCTTGACACAGTAAGGTCCACCAGAAGATCCTTAAAAGCTACACATCATGCCGAGACCCAAAGAAATTCAGGAACAATTGAGAAAGAAAGTAATTGAGATCTATCAGTCTGGGGAGGGTTATAAAGCCATTTCCAAAGCTTTGGGAATCCAGCGAACCACAGTGAGAGCCATTATCCACAAATGGCGAAGACATGGAACAGTGGTGAACCTTCCCAGGAGTGGCCGGCCGCCCAAAATTACCCCAAGAGCGCAGCGACGACTCATCCAAGAGGTCACAAAAGACCCCACAACAACGTCCAAGGAACTGCAGGCCTCACTTGCCTCAGTTAAGGTCAGCGTTCATGCCTCCACCATCAGGAAAAGACTGGGCAAAAATGGCCTGCATGGCAGAGTTCCAAGGAGAAAACCACTGCTGAGCAAAAAGAACATCAAAGCTCGTCTCAATTTCTCCACAACACATCTTGATGATCCCCAAGACTTTTGGGACAACATTCTGTGGACCGATGAGACAAAAGTGGAACTCTTTGGAAGGTGTGTGTCCAAGTATATCTGGCGTAGAAGGAACACTGCATTTCAGAAAAAGAACATTATACCAACAGTAAAATATGGTGGTGGTAGTGTGATGGTCTGGGGCTGTTTTGCTGCTTCAGAACCTGGAAGACTTGCCGTGATAAAAGGAACTATGAATTCTGCTGTCTACCAAGAGATCCTGAAGGAGAATGTCCGACCATCTGTTCGTGTACTCAAGCTAAAACGAACTTGGGTTCTGCAGCAGGACAATGATCCTAAACACACCAGCAAGTCCACCACCGAATGGCTGAAGAAAAACAAAATGAAGACTTTGGAGAGGCCTAGCCAAAGTCCAGACCTGAATCCTATTGAGATGTTGTGGTATGACCTTAAAAAGGCCGTTCATGCTCGAAAACCCTCTAATGTAACTGAAGGACAATTCCTCAAAGATGAGTGGGCCAAAATTCCTCCAGGACGCTGTAAAAGCCTCATTGCACGTTATCACAAACGCTTGGTTGCAGTTGTTGCTGCTAAGGGTGGCCCAACCAGTTATTAGGTTTAGGGGCAATCACTTTTTCACACAGGGCCATGATGGTTTGGATTTTTTTTCACCTTTAATAATAAACACCTTCATTTACAAATTGCATTTTGTGTTTACTTGTGTTGTCCTTGACTATTGTTTAAATTGGTTTGATGTTCCGAAACACTTAAGTGTGACAAACATGCAAAGGAACAGGAAATGAGGAAGGGGGCAAACACTTTTTCACACCACTGTATATACTCATGGAGGATATGCTTACCAGAAGTAAGCCATAGATCAGCATATGGCTTTAACCCAGCCCGGGTTGATGATTCGTTGGTTATGGATTGTGGCGAAGCAATACCAAATAACTCCTTCTCTTTCTCAGGTGTACTCATAGGGCATAATTAGCAATCACCGGAAAAACAAAAGATATCCATAGCATAATACTGATAAACTATATATGGCAAAAACCAGTGAGTGAAGGGTTAACGAGTGGGGATAGTGTCCAATTAGGTATGAACAAACACCCGTGATCACAAATGAATTTGAGTGACCAAAAGACACCACCACCACATGAAAGACTTTTTTACCAGATGTTCAATTGTTATGCAAACAGACAAGAAAATCCTTCTTTTAAATATTTCCACTTTTAAATAAACCGCCACAAGTGAAGTTGGATACGCAATATGTCCAGATGGATCATAGATAACCACCATAAGAAGTGCCTCCTTACCAAGCAGTGAAATAACAATCAGCAGTGAGAATCAAACAGCAGGTAGTCAGATGCACTCTCCTTATAAGATGTCCCCTTACCGCATAGCACAGTTTCAAAGAGCCAGATACAGCAAGCACAGATTCATGAGACCACGCACAGATCGATGGCAGAGGTTTTTCAGCAGATACCCAAGAGAGAAAATATTTGTACCATAGCGTTATACTGTATTAAAAGTTTTATTCAAAACATAAAAAGTTTGTACTTACAAACTGACGAAATTAAAACAGCAGATTCCAAAAAGTTGTAGAGCCGGCCGGCTACAAACGAACAGACACTCCCGTCCTTCTTTGCGTGGTGACGTCAGCACGTATTACAAAGGGCCTGGTAATGGACTGGAGGGGGGATCCCATGAGTTTTTTTTCAATGACTTTTATCTGTATTGCAGAGACCCAACAATTCATTAATAGCCACGAGTAGTTTTAAATTACTTTTTTTCCTTTAGAAATGTAATTTTGCTGCGGGACTGTTCTAAACACGGGAAACATGCGCTACTTTACAGGCATACTATAGTCACCCCCCAGGTACGAAATTTAAAGGAATATTTCACTTTTATTGTTTCACTTTAAGCATTATTAAAATCACTGCTCCTGAAAAAACGGCTGTTTTTTTTTTTTTGCATTGATACATGTCCCCTGGGTGCAGGACCCAGGTCCCCAAACACTTTTTATGACAATAACTTGCATATAAGACTTTAAAATTAGCGTTTTAGATTTCTCCCATAGACTTTTAAAGGGTGTTCCTCGGCTTTTGAATTTGCAGCGAACACTTCAAATTGTTCGCTATTCCGTGAACGGGCGAACAGCCAGGGTTCGAATCGAACTCATGTTTGACCTGAACAGACAGCCCATCCCTAATCACAGATAGGGTTTACTCACTGTGTTACTCACTGTGTCTCTGGCTTCACTTTGTCTCCGACTTTGTGTTGTCTTGTAGCAGTGACACCTATGCCGAAATCAGGAGATAGAGTCTCCTCCAGTCCCTCCCACTTGGCATTCCTCACCAGTCAGCTGACCTCTAGTCTCTGCTCCCCCCCAGCCATGCTGTGAAATAAATGGGGGGCTGCGAAGAGGCTCCAGGGGCAGCTCTGCTGGGCGGCTGCAAAAAGGCTGGGAGAGCGGTGCAGGCTTCAGGAACAACACAGAATTTGGTGACCCCTGGCAAATCATCATTCGACCCCCAGGTTGAGAACTACTCCCCAAAAATGGACCCTAACTAAAGCACCTGCATGTTCATAGGTCATGAACCCCCTGTGATGCACAGTGCCAGATAACCTCCTGGGGGATTGTGCATCTGGTCCACACTGCACCTTAAAAAGCTTGATGGGTATGTACAGTGCAAAACCCTAATGCAAGGAGTCCCCGATGGAAATCCGATTCGGTATACCACCGCTGGTGACAGCACTGAGACAATAAAGGCTGACTAGATTCGTTCAATGAATACAAACTGCCAGCTGACTCAATCAATCAATCCACCTATTAATGCCCACAAGTGCCACCTATCAATGCCCACCAGTGGTGTCAATCAGTGCCACCTAGCAGTGCTGCCTATCAGTATAACAGATCAGTGCCCATCAGTGCCACCCATCAGTGCCCATCACTGCCACCCATCAGTGCCCATCACTGCCACCTATCGGTTCCCAACCATTCCGCCTCATCAGCGTACATCAATGAAGGAGAAAAATTACCTGTTTGCAAAATTTTATAAAAAAATATATTTTTTTTTAAATTCTGTATTTTTATTTTTTTTTAAGAAAAATTTTTAACTGCAGAGGTGATCAAATACCACAGAAAGAAAGCTTAATTTGTGGGAAAAAATTATAAATATTTCATTTGGGTACAGTGTTGTATGACCACGCAATTTTCATTCAAAATTCAATAGCGCTGAAAGCTGAAAATTGGTCTGGAAAGGAGGGGGGTTTAAGTGCCCAGTAAGCAAGTAGTTAAGTAATGTTATATGACAAAGCACAACCATCCAGGCCGATAATATGACACCACAGGCATAGATTGATCACAAGGTGCCAGGAATTGTAGTTCACACATGACATGCAAAACTATCATGGTAAGTACATACTGTATATACTGCAATTACTCTCACCCAGGCTCAGCGTACTGGCAAAGCAGCTACCAATGCAGCCTCTTCCCTAGGCTCAATGGCATCAGTCACTCGTTCCCTAGCCCCACCATGTCCTCCTGAGGAGTCCCCCGAAATGTTTGAGCACAGTGTTGGGTACATGCTAAATGAGGATGCCCAGTGTTTTGAAGGCTCTGTTGATGATACTCAGCTAGAGGAAAGCAGTAACGTGATCCCAGAGAGAGGGGATGCCCAAGAAGGACAGCAATCTGGCAGTCATGTTCCCACAGCCGCAGCATACTGCCAGGTTTGCTCCAGTGATGAGGAGGGAGGGGATGATGAGGTCACTGACTCCACTTGGGTGCCTGATAGGAGAGAGGAGGAGTAGGCACATCTCCAATGAGGCAGTATGCTCTCCAGGGGCCAGCTTAAGGGCAGCACACTGACTGCATCACGCCGAACAGCTGCACATGTGCACTCTGCGCGTTATTTCAAAAGTTATTTGGTGTGGGCCTTTTTTGAGACGAGTGCATCAGATCGCACCGCTGCTATTTGCAACATATGTCTCAAGCGTATCTCGCGTGGCCAAAACATCAGCCGCTTGGGCACCACATGCTTGACCAGACAAAGGTTGACCTGCCATGCAGTTCGTTGGCAAACGTACCTAAAAGACCCACACCAAAGAACAAAGCGGACCTCTCCTTGCTCCTCATCAGCTGGGATCTCCAACCCCACAATACCTTCAGTCCTCTCTAAAACCTGCACTGAGAGGAATGAAGGTGTATAATTAGGTGTGTCACAGCTAGGGATGAGCCAAACACCCCCCCGTTCAGCTCGCACCAGAACCCGCGAACGGACCTAAAGTCCGTGCAAGCTTTAGAACCCTATTAGTTTTAATGGATGCGAACGTTCAAAATCAAAAGTGCTAATTTTAAAGGCTAATATGCATGTTAATGTCATAAAAAGTGTTTAGGGACCTGGGTCCTGCCCCAGGGGACATGTATCAATGCAATATTTTTTTTTTAAAACGGACGTTTTTTCAGGAGCAGTGATTTTAATAATTCTTAAATTGAAACAATAAAAGTGTAATATTCCTTTAAATTTCGTACCTGGGGGGTGTCTATAGTATGCATGTAAAGGGGCGCATGTTTCCCGTGTTTAGAAGCTATTTAGAAGCTATTTAAAATCACTCGCGGCTAATGTGAATTGACGGCTCCCGTAATACAGAGAACAGTCATTCATTGAAACTGAAAGTCATTGATAAAAAAAAAAAGTCATTGATAAAAAAAAAAAAAATGAAAAAAATAAAAGCGTGGGGGTCCCCCCAAATTCAATAACCAGGCCCCTCAGGTCTGGGATGGATATTAAGGGGAACCCCAGCCAAAAAAAAAAAAAAAATGGCGTAGGGTCCCCCTCAAAATCCATACCAGACCCTTGAGGTCTGAGATGGATTTTAAGGGGAACCCTAGCCAAAAAAATGGCGTGGCCTGGCAGGCCGCAGGAAAAGAGGGGGGGACGAGAGCGGCCCCCACTCCCACCTGAACCGTACCAGGCCACATGCCCTCAACATTGGGAGGATGCTTTGGGGTCCCCCCCAAAGCACCTTGTCCCCATGTTGATGAGGACAAGGGCCTCTTCCCCACAACCCTGGCCATTGGTTGTGGGGGTCTGCGGGCAGGGGGCTTATTGGAATCTGGAAGCCCCCTTTAACAAGGGGACCCCCAGATCCCGCCCCCCCCCTGTGTGAAATGGTAAGGGGGTACAAAAGTACCCCTACCATTTCACCAAAAAAGTGTCAAAAATTGTAAAAATGACAGGAGACGGTCTTTGACAATTCCTTTATTAAAATCTTCTTTCTTCTTTCTTCATCCTTCGGTTTCTTCATCTTCTCCTTCCGTCATCTTCTTCCATCTTCTTCTTCCATTTTCTTCTTCCTCTGATCCGCTTCTTCTTGCTCCGGTCTTCTCGTCCTTCTCGTCCGGCATCGGCGTCTCTTCTGGGCCGCTCCGCGCAATGGGAGGCTCCCGCTCTGTGAGGCTCCGCTCCGTCTGACAGGTCTTTTATAACGGAGGGCACCTGGTGACCCCGCCCCCCTCTGACGTCATGGGGAAAGCCATAGGGAATTCCCCATGACGTCCCCGTGCGTCAGAGGGGGCGGGGTCACCAGGTGCCCTCCATTATAAAAGACCTGTCAGACGGAGCGGAGCCTCACACAGCGGGAGCCTCCCATTGCGAGGAGCGGCCCAAGAAGAGACACCGACACCGACGCCGACGGAAGAAGATGCCGGACGAGAAGGACGAGAAGACCAGCGCAAGAAGAAGCGGATTGGAGGAAGAAGAAAATGGAAGAAGAAGATGGAAGAAGATGACGGAAGGAGAAGATGAAGAAACCGAAGGATGAAGAAAGAAGAAAGAAGATTTTAATAAAGGAATTGTCAAAGACCGTCTCCTGTCATTTTTACAATTTTTGACACTTTTTTGGTGAAATGGTAGGGGTACTTTTGTACCCCCTTACCATTTCACACAGGGGGGGCGGGATCTGGGGGTCCCCTTGTTAAAGGGGGCTTCCAGATTCCGATAAGCCCCCCGCCCGCAGACCCCCACAACCAATGGCCAGGGTTGTGGGGAAGAGGCCCTTGTCCTCATCAACATGGGGACAAGGTGCTTTGGGGGGGACCCCAAAGCATCCTCCCAATGTTGAGGGCATGTGGCCTGGTATGGTTCAGGCGGGAGGGGGGGCCGCTCTCGTCCCCCCCTCTTTTCCTGCGGCCTGCCAGGTTGCGTGCTCGGATAAGGGTCTGGTATGGATTTTGAGGGGGACCCCACGCCATTTTTTTTGGCTAGGGTTCCCCTTAAAATCCATCCCAGACCTCAAGGGTCTGGTATGGATTTTGAGGGGGACCCTACGCCATTTTTTTTTTGGCTGGGGTTCCCCTTAATATCCATCCCAGACCTGAAGGGCCTGGTTATTGAATTTGGGGGGACCCCCACGCTTTTTTTTTGTTTTTTATCAATGAATGACAGGTCTCTGTGTTACAGGAGCCATCAATTCATTAGCCGCGAGTGCTTTTAAATAGCTTTTTTCCTGCAAAAAATGACACTTTTTGCAGGGAAAGTTCTAAGCACAGGAAACCTGCCCCCCTTCACAGGCCACCTATAGACACCCCCCAGATGTGATACTGCAATGCTGTTCTAACAGCACGCACACACAAATCCCCAGAAATAGAGCATATCTTGTCAGCAGTCAGCAACACACTGGTACGCTGACACTGTGACTGAAACATAATATGCGAGGCCGCAAATGATGCGAGCGGCCCAAATAGTTCTGGGCTCGCCGAGCGGGCGAGCGCCCGATGTTCGATTCGAACATGGGTTCGAATCCAACACCGGGCCCATCCCTAGTCACAGCCAAGTACTTGCGGGCAATCTGCTATCGGTACACCAACGTCCGATTGTACCAGGCAAATTTCCCTGCCTCAGCTGCTGCACCGTCGAAAGAAGTTCACTTCCAGCCATCCACATGCCCAGAGGTTGAATGCTAACTTGGCTAAATTGCTAGCACTTCAACTGCTGCCTTTTCAGTTGGTAGACTCACCCCTCTTCCGTGAGTTTGTGGAATGTGCGGTTCCTCAGTGGCAGGTTCCCAAACGCCACTTTTTCTCACGGAAGGCGATTCCGGCTCTCTACCGGCATGTGGAAGGCAATGTCTTGGCCTCGCTGGAATGGGCGGTCAGCGGTAAGGTGCATATTAGTGCTGACTCATGGTCCAGCAGGCATGGACAGGGACATTACCTATCTTTCGCGGCGCATTGGGTGACTCTTCTGGCAGCTGGGAAGGATGCAGGATAAGGTACAGTAGTGTTGGAGGTTGTACCACCACCACACCTCCAAAATTCTACTACTGGTGATTTTGACACACCTCTCTCCTCCATCCCCTCCTCTTCTTCTTCCTCCATGGCCTCTTCCTGTGCTTTGTCCTCGGAACCAGCGGTGCTCTGTAGGCTTTAAGGGGATACGCAAGTATGCAGGCAAAAAGATGCCATGTGGTGCTTGTGCTGGTTTGCTTGGGGGACAGGAGCCACACTGGGGCAGAGATTCTGTCAGCTCTGCAGGGGCAGGCTGAGAGGTGGTTGACGCCATGCCAGCTTAAGCCAGGAATGGTGGTTTGCGACAATGGCACCAACCTCCTCTCCGCCCTGCTACAGGGACAACTGACCCATGTGCCCTGTGTGGCTCACGTCCTTAACTTGGTGGTGCAGCGGTTCTTGGGCAGGTACCCAGGCTTACAGGATGTCCTGAGGCAGGTTAGGAAAGTCTGTGTGCATTTCCACCGGTCATATAATGCCAGTGCTCTGCTGGCTGACCTCAAAAGGAATTTAACCTGCCCAAGAACCGCCTAATCTGTGACATGCCCACCAGATGGAACTCAACGTTGGCCATGCTGCAGCGGTTTCTCATGCAGCAGAGGGCCATCAATGAGTACCTGTGTGACTATGGCACCAGGACAGGGTCAGGGGAGCCTGTTTTTTTCCCCACGCCAGTGGGGCATGATCAGGGATGCATGCACTGTCCTGTCACCATTTGAGGAGGCCACGAGGATGGTCACAAGTGACAGTGCATGCATCAGTGACACTGTCCCTCTTGTCCACCTGTTGGAGCACATGCTGCGTGAGATAATGGACAGGGCACTTGAGGCAGAACAGAGGCAGGAAGAGGAGGACTTCCTTACCTCTCAAGGCCCCCTTTATCCTTAGGGACCCAGAGGACTCCGGACCGAATGCCTCAGCTAACCTACGCTGCATGGCCTCCCTGATCCTGCAAAGCCTGTGGAAGGATCCTCGTATTCGTCGGATCAAGGAGGGGGATCATTACTGGCTTGCATCCCTCCTTGATCTACATTACAAGGGTAAGGTTGCAGACCTTATCTTGCCATCGCAGAGGATGAAACATCTTCGGGAGGCCTTGCAGAAAGGTTTGTGCAACGCGTTCCCAGAGACTGGGAGGTTCCAAATTCCTGGTCCTGGACAACGTGTTGCTGAGGCTTCGGTCAGTCACAGAAGGAGCGGCGGAGAAGGTGGCCGTCTGACCGATGCCTTCAGACACTTTTTTAGTCCGCAGCCCCAAGGTATGATCGGTTCTAGCAACCCTCACCAGTGTCTGATTTACATGGTCCAGGAATACCTAGGGGCAAGGTCAGACTTGGACACCTTTCCCACCGAAAATCCTCTGGGTTACTGGGTCTTGAGGATGGATCACTGGCCAGAGCTTGCACATTATGCAATTGCGCTACTGGCCTGTCCTGCATCCAGCGTTGTTTTGGAAAACACATTCAGTGCTGCTGGAGGCTTTGTAACCGATCACAGGGTGCGCCTGTCCACCAAATCGGTTGATCGACTGACCTTCATAAAAACGTCTTTGATCACCACCAGCTACCAAGAACCTGATGCTGATGTAACAGAATATTTTTTTTTTTAAATGTCAGATCCCTTCAAGACTGCCTATGCTGATGCTGAGTGACTATCCTTTTATGCTGAGTGACTATCCTCTTCCTCCTCAATGATCATGCTGATATCTTGTAAGAACATTTTTGGTTCTGGGTGCCGCCACGAGTGGGTAAGGCCCAATTTTTCAGCCCCTGTTTAACAGGGGCATGTAATTACAATTTTTGATGCAATATTTTGCAGGAGGGTTTGTTGCTACGCTCAGCTGCAATATTTGTGAGTGGTTGCAGTGTTGTGGCCCGGTCATTCAGCAGCCAAATCTTCCGGGGCTGAAGTGGTTAAAAATCACCCCCTTCTGCACACCGAGCACCACAAATCTCCGAAATCCATAGGCGGGTCTATGCTCCGGAGCTGAGTGGTGTCACTAGACTCCCCGCCCAGCTCTACACTCCCCTTTGGCCAGGCAGCGTCGCAAAGGAAGCAGAGCGAGCTTGCGGCCCCCTGGGACTCCTGCACATGTGCTACACAACACAGGCTGCAGTAATAGCTGTGAGACGCTAAGCAAGGGGGATGATGATGCTTGGAAAGTACACTGAATGTCTATCATGAAATGAACTGTCACTCACAGCAAGGGGGAAGAACGGACTGGTATGTCTCTGTCTGTCCGTTTTTATCTCACTGAAAGAAGATAAGAGGATTGCTCAGAGCTGGATTAACTCTTTGTGGCAAGACTGGGCACAGATGACATGAAAACATATGATGTACCAGGTACAAGCCTTAATTAAAAAAAAGTTTTTGGGGTTTACATCCACTTAAATGGATTCAATGCATTAAGGTGAAAAACCTTCTGTTCTGCAGATGACAGGACAGTCGGCAGGTGAGTGGGTGGGCTGGCCAATCAGCGGGTCAGTGGGCGGGGGAACAGAGAGATGATATCATCTCTCACCGCCCACCCTGCATCACTGCAGTTTCGCCCTCACTGTGCAGCCATGGGCAGCAGAGTGATTACATCATCTCTCTGCTGCCTGACTTCACTCTGTGACACAGCAAGTGACAATCCGCACCTTAGCAGGCAAGTGACAATTGTAGCAGACAAGTGTCAATCCGCAACGTGTGGCAGATGACGGGGCAAGTGACAACCTGCAATGTGTGGCAAGTGACAATCTGCAATGTGGGGCAGGGGACATGGCAAGTGACAATCCGCAATGTGTGGCAAGTGACGTGGCAAGTTCCAATACACAACTTGTGGCAAGTGACGTGGCAAGTGACAATCCGCAATTTGTGGCAAGTGACAATCTGCATCTGGTGGCATGTGATGTGGCAAGTGACAATCCAGAATGTGTGGCAGGTGACGTGGAAAGTGACAATCCTGAACGTGTGGCAAGTGACAATCCGCATCTGGTGGCATGTGACGTAGCTAGTGACAATCCGCAACGTATGGCAGATGATGCGGCAAGCGAAAATCCGCAATGTGTGGCAGGTGACGTGGCAAGTGACAAATCTGCAATTTGTGGCCTGGTATGATTCAGGAGAGGGGGGCACTTTCTCGTCCCCCTCCTTTCCTGACCTGTCAGGATGTGTGCTCGGATAAGGGTCTGGTATTGATTGACCGCAAGTCAATTGAAATTTGATTTGACTAATTTTTTTTTTCTTTAGAAATGTAATTTTTTTTCTGCAGCATGTTCTATACATGCTACAGATGCGCCACTTTAAAAGCAAACTAAGGGGACCCTCCAGGCACTATATTTTTTTTTAATCAAAACCAAGTTTATTGAGCATATAACATACAAGAATGAGTATACACAGCTTAGGTGCAACAGGCACCATATAAACGGGGTGCAAAGAAGAAAATTTGACATGTCAAGGTGAATAGGAGCCGATTTACAGTAAGAGCGTTATGCATACATACAGGTAAATGCAGTGCCGTGGGCTTCATGGTTCCTTGCTGGGGATCTGTCCTGTCACACGGTACTGGGTGCCGCTCCAGGAGGGGTGCGCAGGGTAGGCCGTACAGACTCAGTACATATAGGCGCCCATCATATTATAACGCCTGGGGGGGGCGTATTTGCTCAGGGGGCGGCAGGCCACCCTTAGGTTGGGCAGGTAGCTGGGTCTTCGAGCCACCTGTCCCAGACTTTGTTGTATTTAGCTGGGCATCCACGGTGGAGGTAAAGTACCTTCTTATAGGGCAGGGTGGCGTTAATAGCAGCGATCCAAGCCTGGAGAGTGGGGGGGTTAGATTTGAGCCAAGTACGGGCAATTTGCATTCTGGCTAGAAAAAGGGACTCCTGCAAGAAAACTGTGAGGTATTTTTCTTCCTCAGGGAGTGGAAGGATCCCTAGCAAGCATTGGCGGGGGCATAGGGATAGGGGGGAGCCCATTCGGTCATGCAGGAATTTAATGATCTGTGACCAGTATTCTTGGACGTGCGGGCATGTCCAAATTAGATGGTAGAATGTACCCCCTGGGTCCCCACATTTGGGGCAGGAGGGGTCGTGGTCAGGCCTAAATTTGGATAGGCGTATCGGTGTGAGGTATGACCTGTGGAGGATGTAGAGGTGAGTGAGCCTATCTGATAGTTTAGGGGACACTAATTTGGAGACAGCGAGTGCATCCTCCCATTCCTCATGCTCCACCGCGCCCAGATCCGACTCCCACCTGGGTCTCAGGTCGTGTGCCAACTGGGTGGCCTCTGGTGATAGTAGTTGGTTATAGAAAAAGGAAATTAGTTTTTTGGGGTCCTGACCCCGGATGACATCCACGGCGGTCAATGACTCCAGCCTGGGGACAGAGCCGGAGAATTGGGAGCTAAGAGCATGTCGGAGCTGGAGGTGGCGGAAGAGCATGTGGTTAGGGAGGTCGAAATCGTCTTTGAGGGCCTGGAATTGTCTGACCCTGCCTCCTCTCAGAACCTGTGAAAGGAACACTATGCCCTTGGAGATCCAGAGGGCCTGGTCTGGCACCTTGAGGAGCTCAGGCAGTTGGGAATTGTTCCAGAGGGGAGTGTGAGCATGGATGAGCGGGACTTTGGTCTTGTTGATTGTTAGCTGCCAGATTTTACAATGGTGGGCTAGCATGGTTTTGCAGGGGGTGGGGGGGCCATGGGTGCCGCAGAGGAGGACTTGTAGCGGGTGAGAGATCAGGCCCGTGCGGGGCGAGCAAACTAGCGTCAGGTATCTGTCTTTGTCAGTCTTGTCAAAATAATAAAAGTGGGAGAGTTGAGACGCTATGTAGTATAGGAGGAGGTCAGGAAGAGCGGTACCCCCCAGGTGCACAGGGCACTTCAGGGTTTTCCAGGAGAGCTTGTGGCGAGATGGGCCCCAGACAAAGGTGTTGAGGATGGCTTCCATGGATTTGAAGATCCTTAAGGGGATACTTAGGGGGGCATGCCAAAACACATAGAGCAGCTTGGGGAGGAGAATCATCTTTATTAGGTTTATGCGCCCCATAACCCCAAGGGGGAGCCGGGACCAGGTCTGAGTCTTGGACTTGAGAAGGGCGAACAGTGGTTCAACATTTAATTTTATATATTCTTCGGGGGCTCTGGTGCATTGCACACCAAGGTATTTTATCTGGCTTGCCCTGACAAGCGGGAGTTCCGCCTGGGGGGCCGATGGTGCCCCAAGGTCCAGTGGGAGGATTTGGGATTTGGCCCAGTTAATTTGTAGCCCTGAATACTCGCCGAAGTGTTTAATAAGTTGGAGCGCGGCCTCCAGTGAAGGACCAGAGTCCTCCAAGTAGAGGAGCATGTCGTCGGCATAGAGACTTATCACCTCAGTAAGCTGTCCCGTTCGGAGGCCTTTGATGTGGGGGTGTGTTCGGATTGCTATAGCCAGGGGTTCGACCGCTAGGGCATAAAGAAGTGGCGATATTGGGCAGCCTTGGCGGGTGCCCCTGGAGAGTTTAAAGGAGTCAGAGGTTCTGCCGTTGACCTGGATCCGGGCGGTGGGAGCCTGGTAGAGGAGTTGTATCCAGAGGTAGCGCCACTCCACGGAATCAAATGCCTTTGCGGCATCCAGACTCACCACCACCCGGGACCCAGTGTTGTCATGTGTGGCCTGTAAGTTCATGTGGAGCCTGCGGAGGTTGAATGCCGTGTTTTTGTTGGGCATGAAGCCCGTTTGGTCTGGGTGGATTAAACTAAGAATGACCTTGTTAAGGCGGAGGGCAAGAATTTTAGCCAGGATTTTCACGTCGAGCTGTAGGAGGGAGATGGGGCGATATGACTCGGGGAGGAGGGGGTCCTTGCCTGGTTTGGGGATGAGGACAATGAGGGCCTCCCCCATGGACTGGGGAAGGGCCTCAGAGTCGAAGATGTGGGCATAGAGTTTCTGTAGCTTGGGGATAAGGGTGTCTTGGAAGTGTGCATAAAATTCTAGGGGGAGACCATCAGATCCTGGGGACTTGGAGGTTGGGAGAAGGGACATCGCCTCAGCGATGCATTCGGTAGTGATAGGTGCCTCGAGTTGGGTCGTCTGGAGAGAAGAGAGGGAGGGGAAGTCAACAGTCTGGAGGAACCGGGTCAGGTCTGTCGGGGTATGGCGAGCCGTGGAGGTGTAGAGGGCTGAGTAGAATTGCTTGAATTCCCCAGCCACTTGATCAGGGTCAGAGATCATCTCCCCCGATGAGGCCCGAAGTTGGACCACCACGGGGGGTGTGAGGTCAAGGTGAGCCATGTAGGCGAGAAGCTTGCCCGCACGTTCCCCATGCTCAAAGATGCGTTGTTTGCTGAAGAATATGCGTTGCTTTGCCTTTTCAAAATGTAGCTGATCAGTCAGTCTAGATTGCTGTCGGAGGAGGGAGGCATTGCTTACGGAGGGGTCGGCAAGGAACGTCTGTTCCAGGGAGCCGAGCCTCTCCTCCGATTGTTGCAGTATGTTCTTTGATGTGGCTTTATGTCTATTAATGCGGGTGGAGAGAATTAACCGGGCGTGGGCTTTAAAGGTCTCCCACACCGCGCCCATTGGCGCAGTGTCGAGGTTGGCGTTAAAGAAATGTGACCACTCACGGTCGACCGCCTCCAGGTCCGGTAGGACAGAGAGCCAGAACGGGTTCAGCCGCCATGTGCGGGGAGATGGGGGAGCCGGTAGTCGCAGAGTTGCCCAGTAAGGCGAGTGGTCCGAGAGCACTCTGCTTCCGAACCCCACCTCAGCGACGACCGGCAGCAGAGCGGGGGACACTAGTATTAAATCAATACGTGACATGGCCATGTGTGAGGGGGTGAAACAAGAGAAGGCTATTTTGTCCGGGTATTTATATCTCCAGGTGTCTGTCATGGCAAATTCTGCGAGCAGCCTGCCAAATCTAGTGGTGAGAGGCGGGGAGGGCACTTGGGCGGATGCACTGAGTCTGTCTAGGCTGGGATTGATAGTCATATTGAAGTCCCCAAGCCACATTGCGGGCACCGTAGGGTGTTGGGCCATGAAGGTCAGGCCCTCCTGAAGGGCACCGAACTGAAATGGGGGCGGTATATAGAATGCCAATAGGAGTAACTCGAGCCCACTTACAGTGGCATGGATGAAAAGGAATCTGCCCTGCGGATCCGACCGCAGGTCATGCAGCTGAAATTGGACTGTTTTGGCTATTAAAATGGCGACCCCCCTGGAGCTGGACGTGTGGGGGGCATGGTATAACCACCCCACCCACGGCCTCTTGAGTGACATTTGGGCCTGGCCCACTATATGTGTTTCCACGAGGACAGTGATGTCTGCTCGTGCGGCCTTGAGGTAGGAGAGGACTGCTATTCTTTTGGGTTTAGCGCCAAGGCCCCGCACGTTCCAGGTGACTAGTTTAAGTGATGCCATGCAAGGGTAAGAGGGGCACTGTTTGGAACCGGAGCTGCAGAGAGAAACCCACGGCACATACTATCAAAAGGAGATATACACTGCACAACATAAGGCATATAGGCATACATTGTAAAAGGCACGTCAGGTAGTACATGGAGCAGAGCAAAAGTATATTGCATGTCAATTGAAATGGAAATAAACATATAATTGTAAAAAGGGGGGGGGGGAGAAAATAGAAAAACAAAGGGAGTTAGCAGCCTTATTAACGCTAACAAGAAAATAAAAAAAACTTTTCGCCATCTCTGGACCAGCGTGGCGAACCGGAGAAACAGCCACCCACCACAGCCATGGGGGTAGCAGCTGGCCAGGGAAACTGAGTTGCGTTTACCGGTGTGGACCGCCGGGTGGAGAACTCGCCCGGGTCCCCAAGAGTCAATCGGGAAAAGGGGGGCGAACAAACGTTCTAACTGCAGAGCACACAATGGGGCAGAGGTGCTAGAGTGTCTACCATGCAGGTGGAAGCAGGCAGAGCGTCCGAGTGGGATAGGGTAAATGGGGGTCATTGGGCAGGGAGGTGGTCCAGCATGTGCCACTAAGACACTGTGCTGGAGACAGGCAGTCCAGGGAGGATGGGGTCTCCGGGGGGCACACAGTACTGTTACAGGGAGGAAGATGGTGGGGGAGAAGGAGGGGGAGAGGGCACAGGTAACTCACAGTTCTGTTGCTGGTGAATTGTCCTCAGTGTGCTTGCTCAGTGCGCTTGACCCGGAACCGATGATTGCAATGCTTGTTCTCCGGATCATGGTAACGGAGCTTTAACGAAGTTCACGGTGTGATGGCCAGGTCAGGCGGAGAATTCCGGGAGGCTAGATAAGGATGTCAGTCGGATCATGTGGAGGGTTGGTTCACTTGTACAGGCATTGGTCGCGGGGGGTTGAGGTGATTGGTCGGGACATCAGTGTGCCGGGCCGGCTGGCTCCCGGTTCTCCAACCACGAGATCACTGCTGCAGGGTCTTCAAAGAACTGGGCCTTCCCATCGCATACGACCCTAAGCCTCGCCGGAAAAAGCATGGCGTAGGGGAGGTGTTTGGCGCGGAGCTGGCGCTTGGCTTCTGTAAATTGTGCGCGTTTTTTCTGTACCTCCGCGGAGAAGTCTGGAAACACTGCGACGGTCACATTCCCGACCGGAATGTTACCCCTCTCACGGGTAAGGCGCAGGACGGTGTCTCGATCGCGGTAATTTAGGAGCTTTGCGATGAAGGTTCTAGGGGGCGCGCCGGCAGGTGGTGGGCGAGCAGCGAGGCGGTGGGCCCGCTCAATAACGAACGTTGATGAGAAGGCCTCTCTGCCATATGTTTTGATAAGTAGATTCTCCAGATATGTAGGGGGGTCGGAGCCTTCCGCGCGCTCCGGCAGGCCAACAAAGCGGAGGTTGCACCTCCTGAGTCTGTTCTCCATGTCGTCCTGCTTGTGCAGGACGACGCTGAGCTGGTGCTGGAGCTGCTCTGTGGTGACCTGCAGGGGAGCAATGTCCGCCTCCACGTGACTCACCCTCCGTTCTGTCTCGGCGGTCCGGTCCCTCAGCCTCTGGATGTCCTGCCGGATAAGAGAGACATCGACCTTCACCTCCTCTATCTTAGAGGTGAGTGTCGCTTGGCAGAGGGAGACTGCTTCCAGGATCTTTGCTGTACCACCGGCTGCTGGTTCCGGCGCCTGGGCCTGGTCGGCGCCATCTTCGTCTCCGCTCCCGCGGCCCTCGTGGCGGTATTTCGCCAACTTGTGTGCGGCCTCGGAGACCCGTTTCGGCGGGGACATGGTTGCGGGGGTGCAGGCGGAGGTCCCTGGTGCTCAGGTGTCTTTTTGAGGGGGGATAACCCCGAAGGATGAGTAGATAGGATGTAGGCTCGGACGGAGCTCTCACTCTGCACACCCTACTCCATGCAGCTCCAGGCCACGCCCCCCTCCAGGCACTATATTTAAAGGAATTTTAATTTTTATTGTTGCACTTTAAGCATCATTAAAATCACTGCTCCTGAAAAAACGATTATTTAAAAAAAAAAAATTGTCTGCATTGATACATGTCCCCCCAGGGCCTCCATACCACTTTTATGGCTAATTACTTGCATATAAGCCTTCAAAATGGGCACTTTTGATTTTTCCTGTTCCGCACCCATAGACTTCAATGGGGTTCGCCGTTCAGGTTAGAACTTTTTCCCAGTTTGGGAGTTTTGCTGCGAACCGAACAAGGGGGTGTTCGGCCCATTTGTAATGATAATGTGTGTTCTTCTGTTTTCCATGAAAAGCTGCACAAGTATGTGAGAAACATTCATTACACCGACCCAGACGATGGCGAGATCTTCTTTAATGAGAGAAGAGAAATTCCAACCAATCTTAGTTTACAAAGCTGGATTTTGTTTACCAATGCACCTTCTTCATTTAAAACAATTGCCACCATTCAAAGCCCAGATTATGTTCCTGAACAATTTCCCAATATTAGTGATCCCATCTTCTGGAGACGAGGCAAAGTAAGAAATGACTTTATTTTCTGTTGCTATTGTTTGCTGACGAGGTTCATAATTCAGATTTATAGAGATTCTCTGGTCTTAATTTCAGATATGCTTTCCAATGTTCCTCTCCATGTGTGGGGTCATTTTTGGAGCCATTGAAGATTTTTTATTGTAAACAATTGGTGTACATAAAGTTTCTTTATTTATTTTCTATGTGAATATGTATGTGTTTTGGAATCAAGTTGTCAGAAGAGGTACCGGAGGGGCTGTAAATCATAAATGACATATAGGTGTGCACCCCAAAGCTCAAACACATATGTGTGTGCATGTGTATATATACTGACAGTGTCAGTAGTGCAATGGATGGTGTCAGTAGGGTAGTAGGGTAGAGTTTGATGTCAGTAAGGAAGTGGATGATGTCAGTAGCTTGTTTTTTTATTGTTTTTTACAATTTAAAAAAATAAAGAATTGGGAGCCCTGTTAGGGTTTTTTTATGTGAAATATCAGGGGTCTAAACAGGGGGAATCTGCTCCACACGGGGTGAGTAGGTTGTGCCCAGGCACGCTCGGGACACCCTGTGTGCACGCTTATAGACGTGGAATCTAATTATTACAGGAAATAGCAGCACTGAAATCAGCAGAATAATAATTAAACATCCAATGGTGGAATCGAGAAGTTAAGGATGACCTTATAACATGTCCTCAGCACTCCATGAAAAGTATTAAATATATATAGAAAGAAACGAAAGGTATCTATCTGGTTGCCTCTTTGTGTTTTCCATGTTATTGCTGAAAGTAAATCCCATGAGAACATTCAGAGCTTCTAGAGGTGTCTCCTGAATAAATGGTGTCTGATCTGATGTGACCAAGCAGGAACACCTCTGCTTATTGATGACAGATTATAAGCAGTGACATTAGTAGATGTAACAGTTTTGGGATATTATTAGGTGTGACAGCTGTGAGATATTATTAGGTGTGACAGTTGGGGGATATTATTAGGTTTTACAGTTGTGAGATATTATTAGGTGTGACAGCTGTGAGATATTATTAGGTGTAAAAAAAGATACTAAAGCGCTGGTATGTATAAAAAGATCATAAAACCTGATAAAATCAAATAAGATGGCTAAATGAAATGCAGCTCCCAACAAAAAGTGTTCCCACACTTAAAAAGATATAGTAAAATATACAAAATTTGTATAGATGGTGCGCAAAATCAACCTTATTGATGTGATAGATCTAAATTATAAGTATGACGATGTCAATGCATCCAATGCATACTGTGCATATACACTATTGCCAGCAGGTCCAAAGTGGTCAATAATATATGAAGAAAATATATAGTCTAAGTGGATAAGTAATCCAAGTGACTGATGAAATGTGAAATATGCGTATAAAGACGGTGAATAAATAAATAAAATATATCAAACGTGCAGGTAAAAAATTCTCCAAAAAATGACACTAGGCAGCTTAATGTCATTAATATGTGCAGTGAAAAGATGTGCTCAAAGGTGAACAAACCAACATTAAAATGTTTGATACAATAAATAAATTGATCAATCAATATTGGTTACTTCCTTTAAACAATAAAGGATTGAATGTGTGTGTGTGCTCCGTGAATGAAGAACAGCTGGTGTGTGTTCCACAAATGTAACTAATTAGTAACATGAACGGCGTTGTTACTTCCTTAAAACAATGAGTGATGAGACTGTGCTCCGTGAGTGAAAACAGCTGATGTGTAGTCTGCAGACAATCAGCTAATCATATACTTAGTAACAAAAACAATTATATGTATCACATTAATTCCCACAATGTTACTATGTATCATTTATGCAATTTTTTCAAACAGTGGGGAATGTTGAATTGCCACTATACATCTAAATAAGGATAAATAGAAAGGTAAAAGGTAAAACTTCCCTTTCTTTTCCCGATTTTTTGTTGTGGGTATGTTCTTCTGAAAAAAGGATTAATTTTCCAGTGCTGAAAAAAAAAAAAAATACAAAAAGCCATTGCGCAGCCTCCATGAACTGAATAAAACATGAAGTGCCTGTGTATGTTGTTGCACTCACGTGTACCCAAGAAATCAGATCGCGGTTAACTGTATTCAATGGTCAGACTTCTTAGCTGGGGCTGTCCGCCCTTCTCCTCCTAGCTCAGATCCGTGTCTTACACGGCGTCACTTTAGGCTCCTCCTCCCGACATGTTGCGTTACAGGACACGTAACTTTTTCAAGGGAATTGGAATTTTGTATATTTTACTATATATTTTACTATATTATTAGGTGTGACACTGCTGAGACCCAACCAGAGAACTTAATGAACCGGCAGTGGGAGACCTCAAGACGGTTGTGTGCAGAATATCGAGCTGTAGGAAGAGCAGACAGAACAGCTGCAGAGAGACTTTAGCTGGCAAGGCCAGTGAGAACTGCACATTTACTGCCCTCCCTTTCCTGGTCACCCAGGCTGAATGCCGAGATAAGGTTCTATTATGAATTATTTATGGGGACACCATGACATTTTGTTCTTGTTTTTTCTTAAAGGACTTTGTTTACCCAATATATGTACTGTGCTGTAAAAAACAGTATGCCCCCACCCCTAGAACCTTATCAAGGCATGCAGTCTAGGTGGCCAGGAAAAGGGGACGCCTTTTGAACTATACTGTACCAGACTACATATGCCCCCCTTACAAGGCACCAAAGGGAGACGATGATCTCATTGGAGGGATAAGGACCTCATCTCCACATCCATTGCCCCCAAAAAGATGTGTTTTCAGGAGGACTTATCAGAATCTGGAAGCTCCCTTTGGAATAAGTATGTCCCCAGATACCCCAGCTCCTGGGTCAATTACTGCAGATTATATAGTATCCACCTTTACAAAAAAACTTACAAAGTAAATCAAAACTAAAAATATAAAAAACAAACAAACAATGTTTTCTGATGAAAATCTAATTTCAATGATATTGCCCAGCAACTACCTGCTACCACCATGACCCACCATCATGATAACCCATCACCTCATGATGTTAACCCATTGCAGTGCCACTGCAAAATTACAGATTCCAGCCAGCTGCTGTATGTAAACCAACTGACATAGATAATGGGTGCTCAGAGAATGAAGACAGCAGAGAGCAGGCAGATTTCATCTGGAATTAACCACTTCAGCTCCGGAAGGATTTACCCACTTCCTGACCAGGCCATTTTTTGCGATACGGCACTGCATTGCTTTAACTGACAACTGCGCGGTTGTGTGATGCTGTACCCAAACAAAATGGATGTCCTTTTTTTCCACAAATAAAGCTTTCCTTTAGTGGTATTTAATCACCTCTGCGGTTTTTTATTTTTTGCGCTGTAAACAAAAAAAGAGCAACAATTTTGAAAAAAAAACTATATTTTTTACTTTTTGCTATAATAAATATCCCCAAAAATGTTTTTAAAAATCACATTTCTTCATCAGTTTTGGCCAATATATATTCTTATTTTTTATATATAATATTCTTGGTAATAAAAATCACAATAAGTGTATATTGATTGGTTTTCACAAAAGTTATAGCATCTACAAACTATGGGAAAGATTTATGGCATTTTTTATGGTGTTTTTATTATTATTAGTTTTTTTTTACTAGTAATGGTGGTGATCTGCGATTTTTATCAGGACCACAACATTGTGGCAGACAGATCGAACACTTTTTACACATTTTTGGGACTACTGACATTTATACAGCGATCAGTGCTATAAAAATGCACTGATTACTGTGTTAATGTCACTGGCAGGGAAGGGGGCGATCAAGGGGTTAACTGTGTTCCCTGAGTGTGTGTTCTAACTGTAGGGGGCTGGAACTGACTAGCGGAGAAGACATATCATTGTTCCTAGCTAGTAGGAACACACAATCTGTCTCTCTTCTCCTCACAGAACAGGGATTTGTGTGTTTACACACACACACGCGTCCCTGTTCTGGCTCTTGTGCCAGTGATCCCCCGCCTCTGGTGGTGCACACACGCTTGCTATCCCTGCTTGAAGGGCCAACCTACAGCTATGACGGCTCGTGGGAATGTGCTGACATGCCGCAGTATAATGACGGCGGCTGGTTGGCAAGTGGTTAAAATAAAACAGAACAATTTTGCTAATTTGTTGCACAGTATGTAGTTACTTTTACTAGGATGCAATTCCAGAGGAAGAGAGTATTCTTTTTGTTTCTGGAAATTAAAGATTTCTGTCTTTTTTTTCCAAAAAACTGTACAGAGATTAAGCAGATTTTGTATAGAAATAAAAAATGTGTGTCTTTTTCAGAGACTGAAGGCAGAAAATTGACCAAATTGGTAGCACAGCTTTTAGTAATTTTTGATACTCCAGGGATGTAGGGGAGAGGTGCTTTACCAGAGGGTCCACTTGGGAAGGTTTTCTCCCCATGTTGAGGGCATGTGGCCTGGTATGGTTTCAGAGGGGTGCACACAATCACCATTCTCTTTTTGTGACCAACCAGGCTTCATGCTCCGCTAAGGGTCTGGTATGGATATTGTGGGAACCTTACTATAACACTCATCAAAACCCTCTCATCCAAAGCTTTTCTGCCCTTAATTCCTTACTTCGAAACCCTCCACCCACCAACTTGCTTACTGCCCAGGAGATTGCCAATCATTTCAAAAACAAAATCAACACAATTTGTGATGAGATATCTAGCGTCCAGCTTTCACCCCCAGCCAACACACCAGGTCCAACACCACACTCAATACTTTCCTCCTTTAACCCTGTTACCACTGAGGAAGTTGCTAAAGTCCTTTCCATGGCCCACCTCACCACCAGTCCGCTGGACCTTGTCCTCTCACAATTAATACAACCACCTTCCTACTTTATCCTAAACTCTGTAACCCACATCTTCAACCTCTCCCTCTCTTCCGACACCTTTCCCTCTCCGCTCAAACGTGCACTGGTTACCACCATACTTAAAGAACCCTCACTGGACCCCACCTATCTGAATAACTTAAGACCCATCTCCCTGCTCCCATTTGCCTCCAAGCTTCATGAATCCCTTGTCCACAACCTTATGAGTTGCTCCCTCACTGACAACAACCTTCTCAATCCCCTACATTCTGGCTTCCGCCCACCAAATTCCACTGAAACTGCCCTACTAAAACTCACCAATGACCTGCCAAATGTTAAAATCAACGACCAGTATTCCATACTCATACTTTTTTACCTTTCTGCTGCCTTTGACACCCATTCCTCCTCAATAAACTACACTCCCTCTGCCTCTGTGACTGCTTTTTCCATCTTGCACCATTATATACCATCTCCACCAACTCTCACCATCTCCACCATCTCCACCAACTCTCACCATCTCCCCCACTCCTCTCCCTTTTTCTGTTGGGGTATCCTAAGGCTCTGTCCTTAGGTCCTTCTTATTCTCTCTCTGTACATCTTACCTGGGTTAGTTACCAACCTCCCATGGCTTCCAATACCACCTCTATGCTGACGACAGCCAGATCTATAACTCGACTACTCAACTCACCCCCTTAATCTCCTCATGTATCACAAATTTGCTGAGCAAAATATCAATATGGATGTCACACCACTTCTTGAAATATTTCCTCCTCCCTGATGCCCCACCCGCCGGGCACCAGGGGAGCCGTGACAGCTGGAAGCATCCACCGTACGGTGAGTGCGGACCTGGGGGAGCCCACCTGCGCCCCCCAAAATCCTCCAGAACCAGCCGCCACTGAATATCCCTAAATATTTAATGCCTACCATTTCCCAGACATACGGGTAGTGGGTTCAGAGAGATTCTGCTGTGGGGAAATGTTTAGACCTGGGATATGTGATTTAGTTTAATTGAATTTATAATAGGAAATGTCACAAAAAACACAGCGCAACATTTACCTATCTGTCTTTATGCGAAATGTGGCCTATATGTGGAAATATACATCAACGTTGATATGTGTTTTTTCTAATTTTTATACCATGATATATGTACTGCTCATATTGTCTATTTTTAACTTGAATATGACATAACAATTTTATGTAATGAGGTAATAACTTTTTTTCTTGGCACAACTTTAACAAAAGTCCCATGGACATTTTTTCTTTAAATTAAACAATGCAGCCATCTGCTGTGAAAAAAGCAGCCCCAAGAACAGATCAGGCCAAAAATAGATCAGGTCAGAAACAAGTGAATGTTGTGATTTGAGAACCCTAAACCTAAAACCCTACCAACATAAAATACAAAAATAAGAAAAAAAAATTAGGAAAACCCTAAAACACCCCCGAACCAAATCCATCTAATTTTAGAGAAAAGCCTTGCAAAAAAGTAGAGGCCCTAACAGCATGCAATATAAATCAATAAACACCCAAATAAATGAAGATTCTGAAAAACTGACCCCTGAATGGATTTCAGACCTGAAGAAATCACAGTGACCTCATGGTAGAGGCAAACATGAACCTCATTGTATTTGTAGCACCTAGTGTGTATAGCCTCATGAGATATGGTGGACCTTTAAAAATAATAATAATAATAATAATAATAATATCTGATTTCAGATTCCGGTATCTCGATGTTCAGATCCCTGTCTACCTGGCAGCAGAAAAAAGTTTGGATCTTCAATTCATAAATGCTGCAATGAGTGTGCCCCATGTCCAGAAGGAGAGATGTCCAACATTTCCGGTAGAGTTTGTATTTGTTAGTAAGTTATTGTTGGACTGGGCAGAGGGTATCACTGTGGGTAAAGTGTATGTCAGCGAATAAGATATATGAAGAACATCTCTGCAATGTGTGCACATTTCCCCATGTTTTATTATTTTAAAGACCCTGCAAGTACCGAAGAATACCTGTTGATCCTGCCAGAAATGCACTCAGCTCATAATTGTTGTTGTAAGCTGACACACACAGGAGTTTTTGAACTGAAATCACTAGAAATGGTGTTAGCCCTGTCCAGCTCTATTTTGCTACTACTATATACACATTATATTTAAAGTTGACCTCTTATAGCCCTACAATTCTACATGAATCAGTTCCTAAAATTTACAGCAACAGAATCATTTTTCCCCCCTAAAGTTCCACATTTACAATAAACAAGTCATCATTGGGCTCCAGTCCAGTTAGGTTAAGATGCTGTCATCAGTCTGCCTCAGGCAGGAGGAAGTATTTCCTCAGTCTCCTTTCCACTAATGATCAAACTGCAACATTGTAACTTTGTAACTTGAGCTCTTAATTCCATTCTCTATAACAGGGGTCTCCAAACTTTCTGAACAAAGGGCCAGTGTACTGTCCTTCAGACTTTAGGGGGGTTGTATTGTGGCCATTGGGAGTAGAACATGTCCTGATGACAGTGGAAAAAACAATGCCCCATTGTTGGTGTCATTGGGAGGAATCATGTCCTTTCATTGGAGTCCATTGTTAGTGTTATTGGGAAAAAAAGTACCCCGTCATTGGTTTCATTGGGAGGAATTGTGTCCCATCATTGGTTTCATTGGGAGGAATTGTTACCCATCATTGGTGTCATTGGGAGCAATTGTGCTCCATCATTGGTGTAATTGGAAGGAATTGTGCCCCTTTAGTGATGTCAGTAAGGGGAATTATGACCCATTGTTGGTATCATTGGATGAAATAGTGCCCCAAGGGCTGGATAAAAGCAAGAAAGGGGCCATGTCTGGCCCCTGGGCCACAGTTTGGGGTCCACTGCTCTATAACATTAATAAAGTTAATAAGGCTTTCACTTTAACCCTTTTGCTGCTAGGTCTGTACACCGTACGGACATCATTCCTCATTCTGCTATATGTCATGGTAACTTCAGTGACCATAAACCTATAGCAGAATTGTTCAGCAGACTTTGCTGAAAGATCCTATAGCTCAGATCAGTGGATTACAAACCGCTGATTAGAGTTATTCATGTCAAATATGACCCCCCCCCCCCCCATGCTGCCCCTGTCTAAAGCCTCTCCACCTCCCACCGCTCCTCTTCCTCTAAAAATAATTCCCACCCCTTCTTTTCTATGTTCTTTATCCCCCTTCCTCCCCCTTGCATCGATTTCTTCTCCCCAACGGTTGTTGGGTGAGGTTGGGGCAGGGGAGGCTTGGTAAACGAACTGAAAAGTACGAAATGAAAAGCTCAAACTGAAAAGCGCAAATCAACACTCCCCAAACTTCTACTAACATGAAATTAGCAGAAGGAGCCCAAAGGGTGGCGCTAAAGAGCTGAAAAAACACATAATATGTCAGTACGTTCATGTTTGTTGGCCGACAATTCCTTGCCGTTTGTATGCAAAACAAAATCCAGGCACACACCTTCAGACAAAAGTCTGAGGTTTTGTCTGGGGAAAATCCGATCGTGTGTATGACGCTTAATACTGATTTTAGTGTATTTTTTGTGAAAATAGTTATTTGATGAACATTTGTGCAATTATTGCGGGGCACAAAAAGTAGTACTTTTCTTTTATTGTATAGGTCACGTGCTTTCAGAAAATGTATGGTTTGAGAGGCCTTTTACAAATTCTGAAAGCTGTAAGGGAAAAATGGTAACCTCCAGCTTTTTAGATTAAATAGTTTTTTATTTACTGCTTTGCATACCTTCAGTTTTTACCATTTCACAAAAAAGCGCAATTTAAAATGTACCAATACATTTTATACATATTTTTTATTTATTAACTCAGTACAGTTTTAACTTTTATATTTAGTATGAATTTAGCAGGAATATTGTAAATGTCGCCATGTATGAATACACTAATGATGATTTTAGTGTATTTTTTGTAAAAAAATTGTTTTTGATTAACATTTGTGAAAAATTTGCGGGCCTTCAAAATCAGTAGCACCTTATTTTTATTCTACTGGTCATGTGCTTTCAAAAATATATGGTTTGGGGGGGGGGGGGGGTCTTTTACAAATTTTGAAAGCTGTAAATGAAAAATTAAAACCTCCAGATTTTTTGAGAAATTTTTGCATACGTCCCATTTTCACAATTTCTAAAAAAAAGACACACTTTTAAATTTACAAATATTTGTTATTTATTAACTTAATACATGTTTGGCTTTTATATTTAGAAGGGATTTAGCAAAAATTTGGTAAAATTTGCTGTGTTTGTATCTGCTAATAATGATTTTAGTGCATTTTTTGTGAAAATCTTGTTTTGGAATAAATTTCAATGCACACAAAGACAATATAATACCCAAGTTGTTGTAAAATACAAAATCTGGTGTTGCACTGGGTAAATAGGTACCAAACATGTCACACTTTAAAACTGTGCACGCTTATGAAGTGGCGCCAAACTTTGGTATTTAAAAATCTCCACATCTCTGCTTCTGTTTATGACAGTTTCCCATTGTCAATGATTCCTAAGGAAGGGGAGAGTGCTGGAACCCACATGATCCCTAGCAACTGTTGATGTCTCTGTCACATTGTCCCCAGCCATGTACGCAAAGGGGAGATAGCGGTGACATCACTGCCCAATAGGGATGAGATGAACACCCCCCTGTTCGGTTCGCACCATAACCTGCGAACAGACCTAAAGAAGGTGTGAACTTTAGAACCCTATTACCTTAACCCCTAAGTCTATGGGACTCGAACGTTCAAAATCAAAAGTGCTAATTTTAAAGGCTTATATGCAAGTTATTGTCATAAAAAGTGTTTGGGGACCTGCATATAAGCCTTTAAAATTAGCACTTTAGATTTCTCCCATAGACTTTTACAGGGTGTTCGCGGCTTTTCGAATTTGCCGCAAACACCCCAAATTGTTTGCTGTTCGGTGAACAGGCGAACAGGCAATGTTCGAGTCGAACATGAGTTCGACTCGAACTCGAAGCTCATCCCTACTGCCCAAATATGACCACTGGCAATGACTAGACGTGTGCAATTAGTTTAGTTCCAAATACATTTTTTACCAAATTTTCGACAAATTATTTAATTCGGAAATTTTCAAACTAACGAAAACCTGTTTAACAAATTTCTCTGAATATTCGTAAATTTGAATATACAAAAATTAATAAATTCGTAAATTCATAAATTGGAAAATTTATATATTCGGAATTTTGAAATTTGAAAATTCGGAATTTTGAAATTTTAACCACTTCAACACCGCCCATAGTCATATGACGCCCACAAGGTGGATCTACCATCCTGGGTGGGCGTCATATGACGTCCTCGGATTCCCGGCCGCCTGGGGGGCGCGCACGCGCCGCCGGCGGCGCGCGCGCGCCCGCGGCATCGCTCGGGACCCGGTGCGAGTGCCCGGCGGCCGCGATGTCTGCCGGGCACCCGCGATTGCCCGTTAAAACAACGGGACCGGGCAGGACCATGGAGCTGTGTGTGTAAACACACAGCTCCACGTCCTGTCAGCGGGGAGGAGACCGATCATGTGATCCCAGTACAGAGGAACACATGATCGGTCTCCTCCCCTTAAGTCCCCTCCCCCTACAGTTAGAATCATTCCTATAGGACACATATTAACCCCTCCAGCGCCCTCTAGTGTTAACCCCTTCCCTGCCAGTCACATTTACACAGTAATCATTGCAATTTTATAGCAACGATCGCTGTGTAAATGTGAATGGTTCCAAAAATGTGTCAAAAGTGTCCGAAGTGTCCGCCGCAATGTCGCAGTCACGAAAAAAAATCGCAGATCGCCGCCATTACTAGTAAAAAAAAAAAAAAAAAAAAATAAATCTATCCCCTATTTTGTAGACGCTATAACTTTTGCGCAAACCGATCAATATACGCTTATTGCGATTTTTTTTACAAAAAATATGTAGAAGAATACGTATCGGCCTAAACTGAGGAAAAAAATAGTTTTTTAAAAAAAAAATGGGATATTTATTATAGCAAAAAGTAAAAAATATTGTGTTTTTTTTCAAAATTGTCGCTCTTCTTTTGTTTATAGCGCAAAAAATAAAAACCGCAGGGGCGATCAAATACCACCAAAAGAAAGCTCTATTTGTGGAAAAAAAAGGACGTCAATTTTGTTTGGGTGTAACGTCGCACGACTGCGCAATTGTTAGTTAAAGCGACGCAGTGCCGAATCGCAAAAAGTGCTCTGGTAAGGAAGGGTGTTTAAAAGCCCTGTATTGAAGCGGTTAAAATCCGAAGTTTTGTTAACTTACCTGCTATGTGAAATGGTTTTGCACAGAGCAGCTCTGCTCCTCTTCTTTTTTAAGCCCCCCCCTGGTTATATTGCATGGATATAACTCTTTCCTGTGGTATATTTAACAGACTAAAGCCCCATACACACGCGCGGACAATCCGTGGACCAGGTCCGTCGGACCATGTCCGTCATACTTTGTCTGATGTTGGTTTTGCGTACACACGATCGGACAAAGTTGTCGGACAATCCGATCATTCTGAACGTGGTGACGTTTGTTGCCTACGACGGGACTACGTAGAGGCTAGTAGCCAATAGCTTTGGTCTTGTAATGTGATCTGAGCATGCGTAGCACTTTGTCCGGTCGGACAAGCGTACACACGCTCGGATTTGGTGTGATCGGACCGGGTTGACGGGAAATCTTTCCAGCAGGAGATAAGACTTTGTCCGACGGACAAACCGACGAACACTGTCCGATGGTGCATACACACGGTCTGATTTTTCAACAACCTTGTCCGATCGGACCAAATTGATGAAAAAGTCCGACCGTGTGTATGGGGCTTAAAAGGTAGCAAAGCATTGTCAGGGTTTTCAGGCAATTTAAACTGAAATCCCCCATTATCACATCAGAACACAAAAGCTCAGCAGAAGAGATTGCTGTACTAACATCCCATTGTTAATACAGTGGCTCCTTCTGAGCTCTCCAGTTTTTTTTTGTATTCAACCCGCTGTGTGTACTAGGCTTAAGTCTCCCCCGACACAAGGCAATTCATTTTCTCAGAAGCTCTGACCCCGATGCTCATTGTGCTTGTATTGTTCTTCCTACAGACAGTGAAAACTGCATGAAATGTCCTGAGGATGAATGGCCAAATAAGAAGCAGGATCGTTGTGTTCCAAGAGTGGTGGAATTTCTCTCCTACACTGATGATCCCATTGTTTTAGTATTTTCAGCTGTCTCCATCCTCTCTTTTCTTCTGACTGGTTTAATATTGAGGATATTTATACTTTACCAGGACACCCCCATTGTTAAAGCCAATAACCGGAACCTGAGCTATCTTCTCCTGGTCTCCATCATGCTGAGCTTCCTCTGTGTCTTCTTGTTCTTCGGCCATCCAGTAGATGTGACCTGCATGCTGCGTGTGACCTCTTTTGGTGTCATCTTCTCAGTTGCCGTCTCTTCTCTACTTGCCAAAAGTATCATGGTGTGTATTGCTTTTAAAGCCACCAAACCTGGGAGTCACTGGAGGAAATGGATGGGAACCAAACTATCTAATTTTATCATTTGTGTCTTCTCGCTGGTTCAAGTCAAAATCTGTGTCACTTGGTTGTCTATTTCTCCTCCCTTCCAGGATCGGGACACTCACTCTTATCAGGGGAAGATCATCATTCAGTGTAATGAGGGTTCAGTTATCGGCTTCTACTCTGTCCTGGGATATATGGGGCTTCTGGCAGCTGTGAGTTTCATTATTGCTTTTTTAGCCAGGACATTACCGGACAGTTTTAATGAGGCCAAGTACATCACCTTCAGCATGCTGTTGTTCTGCAGTGTCTGGATTGCCATGATCCCGGCCTATCTGAGCACCAGAGGGAAATACATGGTGGCTGTGGAGGTTTTTGCTATAATAGCATCAAGTTCTGGACTTCTTAGCTGTATATTTTTTCCAAAATGTTACATAATTCTGTTCAGACCCGACCTGAATACAAAGACAGTTATCCGCTAATATGTATGGAGCAGCACTGGGTTACCAGTAGTTATAGCATTATCTCTATCATTGTTAATTTTAGTATTATACTGTTGTATTGAGAATGAACACTGTTAAAGCCGAGCTCCAGGCTCCTTCAGAAAAATTAAATAAAATCAGCAACTACAAATATTATATATTATACCTACAGTACCTGTCTTGGAATCCAGTGGTGTCTTCACCCCAGCTGATTTTTCAATTAGCTCTTGGGTGCTGCCACTGCCATTCCTTCACAGCCAGCTCTTTACTGCACATGCACAAAGTCTGCTGCTCTTTGTGAATGGTCTGACAGCGGGGGAAGGAGGAGGGGGGCCGAAGTTCAGGGGGACTTGCCGTGGCCAAGTCCCCAGGAAGTGGAAGAGGGTATCTGTCAAAAACAGGTATCCGCCCCCCCCCCCAAAAGGTGCCAAATGTGGTAGTGGAAAGGGGGAGGAAGCAAACAAACCTTTTGGGTGGAGCTTTGCTTTAAATTTGAAGATTCAATAATTACCTCTCTGATGGATGGTGAGTTTAATTTCTGTTCTGGAGACCACTGGTATCAGACACTTTGGGTTTGTTGGGAACCTTGTCCCCTGCTGGGTGCAGTTATTCCTCCCACCGGGCTGTTACATCACTACAGGACAATGTAGTCACTTAGTGAGGAGGAACCACATTGATCAGAGGATGAAAAAGTATCCAAGTCATCCTAAAGCAGTGATGGCGAACCTTGACACCCCAGATGTTTTGGAACTACATTTCCCATGATGCTCAACTACAGGGCATGAGCATCATGGGAAATGTAGTTCCAAAACATCTGGGGTGCCAAAGTTCGCATCACTGTCCTAAAGCGTTAGATACCAGAGACACCCATCACTCTTCCAGAGAGGGAAGATTTCACTCATCACCTTCCCGGAAGATAAATATTAAACTGTCATGGAAAATTTTATTAATGTATGTTGTCAGATGCCCCCCAGTGTCGGTTTTGCTGTAATGCGCTCATCGGCGCGTATTCGCACATAAAGACGTTGGCGGAAGACCATTGGCTGCGTAAACCTTCCTATGGACACTACAGACGTGTTTGCTGGTTTAAGGAAGTTAATTTGTGCCTCACCGGGAGACTGGCCACTTCCCGATGACAACATTGATAGCTTCAAGCAAACATCCCTGTGTACACTGGAACTTTAGCATAACGGTATAAGTATTGTGGCCCACGGAGCCATAGTTTTATATTGTTCGTTGTCATTGAAAGCAGTTTAGACGGTTTGTACATCACTGCTTAGTCTGTTTGAATGTATACATCTGTGATTGGTTCTTTTGAAGGAAAACAATTGTCCCTGTATTGTATTTCCTTATATGGTCATTCACATCCTGGGTGAATGAGATGAGGCCACATCCTTTGTGGGAGGGGTTTAGCTGTTGGAGGCAAACCCCTGAGGGTGTGGCTTGGAATGTTTTCTAAATAAAGGAGTTCACTGAGCTGGGACAGGGCAATGATGCTGACCGAGGCTGAGATGAACATGTAAGAATACTTGCTGTTGATGGCTGTTTACTGGGCAATGGGAAACCAGGGGCTTAGATGGAAAGCAGCCAGACTGAGGTGGTGATGGATGGAATGCTTGGCTGGTGAGGTTTGGATGCTGATGATGAGAGGATGACGTGAAGCTGCTGGTAATGTCTGTTTTTGGGAGCTGGGGATCCAGGGAGGCATACGATCAGAGGGTGCATTATATCATAAGATTGAAAGGCGCTTATTAGCGCAAGAGTGTGGCGAAATATCCACTACAAAACATAAGCTGATTGTAATGTATTTTTAGTGTCAGGGCCACTTTAATTATAATGTATGTAGATGTACCCAGCAATATTAATAAATACATTTTGCTTGGTATATTCAAAAATCATTTTTAATATTGGTTAAAGTTGATGGGGGCATGTTCTCAGTAAATTCATATTTTAATTGATAAGTTGACTTCATTTTAATGGAGATTTTCTTTATAGGACCTAATAAAAAAATCTTTCTCCTTGTATATATTTCTTTGTAAGCTGCTGCCACAAGGGAGTATTCATCTTCCCCATACAATGCTGCAGAGACAACACTCCTACCCCACACCTCGCCAGATCCTGATATGAATTCTTCAAAAGCTAAAAACAGGTTCCAGATGCTCTGAAGAAGACATTAAACGTTATAATTATGATAGATTAATGTGTTTTGGAATGAATGTTCTTACTCATAAGGGCCCCATAATTGGGTTTTTCTGCAATCTCCAAGATCTTCTAGTCAGACGTGTCAAAGAAAAAGTCAAAGAGATTAAGAAGTAACAATCCCCCTGATCCCTTCCTATAAGTATTCTAATCATATACTCTAAGAACAACACTGCATACAAATAAAAAATATAAATAAACCCCCAAAATATGATATATTATTAATCAATATTCCATAAATAAATATAATCACGCTTACACAAAACATATGAAATGTGGGAATAATAAAGTGATAAACAGTGTAAGATGAATACAATGATCTCCAATGATTTAACATACAAAAACTCATCCCACAATAAAAGTGCCAAAGAATGTGCAAAACTATCAAATTTCCTTAAATGATGTACAACATGTGAAGATCAAGTCCCCCACAATACTAAGTGCAATAAACCCCCTCCTCAGTGACATGGAAGAAGCTCCTTTGTGTTCTTCAAACAATCTCTTCATGAACCCCCCCCAATCCGTCATCCACTCACCTTATAAGTCTGACCTCTTCAATGAATAAGTTGGTCATAGAGCACTTGTTGTATATAAAAAAAAAATCAGATGGGGAACTCGGATCCACATAGACAAATGCAGTCAGTCACACATGAAACATAATCACACTTTCTATAGAGAAGATCTGCTGCAAAAAATCAGTTCAGCATTAAAGAGAGGTCCTATCATCACACAATAATAATCATCAATATACCTGAAAAGAAATACAAACACCAAAATTCCCCCTCCTGAAACAAGAGCCAAAAGAATGGAAAGAAATCCTGGAAAAAAATTATTTATACGTTGCCTCACAGAGGTCATATCTTCAAGGAATATCACGTAGATGAGAGTAAAGAGAGGGGGGTCTCTAATTGTTACAACGACCATTTCTGAAGGCCAGAGAGAACCAGATTTCCATGGATGGACAGAATAGTGGACCCTCTGTGCTATCTGTACATTGGAGAGGGGGGAGACATGAAAAGAACAGAGGAACAGAGTCTAAGTTCACACCAGGAACTAACACACCACTGAGCACACAGACAGAAACTTCACCTGTGATAGAAGTGAGAGACAAATGCTGGTCCAGACCCAGTCATTTTCCCACCCACCCTTTTAATATTATTTTTATTTTTTTGTTCAATATTTTTTTATAATTTTCCTTTTTTTATATTATTTACCTTATTTTTACTTTTGTCATTGCTCTGATAAAGCAAACCATAGAAGGGAAGGCAAGGGTGCAACTAAAATGCTTTCAAGTGATCATATGTTTGGATTAGTGGGTGTCAAGGATGTACCATTGGCTGGAGGTGAGAAGTATGTGCTTGAGGTACTAAACTGCCCTGCTGTACATGTCATGTAAGGGAAAAGACCTCTATTAATAGATAAACAGTAACCCAAAGTACCCGAGTACATATCTTCAGCCCAGAGTACCCGAGTACCTATCTGCATCAAAGAGTACCCGAGTACCCATCTACAGCCCAGACAACCCAAGTACCTATCTTCAGCCCAGAGTACCCATCTACAGCCCAAACTACCTAAGTACTTATCTGCATCAAAGAGTACCCGAGTACCTATCTGCAGCCTAGAGTTCCAAGAACCTGTCTCCACTACATCAGATAACCAGAGTACCTGTCTCAAGCCCATCTGAGTACCTATCTGTAGCCCATCAGTGTATCCTAGTTCCTATCTGCAGCCCATCAGAGTACCTGGGTACCTGTCTCCAGCCCATCTAAATATCTATCTGCAGCCCATCAGAGTACTCGAGTAACTGACTCCAGCCTATCATAGTAATTTTGTGTGCAAACCCAGTGGAACTAGCACTACAACATATCCAAAGCTGGGGTTCCTAGCACCAAGTGGCCCCAACATACAGGGCCCCAAAATGGGTTCAGAAAATGTCAAGCACTTCTGCAGCAGAGAATGACATTTTGTGAACTGACTTTGGGGCCCCGTATCTTGGGACCACTTGGTGCTAGTAACCAGCTAGCTTAGATATGCTGTAGTGCTAGTTCCACTGTGTTTGCACACCAAATTTGGGTCCCTAGCACCAAGTGACCCTGAGATACGGGGCCCCAAAATTGGTCAACAACCCTTAACTACCGGTTCCTAGCACCAAGTGGCCCCGAGATACGGGGCCCCAATGTTGGTTCGGAAAATGTCATTCTCTGCAGCAGAAAAGTGCTTGACTCGAGTATAAGCTGAGGGGGGCATTTTCAGCACAAAAAAATGTGCTGAAAAACTCAGCTTATACCCGAGTATATATGGTACTTACCTGCCCTGTTTTTATGTTTATTTTGTTTTTAATAAGCAAGTTACAAGGGGTTCTGATTATTGCACTATATAGCCTCATACACACGATCGGACCGTGGACCAACTTTCCTGTGGATTTTTGTCCAAAGGGCGTGGCCCCAAGTTGGTATTGCATACACACGGCAGGACTTTTTTCAGCCAACTTTCACCAAATCACTTGGTTTTTCTGCTCTACCGCCACCTTTGGTCAACTTCTGTATTGTTGTCTGATCTTTTGCATTGGTTCTGCATTGGTTTGTACAAAAGTCCGTTGGTTTTGTGTACACACGGTCGGACTTTGGTCCATCGGACTTTTGTTGGCAGAAAGTTGGTCCGTTCGCACAGCCAACAAAAGTCTGATGAAACCTGGAAAAAGTTGGTCCGATGGAGCGTACACACGGTCGGATGTTGGTCCAAAACAGCTAATTTGCATGTTGGTTGTCAAAAAGTCCGATCGTGTGTACGGGCCTTATGAAATACTATATTGGTGGATATTCTGTATTCATAAGAAGTGCTGTTAATGCTTTATTTTAAATCAGGCATATATATATTTTATTTGTTTTTACTTTATAACAGCAGCTGGAAGTGCAGCCAGCTGTGTTCTGTTTGAGTGCTGGGTTCAGGATTACAGTGTATTTCTGAGTTGTAATAGCACCCCTTCCAGCTATTTGCTGGGGATTGGCTAAATAATAAATATTCCAAACAGCTATAGGTTCTACCCACTAGCTCTAGATGTTTCTATCACCTTCCAGACCAGGGGGAGGTCCCAGAGGAGCTGTCAGGACGAGTCACCCAGGCTGACTCACTGAACCCTGACCCGGATTCATAGCTCAGACTTAGCCCTGAGCCAAATTAAAATTTCCCTACACTAACAAACCTTCCTTAACTCTAGCACACACTAGAGGGTGCTACATGTGTGTTTACATTCGATATTTAAAAGAGCATATCATCAAACTGCACTAAGGCTGACATAGTGTTCTGGTTCCTGATTAGGGATGAGCCAGGTGTTCGATTCAAACCCATGTTCGAATCGAACATCGGCCGTTCGTCCGTTCGACGAGTTCAGAACTCTGCGGGCCGTTCGCATCAAATTCGTGTGATACGAACGGCCCGCAATGCACTGCCCAAGTTGCAGTGCATTGCTGGCTGATGATTGGCCAAGCATGCACTGTGACCCCGCATGCTTGGCCAATCACAGCGCCGGCAGCGAGGAGAGCCATATTTAGCCACAGGCAGAATGCCTGTGGCCAATTATAGCTCAGGGGGTTTAGTACATGCCCCACACTATATTAGGCCGCCATTGCGGCGGCCTTGTGTAGTGTGTTCCAGCATGCAGGGAAAGAGCATTGATAGGCAGGGACAGTGTGTTCTTATCAGGCATTTTCAGGAATGAATTGTGTGTTCTGTGCCTCCAGTGCAGTATACACCTGTATCTACCCTTTAGTGGTGTTGTTCAGTGGTGTTGTTCTCTATAAATACAGCCATCTGCAGGATTTATAGTGTGTGCTGTGCCTCCAGCGCAGTATACACCTGTATTTACCCTTTAGGACCTTTTGTTCTACATTAATACAGCCATCTGCAGGAGTTAGTGTGTGCTGTGTGAATCCAGCACATCACAGTATACATCTGTACCTGTATCTACCCTTTAGTGCTGTTCTCCATTAATACAGCCATCTGCAGGAGTTAAGCCCCATACACACGGTCGGATTTTCCCATGGATTCTGTCCTATCGGACAATGTTGTCGGAAAATCCGACCGTGTGTAGGCACCATCGGACAGTTTCCATCGGATTGTGCGACGGACAAAGTCCTATCTCCTGCTGGATAGATTTTTCGACAACAAAGTCCGATCACACCAAATCCGATCGTGTGTATCGAATTCCTGACGGACAAAGTGCCACGCATGCTCAGATCACATTACAAGACCAAAGCTATTGGCTACTAGCCTCTACGTAGTCCCGTCGTACGCAACAAACGTCACCACGTTCAGAATGATCGGATTTTCCGTCAACTTTGTCCGACCGTGTGTACGCAAAACCAACATCGGACAAAGTATGACGGACATGATCCGACGGACCTGGTCCTCGGATAATCCGCGCGTGTGTATGGGGCTTTAGTGTGTGCTGTGTGAGTCCAGCACAGCACAGTATACATCTGCACTAGGGATGGGCCCGGTGCTCGATGCAAACCCACGTTCGCATCGAGCACCGGGCGTTCGCTCGCTCGGCGAGCCCAGAACTATTTGGGCTGTTCGCATCACATTCGTGTGATGCGAGCGGCCCCGCAATGCATTGCGGCCGGCGCGGCCGGCGCAGTGCATTGCTGGCTGATGATTGGCCAAGCATGCACTGTGACCCCGCATGCTTGGCCAATCACAGCGCCGGAAACTCGGAGAGCAATAATTGGCTACAGGCAGGACGCCTGTAGCCAATGAAAGCTCAGGGGCTTTAGTACACGCCCCACCATTTAAAAGGCCGCCACGCTGTCGGCGCCGGTCACATGAGTTCCGGCTTTAGGAGAGATCAGTCTGCTGATTCTGTGTCTTAGCTTGATTCATTGCTACAGAAAGATTTGCTCTTCTTTGCTAAACCATTGGCTATTTCTTTGCTAAACCATTGCTATCTAAGTCATTGATCGTTCATTGCTGCTGATTGCACAGTTAGTGTGTTATTAGCTGCTGCTGGGGATTAGTCTGGTGCGTGTTTTACTGTTAGTACAGTATTTCAGTAGTACCAACCGCAGTGCTGTTAGCACAGCATTGCACCCCAACAGCACCCATAGGACTTCTAGTGTGTTAGTGGCAGCAAACAGAGCTCCAATATTTTCTTCCCAGAAGCACCCATAGGACTTCTAGTGTGTTAGTGGCAGCAAACAGAGCTCCTATATTTTCTTCCCAGAAGCACCCATAGGACTTCTAGTGTGTTAGTGGCAGCAAACAGAGCTCCTATATTTTCTTCCCAGAAGCACCCATAGGACTTCTAGTGTGTTAGTGGCATCACACAGAGCTCCTATATTTTCTTCTCAGCAGCACCCACAGGACTTCTAGTGTGTTAGTGGCATCACACAGAGTTCCTATATTTTCTTCCCAGAAGCACCTATAGGACTTCTAGTGTGTTAGTAGCAGCAAACAGAGCTCCTATATTTTCTTCCCAGAAGCACCCATAGGACTTCTAGTGTGTTAGTGGCATCACACAGAGCTCCTATATTTTCTTCTCAGCAGCACCCACAGGACTTCTAGTGTGTTAGTGGCATCACACAGAGCTCCTATATTTTCTTCCCAGAAGCACCCATAGGACTTCTAGTGTGTTAGTGGCAGCAAACAGAGCTCCTATATTTTCTTCCCAGAAGCACCCATAGGACTTCTAGTGTGTTAGTGGCAGCAAACAGAGCTCCTATATTTTCTTCCCAGAAGCACCCATAGGACTTCTAGTATGTTAGTGGCATCACACAGAGCTCCTATATTTTCTTCTCAGCAGCACCCACAGGACTTCTAGTGTGTTAGTGGCATCACACAGAGCTCCTATATTTTCTTCCCAGAAGCACCCATAGGACTTCTAGTGTGTTAGTGGCATCACACAGAGCTCCTATATTTTCTTCCCAGAAGCACCCATAGGACTTCTAGTGTGTTAGTGGCAACACACATAGCTCCTATATTTTCTTCTCAGCAGCACCCACAGGACTTCTAGTGTGTTAGTAGCATCACACAGAGCTCCTATATTTTCTTCCCAGAAGCACCCATAGGACTTCTAGTGTGTTAGTGGCATCACACAGAGCTCCTATATTTTCTTCTCAGCAGCACCCACAGGACTTCTAGTGTGTTAGTGGCATCACACAGAGCTCCTATATTTTCTTCCCAGAAGCACCCATAGGACTTCTAGTGTAATAGTGGCATCACACAGAGCTCCTATATTTTCTTCTCAGCAGCACCCACAGGACTTCTAGTGTTTAGTGGCATCACACAGAGCTCCTATATTTTCTTCCCAGAAGCACCCACAGGACTTCTAGTGTGTTAGTGGCATCACACAGAGCTCCTATATTTTCTTCCCAGAAGCACCCATAGGACTTCTAGTGTGTTAGTGGCAACACACATAGCTACTATATTTTCTTCTCAGCAGCACCCACAGGACTTCTAGTGTGTTAGTGGCATTACACAGAGCTCCTATATTTTCTTCCCAGAAGCACCCATAGGACTTCTAGTGTGTTAGTGGCATCACACAGAGCTCCTATATTATCTTCTCAGCAGCACCCACAGGACTTCTAGTGTGTTAGTGGCATCACACAGAGCTCCTATATTTTCTTCCCAGAAGCACCCATAGGACTTCTAGTGTGTTAGTGGCATCACACAGAGCTCCTATATTTTCTTCTCAGCAGCACCCACAGGACTTCTAGTGTGTTAGTGGCATCACACAGAGCTCCTATATTTTCTTCCCAGAAGCACCCATAGGACTTCTAGTGTGTTAGTGGCAGCAAACAGAGCTCCTATATTTTCTTCCCAGAAGCACCCATAGGACTTCTAGTGTGTTAGTGGCAGCAAACAGAGCTCCTATATTTTCTTCCCAGAAGCACCCATAGGACTTCTAGTGTGTTAGTGGCATCAAACAGAGCTCCTATATTTTCTTCCCAGAAGCACCCATAGGACTTCTAGTGTGTTAGTGGCATCACACAGAGCTCCAATATTTTCTTCTCAGCAGACCCACAGGACTTCTAGTGTGTTAGTGGCATCACACAGATCAATATTTTCTTCCCAGAAGCCCCATAGGACTTCTAGTGTGTTAGTGGCAGCAAACAGAGCTCCTATATTTTCTTCCCAGAAGCACCCATAGGACTTCTAGTGTGTTAGTGGCAGCAAAAAGAGCTCCTATATTTTCTTCCCAGAAGCACCCATAGGACTTCTAGTGTGTTAGTGGCATCACACAGAGCTCCTATATTTTCTTCCCAGAAGCACCCATAGGACTTCTAGTGTGTTAGTGGCATCACACAGAGCTCCTATATTTTCTTCTCAGCAGCACCCACAGGACTTCTAGTGTGTTAGTGGCATCACACAGAGCTCCTATATTTTCTTCCCAGAAGCACCCATAGGACTTCTAGTGTGTTAGTGGCATCACACAGAGCTCCTATATTTTCTTCCCAGAAGCACCCATAGGACTTCTAGTGTGTTAGTGGCAGCAAACAGAGCTCCTATATTTTCTTCCCAGAAGCACCCATAGGACTTCTAGTGTGTTAGTGGCAGCAAACAGAGCTCCTATATTTTCTTCCCAGAAGCACCCATAGGACTTCTAATGTGTTAGTGGCAGCAAACAGAGCTCCTATATTTTCTTCCCAGAAGCACCCATAGGACTTCTAGTGTGTTAGTGGCATCACACAGAGCTCCTATATGTTCTTCCCAGAAGCACCCATAGGACTTCTAGTGTGTTAGTGGCATCACACAGAGCTCCTATATTTTCTTCTCAGCAGCACCCACAGGACTTCTAGTGTGTTAGTGGCATCACACAGAGCTCCTGTATTTTCTTCCCAGAAGCACCCACAGGACTTCTAGTGTGTTAGTGGCATCACACAGAGCTCCTATATTTTCTTCTCAGCAGCACCCACAGGACTTCTAGTGTGTTAGTGGCATCACACAGAGCTCCTATATTTTCTTCCCAGAAGCACCCATAGGACTTCTAGTGTGTTAGTGGCATCACACAGAGCTCCTATATTTTCTTCCCAGAAGCACCCATAGGACTTCTAGTGTGTTAGTGGCATCACACAGAGCTCCTATATTTTCTTCTCAGCAGCACCCACAGGACTTCTAGTGTGTTAGTGGCATCACACAGAGCTCCTATATTTTCTTCCCAGAAGCACCCACAGGACTTCTAGTGTGTTAGTGGCATCACACAGAGCTCCTATATTTTCTTCTCAGCAGCACCCACAGGACTTCTAGTGTGTTAGTGGCATCACACAGAGCTCCTATATTTTCTTCCCAGAAGCACCCATAGGACTTCTAGTGTGTTAGTGGCATCACACAGAGCTCCTATATTTTCTTCCCAAAAGCACCCATAGGACTTCTAGTGTGTTAGTGGCAGCACACAGAGCTCCTATATTTTCTTCTCAGCAGCACCCATTTTTTATACTATATACACTACCGACTACAATGGCTGGAAGACCGCCAAGGAGAGGCAGAGCGTGCCGAGGCAAGAACACAGGGCAGGCAGGCTCTGTTTCTAGAGACAACAGTGCTGGCCGTGGACGTGGTCGTGCATCGTCATCAGCACGTGGCCATGGGACACGCTTGTCCTTGTTTTCGGCAGCTGGACATGTGGAGCCGCATCATGCTGAAGGCTTGGTAGAATGGATGACCAAGCCCTCCTCATCCTCCTCATCCTCTCTCACCCAGGCTCAGGGTACTGGCAGAGCACCTGCCAACGCGTACTCAATGGTATCATCAGCCACCCCTTCCCTAGACCCACCATGTCCTCCTGAGGAGTCCCCCGAACTATTTGAGCACAGTGTTGGGTACATGCTCCAGGAGGATGCCCAACGATTCGAAGGCTCGGATTATGATACCCAGCTTGAGGAAGTCAGTAGTGTGCGCGCAGAGAGAGGGGATGCTGAAGGACAGCAATCTGGCAGTACTGTTCCACCAGTTGCAGCTTACTGCCAGGTTTGCTCTAGTGGTGAAGAGGGATGGGATGATGAGGTCACTGACTCCACGTGGGTGCCTGAAGGGAGAGAGGAGGAGGAGGAGGACGAGGAGGAGGAGGATGCGGCGTCACATGTCCAACGAGTCAGGATGCCCCCTGGAGGCCAGCTAGAGGCCAGCACAGAAACTGTACCACACCGCAGAGCTCCGCCTGTGCAGGGCGCTGCCTCTGCACATTATCAGAAAAGTTCTTTGGTGTGGGCCTTTTTTGAGACGAGTGCATCAGATCGCACCACTGCTATTTGCAATATTTGTCTCAAGCGTATCTTGCGTGGCTAAAACATCAGCCGCTTGGGCACCACAAGCATGAGCAGACATATGTCGACCTGCCATGCAGCTCGTTGGCAAGCACACATAAAAGACCCACACCAAAGAACAAAGCGGACCTCTCCTTGCTCCTCATCAGCTGGGATCTCCATCCCCACTATATCTTCAGTCCTCTCTGAAAGCTGCTCTGAGAGGACTGAAGGTGTAGAATTAGGTGTGTCACAACCAAGTACTTGCAGTACACCGACGTCCGATTGTAGCAGGCAAATTTCCCTGCCCCAGCTGCTGGACCGTCGAAAGAAGTATACTCCCAGCCATCCACATGCCCAGCGGTTGAATGCTACCTTGGCTAAATTGCTAGCACTTCAACTGCTGCCTTTTCAGTTGGTAGACTCGGCCCCCTTCCGTGAGTTTGTTCAATGTGCGGTTCCTCAGTGGCAGGTTCCCAAACGCCACTTTTTCTCACGGAAGGCGATTCCGTCTCTCTACCGGCATGTGGAAGGCAATGTCCATGCCTCGCTGGACAGGGCGGTCAGCGGTAAGGTGCATATTACCGCTGACTCATGGTCCAGCAGGCATGGACAGGGACGTTATCTTTCTTTCACGGCCCATTGGGTCACTCTATTGGCAGCTGGGAGGGATGCAGGACAAGGTGCAGTAGTGTTGGAGGTTGTTCCGCCACCACGCCTCCAAAATGCTACTACTACTGGTTGTGACACACCTCTCTCCTCCACCCCCTCCTCTTCTTCTTCCTCCAGTGCTCTTTTCCTCGGAACCAGCGGTGCTCCGTAAGCGTACAAGGGGCTACGCAAGTACGAAGGCAAAAAGATGCCATGCCGTGCTTGCGCTGGTGTGTTTGGGGGACAGGAGCCACACTGGGCCAGAGGTTCTGGCAGCTCTGCAGGGGCAGGCCGAGAGGTGGTTGACGCCACGCCAGCTTAAGCCAGGAATGGTCGTTTCTGACAATGGCACCAACCTCCTCTCCGCCCTGCGACAGGGGCAGCTCACCCATGTGCCCTGTATGGCTCACGTCCTCAACCTGGTGGTGCAGCGGTTCTTGGGCAGGTTCCCAGGCTTACAGGATGTCCTGAGGCAGGCCAGGAAAGTCTGTGTGCATTTCCGCCGATCTTATAATGCCAGTGCTCGGCTGACTGAGCTGCAAAAGGAGCTGAACCTGCCCAAGAACCGCCTAATATGTGACATGCCCACCAGGTGGAACTCAACGTTGGCCATGCTGCAGTGACTGCACACGCAGCAGAGGGCCATCAATGAGTACCTTTGCGACTACGGCACCAGGACAGGGTCAGGGGAGCTTGGCTTTTTTTCCCCACGCCAGTGGAGCATGATCAGGGATGCATGCACTGTCCTCTCACCATTTGAGGAGGCCACGAGGATGGTGAGCAGTGACAGTGCATGCATCAGTGACACTGTACCTCTTGTCCACCTCTTGGAGCATACGCTGCGTGGGATAATGGACAGGGCACTTGAGGCAGAACAGAGGCAGGAAGAGGAGGACTTCCTTGCCTCTCAAGGCCCCCTTTATCCAGACAGTGTTCCTTCTGTCCCACCCATCACACAGGAAGAGGATGAGGATGAGGAGGAGGAGGAGGATTGTGTGAGCATGGAGGTGGAGCCTGGCACTCAGCATCAGCAGCAGCAGTCTTTTAGGGATGATGTACAGTCCCAACAAACCAGTGGACTTGTACGTGGCTGGGAGGAGGTGGCTGGCGATCATGTCATCCTCAGTGACCCAGAAGACTCCGGACCGAATGCCTCAGCTAACCTACGCTGCATGGCCTCCCTGATCCTGCAAAGCCTGCGGAAGGATCCTCGTGTTCTTCGGATCAAGGAGAGGGACCATTACTGGCTGGCCACTCTCCTTGATCCACGGTACAAGGGTAAGGTTGCGGACCTTATCTTGCCGTCGCAGAGGGAGCAGAGGATGAGACATCTCAGGGAGGCCTTGCAGAAAGGTCTGTGCAACGCGTTCCCAGAAACTGGGAGGTTACAAACTCCTGGTCCTGGACGACGAGTTGCTGAGGCTTCGGTCAGTAGCAGAAGGAGCGGTGGGGAAGGTGGACGTCTGACCGATGCGTTCAGACAATTTTTTAGTCCGCAGCCCCAAGGTATGATCGGTTCCAGCAACCATCGCCAGCGTCTGATATACAGGGTGCAGGAATACCTAGGGGCAAGGTCAGACTTGGACACCTTTCCCACCGAAAATCCTCTGGCTTACTGGGTCCTGAGGATGGATCACTGGCCAGAGCTTGCACAGTATGCAATTGAGCTACTGGCCTGTCCTGCATCCAGCGTTCTTTCCGAACGCACATTCAGTGCTGCTGGAGGATTTGTCACCGATCATAGGGTGCGCCTGTCCACCGACTCGGTTGATCGACTGACCTTGATAAAAATGAATCAGTCTTGGATCACCACCAGCTACCAGGCACCTGAAGCGGATATAACGGAATAATTTATAATGTCACATCCCTTCAAGACTGCCTATGCTGAGTGACTGTCCTGTTATGTTCACTGACTATCCTCTTCCTCCTCCTCAATGATCCATGCCACCACACCAGTGCCTAAGGCACAAATTTTCAGCCCCTGTATAACAGGGGCGTGTACTTACAATTTTTTTAAAAAATGCTTCGCAACAGGTGTGACTGCTGTGCTCCAAGTACAGTATCTGTGAGGGGTTGCAGTGTTGTGGCACCAGCACCAGTGCCTTAGGCACAATTTTTCAGCCCCTGTTGGGGCGTGTAATTACAATTTTTAGGCAATGCTTTGCAACAGGTCTCATTGCTGTGCTCAGAGTACAGTATCTGTGAGGGGTTGCAGTGTTGTGGCACCAGCACCAGTGCCTAAGGCACAATTTTTCAGCCCCTGTATAACAGGGGCGTGTAATTACAATTTTTTAAAAAGATGCTTCGCAACAGGTGTGACTGCTGTGCTCCAAGTACAGTATCTGTGAGGGGTTGCAGTGTTGTGGCACCAGCACCAGTGCCTAAGGCACAATTTTTCAGCCCCTGTATAACAGGGGCGTGTAATTACAATTTTTTAAAAAGATGCTTTGCAACAGGTGTGACTGCTGTGCTCCAAGTACAGTATCTGTGAGGGGTTGCAGTGTTGTGGCACCAGCACCAGTGCCTAAGGCACAATTTTTCAGCCCCTGTTGGGGCGTGTAATTACAATTTTTAGGCAATGCTTTGCAACAGGTCTCATTGCTGTGCTAAGAGTACAGTATCTGTGAGGGGTTGCAGTGTTGTGGCACCAGCACCAATGCCTAAGGCCCAATTTTTCAGCCCCTGTTTAACAGGGGCGTGTAATTACAAATCTTAATCTAATAGTTCACAGCAGGGCACATTCCTGCGCCCACCAAGAGTAACTATGAGGGCCTATAGTCTTGTGGCAACACCGTCCACCACCACCACCACCGCCAAAGGCCCAATTTTTCTGCCCTGTTCAACAGGTGCATGCAATTGCAAATCTTGATCTAATAACTCACAGCAGGGCCCATTCCTGCACCCACCAAGAGTAACTGTGAGGGCTTACAGTCTTGTGGCAACACCGTCCACCACCACCACCACCACCACCAAAGGCCCAATTTTTCTGCCCTGTTCAACAGGTGCATGCAATTACAAATCTTGATCTAATAACTCACAGCAGGGCCCATTCCTGCGCCCACCAAGAGTAACTGTGAGGGCTTACAGTCTTGTGGCAACACCGTCCACCACCACCACCACCACCCAAAAAGGCCCAATTTTTCTGCCCGGTTCAACAGGTGCATGCAAGTACAAATCTTGATCTATTAACTCACAGCAGGGCCCATTCCTGTGCCCACCAGTCTTGTGGCTACACCAACATCTAATAGGGCAAATTTCTGCAGAGTATATACGCCAGGCCCCTACTTTCAAACATCCAACTTACAAACGACTCCTACTTGCAAACGGAAAGAGGAAACAGGAAGTGAGAGGAAATCTACCCCTAGGAAGGGAAATTCTATCATGTTAGATTTAATTTGGGAAAAAGGTATCTCCTCTCTACTGATGCTTTATCACCAATCCTTGTTTCAATTAAAACCCCACTTTTCCAAAAACATTTGTCATTGGGACGGAAAGTGAGGTGACATGTTCTGAACAGATGTGCAAAGACAGCAAATGTTACAGGGGTATAACCCCTCCCTATGTTCTCCAAAAAGCTTAAAAATAGATTTTTTTGGGATGGAGCTACACTTCATAATGTACCTGTTCAGATTCTACTTAAGAACAAACCTACAGTCCGTGTCTTGTTTGCACCACCTATATACTGCTTTTCAGAGTATATAGGGTTGTAGGTATAGGGTTTTATTTTGGGTCCCCCTTAACCACCTGAGACCCAGGCCAATTCTGACATTTCTCTCCTACATGTAAAATTCCAAATTTTTTTGCTAGAAAATTACATAGAACCCCCAAACATTATATATGTTTTTTTAGCAAAGACCCTAAAGAATACAATGGTGGTCGTTGCAACTTTTCATCTCGCACGGTATTTGCGCAGCAATTTTTCGAACGCGTTTTTTTCAGAAAAAAAACAGTTTCCTGCTTTAAAAAAAAACAAAACAGTAAAGTTAGCCCAATTTTTTTGCATAATGTGAAAGATGAAGATACGCCGAGTAAATAGATACCCAACATGTCACGCTTTAAAATTGCATGCGCTTGTGAAATGGCGCCAAACTTTGGTATTTAAAAATCCCCATAGTCGACGCTTTAACATTTTTTACTGGTTACATATTTTGAGTTACAGAGGAGGTCTAGGGCTAGAATTATTGCTCTCGCTCTAACGTTCGCGGCGATACCTCACATGTGTGGTTTGAACACCGTTTTCATATGTGGGCGGGACTTACGTATGCGTTCGCTTCTGCGTACGAGCTCGCGGGGACAGGGCGCTTTAAAAAATTTTTTTTTTTCTTTTTATTGTTCATTTTACTTTATTTTTTTAGTTCAACAACTTTAAAAAAAAAAAAAAAAATATTTGATTACTTTTATTCCTATTACAAGGAATGTAAACATCCCTTGTAATAGGAATATTACATGATCGGACCTATTTACAGTGAAATATGGGGTCAATAAGACCCCACATCTCACCTCTAGGCTGGGAAGCCTAAAATCAAAAAAAAAAAAAAAACGATCACCGCTTCCCAGCGGAGGCGGCGCCGTTTTTTGAATGCAGAGGCCGGGCGTGACGTCATAACATCGCGCCCGGCCTCCGAACGATCATAGAGACTCCGGCGACCATCTGGTCCGCTGGAAATCTCTATGATCATCATCCGGTGCCGGCGGATCCCGAGTCCGACTCACCGATGGAAGCGGTGAGTCGGTAGAAGCACCGGAGGGCGGCGGGGGGGGGGGCGTCCCCTCCCGCCGCCCGTAAGAACGATCAAGCGGCGGAACAGCCGCTATGATCGTTCTTATGGTGCAGGGAATCGCCGGCTGAAACCGGCAATATCTGAATGATGTCTGTAGCTACAGGCATCATTCAGATATACCCCTGAGACCAAAAAGACATCATATGACGTATACTGGGTCTCAGGTGGTTAATATCCATACAAGACCCAAAGGGGCTGGGGGGGGGGGGGGGGGATGATGGGGTAGCCATGCCATTTTTCTCAAGGATTTTCAGCCATATGGCGGCCAGGACAAGACATGACATTAAAGCCGCAAGTGGTTTTAAATGGCTTATTTTTTTCCTTTACAAATGTCATTTTGTGCAAGGACAGTTCTAAACACGGGAAACACATGCCAATTCACAGGCATACTTTAGACACCCCCCAGGTACCATATTTAAAGGAAAATGTCACTTTTTTTTTTTCACTTTAAAATGACTGCTCCCGAAAAAACGTTAGTTTTTAAAAGTTCTTTTTGCATTGATATATGTCCCCCGGGGCAGGACCCGGGTCCCCAAACCTGTTTTATGACATTAACATGCATATTGGCCGTTGTAATTAGCAATTTTGATTTCAAACGTTCGCGTCCATTATAACGAATAGGGTTTGAAAATTTGCGCGAACTTTCGGTCCGTTCGAAGGTTCTGGTGCGAACCGAACCCGGGGGTGTTCGGCTCATCCCTAATCTGCACCTGTATTTACCCTTTAGGGCCTTTTGTTCTACATTAACCACATGCCGACCGGCGCACGACGATATACGTCGACAGAATGGCACGTACAGGCAGGAGGGCGTATATATACGTCCCTCCTTTCGCCTGTCCGTGCCATCGGAGCGCGCCGGGAGCGGCGCGCTCCCGCGCCGGTCGGGACCCCCGTGAGTCCGGCCGCGGTCCCCGCCGACTCGATCGCCGCGGGGACTCCCGCGATCGTCTCACGGAGCGGCTGAACGGGGAGATGCCGAGATAAACAGCATCTCCCTGTTCTGCCTAGCAACTAGTGACGCCGATCTCTGCTCCCTGTGATTGGAGCAGAGATCAGCATTCACTAGCTGACAGCCACGCCCCCCCACAGTAAAAAACACACCCCCTAGGCCTACTTAACCCCTACACTGCCACCTTGTGGTTAACCCCTAAACTGCTAGTGTCATTTAAACAGAAATCAATGCATTTAAATGCATTAATTGCTGTAAAAATGACAAAGGTCCCAAAAATGTGTCAAAAATGTCCGATGTGTCCGCCATAATGTCGCAGTCACAAAAAAAATCGCAGATCTCCGCCATTAATAATAAAAAAAAAATTATTAATAAAAATGCTATAAAACTATCCCCTATCTTGTAAACGCTATAACTTCTGCGCAAACCGATCAATAATCGCTTATTGCGATTTTTTTTACCAAAAATATGTAGAAGAATACGTATCGGCCTAAACTGAGGAAAAAAAATGTTTTTTTATATATTTTTTGGGGATATTTATTATAGCAAAAAATAAAAAATAATGCATTTTTTTCAAAATTGTCGCTCTATTTTTGTTTATAGCGCAAAAAATAAAAACCGCAGGGGCGATCAAATACCACCAAAAGAAAGCTCTATTTGTGGGAAAAAAAGGACGTCAATTTTGTTTGGGAGCCACGTCGCACGACCGCGCAATTGTCAGTTAAAGCGACGCAGTGCCGAATCGCAAAAAGGGGCCTGGTCCTTTGGCTGCAAATTGGTCCGGTCTGAAAGTGGTTAATATAGCCATCTGCAGGAGTTAGTGTGTGTTGTGTGAGTCCAGCACAGTATACACCTGCACCTGTATCTGCCCTTTTTTGCTGATGTCATCTAATCCAGCCATCTGCAGTAGTGTGTGTGTTGTATGACTCCAGCTCAATTTACACTACCCAATTGCTGTTTTTCCCATCTCCCTGCAGGTGATTACAATGTTTGGAAGGCCAACGAGGAGAGGCAGGCAGTCACAAGACAGGCAGGCTCTGTGTCTAGAGACAACAGTGCTGGTCGTGGACGCGGTGCATCGTCATTAGCACGTGGCTATGGGACACGCTTGTCCTTGCGTTCGGCAGCAAGATATGTTGAGCCACATCATTCCGAAGACTTGGTAGAGTGGATGGCCAAGCCCTCCTCATCCTCCTCATCCTCTCTCACCCAGGCTCAGGGTACTGGCAAAGCAGCTGCCAACGCGTACTCTTCCCTCGTCTCAATGTCCTCAATCACCCCTTCCCTAGACCCACCATGTCCTCCTGAGGAGTCCCCCGAACTGTTTGACCACAGTGTTGGGTACATGCTCCAGGAGGATGCCCAGCGTTTTGAAGGCTCTGATGATGATACCCAGCTAGAGGAAGGCAGTAGCATGAGCGCAGAGAGAGGGGATGCTCAAGGACAGAAATCTGGCTGTCATGTTTCACCAGGTGCAGCATACTGCCAGGTTTGTAAATGGTGTGTTAGGTAGTGGTGCGCTGTATAGAACAATCCTAATTGTGCTAGACGGAGCTAGCTGAATAAACAACAAGAGGTAGGTGTAGATGATGGCAGAGCTAGAACGGTGCCTACAACCTGAGCGGGCGGGGTGAAACCTTAATCCAGTGCAAATAACGCAAATATAAAAAAGAAATGCATGATAAAAACCTAGTGATTAAAAATAGAAAAAACAGTGCAGTGTACACTGAGGTGGATAAGAATATAGTGTCAATAAATGCAATAGAGTGTCCAAGTATACAGGTGAATAAATAAAATAAATAATCCAAATGGGTATATAGCGGTGTAAACTCCTAAAAATGAAGTAGACTAGTAAAGTGCAAAGTGCTGGAAAGGGAAATAGAGTGGACACTATTCCAAGCTTCAACAGTGTCTTGGTGCTAGAAATAGCACCTAAAGTGACTAGTGATCCTCAGTGGTAGAATATTTTGTGACAAAGAAGTTTACACAAATAATAGAACTTATGTTTAAAGATGGGTCTGCGAGACACGCTAAACATAAAAACATATATTCAAAAGTCCGGATGGAGCGTAATCCTACAGTGATCAGTGCAAGTATGGGTGGGTGAGCGTGCAAAATGGTTTCCTATTTGCTCCAGTCGAGGAAACCAATAATTTAAATAAATCTATAACTGTGTGGCACACACCGTATTTAAGCGGTTAATACACAGTGAAAGTCCATGAGGTTTCGGTGCAAATGTGACATGAGCTAAGTCCAAAATAGGAATAAAGTGCAGGTGCTTGGTAACGCGTGTTCGTCACGATCACGTGACTTCATCAGATGATGAAGTCACGTGATCGTGATCGTGACGAACACGCGTCGGGACTGTGACACCGGAAGTGACGTCATACGAGCCCGCAGCTCGTTTTTGCATCGTTTGCTGTATTGTTTGTTAAATGTGAGTACCTTTCTTATATCAATAAAATACATTTTGTTACACTGGAATACTGCACTATGAGGTATCCTTCATCTCTCCCCTAAAACCTATACCACTGGCGAGCTCCCCCATTGTGGACACATTTAAAGAGACAGGACCGCATACTATAGGCAGGATAGGACCCAAGGCAGTACACCAGGAACGTCTACCAAGGACCCAAACGAGATCTTCACTATACGCTGTTACCTTACAGCCGTAAGGTAAGGGGAAACCCATCCATTTATTCTGCACGAAGGAGAACGCATGGATCATCTACCGTCCCACACAGCACTGCACTGATCTGCGTTACCAAGCACCTGCACTTTATTCCTATTTTGGACTTAGCTCATGTCACATTTGCACCGAAACCTCATGGACTTTCACTGTGTATTAACCGCTTAAATACGGTGTGTGCCACACAGTTATAGATTTATTTAAATTATTGGTTTCCTCGACTGGAGCAAATAGGAAACCATTTTGCACGCTCACCCACCCATACTTGCACTGATCACTGTAGGATTACGCTCCATCCGGACTTTTGAATATATGTTTTTATGTTTAGCGTGTCTCGGAGACCCATCTTTAAACATAAGTTCTATTATTTGTGTAAACTTCTTTGTCACAAAATATTCTACCACTGAGGATCACTAGTCACTTTAGGTGCTATTTCTAGCACCAAGACACTGTTGAAGCTTGTAATAGTGTCCACTCTATTTCCCTTTCCAGCACTTTGCACTTTACTAGTCTACTTCATTTTTAGGAGTTTACACCGCTATATACCCATTTGGATTATTTATTTTATTTATTCACCTGTATACTTGGACACTCTATTGCATTTATTGACACTATATTCTTATCCACCTCAGTGTACACTGCACTGTTTTTTCTATTTTTAATCACTAGGTTTTTATCATGCATTTCTTTTTTATATTTGCGTTATTTGCACTGGATTAAGGTTTCACCCCGCCCGCTCAGGTTGTAGGCACCGTTCTAGTTCTGCCATCATCTACACCTACCTCTTGTTGTTTATTCAGCTAGCTCCGTCTAGCACAATTAGGATTGTTCTATACAGCGCACCACTACCTAACACACCATTTACTCTCTGGCTTCAGACATTTGCCCCAGTGTGTGCAGCAGTCACTTTGCTCTATTTCGTTTGTGGTGGCGCAGGGATCATTTTTTATACATACTGCCAGGTTTGCTCCAGTGGTGAAGAGGGAGGGGATGATGAGGTCACTGACTCCACATGGGTGCCTGATCGAGGAGAGGAGGAGGAGGAGGAGGCGGCACATCTCCAACGAGGCAGGATGCCCTCCGGGGGCCAGCTTAAGGGCAGCACACCAACTGAATTACACCGCAGAGCCCCGCCTGTGCAGGGCGCTGCCTCTGCATGTTATTACAAAAGTTCTTTGGTGTGGGCCTTTTTTGAGACGAGTGCATCAGATCGCACCGCTGCTATTTGCAACATATGTTTCAAGTGTATCTCGCATGGCCAAAACTCAGCCGCTTGGGCACCACAAGCATGACCAGACATATGTTGACCTGCCATGCAGCTCTTTGGCAAGCGTACCTTAAAGACCCACACCAAAGAACAAAGCGGACTTCTCCTTGTTCCTCATCAGCTGGGATCTCCAACCCCACTATACCTTCAGTCCTCTCTGAAAGCTGCAATGAAGGTGTAGAATTAGGTGTGTCACAGCCAAGTACTTGCGGGCACTCTGCTAGCAGTACACCGACATCCGATTGTACCAGGCAAATTTCCCTGCCCCAGCTGCTGGACCGTCAAAAGAAGTTCACTCCCAGCCATCCGCATGCCCAGCGGTTGAATGTTAGCTTGGCTAAATTGCTAGCACTTCAACTGCTGCCTTTTCAGTTGGTAGACTCAGCCCCCTTCCGTGAGTTTGTGCAATGTGCGGTTCCTCAGTGGCAGGTTCCCAAACGCCAGGCTATTCCGGCTCTCTACCGGCATGTGGAAGGCAATGTCCATGCCTCGCTGGACAGGGCGGTCAGCGGTAAGGTGCATATTACCGCTGACTCATGGTCCAGCAGGCATGGACAGGGACGTTACCTATCTTTCACGGCCCATTGGGTCACTCTTTTGGCAGCTGGGAAGGATGCAGGACAAGGTGAAGTAGTGTTGGAGGTTGTTCCGCCACCACACCTCCAAAATGCTACTACTGGTTGTGACACATCTCTCTCCTCCACCCCCTCCTCTTCTTCTTCCTCTATGGCCTCTTCCTGTCCTTTGTCCTCGGAACCAGCGTTGCTCCGTAGGCGTTCAAGGGGCTACGCAAGTACGCAGGCAAAAAGATGCCATGCCGTGCTTGCGCCGGTGTGTTTGGGGGACAGGAGCCACACTGGGGCAGAGGTTCTGTCAGCTCTGCAGGGGCAGGCCAAGAGGTGGTTGACGCCACACCAGCTTAAGCCAGGAATGGTGGTTTGCGACAATGGCACCAACCTCCTCTCTGCCCTGCGACAGGGACAACTGACCCATGTGTCCTGTATGGCTCACGTCCTTAACCTGGTGGTGCAGCGGTTCTTGGGCAGGTACCCAGGCTTACAGGATGTCCTAAGGCAGGCCAGGAAAGTCTGTGTGCATTTCCGCCGATCATATAATGCCAGTGTATAGAAACAGGAAAAAGGACTTGGGGTTCACCAACCCCTGGGACTTTGAAGGTGTCTAGAAACAGTTATCAATAATGATAATAATGAGCATGGGTATAAAGAAATATACATAAAATTTATTTTATTGATGTACAGATATATACAAAACACTAATGTTTAAAATATGCTTCCACAACATGCGGAAACACAGAACAACATGATCAATGTTAAAATAGTGAACAGTGAGTGCGTTTGTAAAGACTATTCGTAGTTTGTTGATGAACTCAAGATGTTAATTGAGAGAGCTGATCACATTGTCCTCTGTACAATGTAGGAGACGGGCCGACTCCTAATGGAGCTCCTGCTGTCTTGTGATTGTTATTATGATTTATAATCAACTGTGTGAAGCTCGGTGACAACAAGTCTGACCTGTGGTGAAATCCTGATGGGCACAGAGTCACATTGGCTGCTTAAAGGGATTAGTTATTTAGCTCATGTTAATTTGTTACAGGTGTATTGTTAGAGTAATATGAGCAGGAGGGGGGATCTCCTCTTCTGCTGTATTATAAATACTGTCATTTTGGTTCTAAATAAACAGTCCATGCTAGCACTAAGCAAGTTTCGTCTCGTTTGGTGCTTGGGAGCGGTTGGAATATTTGAGATCTATATTCAGACTGGGAGGAAGTGGTATATGACAAACGCACTCAAGAGGAGTGTAGGGACCTTTCGTCACAGGGAGGTTACAAACTCCTGGTCCTGGACAACGAGTTGCTGAAGCTTCGGTCAGTAGTAGAAGGAGCGGTGGAGAAGGTGGCCGTCTAACCGGTGCGTTCAGACAATTTTTTTAGTCCGCAGCCCCAAGGTATGATCGGTTCCAGCTACCATCGCCAGTGTCTGATATACATGGTGCAGGAATACCTAGGGGCAAGGTCAGACTTGGACACCTTTCCCACAGAAAATCCTCTGCCTTACTGGGTCTTGAGGATGGATCACTGGCCAGAGCTTGCACAGTATGCAATTGAGCTACTGGCCTGTCCTGCATCCAGCGTTATTTCGGAACGCACATTCAGTGCTGCTGGAGGCTGTCACCGATCACAGTTTGCGCCTGTCCACCGACTCGGTTGATCGACTAACCTTCATAAAGATGAATCAGTCTTGGATTACCACCAGCTACCAGGCACCTGAAGCTGATGTAACAGAATAATTTATTTTGAAATGTCCCATCCCTTCAAGACTGCCTATGCTGATGCTGAGTGGCGGTCCTGTTATGTTGACTGACTATCCTCTTCCTCCTCAATGATCCTGATGATAGCTTGGAAGAACATTTTTGTTTCTGAGTGCTGACACCAGTGGCTAAGGCCCAATATTTCAGCCCCTGTTTAACAGGGGCATGTAATTACAATTTTTTTATGGAATGCTTTGCAGCAGGGCTCATTCCTGCACTCCAACTAGAGTATCTGGGAGAGGTTGCAGTGCCGTGGCACCAGCACCAGTGCATTAGGCTCAATTTTTCAGCCCCTGTTTAACAGGGGTGTGCAATTACAATTTCTGATGCAATACCTTGCAACAGGGCTCATTGCTGTGCTCCAAGTACAGTATCTGTGAGGGGTTGCAGTGTTGTGGCACCAGCACCAGTGCCTAAGGCCCAATTTTTCAGCCCCTGTTTAACAGGGGTGTATAATTAAAATTTTTGATGCAATACTTTGCAACAGGGCTCATTGCTGTGCTCCAAGTACAGTATCTGTGAGGGGTTGCAGTATTGTGGCACCAGCACCAGTGCCTAAGGCCCAATTTTTCATCCCCTGTTTAGGGGCGTGTAATTACAATTCTTGATCTAATAATTCACAGCAGGGCCCATTCCTGCGCCCACCAAGAGTAACTGTGAGGGCTTACAGTGTTGTGGCAACACCGTCCACCACCACCAAAGGCCCAATTTTTCTGCTCCTGTTCAACAGGGGCATGCAATTACAATTCTTGATCTAATAGTTCACAGCAGGGTGTTCCAGCGCCCACCAAGAGTAACTGTGAGGGCTTACAGTGTTGTGGCACCAGCACCACCACCAAAGGCCCAATTTTTCCTACCACTGTTCAACAATGGCATGTAATTACAATTCCTGATATAATAGTTCACAGCAGGGTGTTCCAGCGCCCACCAAGAGTAACTGTGAGGGCTTACAGTGTTGTGGCAACACCAACATCTAAGGGGCAAATTTCTGAAGAGTATATACGGCAGGCTCCTACTTTCAAACATCCAACTTACAAACGACTCCTACTTGCAAACGGAAGGAGACAACAGGAAGTGAGAGAAAATCTACCCTAGGAAGGGAAATTCTATCCTGTAATGCCGCGTACACACAGACCGTACCGACAAAATTTCGCTCAAACTGTCTTGCCTACACACGGTCACACCAAATTCCGATGGTCAGTAACACAGCGGCATAAAACACGTTCGACAGCAGTATAAAAGGGAGGTTTAATGCTTCCGAGCATGCGTCAAATTATTTCTGAGCATGCAGCGGAATTTTGGGTGTCGGAATTGCATACACACGATCGGAAAATCCGATAGAAAGGTTTTCCGTCGGAAAAATTAAGAACAGGTTCTCAATCCAAAGTCCGTCGGAAATTACGACAGAAAAAGACTGATGGGCATACACACGGTCGGAAAATCCATTGAAAAGCTCTCATCGGACTGTTTCCATCGGAAATTCCAACTGTGTGTACGCGGCATAAGAGTTAATATGGGAAAAAGGAGTCTCCTCTTATTGCCAGGACAAGACATGACATTAAAGCCGCAAGCAGTTTTAAATGGCTTCTTTTTTTCCTTTACAAATGTCATTTTGTGCAGGGACAGTTCTAAACACGGGAAACACATGTCACTTCACAGGCATACTTTAGACACTCCCCAGGTACGATATTTAAAGGCATATTTAAATTCTTTTTTTCACTTTATGCATCATTAAAATCACTGCTCCATAAAAAACGTCAGTTTTTAAAACTTCTTTTTGCATTGATACATGTCCCTGGGGCAGGACCCGGGTCCCCAAACCCTTTTTAGGACAATAACATGCATATTGGCCGTTATAATTAGCAGTTTAGATTTCGAACGTTCGCGTCCATTGTGATTAATAGGGTTCTAACGTTCGCGCAAACTTTCGTTCCGTTCGCAGGTTCTGGTGCGAACCAGGGGGTGTTCGGCTCATTCCTAGTCCTGGCTAAAAAGGCTATAATGAAACTCACAGCTGCCAGAAGCCCCATATATCCCAGGACAGAGTAGAAGCCGATAACTGAACCCTCATTACACTGAATGATGATCTTCCCCTGATAAGAGTGAGTGTCCTGATCCTGGAAGGAAGGAGAAATAGACAACCAAGTGACACAGGTTATGACTTGAACTAGTGAGAAGAGACACATCGGACATTTCTGACACATTTTTGGGGCCATTGTCATTTATACAGCAATCAGTGCTATTTAAATGCACTGATTGCTGTGTAAATGACATGACTGAATATTAGTCAGATGCCTGTGTTGCACAAATCAACTACACAACACCAGCAATGAGGGAGTAGATTCAGGTGTATGCTGTGCAGGAGGCACACTACACTCACTGAATATTAGTCAGATGCCTGTGTTGCACAAATCAACTACACAACACCAGCAATGAGGGAGTAGATTCAGGTGTATGCTGTGCAGGAGGCACACTACACCCACTGTAACAGCGCTAGGTTAGGAAGCAAAGCAAAGCTGACACTGTCCCTGCCCATCCTGCTCTCTATGAACGCCGCTCAACACTACACAAGGCCGCCGCACTGGCGGCCTTATATAGTGTGGGGCGTGTACTAAACCCCCCTGAGATATAATTGGCCACAGGCATCCTGTCTGTGGCCAATTATTGCTCTCCTTGCTGCCGGCGCTGTGATTGGCCAAGCATGGGGGGGGTCACAACGCATGCTTGGCCAATCATCAGCCAGCAATGCACTGCGACTGGCGCAGTGCATTGTGGGCCGTTCATATCACACAAATTTGATGCGAACGGCCCACAAAGTTCTGGTTTCGACGAATTGACGAACGGCCGATGTTCGATTCGAACACCGGGCTCATCCCTATTAGGCAGTTTGGCTCCCATCCATTTCCACCAGGGACTCCCAGGTTTGGTGGCTTTAAAAGCAATACACACCATGATACTTTTGGCAAGTAGAGAAGAGACGGCAACCAAGAAGATGACTCAAAAAAGAGGCTACACGCAGCATGCAGGTCACATCTACTGGATGGCCAAGGAATAAGAAGACACAGAGAAAGCTCAACATGATGGAGACCAGGAGAAGATAGCTCAGGTCTTGATTATTAGCTTTAACAATGGGAGTGTCCTGGTAATATATAAATATCCCCAATATTAAACCAGTCAGAAGACAACAGAGGATGGAGACAGCTGAAAATACTGCTGCGATGGTATCATCAGTGTAGGAGAGAAATTCCATCGCTCTTAGAACACACCGATCCATCTTCTCATTTGGCCATTCATCATCAGGATATTTAATGCAGTTTTCACTGTCTGCAGGAAGAAGAATACACAATGAGCATCGGGGTCAGACCTTCTGAGAAAATAAATTGGCTTGTGTTGTCTCACAGCTAGCAATGGGTTTTCCATCAGAAATTTGTGTGAGAGAAAAATAAACTATAATAAATAATACATTTAAATATAATAATAAAATCTGAAAAAATATAATAAAAAATAAATGACCTAAATATGCAATATTTAAATGGTACAGACATTCATTAATTTAAGATAGATAGATAGATAGATAGATAGATAGATAGATAGATAGATAGATAGATAGATAGATAGATAGATAGAAAGATAGATAGAAGAAATATAGATAGATAGATAATATCACATAGTTGAACTCCTATATGTAGAGTAGGGATGAGCTTTCTGTTCGGGTCGAACATGAGTTTGACTCGAACATTGGGTGTTCGCCCGTTCGTCGAAAAACAAACATTATGGGCCGCTTGCACCAAATTCGAGCTGAGTGTAAAGGCCCAATGCGGGAGTGCAGTGCATTGCTGTCTGATGATTGGCCAAGCATGCACTATGATCTGCATGCTTTGGCCAATCACAGAGCCATCAGCAAAGAGAGCCATAATTGGCCAAAGGCAGGGTGCCTTTGGCCAATTATGGCTCAGGGGGTTAAGTCCACACCCCACACTATATAAGGCCACCTGCAGGTCGAGCCCTGTGTAGTGTGTTGCTGGCGTTGACCGAGACAGAGTGTCATTTCATTTACATTGAGCAGGCAGGCGCTTCAGTTAACTGCAGTGTGAATCTATTATATATATATGCATTTATGCAGATCTTGAAAAAATGCTCATTTGATCTTATGACTTTAACTATTTCATTTATTCATAAGGAACTGTCTGTTTTGTCTGAAAAAAAAAGTAAATAAAATTGAACAGGATTTGCAATCCTCCTTAACCAGCGATGAATTTGCTAAATGCAGGTTTGAACTGGTTGATGAGAATGTGGGGGAAGTATAGATCGGATTTGGAAAATAAGAAACGGAATAAATTTGATCGTGACATAGAGGATTATGAAAGAAATCAGGTATATAGATGGCCCCGACCTTATAACCGACGTGGCCGGCAAGACAACGGAAGTATTAGGCGAGAGATGTCGGATAATTCATCTGCTAACACGGATACGGATTCTTCCTCCACTTTTTTGCAGCAAGGCAGGAGAGGAGTTCCCCCTCGGATGCAAACAAGGTCCCATTTCAGGGACGAAGCAGGCGGCCAGGACAGACAACACAATTTCCGCAACAACCGGGGCAGAGGACGGGAGAACTGATACATAACATCTCCAGGAGGGTCCTTGCTCCAGAAGAGGTAGGACTTCTTAACCATGGTCTATCTTTTTCCCCAAAAAGTCACCTTGACCAGTTTCAATTAAATCAGGATTTATATAGACTCTTTCGGAATATAAGGTGGAAAGTACACTTCACACATAAGCCGTTAGTTTATAATGAACCCATGGGTGATGCTCTTGATTGTAAAACCTTTAATCTAATCACTAAATCTAAGTCTGTTCCCCCCACATCATATGCACCTGTGGAAATGTTTATCAAAGAGGTTACTCGTGAGGTGAAGGATCTTGTTCATAGGACGGACTATAGGGATCATATACCTAACAATCTGTCATGGGAAGATAAATTGGCTCTTAAAAACCTTAGTAAACGTGATGATATCATATGTAAACCTGCTGATAAGTGGGGATCCGTGGTGATCATGGATGCTGCTATGTATAAATCTGAGGTCATCCGCCAGTTGAGTGACCAATCGGTGTACAAGAAGGTCTCCACGGATCCCACCTGGGGTATAAAGAAACAGTTGGAAACCCTATTGAAAGCAGCGCTAAAAGACAGTCTGATATCCCGCAATCTTTTTGAATCTCTACTTCCCTCACACACTAGGATTCCGGTCCTGTATATGTTGCCCACGATTCATAAGAATAGTCAATCCCCCCCTGGTCGCCCGATCGTGTCGGGTAGGGATTCGATCTTTGTCCCGACGGCCCGTCTATTGGACAGGGTCCTTTCCCCCCTTGTCAGGAATACAAGATCTTACATCAGAGATACACAGGACTTCCTATCTAAAATTAGAAAAATACCGTTATGTCAGGGTGATGAGATACTTGTAACCTGGGATGTGACCAGTTTGCATACTTGCATTCCACATAGGGAAGGAATTAATGCAGCCATTGGACTCATTAGACGTAGTGACATTTACTCTGAGGCTCAAGTCAGACTGTTTGAAAATCTGTTTAATATTCTGCTATCGAATAACTATTTTCTTTTCAAGGATCAGTTTTATGTGCAGCAGAATGGAGTTGCCATGGGATCCAATGTTGCCCCGCTATACGCTTGCTCATTTATGAATGAGTTTGAGCATAAATATGTTTTTGTGAATGAGGTTTTTCAGCGATACTGCGCCACCTGGTGGCGGTATATAGACGATGTCTTTGCTGTAGGGGGGGGGGGGGGGGGGGGGGGCAACATTGAATCCCTTATGGCTTTTGATGAGATATTGAATGGTTTTTCTCCGGAGATCCAGTTCAAGATAAATATTGGAGGTGACTCCATTCCATTTCTGGATACCCGAATATACATTCACCAATGTCGTATTGAGATTTATATGTCAAACCAACAGATAGGAACCAACTCTTAATGTTTAATAGCTACCATCCACCCCACTTTTTTAAATCTATTATAAAAAGCCAACTGCTGAGGGTGAAACGGATAGTGAGTGATGAGACTATAAGAAAAGCTAGACTAGATGAGATGTGTTGCAAGTTTAACCACTTTCAGACCGGACCAATTTGCAGCCAAAGGACCAGGCCCCTTTTTGTGATTCGGCACTGCGTCGCTTTAACTGACAATTGCGCGGTCATGCGATGTGGCTCCCAAACAAAATTGACGTCCTTTTTTTACCACAAATAGAGCTTTCTTTTGGTGGTATTTGATCGCCCCTGCGGTTTTTATTTTTTGCGCTATAAACAAGAAAGAGCGACAATTTTGAAAAAAAAAAAAAAAAACGCATTCTTTTTTATTTTTTGCTATAATAAATATCCCCCAAAAATATATAAAAAAACATATTTTTTCCTCAGTTTAGGCCGATACGTATTCTTCTACATATTTTTGGTAAAAAAAATCGCAATAAGCGATTATTGATTGGTTTGCGCAGAAGTTATAACGTTTACAAGATAGGGGATAGTTTTATAGCATTTTTATTAATAATTTTTTTTTTATTAGTAATGGCGGCTATCAGCGATTTTTATTGTGACCTCGACATTATGGCGGACACATCGGACATTTTTGACACATTTTTGGGACCATTGTCATTTATACAGCAATCAATGCTATTTAAATGCATTGATTCCTGTATAAATGACACTGGCAGTGAAGGGGTTAACCACAAGGGAGCAGTGTAGGGGTTAAGTATGCCCAGGGGTGTGTTTCTTACTGTGGGGGGGCGTGGCTGTCAGCTAGTGAATGCTGATCTCTGCTCCAATCACAGGGAGCAGAGATCGGCGTCACTAGTTGCTAGGCAGAACGGGGAGATGCTGTTTATCTCGGCATCTCCCCGTTCAGCCTTCCCGTGAGACGATCGCGGATGTCTCCGCGGCAATCGAGTCCGCGGGACCCGCAACCGGCCTCACGGGGGTCCCGGTCCCGACTGGCGCAATGGCACGGCAGGCATTAAGGAGGGCCTGTCCGTGCCATTCTGTTGACGTATATCTGTGTGCGCCGGTCGGGAACCGGTTAAAGAACGGGGATGTCCAGATAATCTAATCAGACAGGAACTTGCAAAGGTAGTTAATGATGTGATAGTGGTCAGGAATCGACACCATGATATGGATAAACCTAGACGCCCCTTTAGTTTTCAGTTCAATAGTTATAGCGAAAAGATATTTAACATTATAAAAAAACATTGGCCCCTTCTTAAAAGATCATACCCCAGATTGAAATCCTACAGCAAATACCCATGCGGGTCTATCGCCGCAATAGGACCATAAGAGATTGGTTAGTAAAATCAGAATTTAGGGATGAGAGAAAGGTATCTAAAATTACATTTCTTGGCAGCAAAAGGAAGGGAGGTTTTTCCTTGCTTGAAATGCATTCAAGGCAGTCTACTTGTTAAAGGTGACCATTTTATACACCCTACATGTGGCGATAAAATCACAATCAATGGATTCTATACTTGCCAATCCTCTTATGTTATTTATATTCTAATATGTCCCTGTGGGTTATTATATGTTGGGGAGACCACACAGAAGATCAAGGATAGGATCGCACAGCATCGCAGTACAATTCGACTTAAACAGCCGACTTTCCCTGTATCCAAGCATTTTATGAGAAGGGACACTGCGATAATGATCTGCGATATATGGTCCTTGAGGAAGTTATTAGGGATAAAAGAGGTGGTGATCGGATTCTTAAACTGAGAAAGAGGGCGGTTTGATCGATTAATCGATTATAATCCTTGAGCCCGAGCGGAATGAACAGGGACTATGATTTGTATTGGTTCCTATGATACATGATACATGATTGGTGGTGTGCTGTATGGATTTTTATTTTTGGATATTGACATGAGATATTTCTGGTGGTCATGATGCTATGAAATTCTAATACCTTGAATTTTTTCTTTTCCTGCAGGAAATGTTGGGAGCAGTATCATTGCATGCTCCAGTTGGAACCTGGTGAAGATGAATTATTGCAAAGATAGGAGACAATTGCTATTGTTTTTTCATGGTATCATGACTTTTTACCGAATTGGTACAACCCTATAGCATGTGCAATGTATGGTGATCTTAATTGATTGGATATGTTTTCTTGCTGATGGGGTTAAGTTTGAAGCTTTCAATTAATGTTGATTGGTGATCTGTGACATACACCTGTGTGGTGAACCCTTGAGTCTGGTATATATATGTTTAGTTTGAGACAGTGTGCTACACAAGCCAGAGATAGCCTGATGAAGAGCGTCTGCTCGCAACTGTACAGTGGCTGTGCTTATTCAGCATGTGATGTTTCTACAATGAAATAATAAAGTAAAGGATTTCGCAAATTAAAGTACGTGTCCCGTCTTGATTTTTATATATTTTTATATATATTTATATATATATATATATATATATATATATATATATATATATATATATATATATATATATCCGCTGTATCCAGTTTAGCTTTATCTCACTGCAGTCCGTTCCTGGTGTACTCTTTCTAATATACTTCAGGCAGGCAGGTGATTCAGTTAGCTGCAGTGTATTTTATATATATATATATATATATATATATATATATATATATATATATATATATATATATATATATATACAGACACACGGGACCCAGGAGACAGCAGGGACTAGTGGCATTGCGCAGTGTCAGGTGTGCATGCGCAGTAAGGAACCAGGACGTGAAGCCGCAAGGCTTCACTTCCTGATTCCCTTACCGAAGATGGTGGCGGCAGCATCCAAGAGCCGAGGCAGAGATCGGCTTCGGGTGCCGACATTGCGGGCCCGCTAGACAGGTAAGTGCCCTTATTTTAAAAGTCAGCAGCTGCAGTATTTGTAGCTGCTGAATTAAAAAAAAAATGTCAGACCTCCGCTTTAAGGTCGAATCTGTCATTTTGAAGGTTTATGGTGTCTGTCGGATGTTCTAAGAAGATTTGACGAAGCAGCTAAACTGTACGACGCCGCGATCGTACATTTCCGGTCGAATGTTCTGCCCACAAGCTATAGTAGAATTCTAATATTGTATGACTAGTAATAATTATTATTAATATTACTAGTCAAACAACATTAGAATTCTTCTACAGCCTATGGGCGGAGCATTTGACCATAAATGTCCGCTTGCGCCGATCATATGTTTTTAGCTGCTTTGTCAAATCTTCATGTCAGGTGGTATTATACATATTTTTGATCGTATTGAATGAAAGGATACTTGTTTGTTTCCGTTCATGTCGAACGGTCTACCCCAACAGCAAATGGAATTGCGTTGTATCGAAAAACCAAGCATATAACTTCCTTCCTATTCGTTCTGCGCTCCTAACGGTTCTGGTTCACACTGGCGATGGCCGCATTCAACAGTGGCTCCAGGCAGTCCGACCCCATGGAGGTTCCAGGCCCTTCTATGGAGGCAGCAGCACCACCACCAATCAGCCAATAACATTCATCATCATCATCATTTTACTTCCCCCCACCCATTTCAGCAGCAACCAGTAACAGCTCTTTTACTATTGTCTCTATAATTTTTTCTCTCTATGTCGAATAATCTTGGACTAATAGAGTAATGACGCGTACACAATTTTGGATCTTTTTCGGATTTTGGATTCTGCGCGTTCGTTATTGGTTTGTTAAAACGAACACGAAAGTCCCCGAAATTTGTACGAGAAATGAATTCGGACGATAACAAATGCACATGTCTAATGAACCATATGTGGAGAATATTATACGGCTTATGCATGAATATCTGTGCTATACACTAGCCGGTGTATGATAAACATACATTGGCACATACATTGGCTGCTGTTATTCTATGACATCATAGTGGACAGGATTATTTCTGACAGGTCATGTAGCTTAGTACATGTACAATTCACTGCACAGAACACCACTCACATTATTTCATTTATTTATTTTTTCTTTGAATTCATCTGAAGTAATGTGTGGTGATCTGTATTATGTATTGCACCTTATGGGGATAAAAGGCATAAAATCAGCAATAACTGGATGTTCAACACCAATAGAAAACTAGGGCTGTAATGTACACATTGACCATCACTGTACAATCCTATCACTTATTTGTATAAAGCTAGTTATAAAAAATATGTATAACTAAATATTATTATCAGTAACCGGCTTTACTAGTCTGCTGCAATGTTGGAAATGTTGTCATCATACGGTAACCATCCTCCAGAATATCTCCTATCAGGGGAATCCAACACAACATGGATATGAAAAGATATTTTTCTGTATAAGACACAAGAAATACAACATTCTAAATGTGACTTCAGTGATCAGAGGAAGAATAGTAAATTCAGATTCCATCCCCTGAGAGATTCTACAGAAACTTTCATCCAATAGAACAAACTCCGGCTGTTCCCTGAAGAAGATGTCTAATAATACTTTACTAAAGAACTGCTTTCCAGTATCGGCAATGCCGAGGAATAAAAGTTATAAAGTTTAGTAGTTTATTTTGCTGGATATTCAGTATATATCATATTTAACATTCAGATGCGAGATTACAAAATAATGTAATTATTAACGGCATGTAAAATATGAAGAAATGTATATAATTACAGATAAAATGTTGTGTTCAATAAAATATCAATAACAATAATAATAATAATAATAAATAATAATAATTATAATAAATACTATGAATAATGGACTTATGACTTGTGAAGAAAGGTTATGTATTATATATTGACGTTTTGTTTATTAAATGCATCTACAGGGATAAATACTTTTCATCTTTTTAACCACTTCAACTCTCACACCTGTACCCCACCTATGGATCGGGGTAATTGTTTACATTCTACTATGAACCTTTTGATTCAGCAATAACTTCATAATAACAAAGTAATATATATGCCGTATTTATCGGCGTATAACATGCACCGGCGTATAACACGCACCCCAAGTTTAGGAGGGAATTTTAAAGGAAAAAAACTTTTAGGAGGGAAGTTTAAGGAAAAAACCTTACATGTAAATGCCCATCAATGCAGCCTTATCAGTGTCCATCTGCAGCCTTGTCTATCATTGCAGAATGATCAGTGTCCATCTGCAGCATAGGCACCCACAGGTAGGGGCAAGGGGGGTCAAGTGCCCCCCCCCCCTGGCAGGGCTGGTGCTACCTATAGACAAGTGCACATATAAATTGGGGGCACCGCTCTGCATGTCCCAGGGTATCTGTGTGTATGGGGGTGTAATGTATCTGGGTGTATGGGGGTGTAATGTATCTGTGTGTATGGGGGTGTATTTTATCTGTACGTATGGGTGTGTAATGTATATGTGTGTATGGGGGTGTATTGTATCTGTGTGTATGGGGGTGTATTGTATCTGTGTGTATGGGGGTGTGTAATGTATCTGAGTGTGTAATGTATCTGTGTGTATGGGGGTGTATTGTATCTGTGTGTAATCTGTGTGTATGGGGGGGGGGTGTAATGTATCTGTGCGTAATCTGTATGTATGGGTGTGTAATGTGTCTGTGTGTATGGGGGTGTATTGTATCTGTGTATAATCTGTATGTATGGGGGGGGTGTAATGTATCTGGGTGTATGGGTGTGTAATGTATCTGCAGTCTCTGACCATGATAATGAAAAAAAATTTATAGTTGCAGATGCAATCTGTTCACTGTCATCAATTGTTGTCTATCCAATGAAGGCCTGAAAAGTGTGGTGCAATACTGTTCAATGTTAATGTTTTTAACTTAAAGCGGAGTTCCACCCATATAAAAGTCAGCAGCTACAAAAAGTGTAGCTGCTGACTTTTATTAATTGGACGCTCACCTGTCCCAGGGTCCAGCAATGCGGGTGAAAAAAGCCCCCTCCCCCTTCTCTCTGTGGTGCATTGTCACTGTGGGCGCCCGGCTGTGGCTTCACTGTGACTGGCCTGGCAATCATCTGGTACCTGTGACATGTCCTAGATGATCGCCGAGAGGGAGGGTGGAGAGGTGATCTTCCTTGCGGTGCCCCGGGAGGAAGTGGGAGCTGGAACCCTCTAAAAAGAGGGTATCCACTCCCCCCGTCCAAAATGCCAACATGCGGAATGTCAGGGGTAGGGATGAGCCGAACATCCCCAGGTTCGGTTCGCACCAGAACCTGCGAACAGACCGAAAGTTCACACAAACGTTAGAACCCTATTAATTACAATGGACGCGAACGTTAGAACGTTAGAAATCTAAAGTGCTAATTATAACGGCTAATATGCATGTTATTGTCCTAAAAAAGGTTTGGGGACCCGGGTCCTGCCCCAGGGGACATGTATCCATGCAAAAAGAAGTTTTAAAAATGGACGGTTTTTCTGGAGCAGTGATTTTAATGATGCATAAAGTGGAAAAAAAAGTGAAATATTCCTTTAAATATGGTACCTGGGGGGTGTCTAAAGTATGCCTGTGAAGTGGCATGTGTTTCCCGTGTTTAGAACTGTCCCTGCACAAAATGACATTTGTAAAGGAAAAAAAGAAGCCAATTAAAACTGCTTGCGGCTTTAATGTCATGTCCTGGAAATATGGATGAAAATCTTTGAGAAAAGTGGCATGGCTACCCCATTGCCCCCCCCCCCCCACCCCAGCCCATTACCAGCCCCTTTGGGTCTTGTATGGATAACCCTGCACCTAAAATAAAACCCTATACCTAAAACCCTATATACTCTGAACAGCAGTATACAGGCGGTGCAAACAAGACAGGGACTGTAGGTTTGTTCTTAAAGTGGTGGGACACCCTGAAAATGAAAACTTGAAAAAATGTTAGTAACAATTAAAAAAAAAAAAATAAAACATTTTTTTTTACTTACCAGAAATGGCTGTTGCTAGGCAGATCGTCCTAATCTGCCTCCTCCAGCGCCGCGGTGATCTTCTCTTATTCCGTCTTCAGGTGAATGGGGCGCAGTGTGTTATGGGAACTGTGTCCCACAAGACACCGCGTTCCCCATTCACAAATAAGACTCGCGCATGCGCAGTAGGCCGTGAGCCGACTCGCGCATGCGCAGTAGGTCGCGCGCCGACTCGCGCATGCGCAGTAGGAAACGGGAAGCCGTTTCCCTTACTGAGGATGGCGGTGCTGGATCCGGATAGCCGAGGGACATCTCGGCCTCCACGAACGACATCGCGGGCGCCCTGGGAGGGTAAGTGTACTTATTAAAAGTCAGCAGCGACTTTTTTTTTAGCTGCTGACTTTTAAAAAAAAAAAATTTTAAGGTGAAACCCCGCTTTAAGTAGAATCTGTTCTGGCCTAATACCTCTGGCAATGCCTGCTAAAGCAACCAAATCCCGGTCTACCACGGGTAAGAGGACGGGGAACATCACCGCTGCCTCGATCGCCTCGTCGGGATCCATCAAAAGGTTCCTAGCCGCCGGCAAACACAGCCCCAGCGTGTGGCCCTCACAGACCAGAGCCTCGAGGTCGTGTGGATCTCGCTCCGAGAGGACGGCGTCACCACGTGAGAGCTCCCCGGCATCCTCTTACGGATCGGAGCTGATGGAGGACCCAGGTTCCCCAGCTGGCTCGGAACTTTCTTCGCTGGTAAGCGGGCTAAAGAAGGAGATGGCGGGGATGTTTAAAAGCCTGGAGAAATCCCTAAAAAAAGACATTGCTGCGGTCCGGACGGACATGTCACATGTACTAGAAAGGGTGGAGGAGACGGAGAGGCGGCAAGACTCACAAGCAGCCGCCATTATTGAGCTACAGACTGTTGTTAAACATTTGGCAATAGCTCACAGATCCTCTCTCTATAAGTTAGAAGATTTGGAGAACAGGAACCGGAGGAACAACCTCCGGATCCGTGGATTACCGGAGGCAACCAGGGACTCAGATCTAGAACCCACGATACGGGGCATCCTAAACACGGTTCTGGGAAAACCGGTCACAGACCCCTTGCGATTCGACAGAGTGCATAGAGCTCTTCGCCCGCGCAATTTAGCCTCAGACCTCCCGAGGGACGTGGTGTGTCGTCTACATTATTTTGAGGAGAAAAACGCCATCATGCTTAAACTACGTGGCATGCCGGACATTGACTTTGATGGCGCCATATTGCATATTTTCCCTGACCTTTCTAAGGAGACTCTGGAAAGGCGCAGGGCCCTTAAGCCGCTACTGGAGCACCTGAGGGGAGACGGCATTACCTACAAGTGGGGCTTCCCCGCTTGTCTTATAGCAACAAAAAATGGCCGCTCCTCCACGCTCTGCCAGCATTCTCGAAGGAAGTGGGCATCCCGCTGATAGACCTACCAGGCTGGCAAGACGGGATCCTTGAGTTCGCGGAGACACTGGAGCAAGAATGGAAGGGTTCCCCACGCAAAAAGCAGCGTTCCAGCATTCCAGGATCGGCCCAGAAGAATGGCTAAGTTTTGCAGATAATTAAGTTTTGCTTTTCCTGCACTCCTTTTGGGCTCACCGTGTTTCTTCCTCTTTTTACTAACGCCTGCACGGCACCAAGCTGGCTACCTCTATCAGTGTTACGCAACATGGGGCTGAAGACCCCGCGATTTCTTTCTGCCAGCAAGTACTCCCGAAGGAGTGGAGCATTGTCGCATACTGCTTAACTGAGACGTTTCAAGGTTGCTTTGCTTTAAAGCGTAATAGTTCATAATGTTTTTGATGCCAGAGGTACATTTTTTCTGTATATATCTGTTTTTTATTATTTTAGAGGGTATTAGGCCAGGACCGGAGGGACTCCACGGGAGTCTCCCCAGGCCCTACAGGTTATGAGTGCTTGCCACACTGCGGGTTCCCGCGTGATCACAGATGGTCTCCCAAAGGTCGTTTTGTGATGTACTTCACACTGTTTTACCTGCTTGTTTCCCCCCTCCCCCTCCTCCCCCCCACCACCTCTCTCTCAGTCTTCTTCTATTTCACTTCTTATCTTTTCTCTACTCTCTTACTTGCTTTGCTGAGCTTGGTTATCACCCTAAGCTGTGCGGCGGATACTGCTACTCCAATGGCCACCCTAAAAATTACATCGTATAATGTCAGGGGCTTGCACCATGCTGCTAAACGTCACCAATTGGTAAGAGAACTGAAACTAGCCTCGAGTTCCATAGTGTTTCTGCAAGAAACACACCTTACCCACACTACTGCTGTGAGGATTTCCTCGCCACATTTTACTAAATGGTATTACAGTCTCTCAGAGGTTAACAATGCAAAGGGTGTGGCCATTGGATTTCACAGGGATGTGCCCTTCCAGCTTAAGGAAATGTCCTCTGATGATAGAGGTAGGTTTTTATTTCTGAGGGGTTCTATAGGAAGTACTCAGTGCACTCTGGTCAATGTCTATAGCCCTAACTCCCAACAACCAACCTTTTTAGCCAGTGTCCTATCTAAACTGTCCGCTTTTGCGAAAGGTATTATCATTTTGGCAGGGGATTTCAATATACCGTTAGACCCGGTGCTTGACACGTCCCAAGGTAAGACCACTATCTCAAAATTTAAGGATAGCTTTTCTTAAGAAGAAATTGCACGAACACCAACTTATTGATGTGTGGCGTACATTGCACCCAAAGGATAGGAATTACTCTTATTACTCTAAAACTCACCAATCATACTCGAGAATTGACAACATTCTACTCGACCACTATCATTTACCCCTCTTAAAGTATGCCTCCATTGGGTTCGCCACTATATCGGACCACGCTCCGGTACATATGCAACTGTCTATGCCCTCCCTCATTAAGCGGTCACCTAATTGGAAGCTTAATGAATCCCTACTAAATAACTCTGTTGACGCGGCCCTCTTGGAGAGGGACCTTACGCAATTCTTTGTGGATAATAGGTCCGCTGAGATCTCCCCACCTCTGCTGTGGGAAGCACATAAGACCACAATGAGGGGGAAGCTCATAGAACTGGGGGCTAGGAGGAAAAAAGAACAGACTAAACAGCTGCAGGACCTGATGTTACAGGTGTCTGCCTTGGATAGACAGCATAAATTGTCACAACATAAAGCCCATCTAGACGCCCTGACACAGAAAAGAGAGGAACTATCCAATTTACTGGAGGCTCAAACGAAGAGACAGTTTCAAATCTTTTCTCAAAAGTGGTATGAGTGGGTAGACAAGCCGGGGAAACAACTGGCACGCTCGATTAGAGCAAAAAAAACAGCTTCATTCATTCCCAAAATCCAAAACTCCTCAGGTACTATGGTACACTCCTCCCCTCAGATTGCCAAAGCCTTTCAGGCCTACTATTCAGAACTTTACCACGTTAAAGGCGACCTAGATGGGCTTACACCCCCTGCTAAACGCTCACGTATTCTGAAATACCTGAAGCAGGCCAATTTGCCCAAACTCTCCAGACAATCCCTCAAACAATTAGAAACTGAGTTTACGATTGAGGAGTTCCAGATGGCTTTAAAGAATACCCCCGCTGGAAAGGCTCCTGGCCCTGATGGTTTTACCGCAAAATATTACAAGACTTTTGGCGAGACCCTAATCCCCAGACTTACTGCCTATGCAAACTCGATCTCAAACACCACGGGCTATAGACCAGAATCCTTAGCCGCTCATATTACAATCATTCCCAAACCTGGCAAAGATCCCACTCTTTGCGCCAGCTATAGCCCCATCTCCCTTTTAAATTTTGATTTAAAGCTTATGGCTAAAGTTATGGCTACCAGACTTCTTCCTCTAGTCCCCAAATGGATCTCAACTGACCAAACAGGCTTTATCCCTACTAGAGAAGCGAGGGACAATTCCCTCCGCTCAATCTCGTTGATACACTATGTACGAAGGTGCTTCCAGTCCACCCTTCTCCTTTCAACAGATGCCGAAAAAGCGTTTAATAGGGTGGACTGGGACTTCCTCAAGATGACTTTGTGCCATATGGGCCTAGGACCCAAGATGTTTCATAGAATAGCGTCACTATACTCCCACCCGACGGCCCAAATTCGAATTAATGGTACACTGAGTGACCCCTTTACCCTACATAATGGAACTAGGCAGGGGTGTCCGTTATCCCCCCTTCTTTTTTCCATTTCCCTAGAACCCTTCTTAGCTCACATCAGACAGAATAACAGTATTCATGGAATAAAGATAGGAGCTAGTAGCCACAAATACGCCGCCTATGCCGATGACATACTCTTCTTTATACAGCAACCCCACATTACTCTCCCCAACATCATGTCTGCCTTTCGGACCTATAAAACCATGTCTAACTTTAAAATAAATGTATCCAAATCTGAAATCCTTAATGTAAATATTCCTCCCTCAGTAGTCGCCCTTCTGAAACCTCAGTTCCCCTTTCAATGGCAGCAAAAATCCCTGAAATATATAGGGATCTATCTCACACCTGACCCTAGATCCCTCTTTAGACACAACTACATACCGCTTTTAAATGATATTAAGTCTGACCTTCGCCATTGGGCCCCACATTCACACTCCTGTTGGGCAAAATAAATATAATTAAAATGAATATTCTCCCTAGGGTGCTGTTCATCCTCCAGATGCTGCCACTGAGTGTTCCTATAGGATTTTTCTCCATTTTGCAGTCTATGATTTCTCGATTTGTTTGGAAGGACAGACACCCCAGGATCTCTAGATTAACACTGTACCGAGCTAAAAACGCGGGGGGTCTCGCCCTCCCAAACTTTAAAGCCTACTATCAGGCAACTGTCCTAGCCAGGATGGCGGACTGGAAATATGCAAGGAAGTCAAAACTGTGGGTGCAAATTGAGCAGAAATTAAGTGGGGTAGACTTAGCTATCGTACCTTGGACCCCAAGAGCCCACAGGAACATATCGCCTCACGCTTCACCCTTAACCAGATCCACCCTGGCACTATGGGACTCTCTGCACAGACAGTTTTTCCTGGCAATTCAACTCCCCCTTGATGCCGATTCTTTCACATAACTTCTTTCTGCCAGGCCAAATGGATAGCGGCTTTAGGTATTGGCGCCCTAATGAACCTATCCTCCTCCATCACATTTTGGGCGCAAACGGTATTAAGCCTCTTACAGAAATATTGTCTCCTAATCCCATTACCCTCATGGATATGTGGAGGTACAGACAGATCCAGGGATTTGTCCCTCCCTCTTCCGCTACGAAGCTTTCAAGACCTAACGCCAATTGAGTATGTGTTTTCGCTTAAGGATCCACCGCTGCATTGCATATCTTTATTTTACAAGGGCATTATACAATTGCTCAACCCGGCCTACCCGGACTTCTTCCGCAAATGGGAAACGGACCTGCAAACGACAATCCCTGATACCCAGAAAGATAAAATCCTGCGGCTGACACATGTGTCTTCTATCTCCTCCAAAACCTCAGAAATGAACTATAAGTTACTTTCGAGATGGCATCACACACCAGTCAAACTTCACACCATGTTCCCCTCCAACTCCCCGTTATGCTGGAGGAGTTGTAGGAAGCCTCACATGCACACATCTGGTGGTCGTGCCCAATCATTAAGCCTTTCTGGGTCAAGATTGTTCAGCTGGTCAATCAAATTGCCATCACGTCCCTTCCTATGGACCCTTGGACTATCCTATTGCATAACACAATGGAGCCGGTGGGCCCGTACAAACTTTCCATCGTGCCCCACCTTCTGAATGCTGCCAAGGCCCTCATCCCAGCAAGATGGGAACAACCTGCGCCACCTGCACTGAAAGACTGGGTAAAAACAGTAAATCACATCTGCCTCATGGAGGAAATTACCCTCACAGCAAAAGATAATTTCCATAGACATGCTACTACTTGGCTTTCCTGGCTAGAATTTAAGAACTCACCCAGCTACTTGGATATCCTACAAACCTCCCAAACGGTAACTTGATCTCGAAAAAATACCTGACACGCTGCAATTTCTTCTATTGTTTTTGCACCTAGAAACTGAGTGGATTTCAACAACAATGTTTGGAGGAAAGAGACCCCATACCAAATAAGTACGGTCCTTGTAGACCCAGTTAACTTTCCCCGTAGTCTAAAGCCCCATACACACGCCCGGATTATCCGAGGACCAGGTCCGTCAGACCATGTCTGTCATACTTTGTCTGATGTTGGTTTTGCGTACACACGGTCGGACAAAGTTGTCGGAAAATCCGATCATTCTGAACGTGGTGACGTTTGTTGCCTACGACGGGACTACGTAGAGGCTAGTAGCCAATAGCTTTGGTCTTGTAATGTGATCTGAGCATGCGTAGCACTTTGTCCGGTCGGAATTCGCTACACACGATCGGATTTGGTGTAATCGGACTTTGTTGTCAAAAAATCTATCCAGCAGGAGATAGGACTTTGTCCGTCAGACAATCTGATGGAAACTGTCCGATGGTGCCTACACACGGTCTGATTTTCCGACAACATTGTCCGATAGGACAGAATCCATCGGAAAATCCTACCATGTGTATGGGGCTTAACTGGTCATGCTTAAGACAATTATACCAACCGTTTCATATTATATATTATATATGTTGTACTTAACTTCACTTGTAAATGCTCACCGTACGTAAACCAAGCTCACACCCTCTTTTCTTTTCTCTCATCGCATTCTTTCTCCTTTTCTGCCCTTCTCTCTCTCTCCTTTTCCTGCTCTTGCTCTCCTTGTTCTTCTTACTCTCCTCTCCTCCCTCTCCCCCCCCTACCCCTTCCCTTCCCGCCTTCCCACCCCCTCTCCCCCCCCCCCCCCCCCCCCCCCCAGTAAATGGCGTTCTGCTATTAGTGAATGTTTGTAGATTGAAGTTATGATCACGTTTACTGTTCTGGGCCCTCGACCCGGACGGGCTCGGGGGCGACCAGAGAAATTACTTTTTGTGTAGTGATGAGGCTCACAGATGCTGTTTTATGTTGTATTTTTCTACAAAGCTAAGTTATTGTGTATACCCTGTATACGCTGTTTCTAAAAACTGTTCAATAAACAAAAATTAAACAAAAAAAAAAAGTAGAATCTGTTTGGAAATGTAGCTGCAGCCAAAAAATCTATTTTTAAGCTTTTTGGAGAACACAGGGAAGGGTTATCACCCCTGTAACATTTGTTTTGCTGTCTGTGCACCTGTTCAGAACATTTCACCTCACTTTCCGTCCCAATGACAAATGTTTTTGGAAAAGTGGCGTTTTTATTGAAACAAAGATTAGTGATAAAGCATCAGTAGAGAGGAGACACCTTTTGCCCATATTAATTCTAACAGGATAGAATTTCCCTTCTTAGGGGTAGATTTCCTCTCACTTCCTGTTGTATCCTTCCGTTTGCAAGTAGGAGTCGTTTGTAAGTTGGATGTTTGAAAGTAGGGGCCTGCCGTATATACTCTGCAGAAATTTGCCACCTAAGATGTTGGTGTTGCCACAACACTGTAAGCCCTCACAGCTACTCTTGGTGGGCGATGAAACCCTGCTGTGAACTATTATATCAGGAATTGTAATTACATGCCATTGTTGAACAGTGGTAGGAAAAATTGGGCCTTTGGTGGTGGTGCTGATGCTAGAACACTGTAAGCCCTCACAGTTACTCTTGGTGGGCGCAGGAATGGGCCCTGCTGTGAAATATTAGATCAATAATTGTAATTGCATACCCCTGTTAAACAGGGGCTGAAAAATTGGGCCTTAGCCACTGGTGCTGGAGCCACAACACTGCAACCCCTCACAGATACTGTACTTGGAGCACAGCAATGAGACCTGTTGCAAAGTATTGCATAAACAATTGTAATTACACGCCCCTGTTAAACAGGGGCTGACAAATTGGGCCTTAGCCACTGGTGCTGGTGCCACAACACTGCAACCCCTCACAGATACAGTACTTGGAGCACAGCAATGAGACCTGTTGCAAAGCATTGCCTTAGCCACTGGTGGTGGCATCCAGAAACAAAAATGTTCTTCCAAGCTTTCATCAGGATCATTGAGGAGAGAGAGGATAGTCAGTCAACATAACAGGACAGTCACTCAGCATCAGCATAGGCAGTCTTGAAGGGATGTTACATTTCAAAATAAATTATTCTGTTACATCAGCTTCAGGTGCCTGGTAGCTGGTGGTGATCCAAGACTCATTTATCTTTATGAAGGTCAGTCGATCAACCGAGTCGGTGGACAGGCACACCCTGTGATCGGTGACAAAGCCTCCAGCAGCACTGTATGTGTGTTCTGAAAGAACGCTGGATGCAGGACAGGCCAGTAGCTCAATTGCATACTGTGCAAGCTCTGGCCAGTGATCCATCCTCAAGACCCAGTAAACCAGAGGATTTTCAGTGGGAAAGGTGTCCAAGTCTGACCTTGCCCCTAGGTATTCCTGCACCATGTATATCAGACGCTGGCGATGGTTGCTGGAACCGATCATACCTTGGGGCTGCGGACTAAAAAATTGTCTGAACGCACCGGTCAGACGTCCACCTTCCCCACCGCTCCATCTGCTACTGACCGAAGCCTCAGCAACTCGTCGACCAGGACCAGGAGTTTGTAACCTCCCAGTCCCTGGGAACGCGTTGCACAGACCTTTCTGCAAGGCCTCCTGGAGATATCTCATCCTCTGCTCCCTCTGCGACGGCAAGATAAGGTCCGCAACCTTACCCTTGTACCGTGGATCAAGGAGAGTGGCCAGCCAGTAATGGTCCCTCTCCTTGATCCGAAGAATACGAGGATCCTTCCACAGGCTTTGCAGGATCAGGGAGGCCATACAACGTAGGTTAGCTGAGGCATTCGGTCCGGAGTCTTCTGGGTCACTGAGGACGACATGATCCGCAGCCACCTCCTCCCAGCCAGGTACAAGTCCACTGGTTTCTTGGGACTGTAAATCATCCCTAAAAGACTGTTGCTGCTGATGCTGAGTGCCAGGCTCCACCTCCATGCTGACACAATCCTCCTCTTCCTCCTCTTCCTCATCCTCTTCCTGTGTGATGGGTGGGAGAGAAGGAACACTGTCTGGATAAAAGGGGCCTTGAGAGGCAAAGAAGTCCACCTCTTCATGCCTCTGTTTTGTCTGAGGCTTGAATGCCATGCACAGGAGTGGTCTAGAGATGGCAGTGGAGTGAGGACGCAGTTTAATGGAGCTCCCGACGCCCTCCGGCAGACCAGCAGATAAATGTGTGCTACATAGCATATAGCAGCCGGTTAGATAGTAGCAGTTTTCTCGGCATGATTACCTCCAGAGCGGGGAAAGAGAAAGGAAAGGAGACAGGAGTGGCATACCAACCCGAGATACAGCGCTATTTCCCAGGTACACGGACAGTCGTCTTGCGGAGCCGTATAATAGAGACACAGAACGTCTCTCACTTTGATCCAGGAATGACAGCCTCATCAGCCTCGGCTCCACTGCTGACGGCGGAACCGTCCGGAGCACTCCCGTGTGTCTCCCCTCCACAGCAGAGCACACAACAGGACATACCACATGGTCTGGGGGAGGGGGACATCAGAGCTCTCCTGCTGGCTATACCCACAAGAGCAGACATGGAGACGATGATCTCTCGTATGGAGGAGGTGCACCGCGGAGACCTTCAGATCTTTAGAGGAGAAGTGCAGACACTCACGGACAGGATCATCACAGGGGAAGCGGCAACATTCTCTCTGGAAAAAAGAGTTGCTCAGCTGGAGCAGACACAAGAATCACAAACAACACAGGTCTCATCACTACAGCTTCATGTGGAACAGCTTGAAGACCAGAACCGCCGCAACAACCTACGGCTAAGGGGGGTCCCAGAGAATGCAGGTGAGGAGACACTACAGTCTTTTGCAAATTTGCCAGCAAGTGGTTCCATCAGTACCCCCCCAGGCTTTTGAGTTCGAGAGAGTTCACAGGGCACTGGGACCGCGTCCAATAGACCCCAAAAGACCTAGAGACATTGTCTGTCGCCTCCTGCGTTACTCCCATAGAGAGGTTATTCTTCGCAAGGCATGGGAAGTAGGAGAAATGGATTTTAAGGGGTCCCCAATAAAAATATTAGCGGACATCTCCAGGAATACCCTCCAAAGAAGGGCGCTGTTGCGACCATTATTGGATAAAATTAGACAATTGGGGGGGTACATACCGGTGGGGGTACCCTATCTCGCTTACTGTCAGGAAGGCACCCTGTCGTACCTCCTGTCGAACCCAGTTGAATTGCCTGGGCTGTTCGCTTTCCTGGAAACGGAAGCAATACCGATTCCCAATTGGCTAAAACCAATACCGGGCCCAGGTCAGGGGCGACGGAGACCTGCCGAACAGGGAAGGACAGGACGGGCACCACAAGTTGTCAAGGAGCAAGGAGGAAGGAGGGCTACAGAGCCATCGGCAGAATGCTGAAGTATGTGCAGGACACAGAGGCGACAAAGTTAAGAAGAACACGGAAGGACTGGGGAGGGAGGGAGGGAGGGGGGGAATAGGACTTTACTGAATTTTTTCCCTTTTTTTTTTTGTTGTTAGTGTCTTGTAGTTATTGATGGTGAGAGGGAGGATTGGAGGTTGGGGTTTTTTTTTTTTCTTTTTTTTTTTTTCCCTTGTCTACCCCCTTTCCCCTCCTTTTTTTTTAGTTATGGGGAGGATGCCTATCGTGTAAATCTTCCCAAAGCTAATTTAGAGTATGCTGGAGTGTGTATGTATGTGTATGTATATCTGTGTACGTATGTATGTATGTGTATGTATGCGTATGTATAAATATATTTATATATATATGGGTATGTGTATGTATGTGTGTGTATATGTATGTATATACAGTATGTGTGTATATAATTTATTTTTATTTTTTTAGTATTTTCTTTTCTTTAACAGAGAGGCCCCCACTAAGCTCGGGAGTGCATAATAGCTCCCCTTTCTTATGTTAGTACTAATGGGGGTCCCTCCCCTTCTCCCCCTTTTTTTTTTTTTGGGGGGGGGGGTCTAAAATCCCCTAATCCCTGTGTCTCTGATGCTTCAAATATTTATTTTTATAAATAGGGGGGGGGGGGTAAGAGGGAGAGAAGGAGGGAGTATAATCTGGGAGAGGGAAAGAGGGTTTTTTTTGGGGAGAAGGGTGGGAGAAACTTTACATTTTTTCACTTATTTTTGGGGTGTATTTACTTACTTTTCTTTTTTTTTTCTTTTTTTTTTCCACATGTTTCACGATAACTTGTTCACCTAAACACTTAATACAGAAATAAGCACAGAAGGAATATACTATACAATAAGGATTAATAGATGTAGAATATTGTACATAACACATATTAATATTGTAAATATTAATAATTTAATTAATTTTTTTTTTGGGAGGGTATAAAGGATTATTTGCACCACCGAGTGGTTTATGTTATTTGCACTTGTTTAGTTATTTATATGTTGATTCACTGAGGAAAGAAAGAAAGAGCACAACCAATGATGTAAAAAAATGTCACATACACGACCCTTGGATTAAGGGGTTAATTTAATCAAACTAGGGGGGTTGGTGGTGGGGGATTTATATTTATTTATTTATTTTGTGTGCTCCTTCTCTCCCTCCTCCCAGAATGTGGACATATATATATGCAATGATGGCTTTAAAAGCAGACATGGGGACATATAGGGAGAGCTTCTTATTTTGATTGGGGGGTCTCCCTCTTTTTTTTTTTTACTATTAGGGGATTGTGGAATGCTTTATAGAAGGTGAAGGGGGAATTTTGGAGCCCTGAAATGGGGCCCAAAACCCCAAACCCTAACATTTATTTTTATTTTTTTCTATGCATAGTCAGGTTTAATCTCTTATTAGTCCCTCAATCCCTTTTCCCTGCTTCCCCCCCCCCCTTCCCTAAGTTCCATCTTCTGACTGGCACTTAGTGCCCTGTATATAAAAGGATAAAGAGATGTAAGGATGGTAAAGGTTCGAATAACTACTGTATGTCGGCACTATATTGACATTTATTTATTTATATTCTGTGTTTTCATTTCCGGAGGGTATAGGGCGAAGAGCAGGGGCGGACTGACCATTCGGCCACTCGGGCACTTCCCGAGGGCCCCGGGCCACTAGGGGGCCCCATCAGGGTTGCCAGCCTCAGTAAAACCAGGGACAGTATGTAAAAATCTGTGGTTTTTTTACATCTGTTTCTGAAATGTCCCTTACCGACATGCTTTTGGTCTAAATATCCAGAGATTATAGCTGCCCCACCTCTCCAGTACCTTTTCAGCCAATAGAAACATGTCTGTGTATACTGTGTGATTGTATACTGTGTGTGTGTGTATACTGTGTGGCCCCATAATCTCTTATTGCCTGGGGCCCCATAATCTCCTATTGCCCGGGGGCCCGATGAGTTGACAGTCCGCCCCTGGCGAGGAGCCCCACTGCCCTGCTATCTCAGACCACCCCCCACATGTAGGCCTGTGCTCACGTGGACCGGAAGGTCCAGTAGTAAGTACTTTCCCTTTGGGGTAGTTAGTTGAGGAGAGGGGAGGGGTTAATTAATTTTATTTTTTTTAGTTTGTTATCATTTTATTTTATTTTTAATTTTAATTTTTTTTTTTTTTTTTCCATTGGTTTCCTTCTTTTTCTTTTTGTCTCTCTTTAGTTAGTGTAGGGAAACAGTGGGTTTAGGGTGGGTTCTGCCCCCTCCTGCGCCCCCCACCCCGTGCCCTCATGGTAAAGATGGATGCGATACATCTGACCTCGTTAAACGTCAAGGGACTTAATGTCCCTGAAAAACGGAAGATGCTATTAAGAGATCTGAAACAAACCCAGACAGAGATAGCGTTTGTGCAAGAGACCCATTTTAAAAGGGGAGGACCCCACTTTTTGCAAAATAAATTCTTTCCATGGGTATACCATTCCTCTAATTTAGAAGCAAAGTCGAAAGGGGTCTCAATTCTGATTGCAGGCCGAGTGCCCTGGTCCCTTATCGATACCTATTCTGATATAGAAGGGCGATATCTTTTTGTTAAAGGGGAGATTGGAGGAGACAAAGTGACATTAGCTAATATTTATGCACCCAATACCTATCAAGATGTTTTTTTGATTAAAGTGTTTCGGAAGCTGACAGATTTCACAGAAGGGAAATTGATTCTAGGGGGGGATTTCAACCTCCCACTAGAAGCTAAAATAGACACCTCATCTGGCACATCGGCAGTACCACAGGGTGTAAGGAAACGAGTGATGCAAACACTCCATGAACAGCAGCTGATCGACGCGTGGCGGGTGATGCATACGGGGGAGAGAGACTACACGTTTTTTTTCTAACCCGCACCAGTCGTACTCGCGTATCGAGCTTTTCTTGGTCCCACACTACCTGTTAAACTCGGTTGTGGATATTTCAATAGGAAATATAACCTGGTCCGACCATGCACTGGTTAAGCGCTTTTCGTTATCTAACTTACCTTATATTTCAGAGCGAAGATGGCGCCTGAATGAGAGTCTGTTACAAAATCCTGAAGTATTAGCTGATGTAGCGGAGGAAATCAGGGCCTATTTTGAGACAAACGATACACCAGGAATGGACCCAGGTATAGTGTGGGAGGCACATAAAGCGGTAATAAGAGGGGTCCTAATTAAAACATGGATCCCGTATCAAGACAGCACAAGAGGCGCAACTAACAAAACTTCTTATCGAAATCCGAGCCCTAGAATTACAACACAAAGAAACACTGGATATACAAATTGGAAGGAACTTAGAATCACTTCGGAGACAGGTATCAGATCTTCTCCGGTTCAAAGCCAAGGCTTCAATACAAGCTGGGAGGAAAGTTTCATATGAATCGGGAGGGAAATGCGGTAGATTATTGGCTAGATCCCTTAAGGAGCAACGTATAGCAACATATATACCACGAATAAAAGGTAACAGGGGACAGCTAATGACAAAACCTAAAGATATTGCACAGGTATTTGGGGACTTTTATACCTCCCTATATAATTTACCAATGCCAGTTACTACCTCCCCCCCTCTAGAGGAGTACCTTGTATCTGCACAACTATCGCAGATACCGACACAGATTAGGGAGGAGTTGGAGGTACCAATATCAATTGAAGAATTACAAAAAACGGTAAGTAATGTTAAATCGGGGAAAGCGCCGGGTCCGGATGGACTGAGCATACAATATTACAAGACTTTCCTACCACTGTTAGGACCACAAATGGCTAAAGTAATTAATGGGCTAGGACAAGTTGCTAGACTCCCGCCAGCTACATCAATGGCACACATATCTGTGATTCCAAAAGAAGGAAAGGATCCAACCGAATGTGGCAGTTACCGCCCAATCTCCCTATTAAATGTAGATTTGAAGATTTTTACAAAATGATTGGCCTCCCGTTTACAAGCATTTCTTCCCCAGCTGGTACATTTGGACCAGGTGGGGTTTATTCCCTCACGGGAAGCGAGGGATAACACCATAAAAGTGCTTAACTTGATACATCATGTTAACCGTATGGGTATTCCCTGTGTACTATTAAACACTGATGCTGAAAAAGCATTCGATAGGGTGAATTGGGAATTTATGTTTGGAGTCCTGAAGCATATGGGTATTGGAGATCAGATGAAGGAAGGAATCTTATGAAGGAAATAGAGAAGTATGGAAGCTTATCAAATTTCAAGATAAATTATATGAAGTCAGAGGACATGGGAATTGCATTACCTCCATCTTTGCGCCAGACTCTACAAACCAATTTTAAATTTAAATGGACAACACAGGCACTGAAATATCTGGGCACAAATATTCCACCAAATCTGACTAATATCTTTATGTTGAACTTTGTACCCTTGTTAAGTTCGGTTAGGGCCCTGTTAGATAAATGGCACAGGGGACTCCACTCTTGGTTTAGTCGTTGCAATATCATAAAGATGAGCATATTACCGAAATTTTTATATTTGTTTCCTACACTTCCCATAGCAATTCCAGCTACTTTTTTCCGGCAAATTAACACGCTTTTCACTAAGCTTATAAGGGCTAAGAAACAACCAAGGCTTTGCAGACGTCTGTTGACAATATCCAAAAACTCAGGTGGGATAGCAGTACCGGATGCGCTTAAATATTTTAACGCGGCACACCTGAGTAGAATTGTAGATTGGTGCAGACACAGAGATTTTAAACTCTGGACGGCAATCGAGCAACAATTTAGCCCAATCCCTCTATCAAGGGCAGTGTGGTGTTACGCAGGATTACCAACCGCTCTTAAGAAACACCCTACGATAGGTCCCACACTCAGAATAGGATATATGATGTGTAAGAACGCTAAACTCTCCTCTAGGCGGTCACCATTATATCCTATTCTGGGAAACCCTGGGTTTCCACCTGGAGTAGAGAAGGGATCATTTGATAATATCCTGGAGAAAGGATTCTCGCAGGCCTCTCATTTTTTAGAAACAGAAAGCTGGCCGTCGATCGCTACGTTGACGCACCCAGAGGGCCGGTATAGGTTAAGAATATGGCAAGCATTGCAGTTAGACCACTTTTTTAGGACATTAGGACCACCAGGAAATTATAGGCGGCAGCAAACGCAGTATGAAAAATACTGCGAGAAAGGAGAACCTCTTGGAAATATTCTTTCAAAGATATACTCCTTGTTGGCAGCCCCTCCAGAAGATTTCCGCATACCGAGTCTCAGTCGATGGGAAAAAGACCTGAATAGGACATTCACTATCGATGAGTACCATAATATCATATATCTCTCATTGAATACATCAATTTGTACACGTACCTAAGAGATGAATTATAAACTGTTAACACAGTGGTATCGTACACCGTCGGTACTCAATAAGATCTTCCCAGAGGTAGCAGATAGCTGCTGGAGATGTCAGAAAGAGCGAGGCACCTTATTTCATATCTTCTGGACATGTCCAAAGATTGATGAATATTGGTCGGAGGTACAGAGGATAATACAAAAAATTACGGAATGCCCAATACGGAAAGATCCAGCATTCTTTCTATTGCATTGCTCACAACTGCCAAATCAGAAATATAGGGAATCAGTTTTGTGCCATTTGGTTAATGCCGCTAAAGCATGTATTACCCTTTGTTGGAAAAACACTAACCCCCCACAATTGCAATGTGGCTTAACAAGGTAAGGAACATTGAAGTAATGGAAGACTTAGTGTTCTCAGCCCCGGAAAAAAGAGAAAGATATAGGGATACATGGTCACACTGGGCAAGATTTATATATTCAGAGGAGGGGAAGTCACTCATGGGAAGTTAGCAAATAAGGTATTTGACTCTCCAGATTGGGTCGTGTCCACTCCCGTGGGGGGGGGTGGGAGATGCAGGAGGAGGGAGAAGAAGGTGAGAAGGGAGGTGGGTGGGTATTTTCTTTCCTTTTCTTTTTTTTTTCTTTTTCTTTTTTTTTTTTGGGGGGTGGTATTTGGAAAAGTGGTTGAGCGGACCAGGACATAGGGATTTATTATTATATAATAGTATTGAGATATAAATCAAGGTTATTGATACCTATGTTATGGAACATTTTAAGTTGAAGATGAAAATGTATCTAATGGAATGTTGTTATGGATAAGGTGGCATAAATAAAAATAAAAAAATCACTTCCGGTTCCAGCGCCGCATGGATTAACTGAGTCCCCCTCAGCTCTTGCTAAGCAATCCTAAAATCGGCATTTAAATTCTGCCCCGAGCCTTCTGGCCTCGGGTACACACTTCGGGGCACCCCCCCCGTGATCTGCCATCACAGCCGTACCGTTGACGCCGCCCCTTTCGCCCCTGCGAAATCGCCGCTGGCCGGATCGAAAATCGAGGCCCCGGCTTCGGCCTACACGGCCGGTCCCGCTCCACTACGCGGCCTGTTGAAGCAAACCGCCGCCTCCTACGCCGCCTACTACCTCAACGGACCCCCCCCCCCCCAAGCCTCCACCAGACTGAAATCGCCGCCTGCAGGGCTGCAAAAATTGCCGCCGGCCGGACCGAAAATCGAGGCCACGGCTTCGGCCTACACGGCCAGTCCCGCTCCACTACGCGGCCTGTAAAAGCAAACTGCCGCCTCCTACGCCGCCTACTGCCTCAACGGACCCCCCCCCCAAGCCTCCAGCAGAACGAAATCGCCGCCTGCAGGGCCGCAAAAAACGCCGCCGGCCGGACCAAAAATCGAGGCCCCGGCTTCGGCCTACATGGCCGGTCCTGCTCCAATACGCGGCCTGTTCAAGAAAAACGCCGCCTCCCACACCACCTGCTGCCTTAACGAACCCCCCAATCCTCCAGCAGCCTGATCTTTGCCAGCTGATTGCAAGACTCGCATCCCTCCTGTCACAAGAGCAGATAGAGGACCTGGACTCGGCCTTCTCGTTCGACAATTTCCTCAGAGGGGCTGGAAACACCGTCTCACCTATCCCCCCCAGCTGCAAACAAACCCCTGGGAGACCCTACATTTTTTTTTTAATTATTTTTTTTTTTTTTTTTTTCTCCATGGACCGCTTTCTGGAAAAGACTGGCCCACGTTCCCTCACACCCGCTCTGATGTCTCAGGCCCAGTCGCATCCTGAGGCCTCAGCCACAGCCTCCCTGACCAACGCGGGGGACCAACCAGCAATGGAGGTGAGCACTCTCAATCACACTGCACCCCCCCCCTCCTTAGTACAATCTCCTCTCCCCCCACACCCTTCAAATTCCTCATCAAGCCTGGGGGACGATAACACAGACCGTATCGCCCAAGCTGTTGCAGCACTCCTATCCCCCATGATAGGGACAGTGGAAAAAGCCATAGATGCAGGGATGAGGCAAATTAAGGCCCAAATAGGGGAACACTCTACTAGACTACATGAGGTGGAACATCGCCTCTCCAGTTTGGAAGAAGAGGTATATCAGGCTCAAGCTACCGAACAAGCACAAGACAAAACCAATCAATATATACTCCAAAAATTGGATGACCTTGAAAACCGATCCAGAAGGAGTAATCTGAGATTCGTAGGGGTCCCAGAATCTTTGCAGACGTCAGCCATTATGGAATTATGTGCCAACCGCATTCCAGAGGCGCTAGGACTTCCTGGCCCTTGCATGATCGAACGGGCCCATCGCATGGGCACCTTTACCCCAGACCGCAAATCTCCTCGTCCGATAATCGCAAAATATCTTAATTACGCTGACAAAACGATCATTCTGCAAAAGTTCAGGCAGTCCAGATCCCTTCACATCGACGGCATCAAAATCCTGATCTTCGCAGACTATTCTTTGGAGGTCTCAAAGAAAAGGAAAGCGTTCCAAAACATCTGTTCGGAGCTTCATCAGCAACAGATTAAATTTACGCTAGCCTTTCCCGCAACCCTCCGCCTCAAAGCCCCCAATGGGGACCAGCTTTCTTTTCAAGATCCCCAGGAAGCGGAAGTCTTTCTACGATCACTGCGGGCTGACACACACTCCGACTCCCGGTCTGGACCTTCCCCGCACCATCGTTCTCTGGATCAACGAAGCCCGTGACAGGATTCCCCAAAACGCTTCAGGTCGTCAGGACCTAACCACGCTGACGCACAGTCTGTACATCCGCCATGCCTCCAACATGGGACACGAACACTGCTCGGCCCGTGACCCTTGAGCCTACTTACAAGGACTTCACAGGTATCCACACCTAACTGTTATCCTGATCTTGCACATGTATGTTTTATTTTGATGTATTTCTATGCACTCCTACATTGCTGTTGTGCATCACCCCCATTGGCCTCACTGTGTTCACCCTCCTCCCGATCTGGCACTTATGTACTTCCCGCCACAGCGGCTAAAGTCTCTAAAGTACGAAGGGCAAATACCCGCCTTGACGCTGGATTGCTAAGAGAGCTGGTTCACAGTGACTCTATGTGGAAAAAAGTGAAGTTCTTCCAATGTTTTGCATTGATTTTGTTACTCACCCCCACCCCCTATATCCGCTTTTTTTTTTTATTCCCTCTTCCTACCGGCACCCGTCAAACACCAGATAAACAGCCATCACTCCTTTCAAAAGACCAGATCACCCATGCTGACAAATTACTTCAGTCTCTCAGGTCTCCAGCTGCTGTACACAATACACCGCCCCATACCACACGCAGGCCTACACTCACATGAGAGTTACCTCTTGGAATGTTAAAGGGCTTAGGTCACCCTTTAAAAGACTCAAGATACTCCGGCACCTTAAAAGACTGAAAACAGATATTGCCCTACTCCAGGAAACTCACCTTAATTCCTCCGACTTCCATCGTATGAAAAAGCTGTGGGTAGGCACTGTTCTGGGTTCCAGTTCACTCAAAAGTAAAGCAGGGGTTGTCATCCTCATCCACAAGAACCTCCCTTGTGAGGTGCTGTCCGTTGACACTGATAATGAAGGCCGCTTCATTTCCGCACATCTGAAACTAGGGACTAGAGAGCTAGTAATTTCCAATGTGTATGCCCCGAACAATCCCAGCAGGCAGTTTCTCAGTGAAATGACCACCTGGCTGTTACGCGACCCGCACCTACCCCATATAGTTGGGGGAGATTTCAACACCATAATGCATCCACTAGAAGACAGATCTTCCTCCAAACGTATGAGGCCTTCTCACACAACCTCTGGAACTTCACACTTCATGTCCACAATGGATTCACTTCACTTGCATGACATCTGGCGGCTTCACCACCCAGCTGACAGGGAATACACCTTCTATTCCAACCCTCATAATCTTTTTACTAGAATTGACTACCTATTTTGTACTGACCACCTCATACCAATGATTTCTGGGGCAGATATTCATGATATTGCCATCTCTGACCACGCTCCCATATCGTTATCACTAGACACCCCTGACTCAAGGCCCCCTCCCCAGCTCTGGCGCTTTCCCTCGTATCTCCAAAACAATTCTGACTTTCAACATTATATGGAGGAAGCCTGGTCCGAATTCTCTGCTGCTAACTCTCCCCACATGGCTAATCCGAACCTCTTCTGGGAGGCTGGTAAAGCCTTTCTCAGGGGACGCATCATTTCATATGCTGCTTCCCTCAAGAGACGGACCTTGGCGAAATACAAGAAGGCAATTGCGATTGGCACAATGCTCTCTTTGTTCTAGGGACTCTCCAGAAAACAGGGAAAACTGGCAGGTAGCAAAGAGGGCATTCGACACTTGGGCAGACACCCTCGAAAGGACACACAGGGCACATTGGGAAGCTTCCTTCCATAAGTTTGGCAATAAATCCGGCAAATTGTTAGCGAGACTCTGCAAAGGCCCCTTTCGCCCGTCCCACATCACCTCCCTACGGGATTCTGCAGGTAACACTACAACCTCACAACAGGATATTAACAAACTCGTGCTTCAATATTATTCCTCGCTGTATGCCACGGATCCCATAGATAAGAATACTGCCAAATCATTCTTGGACAAAATATGCATGCCCGAGGTTTCTCCCTGCCAACTCGAAGCACTCAATGCACCTATCTCCCTGCCCGAATTATCCACCGTCATTCGGAACATAGCTCCCTCTAAAGCTCCAGGCCCTGACGGGTTCACAGGGGAATTCTATAAAACACTACAATCCATAACCGAGCCCACTCTCCTCGCAGTCTACAATGGTATATGGTCCGGTGGTCCTTATCTGCCGACCGGAAACCAGGCTATCATAAAATCACTTCCAAAAAAAGGCAAAGACCCCCAAGAGCCAGGCTCATACCGACCTATCTCACTCTTAAACCTTGACGTAAAAATTCTCTCGAAAATAATAGATTCCAGACTAGCCACCATCATTCCCTCTCTGATTCACCCAGCCCAATCAGGATTTGTGAAAGGGAGAACGGCTACCATAAACATTCGGAAAGTGTTGCTGGCTCTCGAGCATGCCAAGTGTAATCCGGGGGGGGACCATGCCATCATCACCCTGGACGCGGAGAAGGCCTTTGATAAAGTCAGTTTTGATTGGCTATCGATGGTCCTGGCAAAAATGGGCTTTACGGGTCCCTTTAAGCACCTCGTTCATGCCATGTACACCTCTCCGGCGGCCAGATTGGTGGTGGCTGGTCTCCTCTCGGATGAATTCCGTCTTTATAAAGGCACGAGACAGGGATGCCCACTATCCCCCCTCCTCTTCAACATTGCTCTGGAACCCCTCTCACGATATCTCTCCCAGCGGGCTCCTCTGCACGGCATCAAAATTGGGACTCAAGAACTCCGCACTTCCCTCTTCGCGGACGACATATTAATTTTCTCAACCAACCCATCCTCCGACATGCCCATCATCAAAACAATCTTTGATGAATTTAGGATCTGTTCGGGCCTTCGCATTAACTACGGCAAGAGCGAAATCCTCCCTATAGGCACGTTTTCTATCCCTACATGGGCCCATCACTCACCCTTCATGGTAGCCCACTCCTTCATTACGTACCTAGGTGTTAAATTAGGTAAAACACCCTCTTCTATCTATCACCTCAACTATCCCCCTTTGATAAAGAAAATAATTCAAGAATTGGGTAACTGGATGGATCTGCCTCTTTTGCTTCTGGGGAGATGTCACCTTCTAAAAATGGTCAGTTTTGCTCGATTACTATACCCACTCCAAACGATCCCATTGCTTTTGAAACACAAAGATACCTCGACTCTTAACAAAGCCATTTCTAAATTTTTATGGCAAAACAAAAGACCACGTATAGCCTTTGCGAAACTGTGTCTTCCCAGACGCGAAGGGGGCATTAGTCTCCCAAATATCAGAGCATATAATCTTTCTTGCTTATTGAGGGTAGGTTTAGATTGGATTTCGCAACTCTCTCGCTACTCCAATTATTCTATGGAATCCTCCATGGCACGTCCCTACTCATTGGCAGCCCTTCTTCACTGCAGATGGAAAGTTGCTCCTATACCCTTACAACACAACCTTCTCCTCAGAGACACAGCCATAGCATGGAGGGAAGTGAGAAAAGCATTAAAGCTATCGCCTTATATATCCAAACATCTCCCGATTCAAGGAAACCCTAGCTTCCCACCGGGATTGGATTACAAAACCTTCTCTCTCTGGCAGCAGAAAGGCCTATCAAAATTCTCCGACCTATGCAACTCGGAATCGGGTCGCCCTCTTCTCTTCTCTGACATCGCAGAAACATTCTCCCTCCCCCAATCTCATGCCTTCTATTATATGCAATGTGTCAGCTATATGAGAAACTCGTGTAAAGATGAAAGCCAGAGGTTTCGGTCATCCTTCACAGATAAGTTGTTACAAGGGGAGTCATATAAAATCTCGGATATATACCAATCTCTCTTACCAAAAATCATCCCTTCGATTGCTACCTCATTTGTGGCAAACTGGGGGAAAGACTTTCCTGACCCAGACTTAGTGGATAAGATCCTTCAAGGTTATAACAAGTCGCTTCAGCTGATCCCCAACGAGGTCTGGAGAGAAACAAGTCTCAAGATCATGCACCGCGCTCACATACCCTTCCTGTCGGATAAGAATGCCCAAGGTGCAGCCAGTTGCCCCAAGTGTCATCAGCCAAAACCATCTCTCTCTCACCGATTCTGGGCTTGCTCCTCTATCTCCACCTTTTGGGACTATGTTATCTCCTTCATTTTTGAAATAACACTACTTAAACTGCCAAAAGACCCCCTGCTTCTCATTTTTGGATACTGGGATGATCAGCTTCTACCATGGTCCTCATCCTCCCGCCCCCTCTATAAAGATTGGACATTGACTACTCTCTTACTAGCCAGAAGACTTATCTTGAAAAGCTGGACTTCATTGCATAGCCCACGTATCTCACAACTCAAACGGGAGCTCCTAAACTTGCTTCATAAGGATAAACTTAATACTGACTTCAAACATGGAAAATCCCATATTCGTTTCTATTCCAGATGGTGGGCTTTCATGCAAGCGACCCTGACTCAAACAGAATTACAGTCTTTTGAAAGCTTCTCTTTCTCCTACTATGGGTCTCGCACTACGTTTACCCCTGAAGACAATGACACCTCCAGCTGTGAACACACAAGCACGAATCTGGAGGCCCCAACTCCCATTCAGCCTGTTCACCCTCTCGTATCTCCAGCTACTCCAACAACCTCTACCCCATATGTGGCCACATAACCCACATCGACCCATTGACTCTAGATGGTATTTCTATATCTACGGTTTTTATATCTTTGGTTTTATATTTTATGGTTTTATTTTCATTGGTGCACAATGTACTGGTGTTTGTTCCCCCTCATTTTTTTTCTTTTCTTTTTATCATCCTCTTTTCTTCTCCCACACCACCTCTTTTCTCTCTCTCCCTCCCCTCTCTTTTCTTTCCTTCCCTGTCCCCATGGCTACCGTTGTAGTCTGATTTTCTAGGGACCCTGCGTGTTGATCCGTCCAGTTACCTCGTTATGGTAAGGGTATCTATAACACATGTTTTAACCTGCACTTGTTATTCGTTATGTACCTATGTGTGTAAGTGCCTAATTAACGGATTCTGTTTTCTATATCGTTTCCCTTTTGAGAAATTGTATACTTTCTCGGCTTTGTAACTCACAATGTTTTCAATAAAATCTCTTGGAAAAAAAAAAATAAATAAATAAAAATTTGAAAAAAAAAAAAAAAAAAAATTGTCTGAACACATCGGTCAGACGGCCAACTTCTCCACTGCTCCTTCTGCTACTGACCGAAGCCTCAGCAACTCGTTGTCCAGGACCAGGAGGTTGTAACCTCCCAGTCTCTGGGAACGCGTTGCACAGACCTTTCTGCAAGGCCTCCCGGAGATGTCTCATCCTCTGCTCCCTCTGCGACGGCAAGATAAGGTCCGCAACCTTACCCTTGTACCGTGGATCAAGGAGAGTGGCCAGCCAGTAATGGTCCCTCTCCTTGATCCGAAGAATACGAGGATCCTTCCGCAGGCTTTGCAGGATCAGGGAGGCCATGCAACATAGGTTAGCTGAGGCATTCAGTCCGGAGTCTTCTGGGTCACTAAGGACAACATGATCCGCAGCCACCTCCTCCCAGCCACGTACAAGTCCACCGGTTTCTTGGGACTGTAAATCATCCCTAAAAGACTTCTGCTGCTGATGCTGAGTGCCATGCTCCACCTCCATGCTGACACAATCCTCCTCCTCATCCTCTTCCTCATCCTCTTCCTGTGTGATGGGTGGGAAAGAAGGAACACTGTCTGGATGAAAGGGGCCTTGAGAGGCAAGGAAGTCCACCTCTTCATGCCTCTGTTTTGCCTCAAGTGCCCTGTCCATTATTCCACGCAGCGTATGCTCCAACAGGTGGACAAGAAGTACAGTGTCACTGATGCATGCACTGTCACTGCTCACCATCCTCATGGCCTCCTCAAATGGTGACGGGACAGTGCATGCATCCCTGATCATGCTCCACTGGCGTGTTGAAAAAAATCTGAGCTCCCCTGACTCTGTCCTGCTGCCGTAGTCGCACAGGTACTCATTGATGGCCCTCTGCTGCTTGTGCAGTCGCTGCAGAATGGCCAACGTTGAGTTCCACCTGGTGGGCATGTCACATATAAGGCGGTTCTTGGGCAGTTTCAACTCCTTTTGCAGCTCAGCCAGCCGAGCACTGGCATTATTTGATCGGCAGAAAAGCACACAGACTTTCCTGGCCTGCCTCAGGACATCCTGTAAGCCTGGGTACCTGCCCAAGAACCGCTGCACCACCAGGTTAAGGACGTGAGCCATACAGGGTACATGGGTCAGTTGTCCCTGTCACAGGGCGGAGAGGAGGTTGGTGCCATTTTTGCAAAACACCATTCCTGGCTTAAGCTGGCATGGCGTCAACCACCTCTCGGCCTGCCCCTGCAAAGCGGACAGAAACTCTGCCCCAGTGTGGCTCCTGTCTCCCAAACACACCAACGCAAGCATGGCATGGCATCTTTTTGCCTGCGTACTTGCGTAGCCCCTTGAACGCCGACGGAGCACCGCTGGTTCAGAGGACAAAGGACAGGAAGAGACCATGGAGGAAGAAGAAGAGGAGGGGGTGGAGGAGAGAGGTGTGTTACAACCAGTAGTAGCATTTTGGAGGCGTGGTGGCGGAACAACCTCCAACACTACTGCACCTTGTCCTGCATCCTTCCCAGCTGCCAAAAGAGTGACCCAATGGGCTGTGAAAAATAGGTAATGTCCCTGTCCATGCCTGCTGGACCATGAGTCAGCGGTAATATGCACCTTACCGCTGACTGCCCTGTCCAGCGAGGCATAGACATTGCCTTCCACATGCCGGTAGAGAGCCGTAATCGCCTTCCGTGAGAAAAAGTGGCGTTTGGGAACCTGCAACTGAGGAACCGCACATTGCACAAACTCACGGAAGGGGGCCGAGTCTACCAACTGAAAAGGCAGCAGTTGAAGTGCTAGCAATTTAGCCAAGCTAGCATTCAACCGCTGGGCATGTGGATGGCTGGGAGTGAACTTATTTGACGGTCCAGCAGCTGGGGCAGGGAAATTTGCCTGGTACATTTGGACGTCGGTGTACTGCTAGCAGAGTGCCCGCAAGTACTTGGCTGTGACACACCTAATTCTACACCTTCATTCCTCTCAGTGCAGCTTTCAAAGAGGACTGAATGTATAGTGGGGTTGGAGATCCCAGCTGATGAGGAGCCAGGAGAGGTCCGCTTTGTTCCTTGGTGTGGGTCTTTAAGGTACACTTGCCAACGAGCTGCATGGCAGGTCAACATATGTCTGGTCATGCTTGTGGTGCCCAAGCGGCTGCTGTTTTGGCCACGTGAGATGCGCTTGAGACATATGTTGCAAATAGCAGCGGTGCGATCTGATGCACTCGTCTCAAAAAAGGCCCACACCTAATAACTTTTGTAATAACGCGCAGAGGCAGCGCCCTGCACAGGCGGAGCTCTGCGGTGTGACTCAGTCGGTGTGGTGCTCTTAAGCTGGCCCCTCGGAGGGCATCCTGCCTCGTTGGAGATGTGCCTCCTCCTCCTCTCTCCGATCAGGCATCCACGTGGAGTCAGTGACCTCACCATCCCCTCCCTCTTCACCACTGGAGCAAACCTGGCAGTATGCTGCAGCTGGTGGAACATGACAGCCAGATTGCTGTCCTTGAGCATCCCCTCTCTCTGCGCTCACGCTACTGCCTTTCTCTAACTGGGTATCATCCTCAGAGCCTTCAAAACGCTGGGCATCCTCCTGGACCATGTACCCAACACTGTGGTCAAACAGTTCGGGGACTCCTCAGGAGGACATGGTGGGTCTAGGGAAGGAGTGACTGATGACATTGAGACGAGGAAAGAGTACGCATTGGCAGCTGCTTTGCCATTACCCTGAGCCTGGGTGAGAGAGGATGAGGAGGATGAGGAGGGCTTGGTCATCCACTCTACCAAGTCTTCGGCATGATGCGGCTCCACATGTCCAGCTGCCGAAAATAAGGACAATCGTGTCCCATGGCCATGTGCTGATGACAATGCACCGCGTCCACGACCAGCACTGTTGTCTCTAGACACAGAGCCTGCTTGCCCTCTCTTATTGGCTAGTGACTGTCTGCCTCTCCTTGTTGGCCTTCCAGACATTGTAATGGCCTGCAGGGAGATGGGAAAACCAGCAATTGGGTATTGTATATTGTACTGGAGTCACACAACACACACTAACTCCTGCAGATGGCTGTATTAGATAACACCAGCAAAGAAGGGCAGATACAGGTGCAGGTGTATACTGTGCTGTGCTGGAGTCACACAACACACACTAACTCCTGCAGATGGCTGTAATAGATAACACCAGCAAAGAAGGGCAGATACAGGTGCAGGTGTATACTGTGCTGTGCTGGAGTCACACAACACACACTAACTCCTGCAGATGGCTGTATTGGTAGATAACACCAGCAAAGAAGGGCAGATACAGGTGCAGGTGTATACTGTGCTGTGTTGGAGTCACACAACACACACTAACTCCTGCAGATGGCTGTATTAATAGAGAACAACAGCACTAAAGGGTAGATACAGGTGTATACTGCGCTGGAGGCACAGAACGCACTAACTCCTGCAGATGGCTGTATTTATAGAGGACAACACCATTAAAGGGTAGATACAGGTGTATACTGCGCTGGAGGCACAGAATGCACTAACTCCTGCAGATGGCTGTATTTATAGAGGACAACACCATTAAAGGGTAGATACAGGTGTATACTGCGCTGGAGGCACAGAACACACACTAAGTCCTGCAAATGCCTGGTAAAGAACACACTGTCCCTGCCTATCAAGCTCTTTCTCTGCACGCCGGAACACACTACACAAGGCCGCCGCGCCGACGGCCTTATATAGTGTGGGGCGTGTACTAAGCCCCCTGAGCTATAATTGGCCACAGGCATTCTGCCTGTGGCCAATTATGGCTCTCCTCGCTGCCGGCGCTGTCATTGGCCAAGCATGCGGGGTCACAGTGCATGCTTGGCCAATCATCAGCCAGCAATGCACTGCGACTGGCATTGTGGGCCATTCGTATCACACAAATTTGATGCGAACGGGCCGCAAAGTTCTGGTTTCGTCGAACGGACGAACGGCCGATGTTCGATTCGAACATGGGTTCGAATCGAACATCAGGCTCATCCCTAGTCAGTAGTGCAATCAGTGCATTTAAATAGCACTGATTGCTGTATAGATGACAATGGTCCCAAAAATGTGTCAAAAATGTCCGATGTGTCTGCCATAATGTCGCAGTCACAATAAAAATCGCTGATCGCCGTCATTACTAGTAAAAAAAAATATTAATAAAAATACTATAAAACTATCCCCTATTTTGTAAATGCTATAACTTTTGAGCAAACCAATCAATAATCGCTAATTGCGTTTTTTTTTTTACCAAAAATATGTAGAAGAATACGTATCAGCCTAAACTGAGGAAAAAAACGTTTTTTATATATATTTTAGAGGGATATTTATTATAGCAAAAAGTACAAAATATTGTGTTTTTTTCAAAATTGTCGCTCTATTTTTGTTTATAGCGCAAAAAATAAAAACTGCAGAGGTGATCAAATACCACCAAAAGAAAGATCTATTTGTGGGAAAAAAAGGACGCCAATTTTGTTTGGGAGCCACGTCGCGCGACAGCGCAATTATCAGTTAAAGCGACGCAGTGCCGAATCGCAAAAAGGGGCCTTGTCCTTTGGCTGCAAATTGGTCTTAAGTGGGGCTTAAGTGGTTAAATGGCTTTTTTTTCTTTACAAATGTCATTTTGTGCAGGGACAGTTCTAAACACGGGAAACACATGCCACTTCACAGGCATACTTTAGACACCCCCCAGGTACGATATTTAAAGGAATATTTCACTTTTTTTTTCACTTTATGCATCATTAAAATCACTGCTCCAGAAGAAACGTCCGTTTTTAAAACTTCTTTTTGCATTGATACATGTCCCCTGGGGCAGGACCCGGGTCCTTAAACCCTTTTTAGGACAATAACATGCATATTGGCCGTTATAAATAGCACTTTAGATTTCGAACATTCGCATCCATTGTAATTAATAGGGTTCTAACGTTCGTGCAAACTTTTGGTCCGTTCGCAGGTTTTGGTGTGAACCGCACCGGGGGGCGTTCGGCTCATCCCTACTAGTCAGGGGGTCCCCTTCACTTAAAGCGGAAGTTCCGTTTTTGGGTGGAACTCCAAAAATATTCACATTTTTTTTGTTCCAGATGTAAGATGCCCACTCAGTCACTCAGAAATGTAATCCTTCCCCATCAGTGATGTAACTAATGCAATTAAAGTAAACGGCGTTATGTAGAGGGTAACGAGTAATCTAACTGATTACTCTTTCCCTCGCGGTAACGCCATTTCCATTACTTGGGCGGTGTTACCGTAATTACCCGCACCAATACGCGGAGCTGTCTGCGGCCTCGGCCTTAGGAAAGGCCGTGGCTTCGGCCTAGCTCCGGAGCAGCGGCCATCTTGGTGCACCCGTCGGCAGCGGCTTCGGCCTAGCTCCGGAGCGGCGGCCATCTTGGTGCACCCCTCGGCCATTTACAAAGAGAAGTTTGTTGTGGTGTCTATGAAACCCAATATGCATTTTCACCTTTTCCTTTGCTTATTTTATAAGTTATGTTTTGGTTCTCGATTTGGGTTGTACTGTCATTGTTACCTCTTAACTGAATAAATAAAAAAAACAAAAAAGAGAATTTTGGGAATTGCAAAAAAACAAACAAAAACTCATACTCACCTTAATGGCTACAGCACCAATTCAAGCTGCAGCTGTCCTCCACCACTTCTAAGACCAGGATCAGAACGATCAAAGAGTTTTGTAAGTATATCTTCTATTAATAAGCCATGTGGCTTTAGTTTACTACTCTATGGTCCTTTGTTCTTTCTTCTACCCATTATTACTCTGAGGTGCTGCCTTTTCGATAACTATTGAAGGGCTGTGGAGGAAGTCAGCACAGCACAGGGATGGTGGGAGCCCCTCATAATGAGAAGAGCACAGGGATGGTGGGAGCCCCTCATAATGAGCACAGCACAGGGATGGGAGGAGCCCCTCATAATGAGCATAATGAGTCCGACGACTGCCATATTGAGAAAGGTATTTTTTGCTTTTTAAATTCATCATAATGAACGGAAATTCGTATTTCGTACGAATCCAATTTGATTTTCGGACACGAATTACGAGATACAAATTAATTCTAATACAAAACGGAACGAAACAAAACAAATTTATTGACGGCCCACATGTCTACAACATGGCGAGTCATCAACGGATCCTTAGTTCATGATCTCCATTCTAGGCCAAAAATAAACTCTGAAAGATGTATCAATAAAACTTCTTTATCAATGGCATAAAAAAAAAAACAGTTGATTAAATACATTGCAGATTCTGAGAAGATGAAATTAGGACATGGCTACCCGCCATGTTGTCATTTCACAGCAGAATAGAATGAACAGGTTGAAAAAAAATGAAATCCTATTGCTTCAGTAAAGTTAGGAAAGCAAGATCCTTGTGTCAGATTGACAATGGCTTTCCGCAAAGAGTATGGGGGTGACAATGGCAGAGCAAATATGATTATTATTATACAGGCTTTATGTAACACCAATAGTTTGTGCTGTACTTTACACAATAATGGGGTACAAGTACAATTACAATCCAATCAAATACAGTTAAGAGGGTTAGGCAGGCCATACATGGAGTCAATTTATTTCCTGCAACCATGAGCCATTACATTTTTCCTGTGGGGGGGAATCAGTCCCCACCGGGAGAAGTCAGTGAATATTGCTAGTGGCTGTACCAGTCGCTAGCGATAATCGCATTTAAAATCCATCTGGCTGGTTGTACCCAAGTTAATTGATTAATCAACTTGGTACATTTAGCCTGCCTATATAGTAGACATGTGCACAAATATTTTGTTTTAGAATTTAGTTTTCGTCCGAAAAATACATTTATTTAGTTACTCCCAAATTTTGTTTTTATTTATTTTGTTTGGTTAAAAAAAATGCATTCGTCCGAAAATCCGAAATTATTAAGGTCGAATCTGTCATTGAAGGCTTATGGTGTCTGTCGAATGTTCTAAGAAGATTTGACGAAGCAGCTAAACTGTACGACGCCGCAATCGTACATTTCCGGTGAATGTTCCGCCTACAAGCCATAGTAGAATTCTAATGTTGTATGACACTAGTAATAATTATATTTATTAATTACTAGTCAACCAACATTAGAATTCTTCTATAGTCTATGGGCGGAGCATTTGACCATAAATGTCCGCTCGCGCCGACTGCTTCGTCGAATCTTCATGTTGAATCTTTTATCTCTATGTCGAATAATCTTGGGCTAATAGAGTTAGGTTAGGCACATTCAACCTTTTTTGCTATTGTGTCTATAATGTTGAATCTTTTCTCTCTATGTCGAATCTTTTCTCTCTATGTCAAATCTTTTCTCTCTATGTAGACTAATAGAGCTAAAGTTAGGCACATTCGACCACAGGTTCGATGGATACAGATCACTATTGTCAGCGTCATATCGAATCTCCTATCTATATCGGACTGTTGCAGCGAAAACGAAAACAAAGCATTTGTTTATGTCAGATCTTTTTGGTTTTCGGATTCTGCACATTCGTTATCATTTGTGAAAACGATAACGAAAATACCCGAAATTCGGATGAAAATGCATTCGGACGAAAACGAATGCACATGTCTACTATATAGTACATGGTTCGAATATCAGCTGGGTTCCTGCTGAACCGGCTGAGATTCGAACCATCTATGGCCGGCCTAATGCCCTGTACACACGGACGGATTTTCTGACGGAAAATGTCCTATCGGACCATGTTGTCGGAAATTCCAACCGTGTGTGGGCTCCATCTGACTTTTTCCGTCGGAATTTCCGACGGAAAAAGTTTTGTCTCCTGCTCTCAAATTTTCTGACAACAAAGTCCTATCAGACTTTTTCCGATCGCGTGTAGCGAATTCCGAAGGACAAAGTGCCACGCATGCTCAGATCACATTACAAGACCAAAGCTATTGGCTACTAGCCTCTACGTATTCCCGTTGTACGCAACAAATGTCACCACGTTCAGGATGATCGGATTTTCCGACAACTTTGTCCGACCGTGTGTATGCAACACCAGTGTCGGACAAAATCCGTCGGAAAAAATCTGACGGATTTTGTGGTCAGAATTTCCGACCGTGTGTATGGGGCATAAGGAGGGACCTGCTCATGAGATCTTACAATCTAAAGGGAAAGGCACATGACACAAAAGGTAAAAACTGTGTGTGGATAGGTTGTTTGAGAAAGTAAAAGTTTAGTTGTTGGGCAGATAGGCTTGCCTGAAGAGATTGCATAGACGCCATGCATTTAACCACTTGCCGACTGGCTCACGCCGATATACGTCGGCAGAAGGGCATGGCTACGCAAAATGCTGTGCCCGCGGCAATCCGATTTTTTGCTGAACTGATCAGTCTTCAGGTCCAGGCCTGACCAGGTTCTGACCTGACTATTAATTGTAAACACAGGCAGAGGAAGTGATGTCATCTCTCCTCCGGGAATCCCAAAGAGAGGAGAGAGGACATCTAAACGTGAGTTGCACCAACACTACACTGACAAAGTACACGTAGGCACACATTTCACCCCCCGATAGCTCCCCAGCTAACCATCTTCACTCCCTGTCACTGTGTCACCAATTGCAGTTTTCAGATTTTTCACTGATCTCTGCATTGGTGTCACTTGTGACACTCAGTAGCGTTAGGCAGCTAGTAGTAGGCCCAGGTAGCTTTAGGTTACCCCCCATTAATCTCCTAATAAAGGTTTAACCCCTTGATCACCCATCAGTTAACCCTTTCCCCCTATTTTCTGATCGCCGTATTAGTGTCACGGGTGACGCTAGTTAGACAGTCAGTTGGTTAGTTTAACCGTCAGGTTTTTATAGCGTCAGGGTACCCCCATATATTACCTAATAAAGGTTTTAACTCCCTGATTGCCCCTAGTTAACCTTTTCACCCCCTCTCACCAGTGATCACCATATTAGTGTCACGGGTGACACTGGTTAGTTAGTTTGTTTTTTATAGTGACAGGGTACCCGCTGTATATTACCTAATAAAGGTTTAACCACCCTGCAAATGCTAAAAATGTTTGTGGTAGTGATTGAAGCAGTCGCTGACAATCACGTGCTCTTTTTGCCTGTGAGTCGCACTAGTTGTACCTATAAATTTAGAGGCCAAAATGTCCAGGCAGAGGTACACTAGTGAAGAGGCCTACACATTGCTGAGCATGACAGATGAGAGCGAAGGGGAAATCCGCCTCACTGGCAGATTCAGGCTCAGTATACGAACCAGCAGACAGTAGCAGCACCCTGACAGATAGCTCTGATGACGGACTAGTGGTCCCTGCTAAGGTCAGGCGTACCCGACCCGTTCTACTGTTGTTGAGGTGCAAGAACCGCAGGGCTCTCGTATGGAGCAGAGAGCCAGTACTAGCACTGCTCATCCTTCTGGTGAACTGGCACGCACCAGCGGCCTAGTACATCCTGGTTGTACATCCAGCACTGCAGTATCACGTGGTGACGTGGCGAGTCCCATAAGTGCAGTTCAAGCTGGTGTGGTGGCTAGCACAAGTAGTGTCCCTTGCCAGAGATTGGAAACCTATTACGGTTTCTGAATTTAAGACCTTTCTGAGCCTATCCCTCCTCATGGGCATAACTAAAAAAAAGTGAGTTGCTGTCATATTGGTCCACTGACCCAATTCACCATATGCCTGTGTTCTCTGCTTCCATGACCAGGGCTAGATAGGAGCAGATCTTGTGGTTCATGCATTTTAATGACAATGAACCCCGTTGTCCTTGGGGTGACCCTGGATCTAATCGGCTCCACAAAATTTTTCCCCTTGTAAACCACTTCAACCAACAGTTTGCAGCCTTGTTTACTCCCGATCAAGTTGTTTGCGTTGATGAGTCCCTGATTACATTATCTGTCCGCTTGTCTTTCAAACAGTCTCTTCCCAGCAAGTGTGCCAGATATGGTGTCCAGTTGTATAAGCTCTGTGACAGGGCAACAGGCTATACATATAGTTTTATGGTTTAAGAGGGAAGAGATAGTCATGTGGAGCCCTAGAACTGCCCGGACTACATAGGGATCACTGGCAAGATTGTTTGGGACTTGGTCTTATTCGGAAAGGGGTACGTGGACTATTATTACACGAGCATGCCACTTTTTAGTCACTTGTTTGATCATGGAATTGGCGCATGTGGTACCGTACGATCTAATCGCCGGGGCTTCCCCCAACAACTTGTAGAATCCTGACTTAGACTGGGGGAGAGAGCCTGCTTGAAGTGTAATAATTAGCTTGCAGTGAAGTGGAGGGATAATCGGAATGTTTTCATTCTGTCCTCCCTTCATGCAGATACGACAGTCCAAATTGAAACGGCGACTGGTGTTGTGGAAAAACCCATCTGTGTCCATGAACACAACCTTAATATGGGTGGGTGGATCTCAACATCCAGTTGATGGTGCTGTAGTTAATTGCCCATAAAGCCAGACGCTGGTACAAAAAAGTGTCTGTATACTTATTCCAATTGGCTATATAATTAAATATATATATAAAATAAAAAAGCCAAAAAAGTTGTTGTTTTATTGTTCTCTCTCTATTCTCTCTATATTGTTCTCTCTCTATTGTTTTCTCTCTATTTTTCTGCTCTGTTTTACTGTATTTTTTAACTGAAATGTTTTATTGTTACTATGTTTTATCATGTTTGCTTTTCAGGTATGCAATTCTTTTATGCTTTGCTGTGTTTTATTGTTAATCATTATTTTCTTTTCAGGTACGCCATTCAGCTGCAGCACTGATTTATTTATCTTGACAGCAACAGGGTTTGCTCTCAAGATATGTAAATCAGCAACTCTAGCGCTGTAAGAGGTGATGCTGAAGCATGGGTGCAGGGCTGGAGGGGCAATCTGCCCCTAAAATTAGGGGCGGATTGCCCCCATGCTTCGGCATATATTTTTTACACTTTGGCACAGATTGTTGTTGCTTTATTGAGTTAATGTTTTATTGTTACATTGTTTGCTTTTCAGGTACGCCATTCAGCTGCAGCACTGATTTATTTATCTTGACAGCAACAGCGTTTGCTCTCACAATATGTAAATCAGCGACTCCAGCACTGTAGGAGGTGATTTTACCACCACAGTTAAAAAAAATAAAACGGTGCATGTAGGCCCATCAGTAGAAGTGGGTGGATGCAGGGTGGTATTCTAATGGTGGGCAGACCCACCGATCAATCTCTTTTTTTGTTCAGCCCACTGGCTGGATGAAAAAAAGAACATTACAATATATGACCAACAAGGGCCATCAACGTAACTGGTATGTTGCTGGAATTTTATTGGTTATACCAGAATGATGTCTGCAGCTTTAGGTATCATCTTGGTATCAGTATTTTCAGCCAGTGTTGGCTTTCATGTAAAAGCAATCCTCGTGGCTAATTAGCCGCTAGACTGCTTTTACAAGCAGTGGGAGGGAATGCCCCCCCACCTCTTGCCGTCTTCCATGGTTTTCTCAGGCTCTCCTGTCCCATCGGAGAACCTGAGCATGCAGCCGGTTGTTCTGCCAGCTGACCATAGAGCTGATTGAATGGCTCCAATCATCTCTATGGCCTAAGAAACCGGAAGCTACGAGCATCTTATGACTTCGGTTTTGTTGGATATAAACAGCGCCATTGGGAAATTGGGAAAGCATGTTATCACACCGATCTTGGTGTGGTCAGATGCTTTGAGGGCAGAGGAGAGATCTAGAGTCTAATAGACCCCATTTTGTTTTTCAAAAGAGTACCTGTCACTACTTATTGCTATCATATGGGATATTTATATATGATAACAATAAAAATGATAAAAAAAATAAAAATGAAAGGAACAGTGTAAAAATAAACTAAAAAAGCAAAATAAATAATAATTAAAAAAAAAAGCACCCCAGACCCCTCCGTGCTCACGCGCAAAGGTGAACTCAAGTGTCAATCTTGTGTCGTATGTAATCAGCAATTGCACCATGCATGTGAGGTATCAACGTGAATGTCAGATCAAGGGCAGAGATTTTAGCATTAGACCTCCTCTGTAAATCTAAAGTGGTAACCTGTAAAGAAAAAAAAATTGGTGAGTATTTTGCAGCTCTCATTTGTTTTTGAAAATGCGAGATCTGCAAAATACTCAACATGCCTCTCAACAAATAGCTTGAAGTGTCAACTTTCCAAAATGGGGTAATTTGGGGGGGGTTGTGCTATCTTGGCATTTCATGGCCTCTGAAACTGTGATAGGCAGTGAGGAGTGAAATCAAAAATTTACGCGCTTAGAAATCCTGAAGGTGGTGATTGGTTTTTGGGGTCCTGTACGTGGCTAAAAAGTCTCACACATGTGGTATCCCATACTCAGGAGAAGTAGCAGAATGTATTTTGGGGTGTGATTTCACATATGCCCATGGCATATGTGAGCAATAAATCATTTCAGTGACAACTTTGTGTACATTTTTATTTATTTTTTGTCATTTTTCAATCACTTGTGACAAACAAAAAAAAATATTCAATGTGCTCAACATGACTCTCAGCAAATTCATTGGGGTGTCTACTTTCAAAAATGGGGTCATTTGGAGAGTTTTGTACTGCCCTGCCATTATAGCACCTCGAGAAATGAGACAGTTATAAACTAAAAGCTGCGTAAATTCCAGAAAAAGTACCCTAGTTTGTAGATGCTATAACTTTTGCGCAAACCAATAAATATACGCTTATTGATTTTTTTTTAACCGAGATATGTGACTGAATGCATTTTGGTGAGTTTATTGTATTTTTTTTATAACAAAAAGTAGAAAATATAATTTTTTCAAAATTTTCAGTCTTTTTTTGTTTATATTGCAAAAAATAAAAACCGCAGATGTGATTAATTTTATTTGGGTATAGCATTGAATGATTGCGCAATTACCAGTTAAAGCAGCGCAGTGCCAAATTGTAAAAAGTGCTCTGAACAGGAAGAGGGTAAAATCTTCCGGGGGCTGAAGTGGTTAATAGACCTTTTATTTTTATTTTTATATTTTTTTTGGTGACCAGCTTTGGGGGGGGGGGGGCAGTGCCCGTGCGTCCCTTATGTATGGACCGCCACTGGAACAAAGAGTGGTGAGTGGAACTACAGAGCATAATCCCTTACTGCCCACAGTTAATGCAATAGAAACTGATCCTAACTTAACAGCCCATCAGTCATCCGTTGTATACAGCCTTAAAGAGACAGGTTTATGTGCATCAACTTGCAGAAAGGCCCCAACGATAGACAGCTAATACTGACTTCTAGGTGCCGAGAACTTGTAGTCACCTCCAGGGGTACCCCTTGTCAAGAACACAACACTGCGCCCTTCTAAAAATGCACAAAAATCTGGAGAACCCCCCCACCCTAGTGAGACCAATAGTGTCAGGCAATAGCAGTATCACATGAAATATTAGTCGGGTAATGGACTTTACTTCTCAGACCTTGGGTTTTGACATTTGAGCATACTAAAATATTTAAGATACCATTAATTTTTAAAAATTATTAATGACCTTCACAACATTGCTGGTTGCTGTTGATGTAGAGGCTCTCTATAGAGGCTCACATTAGAAAGGTATTGAAATAATATGTTCTTTTCTGCAATGATATTATCAGGAACAATGGAACTACAATGATTTCATTTTAGGGGCCCTTGCTTTTATCCCATACTGCAACTTCTTTAATTTTGGTGGGTGCAAAGAGGGGAGGAAAGAAGATAGATACAAAACAGAGGGTTGACATTTTGAGGGGGGACAGATGACCAAAGAGACCCCAGGGAAAGGGTCAAATGGTAGACCCAACATGAGACTCAGTGTGTACGCTCTGGTAAGTATATTATAGGAAGATAATAGTGTTTTGTCAAAGTTAACCAGTAAGTAATGAACCATCCATGGATTCCACAGTTGTTTGTACTTACTTATCCTATCCAGGAGGACTGTCTCAACTTTGGCATGTATCATAGCCCGGGTGATTTTATGCATAGTTTTGAGGATGCTAGGTTGGGGTGATTTCCAGGCCTTTGCAAATGTTTGCTTCGCTGTAGTGGAAACCTGCAGTAAAAGTATGAATTGATGCTGGGTCAAGTCCAAAGGTTTCTTATTTAGTAGGGCCGTGGCTAGGTCAGTGCTTACTGGGCAATTAAACAAAGTGGTAAGGATAAGAAAGAATCCAACCCAGAAGGTATGGGCTTTCAGGCAGTCCCACCAAATATGGTGGTGTGTGCCTGTTTTAGGACATCTATGGAAGCAAGAAAGGGGTAAGATGGTGTTTTGGATTTCAGACTAAAATGTCTGAACCGAGTTATCTGCACCTGGCCCAAATTCAAAATGCTCATGCATGCATGTTAGAAGTAACACACTGATCAGAGAAGAACTTCCTTTTATTGCTTTTGGGCATAGCTTCTTTTATAGTAGAAGATGACACATTGTTTGCAAAGACATCATCACAGTCTAGTTGTGTTGTCATATGTAGATTGGAGGACTCTTATCTAAGGGTCCCATCTTCCAGTCAGCTTCATCCAGGTTTTTCTGCTGATGTCTTGTTGGACTCTTAAACCCACACGATGGGAGGGGGTCTCTTAGATGAGGTATTTTGAGTAAGGAGACTCAACATTTATATGTATACATAACAGAAATAGCCATTTCATCAAAGCATTAATAAATCCACAACAGTCCCCACTTAAAATGTCTATTTGCTATTCTGTCCCTAGTAAATGGTCTAACTCATCTGTCCTCATGTGCCTTGGAACTTCCTTCTTGCTGTACGTTAGACGGGTGATAGCTAGCCCATCACCCCCCTTGCCACAGTCTTTGCACATGTGGAAGTTAGATGCTATCCCTATGGCTAAATGATCTTATAATTTGTAGATATGGGGAGGAACTGTAATGGAGTATAGGGCTTTTCAAAGTCATCATCTTCCGCGTCCTGCTGCATCATTACTGGGGTCGCTTGGTCAACTGTTTTGCTTAGGAATTTCCTTACACACGGGTTTTCACAACATACTATAATAGCTAGAAAGATCAGAATAACTAGTATTACAGTACCTATCCAAGCCAAGGTCTTCTGCCAACCACTCAACCACCCAAACCACTGGTCCCATGGCTGACTTTTTCTTATGGCCAGGGTGCCTTTACTATTTGGACCGGTGTTGCCAGGGACGTATGTACAGAATGTCCCTGTACCTTCTATCATTTTAAAAACACCCCCCTTCTCCGCTAAAATCATGTCCAAGGCCATCCTATTCTGAAATGTTATGTAAGATGTGGGGGCTAATTGGTCAGCAATCCCCTGTAGGGCATCTCTGGTGTAATTTACAAACCGCTGCTGGTTGTAATATATGTAATTTATCCAGTCTACATTTTTGTTGACAGTGCTTATGTGAATCAGAGACTCAAAACCTGCCTTTACTTGGTCTCAGGCTTTGAACTAATCCACCCCCCCCCCTTGGGACTCCTATGGCATATATATTTACACATGTGGGTTCCCTTAGGAGCACTCCTCTTACAGTGCTTAGCCACCTGTTGGGCCCTCATCAGATATAACATTGTCTTGTCCTCTGGACAGATGTGGTTGTGGTCAGCAGGACCTAGAAGGAACCATCATATCTGGGTTCAAGAGAATGTTTTCTCACAAATGTCTTTATCAGCACCCAATCTCCAGGCAGTAGTTGGTGTGTTCCTGTATTTAATTCAGGATCTGGAATGGAAGAAAACACCTAGGCAAATATTCAGGTAATTCTCGTGATAATGCGGTTACATAATTAGTCAACACATCAGTACTGATTGTTGACTGTTTTGAATAATAACAACCAAGTCTAGGGGCTAAACTAAACAAAATATCATAAGGGGTAGGGGAGTGTTCTCCCCTTGGTGTGTATCTGTTGCTGAACAGGGCAATGGACAGCCTTTCCGGGCCAATGCATACCAGTCTCTTGGGCCATTTTTAACATTCAAGTCTTTAATGTGTCATTCATTCTTTCTACCTTCCCGCTTTTCTGGGGGTGGTAGTCTGTGTGAAACTACTAAGGCATACTAGACATGTGCGATTAGTTTCGTACGAATTCGTAATTCGTACGAATTTTTAGAAATTCCTACGAATTTACGAATCCGTAGTACAAATTTTTTCTAATACGAATTCCGTACGGAATACGAAATTCCGTTTACGAATTTCGTCGCCGAAATTATTCGAATCCGACTACCAAATATCGAATTTCAACTAATATGAAAGAAATTAATATAGTGGATACAACAAATGATTCGAATGAATTTGAATGGATTCGAATGATTCGAATGACAAAGTGTCATTTTTGCAGGAAAAATTCCGTTTACGTATTTCAGCTGCAAATTATTCGAATCCAACTACAAATATCGAATTTCAACTAATTCGAAAGAAATTATTATAGTGGATATAACGAATGAATTTAAATGAATTCAAATGATTCGAATGACAAAGTGTCATTTTTGCAGGAAAAAAAGCTATTTAAAATCACTCGCGGCTATTGCCGGCAAATGAATTGTCGGCTCCGTAACACAGAGAACAGTCATTCATTGATATTAAAAAAAAAAAAAGCGTAGGGGTCCCCCCAAATTCAATAACCAGGCCCTTCAGGTCTGGCATGGATATTAAGGGGGACCCCAGCCAAAAAAAATAAAGAAATGGCGTGGGGTCCCCCCTAAATATCCATAGCAGACCTTTCAGGTCTGGGATGGATTTTAAGGGGAACCACGGCCAAAAAAAAAAAATGGCGTGGGGTCCCCCTCAAAATCCATACCAGACCCTTATCCGAGCACGCAACCTGGCAGGCCGTAGGAAAAGAGGGGGAAACGAGAGCGGCCCCCCCTCCTGCCTGAACCGTACCAGGCCACATGCCCTCAACATTGAGAGGATGCTTTGGAGGTCTGAGACCCCCAAAGCACCTTGTCCCCATGTTGATGAGGACAAGGGCCTCATCCCCACAACCCTGGCCGGTGGTTGTGGGGGTCTGCAGGCGGGGGCTTATCGGAATCTGGAAGCCCCCTTTAACAAGGGGACCCCCAGATCCCGCCCCCCCCTGTCTGAAATGGTAAGGGGGTACAAAAGTACCCCTACCATTTCACCAAAAAAGTGACAAAAATGGTAAAAATGACAGGAGACGGTCTTTGACAATTCCTTTATTAAAATCTTCTTTCTTCTGGTCTTCCTTCTTCCTTTCTTCATCCTTCGGTTTCTTCATCTTCTCCTTCTGGCATCTTCTTCCATCTTCTTCTTCCTCCGATCCGCTTCTTCTTGCTCCGGTCTTCTCGTCGGGCATCTTCTTCCATGGCGTCGGTGTCTGGTTTCGAGCCGCTTCTCGCAATGGGAGGCTCCCCTGTGTGAGGCTTCGCTCCGGCTGACAGGTCTTTTATAACGGAGGGCACCTCTGACACACAGGGACGTCATGGGGAATTCCCTATGGCTTTCCCCATGATGTCAGAGGGGGGGCGGGGTCACCAGGTGCCCTCCGTTATAAAAGACCTGTCAGACGGAGCGAAGCCTCACAGAGCGGGAGCCTCCCATTGCGCGGAGCGGCCCGAGAACAGACGTCGACTCCATGGAAGAAGATGCCGGACGAGAAGGACGAGAAGACCAGAGCAAGAATAAGCGGATCGGAGGAAGAAGAAGATGGAAGAAGAAGATGGAAGAAAATGCCGGAAGGAGAAGATGAAGAAACCGAAGGATAAAGAAAGGAAGAAGGAATACCAGAAGAAAGAAGATTTTAATAAAGGAATTGTCAAAGACCGTCTCCTGTCATTTTTACAATTTTTGACACTTTTTTGGTGAAATGGTAGGGGTACTTTTGTACCCCCTTACCATTTCACACAGAAGGGGGTCAGGATCTGGGGGTCCCCTTGTTAAAGGGGGCTTCCAGATTCCGATAAGCCCCCCGCCCGCAGACCCCCACAACGACCGGCCAGGGTTGTGGGGATGAGGCTCTTGTCCTCATCAACATGGGGACAAGGTGCTTTGGGGGGGACCACAAAGCACCCTCCCAATGTTGAGGGCATGTGGCCTGGTATGGTTCAGGAGGGAGGGGGGGCCGCTCTCTTCCCCCCTCTTTTCCTGCGCCCTGCCAGGTTGCGTGCTCGGATAAGGGTCTGGTATGGATTTTGAGGGGGACCCCACGCCATTTTTTTTTTTAGGCCGGAGTTCCCCTTAAAATCCATCCCAGACCTGAAGGGTCTGGTATGGATATTTAGGGGGGACCCCACGCCATTTTTTTTTTTTTGGGCTAGGGTTCCCCTTAATATCCATACCAGACCTGAAGGGCCTGGTTATTGAATTTGGGGGGGCTTTTTTTTTTTTTTTTTTATCAATGAATGACTGTTCTCTGTGTTACGGAGCCGACATTTCATTAGCCGCGAGTGATTTTAAATAGCTTTTTTTCCTGCAAAGATGACACTTTGTGCAGGAACAGTTCTCTATATTAGATATACTGAATCTCGAATTCATTCGAATCATTCGAAGCATTCGTTATATCCGCTATTATAATTTCTTTCATATTAGTTGAAATTCGATATTTGTAGTTGGATTTATTAACGATTCGTAACGATTCGTAACTTGAAATTGAAATTCGATATTTGTAGTTGGATTCGAATTGTTCTCTGTGTTACGAGAACCGACAATTCATTAGCCGCCTTAACGATTCGTAACGATTCGTAACAATTCGTAACTTTACTAACGATTCGAAAAAAAAAATTACGATTCGTACGAAATATGAATTTTGTACGAATCGTAAAAAAAATTTAGAATCGTTAGTCGTACGAAATTCGTATTTCGTACGAAATTCGTATTTCGTCCAAATTCGAACGGAATTTCGTACACGAATTACAAATTACAATTTTTTTTTTATACGAAACAGAACGAAACGAAACAAAATGAATTTTTTGACAGTTCCCATGTCTAAGGCATACTCAAATCGTCCACTCTTTGGCATTTGGATGTGGTTAATTTGTATCCCCTGGAAAGGATACAAGGGCTTTCTCTGTATTCCGGGTTACACTTCTCACAAATGGTCCATGACTTACAGAAGTTGCTAGTCAGTGGACTGATTCCTGCAGCTACATAGAATTTGTTAATGAGGGAATGCATAAGAGTCTTTGATAGATGGGCAGCTCCATGTGCCCATTGTACCACGGCAGAGTACATATTCCTGGGTAAGCAAGGTTTCTTGTTGTACTCAAATAGTTTATCCTTGAGGGTTGCTCCTCTCTGCTTCCAGGTTTCCTTTTCATCTGGACTTGCTGCTTCCTGTAGTTCTTTCAGATAAACTCTGTCCTCTTGGGAGAATCCGTAGGGCAAGCATGGGGTGGTCTTCTTCCACTCTACTTTCCACTTCTCGCTGGCTGCCTGTTTGGCAGTTGAATCGGCTAGATGATTGCCTCGGGCTTCCTTCGAGTTCAGTTTGCCGTGTGCTTTTACGTTTAGAATAGCCACTTGGGTTGGGAGAAGTAAGGCGTCCATCAGGTCTTTGATAGCTGAACTGTGTTTTCTTGCAGCTGTCAGGAACACCAAAGTCATGGGCAATGATGAAAGAATGTTGGCTCTTTTTCCCTCTGCCAGTTTACATGCTGTAGTGAGTACTTGCAGCTCTGTCTCCTGTGCAGACATCCCCGGTGGTAAGGCTTCAGCTTGTAGAACCGTGTTAGGTCTGGATTCTGCAGGGGTATTTCACTCATGTTGGGGAGATGTGTGGTTTCCAGCCGCATTAATTGAAAACAATCATGGGGTAGACCCGGCTCCTCTTCTATTCCCCCCTCGGGAAGTGGAAAAAAGGGTTGAAGTGTTCAGTGTTTGAAAACGTAATAGAGTAATGTTGTCCAGTTGAAGGAGGGAACATTGGAGTCTCAAATGTCTGTCAGTGGACAGATGTTTCGGCTGGATCTGGTTGAGTATGGCAGTAATGTCCCAGACGTTCGGATACAAAGAGTTTGAACGTCTTTTCGTAGTCTGGGAGCCCTAAAACCAGAGCTCATGAAATGGCTTGTTTGAGGTCCTCAAAGTTGGATATTGGCTCTGAGGAAATTTGGAAGGGGGTCAGACTTCAGGGCATCATAAAGGGTTGCATCAGTAAGGAGGCTTCCAGACTGTAGCTTCATTAACTGCTCAGAATTCCTGGACCATTCTGTACTTGTCTGGTTCTCCCTTAGGGCTTCTCTTCTTTACAGGGAACAAAGGTGTGTAGTGTGGAGATGTTCAGGGTATCAGGGCTCCATTTGACATGAGGGCCTTGACATGCTGTGAAATAGTTGCAGATTGGACTAACTTTAGAGGGTATTGTGGTTTTCCGGGGCAGGGGAGCTCCAAGTTTCAACTGCACCATGACTGGTGGCATCTTTAAGTGTCCTTCATCCTCAGCTAAAGCCCAGTGGAGAAGAGACGGTAACAGATCCACCTTCAGAGAAGACAATAGAAGCCTGAAGTCTGGATAGTACATCTGCTCCCAAGAGATTGAGTGGACAGGTGAAAGAGACAACAAATCGAGCCAGAAGGTCTGGGTACTTTCCAACTTGTAGGGGGCGGGTCAACGGGTTAGTTCTGGGAGTTCCATCTGTGCCCACACAAGATATGTCAATATCGGAAAGGTAGGAGTGGTCAGGTAAAGCCTCTTCTCTAATCACTCTTCTGGCTGCACCTGTGTCACAAGAAAGTGGTTGATGTCCCTCAATGGGTAGGGTCACCCTCGCTAATGGGCCTTCTGAGTTCTTTGAAGTGGTTGCCCTGACATGGGTTAGTGACACAGGCTTGCCAAATTCCTAGCATAGGAGATTCAGGTGTTCCAAGGTGGGACGTCCAGGGTTTTGATATTTTTGCTGCTGCACACTGTACTCTGGTTGGGCCATGGTGAGGCCTTTTCGGGTTGACTCCTTGAGGCCTGCCATGAAGGCTGAAGACAGCATCTGCCTGTGTGCCATAATATGGGTGATGAATCCCAAATCTGAAAAAACTTGTGACAGTGTGGTGAAAAACTTTTCTAACATCTTGGATACCTGTAGCTTGATCAGCCAGTCTGTCCCTTGCCCACTTGCGCAGCTACTCCACACCATAATTAAAGGTATTGTCATTGACAATCTTTGCATCACAGAGACTTTTCTCCATGATGGGCCAGTAAGCGTTTCCATATTTAATTTCACATAAACTGGTTAGATTTCTCCATGCTGCTAAGTAGGATTTTTTTTCCACTGCCTATTACTCGGCAACTTTCGTTAGGAGACTTGTTTTCCTGCAGAAAACTCTCCATCTCTTCTATTAATTGTTTTCTTTGAGTGGTCTTTGTCACATATGAAGTAATCAAAACAGTCTCAGTCTTTTCTTTCATTAATATTTGCATATTTCTTCATAACATCCATTCTAAACATATCTTTTTTTTTGTACTGTTTCAGAATATGGGTCGGGTAGTGCGTGACCACTCACTTCCCTCAACAAGACATTTAACAGACAGATAAGAGGTACAGCAGTTAATATTTAACAATGAGGTTCTCAACTTTTCACTTTCCTCTGTTTCTTCTAAATCGCCCACTTGTTCAGGACACCTTATCGGTTCCTGTCCACTCTCCCTACATTCACTTTCTATAGACCCAATTCACCTTCCAACCTCCTTCAAAAAATGCTGAACATCAATCCACAAACACAGTTATGACATGACATTTGCACGAATTGTAATAGATGTGTATGTTTGATTTATAATGACCACACAGAAGCCTGATGCCCCCCCGGGTGAAATGCTGACGCCCCCTTCTGGATGAAAATGCTAATTCCGAAGGAGTTTACCTACGTCACCACACTTACACCTTTCCGAAGGAGTTTACCTATGTCCATCTGCCTGACGCCCCCTCCTGGGTGCTACAACTAAAGGGGTTTAACTACGTCTACCTGACGCCCCCTTACTACACCACACTAAAGGGGTTTAACTACGTCTACCTGAGTCAATATTCTTCAACATGATACATCATGTATCACAGACTCATACAACACAATTACAGGCCCATACAACACAACACAAACTCATACAACACAACACAATGTTCTTACAGGCTGCAGATAAGCGGAATACAGGTTCATATAATGGACCTCGGGCAAGTATTACCTGTCTTTTGGTGACCTTTAGCAGCCGACACGGACACAGAGATGGACCCACACGGGAACGGGAAATACTAGCAAGATAGGAATGTGATATCTTACCGTATTTTCAGAGGTGATCGGGCCCTGTCCCGCCCGTGGTGGTTCCTTCTCGGTGGCCTCTTGGTCGGCTGTAGTCTGGTTCACAACCCAAGCTGCCGCTCGTTGGGTGACAAGCTGTTTTGGATTTCAGACTAAAATGTCTAAACCGAGTTATCTGTACCTGGTCCAAATTCAAAATGTTCATGCATGCATGTTAGAAGTAACACACTGACACACACTTTTCAGAGAAGAACTTCCTTTTATTGCTTTTGGGCATAACTTCTTTTATAGTAGAATATGACACATTGTTTGCAAAGACATCATCACCGTCTAGTTGTGTTGTCATCTGTAGATTGGAGGACTCTTATCTAAGGGTCCCATCTTCCAGTCAGCTTCATCCAGGTTTTTCTGCTGATGTCTTGTTGGACTCTTGAACCCACTCGATGGGAGGGGGTCTCTTAGATGAGGTATTTTGAGTAAGGAGACTCAACATTTATATGTATACATAACAGAAATAGCCATTTTATCAAAGCATTAATAAATCCACAACAATGGAATAAATCTAGCAATTTGGGCAGGGACCAGATACCACCTGATAGGAACCTTGTAGTTTGTTTCTGTTGCCACCATGTTTTGCAAAGAGAATTTTAGTAGCGGACCATATTTTGGCCCAGCCAATAGCTTCCAAATGAAGGCCCAAGTCTCACTCCCACTTGGCAACATAAGGAAGAGATGTGTGGGGTGGTTAGAGGGGTAGCAGTTGAGTGTATATATCACGTACCTTACAGCGGAGTCCGGATGCTGGGGATGGCCTCGTGCACGGTTCCGGTCCAAACACCCCTGGTGGTGGGAACAGGGAGTGCTGGGGCACGAAAGGGTGCAAGTGCCTGCGGCTGGTAGACTGGTACTTGGAAGTACTGGTTCCTCTGAAGAGCTGGTGTTCACGTTGGTATCCAAGGCTGTGTGCAGCAACAGCCGAACAGATGGATGTAGGCACCGCGAGGTCAAGACAGGAAACAGGTCGGCAACTGGCTGGCAAACAAGGTACAAGGCAGAGGGCAAGTTCGTGGTCAAAAAGCAGGCAAGTAGGTCGGCAACTGGCTGGCAAACAAGGTACAAGGCAGAAGGCAAGTTCGTGGTCAAGGCAGGCAATAGGTTGGCAACAGGCAGGTGATAAGGTACCGAATCAGAGAGCAGAGCCGTAGTCCAGGGATCCAAGCTGAGGTCAAACCAAAGGAAGCAGTCAGTAAGCGGGGTCAATCCAGGAAGGGTAACAGGGAAACCAGGTGAATCAGGACCAAGGTAGGCAGGAACTTCAGGCAGGTATTCAGGAGATAAGACTGAAGACGATCCAGCACTGACACCATGTGAAGGCCCTGTTTATATAGGGCGCCTTGTGCTGGGATTGGTGGAGGTACGGGTCCGTGCGTGATTACGCGCACACGTTCGTGCTGACGTGGAAGTGCGTGCCCTCGTTCGTATTGACAAACGAGGGCGCGCACAGGTCAGCGTTGGTACGCGGGTACGCCCGCACGTTCGGTTTCGTTGAGAAGGCTGCGCATGGGTATTGGCGCTTGCCGAACGGAGATTAACCCCTACTGGACGAGGACGGGCATGGAACGCGTGAGTTCTCTGACATTGCCCCCTCCTTAGGGGCAGCCTCCGGATGCCTCTTTGAAACGAACCCTGGGAGCGGGAACGATGAAAAGCCTGTATAAGTCTCTGGGCATGAAGATTCGTTCTTGGTTCCCAGGAATTTTCTTCTGGGCCAAAACCTTTCCATTTAATTAAATATTGGTCCTCACCTTGCCGTTTTCTGTGATCCAGGATAGCTTCAATTTCAAATTCCTCTTCCCCATTCACTCGGATAGCCTCTGGAGGTCCCACTTCACGATCTGGAAAGGAATTTGGAACATCAGGTTTAAGTAGGGAGACATGAAACACCGGATGTATCCTGAATGAGGCAGGGAGTTCAAGTTCATAGGCCACTGGGTTGACCTTTCTCTTGACAGGGAAAGGGCCCAAGTATCTAGGTCCCAATTTCTTGGAGGGGCATGCTAGTTTTAAATTTGTAGTAGATAGCCACACACGATCTCCTACCTCCAAGTTCAATTCTCCCCTTCTCTTCTTGTCGAAGTATTTTTTGTCATCCTCCTGTGCTTTAGCAATAGTTTCCCTGAGCATCTGGTTGTTGGAGGAAAGGAAATCCAGTCTATCTTGAACAGCCGGTACAGAAGATTCGGGCACAAGTGCGGGTAGGAAGGAGGGATGAAATCCGTAGTTGGAGAAAAACGGTGATTGGTTTGTGGTGGAGTGGATGGAATTGTTAAAAGCAAATTCTGCCAAGGGAAGCAATGAGGCCCAATCCTCTTGGTAAAACGAGGAGAAGCAACGTAGGTATTGTTCCAACGTTTGGTTGGTACGTTCGGTCTGCCCGTTGGTCTGTGGATGGTAAGCTGAAGAGAGACTACATTTAATACCTAGTGCCTTGCATAACGACCTCCAAAACTTGGACGTGAACTGCACTCCACGGTCAGAGACGATGTCACTGGGGATTCCATGAAGTCTGACAATTTCTTTAATGAAGATCCTGGCGGTTTCAATTGCTGAAGGTGTCCCTTTCATGGGAATGAAATGTGCCATCCGAGAAAAGCGGTCTACCACCACAAAAATAGAAGAGAACCCTTTAGAGGGGGGAAGCTCCACAATACAATCCATGGCGATTTTGTCCCATGGTCTCTCGGGAATAGACAGTGGTTTTAGCAGGCCCCATGATTTATTTTTACTGCTTTTATTTCTGAGACAAATCAGACAAGAGTTAACATAATTCCTGCAGTCCCTGGCCAGATTTGGCCACCAAAAGTGTCTCTGGATTAGATCCATAGTCTTGTGGCCCCCAAAGTGACCCGCCAGAGGATAGTCATGGCAGGCCTGTAAGACGGTGGTGCGTAGGTCTTGAGGGATAAAAATTTTATTGTTGAGCCAAAAAAACCCATCCTTCTCCTGAAGGTTGATGCCCGGAGGTAATTGTGTTTCCACGGAAGCTTGGCGGAGCTGTGTCATGAAACTGGATTGGGTCAGGAGAAAATTCCCTGCTTGCAGGATAGTATCTGGTGGAGACGGGGTTTCAAGTTCTGTGAACATTCGGGATAAGGCATCGGGTTTAACGTTTTTAGATCCAGGGCGATAAGTAAAATGAAAATTAAAACGGGAAAAGAAAAGAGCCCATCTGGCCTGTCGGGGTCTAAGGCGTCTGGCAGTTCTGAGGTATTCTAAATTTTTGTGATCTGTGAAGATCAGTATCGGATGTGCTGCCCCTTCCAGGAGATACCGCCATTCTTCCAGGGCCAGTTTTATTGCTAGGAGTTCTCGGTCACCTACGTCATAGTTCCTTTCTGATACACCTAGTTTCCTGGAAAAGAAAGCCACCGGGTGCATTAGAGACTTGGGTCCTTGGCGTTGAGACAGGATGGCTCCCACTGCACTCTCTGAAGCATCGACCTCCAGAGTGTAGGGTAATGCAGGGTCAGGGTGCTTCAGTACTGGAGCGGAGGTGAATGCCCTTTTTAATTGGTCAAAGGCGGTTTGGGCCGCTGAAGTCCACTGGAAGCGGCTTTGCTTCTTGGTGAGCTGAGTGATAGGTGCGATGATCTTGGAGAAGTTCCTGATGAATTTTCTATAAAAATTTGAGAACCCGACAAAACGTTGCACCCCCTTTTTGTCATTTGGAGGTGGCCAGGATATGATGGCAGAGACTTTCTGGGGATCCATGGCTACACCCCCAGTTGATATAACCAGGCCGAGGAAGTGAATGGTCTGGCGTTCGAATTCACATTTTTCGGCTTTTGCGTAAAGTCCATGTTGCCTTAATCTGCCCAGAACTTGCTTGACATGATCACGATGAATTTCTAGAGAGGTGGAGAATATCAGGATATCGTCCAGGTAGACGATTACAAAGGAATCTAGAAAGTCTCTGAAAATATTATTAACAAAATGCTGAAAAGTGGCCGGGGCGTTGCATAGTCCGAATGGCATGACTAAATATTCGAAGTGGCCAAAACGTGTTCGGAATGCTGTCTTCCATTCGTCACCCTTGCGTATTCTGATCAGGTTATAGGCCCCACGTAGGTCCAACTTCGTAAATATTTTTGCTGAGCGGAGTCTCTGAAATAATTCCGGGACTAGTGGAAGCGGGTACCGATTCTTAATTGTCACTTTATTCAGGTCCCTGTAATCCACACATGGGCGGAGTGAGTGATCTCTTTTTTCCACAAAGAATATTCCGGCTCCCGCTGGGGAGGAGGAATGTCGGATGAATCCCTTTTTGAGGTTCTCATCTATGTACTCCTTGAGGACCAGGAGTTCAGGTTCGGACAGGGGAAAGATCCGCCCGAAAGGGATTTCGGCCCCAGGTAGTAACTCAATCGGGCAGTCGTAGACCCGATGGGGAGGAAGGGTGTCTGCTTTCTGTTTATCGAACACGTCCAGGAAGTTGTGGTACACTGGTGGCACCAACTCTTTGAATTCAGAGTCCGTTTTTAGGCACCCAATAACTGGTGGAATCTGGTGGAAGGTCTTGAGACAGTTCTGTAGACAGTAAGAGGACTGAAAGGTCACCTCACCGGTGACCCAGTTGACCTGGGGATTGTGGGCCTGTAGCCAAGGCATTCCTAGGATGACAGGAAACAAAGGTGAGGAGATGACATCCAGACGGAGTAGCTCCTGGTGACCTGGTGGGATGCTGGTGAATAGGGGTTGTGTCTCCAGGGTAATAGGCCCGGACTTGATATTTGACCCATCTGCTAGCCGTATGGAGAGTTGATGCTGCTTAGGTGTTAATGGGATGTTATGTTGTAGAGCGAAGGCATGATCCACAAAGCAGCTACATGCGCCAGAGTCAATTATAGCCTGGACTTGGAGTATTTCTCCTGGGAGCTGTAAGGAAATAGGAACAACGATGTGAGCGGCTTTTATTAGAGACAAGGCGAAAGGCACACAGGATGATGAATTGAACTTACGGATCTTATTCGGGCATGTGTTGGCGTAGTGCCCAGCTTCCCCACAGTAGAGGCAGAGGTTGTTCTGGCGACGCCGCTGTTTCTCCTCGGGTGATAATGGTGAGCGGAGTAGGCCGACTTGCATGGGCTCTGGTGCTCCTGGGTTGGCAGCAGGCACGTTGGAAACGGGAGTAGGAGGGTAGTTGGGACCCTTGGGTAACACCCATGTGGGGCGTGTCAAGCTAGACCCCTCTGACCTCCGCTCTCTTAAACGACGGTCTATCTGGATAGACAGCTGAATCAAATCCTCCAAAGAACTAGGGATTCCCACTCGGGCTAGCTCATCCTTCAGAGCTTCGGAGAGGCCTATGCGGAACTGATAGAGGAGTGCGGCGTCGTTCCAAGAGGTGTCGGAACTCCACCGCCTAAAGTCTGTTACGTAGTCCTCTACTGGCCGGCGCCCTTGTTGGAGGGCATGGAGGCTGGCCTCTGCTGTTGTGGTGCGCTGAGGATCATCATACAGCTTGGCCATTTCATCCAAAAATGAGTCCAGGGTATCCAGAAGAGGACTGGCTTGTTCCAACATACGGTGGGCCCAGGTCTGAGGCTCCCCTTGGAGTAGAGAGACTATGAACCCCACCTTAGTGCTCTCCAGGGAGAAGGTGCGGGGTTGTAGCAGGAAGTAGAGCCGACAGGCATTCCTGAAGGAGCGGAACTTACTGCGGTCCCCTGAAAACCGTTCCGGTGGGGGCACACGAGGTTCTGGGGGTGGCATCATTACTGTGGGTGCCGATGCAGAGGTTGCTGAGCCGGAAAACCGGGATGTCAGGGAGGCCTGATGAGTTGCAGAGCCCGGGGCCATGGATTCCACTCTCTGTTCTAGTTGATGATAGCCATCTCGCAGGCCCTGGACTGCCAGGGTAAGGGCCGACATCTGTTGGCACAAAGCTTCCAAAGGCGAGGCACCCCCTTCGGACTCCATTCTGGCTGGATCGTACTATCACGTACCTTACAGCGGAGTCCGGATGCTGGGGATGGCCTCGTGCACGGTTCCGGTCCAAACACCCCTGGTGGTGGGAACAGGGAGTGCTGGGGCACGAAAGGGTGCAAGTGCCTGCGGCTGGTAGACTGGTACTTGGAAGTACTGGTTCCTCTGAAGAGCTGGTGTTCACGTTGGTATCCAAGGCTGTGTGCAGCAACAGCCGAACAGATGGATGTAGGCACCGCGAGGTCAAGACAGGAAACAGGTCGGCAACTGGCTGGCAAACAAGGTACAAGGCAGAGGGCAAGTTCGTGGTCAAAAAGCAGGCAAGTAGGTCGGCAACTGGCTGGCAAACAAGGTACAGTAAGCGGGGTCAATCCAGGAAGGGTAACAGGGAAACCAGGTGAATCAGGACCAAGGTAGGCAGGAACTTCAGGCAGGTATTCAGGAGATAAGACTGAAGACGATCCAGCACTGACACCATGTGAAGGCCCTGTTTATATAGGGCGCCTTGTGCTGGGATTGGTGGAGGTACGGGTCCGTGCGTGATTACGCGCACACGTTCGTGCTGACGTGGAAGTGCGCGCCCTCGTTCGTATTGACAAACGAGGGCGCGCACAGGTCAGCGTTGGTACGCGGGTACGCCCGCACGTTCGGTTTCGTTGAGAAGGCTGCGCATGGGTATTGGCGCTTGCCGAACGGAGATTAACCCCTACTGGACGAGGACGGGCATGGAACGCGTGAGTTCTCTGACAGTATAGGCTAGAGATAAGACCTCGAGCATGGGGATCATTTTTGCATGTTCATTTGAAGCCAGTCATAATAGGAAGTGCTTATTTTGAGGTAACGGAAGAGTTCTGAGCCTGGAATTCTGTATGTTCTACAGAGGGCCAGAAATGGCCTAAAGCTGTTTTATAAATTTATGGGCCCAGATATGGTCAGCGGAAAACCATAGTTAAAACTAAGTAGGAGCGGTCCATGCAGGGTAAAAGGCTGGATTGTGCATGAAGGACAGAATAATGAGATTTAAGGCTGTCCCAAAGATTCCAGTAATGTTGGGTAATAGAATTTCGGAGCGTCCAGCGATCCCCAGGGCATAGCCACAACAGGCTAGCAACCAACAGAGGCTTGCAGTCCACCGATTCTATGGCAACTCAGAGTGGAATCTTATGCACCTCATGGTATTTAGGGAGTTGTGCCAGGTGTGCTGCTTCGTAGTATTTAGTGAAATTTGGTAATCCTAGGTCACCTTTGAGGATGGTTTTGGACACACTGGGTCTGAACTTGGCCCAAACATAGGAGAGCACTCAGTACTGTAAGATCTGAAGAAAGTAGGATGGGACTGGAAGGGGAAGGACACAGAAAAGATATAACATTTTGGGTAAAATTACAAATTAATCCTTCTGACATCACATCAGGGGTAAGGCAGACCAAAAGGTCATAATGTTAGTGAGGTGAGTTAGCATGGTGGGATAGTTCACAGAGTATAGAGCAGAGGGGTCAGCAGTCAGTTTAATGCCTAGGTAAGAAGTAGAGTGTTGTGACCAAGGGAATGGCAAGGTCTCACGCGGGTGGTTGGGGTAGAGGAATACAAAGTTATAATAAGCGCTATGGATCTGTGAGGGTTTACCCAAAGCCTAATGCCGTGTACACACGGCCGGAATTTCTGATGGAAACAGTCCGATGGGAACTTTTCATCGGATTTTCTGACCATGTGTATGCCCATCAGTCTTTTTCTGTCGGAATTTCCGACGGACTTTGGATTGAGAACCTGTTCTTAATTTTTCCGACGGAAAACCTTTCTATCGGATTTTCCGATCGTGTGTATGCAGTTCCGACACGCAAAATTCTGACGCATGCTCGGAAACAATTTGACGCATGCTCAGAAGCATTCAACTTCCCTTTTATAGTGCAGTCGAAAGTTTTTTAAGGCGTGGTGTTATTGACCGTCGGAATTTGGTGTGACCGTGTGTAGGCAAGACTGTTTGAGCGAAATTCCGTCGGAATTCCGACAGGAAAACCATCAGAGCTTTTTCCGACGAGAGAATTCCGACCGTGTGTACGCGGCATAAGACTGCCGTGAACTGGTTCAAGGAAGTTTGGGGCAGTTTAGGGGGAGGACAAAAAGAAGAGAATATCGGATGGATACAATTTATGAAGTTGTCCACCAAGCTCTACGCTCTTAATATTGGGTTAGCTTGAATTAATTGGGCCAAAGGCTCGATAGCCAGGGCAAAACGGAGCCTTCCTATTGTCCAACGAGAGAAAACAAGTGGGGGAATGTCTTGAGCAGGCTGCATGCGTCAGCAGAATTGCCCTGCGGACGTTATCAGCTATCATCAGAATGGGGTTTAGGGAGCATGGAAATGATAGCCATCAGGGTATACAGGGGGAAGGAATGTCCATCTAGAAGTGAATTGAAGGCACCTACTAGCAGCAGTGCTAACAGCGTAGCAAACGGTTTGTATGAGGTGACTGTGAAGCCATCTAGACCAGGACGCTTGTTAGACTTCATCGACTTGATCATATTAAGGATCTCCAGTTCTGAGATAGGTTTCTCAAGGTCTAGATGCTGGAGTAAGTGTCAGGAGGGTAGTTTTAGAGAAGAGTGTGTTCGCTTGGGCTTCACCATGTTTGCGGAATACTTGGAGTGCTCTTGAAGGGTTACTGGAGTAGGAGTCTCTGGTGATTTACCAATTTTTGTTGTTGATTTTTGCTAGCAGGGTGTATGTGGGGGTCCAAAAAATGAATTATGAATGACTCATTCATCCCTATTGGGCATTCACATTCCATCCTGTGATGTAAAACAATTTCCTTTTTTCCATAAAAACATATTTCCTTGTGTAGCACTGACCCCCAAAGGAGCTGCTAGTTTGAATTGGGCCTGCACTCTATCAGAAAAACCCCTCTGACTTGACACTATCCCCTTGGCACAGCTGTGGTGCAATGCAATACAGTACAACATAAAACAGTATAAAGTACCTGTATAAATCCCTCAGGATCCTCTGGCTCCACCTGGTGGGGAAAAACAGCATGCCACACAACTGTAAACTTAACCAGGAATACTTTAAGTGAAGGTAAATCAAAACAGGTGGTTACAGAGGTTCCACTGTCACCCCAACGTAGGGTGTCAGTACAACACATATATATATATATATATATATATATATATATATATATATATATATATATATATATATATATGCAATTACAATATGGAAAACATATAACACATGTATCTAAACCTGGGAGCTCCCACTACTCAAAGTTTTACGTGAGGCCTCACTTAAAGTACTTTCTCCTTTATCTTCTTTCTTCGCTAGCTTAAGTGGTTCCTCAGATATTTGTAATCCAAAAGGTAGGTGAAAAGTTAACTTAGGAAGCTCCGGGTGTAACTGCAAGAACTTATGCACAACGCTTGGGCACTAAAGTGAAGTAGGCCTCAAGCCTGCTCAATGTCAGTTGCTCTGATTCGCCTCCGTGGAACAACAGGTTCCAGTGAGGCCTGTGAGTGAGTCTAACTGCGTGCAACAAATGATAAATGGTGGGCCGCAACGGGCTCACCAACTGGATCGGAGTTCTGGATGATGACTTTGATCCGGCAACTGCAGCTTGCTTCTGGATCAGCTGGGCAGACGCTCCGTGTCACTCCGCTGGATAGAAACCGGTCCTCCGATGCTCCGACTAGCGTCTCTGAGCCTTGTCAATCCGGTCACCGACTGTCAGGCTCCATCTAGTCACCTCGCAAACAGGCAGGCTTGCAATCCGCAGTGACTATCTGTCGCTGTCTCCGGGGAACCTCCTCACAGATCCGCACAGGCAGGCAGCGTGGTCCCAAGAGGCCAAATATGGCCACTGCAGTCCTTTTTATACCCTACCCAGCATGCACTGTATAAGAGAGTGTTCATAGGTAGGTCACACAGACTCCTGGGTAACAAGGTCAACCTTCTAAATCAAAACAACAGTACTTCCTGTGAATATCTTTTGTGCTTGTTTTGTAATCATCGTATCAGTGCATTACCAGATTTGGTCACTAGATGGCTCCAAACACTGAACCATAGCAATGTCCATGGACTATACATTACTATACACATAACCACATTAATAAACAAATATGTCCCCGCTACACATTCCCCTACTTGATCTCTTTGGTCCCCAAAGAGGCTCTGTACTTTAGCATCTATGTGGTTATATAACACTGACAGAGGAGCTTCCCACCAGTTATCACATAATGGGGAGCTATCCTGTGCACTCACAGCTGATACTACCATGTCAGATACAGATGTACCAAGGGGTGAGGTGGGGTTGTCCCCTACTGAATCAGTAGTAGGGAGACCAGACAGTTCAGAGTTTCTTTTGCTGACGAACTGTGATGACTCAGAGCATTCGCCCAATGTATCATAGGTCAGTCTGCGGGGTGGGCGAATGTCTCTCTTTGCTCTTGGGACTTTCGGGGGCTTCCATCTCCAGCTGGCAAGTATCCTCAACCCCCTTCTCAGTGTCAACAGGTGGAGAGAAACTAGGATTACCCAGTTATTCAATAGAGTCAACTGCCGGCACAAACTCTAGATCCTCCACTCTGAGAGTTTCAGTATAGTCTTCCTCCTCTTCAGAAAGAACATTCGTATCTGTTTCTAGAGTCTCGGTGAGCCACAATCAACTCATCCCTATTTCCTCATCTTCATCTTCCAATGGGGATTGACTGAGATCTGGTTGTCGGCCTACTAATTTCATTGGATTTGGATGGGAGTTCTTCCTCTATACTTGTCCTAACCGTCTCTGTGAGGGGCAGCAGGTGATTCCGGGTGCCAGGTTTTCTCTGGTCCAGTGCTCCCTTCTGGTTTGATTTCGTACACTGGGATTCCTGGAAGTTTTCTACACACAACATAAGGCTGCGATTTCCAGCGGTCGGCCAGCTTATGTTTTCCTGAGATGCCTAGATTCCTCAGCAAAACCCGGTCACCTACTTGAAGATCTTGGATCTTTACCCTCAGATCAAAGTTCTTTTTGTTTCTGCTCTCTCTGGACCTTGAGATGGCTTGGACCTGCTCATAAGCAATTTTCAAGTTTTTCCTCAGCCTGTCCACATATCCTCTATGGGAGGACTCTGAAGTATGATCCAAAGAGGTTCCAAAAGCCAGATCCACTGGTAGCCGGGCTTCTCGACCGAACATTAATCGATAAGGTGTATAACCTGTGGCATCACATTTGGTGCTATTATAGGCATGGACCAATGCAGTGATATGTCTACTCCAGTGGGGCTTTTGCTCTGCGGTTAGCGTTCCCAACATATTCAAGAGGGTCCGGTTGAACCTTTCTGGCTGAGGATCCCCTTGTGGGTGATAAGGGTGGTTCTTGACTTCTGTATGCCCAATAACTCTAGCAGTTCTTTTATTAATCTACTCTCAAAGTCTCTTTCCTGATCCGAGTGTATCCTTTGAGGTAATCTGTAATGGACGAAGAACTTCTCAACAAGAGTCTTTGCCACCGTGATTGCTTGCTGATCTCTAGTGGGGAAAGCCTGGGAATACCGGGTGAAATAGTCTGTCACCACCAAGATGTCCCCTTGTCCACTCAAGTCATTTTCCAAACAGAGAAAGTCTATGCAAACCAGGTCCAATGGGCCCTGGCTTTCCAGATGGCCCATTGGGGATGCCCTCTGTGGCAAAGTCTTCCCCTGAGGCAGGAATGACAGTAACTCCACTTCTTTTCTCATGTGGGGCCAGTAGAATCTGTCTTTTACTAATTGTAAAGTCATTTCGGCTCCCAGATGACCATGGTGGTCATGTAAGGCAATTAGTACCCTCTCTCTGTGCTTTTCTGGCAAGAGCAACTGCCACTTTTCTTCTGGATCGTCAGAGGGGCCCCTTCGGTAGACCACTCCCTGCTGGAATTACAACCGATCCCATTCCTTTAGCAACAGCCGTGTTTCCTTACAAGGACGCTTCTGCAGTACATCAGGCTGTTGACATTCCAATGCCTTCTGCACCTGTCCACACAATGGGTCTTCTTCTTGATCTTTCCTGAGATCTTTCCTGGACAGCTTGGGAAGACCCTCTTGCACTACTTGGGAGACATCACAATAGCATCTGGGGACTCCTGCTGCAGATACTCCTACATCTTCGGCTCATGCCCCACCCTTTCCATAGTGACTTGTCCCCTCACATAGGGCTCTGACTCCTTCAGGAGTGAGCTGGGTCCAGTCTTCTGTGGAACTCAAGGGGTCATGAGGCCTTCTGGATAGAGCATCCGCATCTCGGTTACCAACTCCTGGTCTGTACTTCAGGCTGAAGGTAAAAGCCGAAAGAGCAGCGAGCCACCTGTGACCAGTGGCATCCAGCTTGGCAGTAGTGAGCAGGTAGGTAAGGGGGTTGTTGTCCGTCTTCACCACAAATTCAGCCCCATACAGGTAGTCCTTTAACTTGTCTACCACTGCCCACTTCAGAGCCAGGAACTCCAGCTTGTGGGTTGGATAGTTATTTTCAGCAGGAATCAGATTTCGGCTTACATAAGCGATGGGTCGCAGAGACTCTTCGTGCTCTTGGTAAAGCACTCCCCCCAGCCTGTCCCTAATGGCATCTACATGCAGCTCGTAAGGCTTGGTAGGGTCTGCATAGGCCAACACCGGAGCAGTGGTGAGGCTCCACTTCAGCAGTCTGAAAGCTTCCTCACACTCTGGAGTCCACTGATCCTGGATGGACTCTTTCTTCCTTCTGGGTCTTTCTTTCGGCTTCCTGGACCATTCCGGGTCTTCACCAGCCTCTTCTTGGTTCTTCAGGAGCTCAGTGAGTGGGTGGGCTATTTTTGGGAACCCTTCCACAAACCTTCTATAGTATGAGCAGAACCCTAAGAATGACCTGAGTTCAGTTACGTTGGAGGGCCTGGGCCAAGAAATGACAGCTTCTAACTTCTTCGGATCAGTGGCTACTCCCTCTTGAGACACGATGTGTCCCAAATAAGTCACTGAAGGTTGATAGAACTGGCATTTCTCCATAAAGAGTTTCAAGCCCTCCTCGTGGAGTCTTTTCAGAACTTTTTCCAGGCGTTCCTCTTGCTCTTCCAACATTCTTCCGAATACTATTATGTCATCCAGGTAGACCAGTACTTCTATTAAGTTCGTGTCACCCACTGTTTTTTCCATCAGTCTCTGGAAAGTTGCTGGGGCCCCAGACAATCCTTGAGGCATTTGGTTGAACTCAAAGAACTCTGGGGTGATGAAGGCAGTCTTCTCCCTATCTTCGGGGCACATATGGATCTGATAGTACCCACTCTTCAGATCCAGCACGCTGAACCACTTGGCCCCCAACAGGCTCTGTAGGGCATCCTCTATCTGGGGAGTGGTGTACTGATCGGGAATAGTCCTTCTGTTTAGGGTTCTATAGTCGATGCACAGGCACAGAGACCCATTCTTCTTTCTCACCACTACTATTGGGGAGGTGTATGGGCTCCTGGACTTCCGAATAATGCCTGTTCTCTTCAGTTCAGCCAACTGCTCCCTCAGGTCTTCCAGATCTCCCAGTGGGATTCACCTGACCCTTTCTCTAAAGGGGCTGTTCTCCTGCAGGCAGATTTGATGAGTGGCACTTTTAGCTAGTCCCACGTCAAATTCACTTTTAGAGAAAGCATCCTTCCATCCTAACAGTTGGGCTTTGGCTCTTTCCCTCCAGCTAGGGGTGATTGGTGTATTCTCAGGACAGAACTCCTCCAGGGGAATCTCTGTCCTGCTCTCTTCCTCCTGGTTACCCATCGAAACTGGGGTGGCTGAGCTAACCTGTCCCAGTAGCAATCTGGGTGGCATCTTCACTGGGGTAGTTCCCGTGTTACGGATACTGACGGGAATTTTCCCGTCTGCCTTCTTCAGTGTTCTGGTGGGCAACACTTCTGGGATGAGCTCTAACCCCTTCTTGTTTCCTTGACTTGCACTTTCAAGGAGGACAAAAGGCCCTGGGTTCTTCCAACTCAGCTTGACAAGGACCATTAGGCAGACTATTCCACAAGGCGGAACTACCCAAGAGCCAGACTTTCCCTACTGCTTCTTCACGGGTCTCTTTTTCTTGCTTGAGATTTCTGTTGGTCTGGACCAGCATCAGATGTATTTTAGTAGGGGAGGGTCCTTGCTTGACCACCAGTGAGGACCCTTCTCACCAAGTCAGTGTTCGTCCCAATAATCAGGGAACTCTTGTTGGCCCCTGGGGGGGCGAGGGCACACTACGATTAGGGTGTCAAACGTCTCTGCCTTTCCCACTGTGCTTGGGTCAAACGTGAGTCTGACTGACAGGTAACCGTCATATGGGAAGTTCTGGGTTCCCTAACCCCCATATTTCCAGTTCCTCTAATTTCTGTAGTGGTAAGTGCTTGAGATGTCGGTCGTAGAAGTCCCTGTATAGCAAGGTTACTTGGGCTCCTGTGTCCAGCAGTGCTTTCATGTAGATCCCCTCAACTTGGATGGGGACAATTGGAGAGGGTCCCACCAGTTTGGGGGGAATCCCACTCTTTGGGGTGCCTTTGGCCTGTTTGGTGGCCCTTATTTTCGCCCTTGGCTTTGGGGGTTTCTTTCTTTCCGCTGCTTTACTATGCCTCCTGGGATTTCAGGTGTGGGAGTCAGTGTAAGGTCTTTTTCAGTAGCCGGGGCACCCAGTGGACTCCTTCACTGGGGCCCTCTGAAGTTTTCCGCCGGTTGCTTGAACTTCATTTCAGCCACTGGACTTGGGCACATTCACCTGAAATGTCCTACTCCTCCACATTTGAAGCAAATTCTCGGTGTGGGTTTGGTAGGGCGATCAGGGGTCTCCGGAGTTTCTTTCGGTAGAGTCTTTTCTAAGTGGGGGTTTGCCAGCTGAGTCATCAGCATTGTCATCATTTCCAGTATCTCTCTCTGGGTCTGGAGTAACTTTTCCAGCCCAGTCTGACTTGCGGATAGGTGATGATTAGGCGAGAGCCATGATCCTTGTTCAGCCCCTGCTGCCAGTGCACTGAGTTCCCAGACATCTGAGGGAGGATCTACTTGCTGCACCTTAACATAAGAGGGGCTAGGGGAATGGAGTTTCCTCTGTTTTTGGCCTCTCTCAAGCTCCACCTTATCTGCTTCATTCACGTTCTCGATGAGAACCTCATCTGGTGTGGAGGGATCTTCCAAGTACTGCTTCAGAGCCACCTTGATATGATCACTCTTCAATCCTGTGGTCACTGACCTCCGGAATTTCCGTTTTATTAGCTTCGCTCCAAAGTGATCTCTGAGTACTTCCTGTGTGGCTGACAGGAGGCGGTCCTTGAGTTTGATGGCCCGGAATAGGAAGTTTTGGAAAGTCTCGTTATCATCCTGAGTAATGTTTATCAGTTTATGATACAACTCTGGGGTATCCTCCTCTTCATAGTAGCTCTTCAGAACCCTCATCAGCTGATTCAGGGCCATTCCAGCTTTCCTTTCCAACATAGCCCTGACACTTGACCTGGGACTGATAGCATGGATTACCGCCTCCTTAATTTCAGAATCCAAGTATCCTTTCTCTAACCCCAATTCTACTTGGTGTAGGAGACTGATGTATGACAGTCTTTCTGCCCCTTTTCTCCAATTTGACCGTCTATGCGGAAGTCTTTCCGGATGGTTACTTCTTGTAAATGGCCCAAAGGGCATATCTTCTGCACTTGTTTAGGGCTCTCAGTCATCTGGATATCAGGTTGACCTTCCAGAGAGGCGCGTGCTCCACTAATGCGTTCAGTCATGAGGCTGGAGGCCTCCTGAAATTTCACATTCATTTCCTCAAAGTGTCGCTTCAGGTCAGCTAACTGTTGTTCGGCCTTCAACTGAGCAGAAACCTCTATCACATTGCTTAAGGGTTTCAGCTGCTTCTGAGTTGGGGAGTCCCACACTTTCTTACTGGGGTGTGTCAGTAGAAATTACATTCTTTCAGACAGTTTGATGCTGGCACCATGGAAGTTTTCAGGGATACCCTGCCTCCACTCTATCAATGCGTAGGTGCAGTCAGTTTAATGGCCTGGCCTCACTGAGACCACATAAGCTTTTTTGTCTGGGGACAATGTCTGTACCACCTCTTTAATTTCCTTCTCTCCCCAGTCACTTCCTGGAAACTCAATGGCGACACTTGCTTCTGAGCATATCCCTTCTGCTTCACACCACTGGACTGCCTTGGTGGGATCCATAATAACAAGTGGGGGCGGGGTCTCTGTTGAGTGACAGTGATCCCGGATGAGCCCCCATGTGTAGCACTGACCCCTGAAGGAGCTGCTAGTTTGAATTGGGCCTGCACTCTATCAGAAAAACCACTCTGACTTGACTCTATCCCCTTGGCACAGCCGTGGTGCAATGCAATACAGTACAACATAAAACAGTATAAAGTACCTGTATAAATCCCTCAGGATCCTCTGGCTCCACCTGGTGGGGAAAAACAGCATGCCACACAACTGTAAACTTAACCAGGAATACTTTTACTGAAGGTATATCAAAACAGGTGGTTACAGAGGTTGCACTGTCACCCCAACGTAGGGTGTCAGTACAACATATATACATGCAAGAACTTATGCACAACGCTTGGGCACTAAAGTGAAGTAGGCCTCAAGCCTGCTCAATGTCAGTTGCTCTGATTCACCTCTGTGGAACAACAGGCTCCAGCGAGGCCTTTGAGTCTAACTGCGTGCAACAAATGGTGGGCCGCAACCCACTCACCAACTGGATCGGAGTTCTGGATGATGATTTTGATCCGGCAACTGCAGCTTGCTTCTGGATCAGCTGGGCAGACGCCCCGTGTCACTCTGCTGGATAGAAACCGGTCCTCCGATGCTCCGACTAGCATCTCTGGGCCTTTTTTTTTTGTTTATTGAACAGTTTTAGAAAACAGCGTATACAGGGTATACAAAACAACTTTTCTTGGAGAGAAATAAAAGAAAATAAAACAAATATGAACAGAATCAATACATAGATTGAATAAGTTGTTGACATCTCAAGACACTCCCAGGTCAAGGGATCTGAGTAGTAAAAATAAGCATAGATCCAATCTTCTAATATTGGTCTAAAGCAATACACTGTTTAGGGGGGGGGGGGGGGGGGCAGGGGCAGAGAGGAAGGGAGGGAGGGAGAAGTATAGGGGAGAGAGAAGAGCAAGAATGAGCATGAAAGACGTGAGGACAGCGAGTTGAGAGTGGCTGGTTACACATGGCAAGGCATAGAAAAATTGACATGTATACATCATACAGGTAAACCTACATAGGAAATCATTTAGGAAGTCATATATCAAATCAAGCTGCCGTAACCACCTGGTACAGACCCTAAACAGGCAAGTTTGTGTCACAGATCATGTTTGCTATACTCCGAATCATGAATTATGATTGAGGGATGCTAGGATTGCAGTGGAAATCAAACAGCCGTGGGGGAGGTCCCCATGATGTCTTTATAGCTTGAGGAGTTCTTGAATTCGGACCACGACAACCAGGTAATGGTATGTCGATGAAAGTTATCTTTGGTTGAGAGGGTGAATTTCTCCATGAGGCAAATATGATCCACCGCCCTTATCCAGTCCTTTAGCAAAGGCGCCGTAGGTTGCCCCCATCTTGCTGGGATGAGTGCCTTGGCCGCATTCAAGAAATGAGGCACGATTGAGCGCTTGTATGGGCCTACAGGTTCCACTGTATTGTGGAGAAGTATGGTATCCAAAGACATGCAGGTAGGTTAATTGGCTTCTGTCCAAAAATTGGCCCTAGTATATTAATGGGGGCCTTGGATTGAGTGTGTAATGTACAGGGATAGGGACAATTGTAGACACTCAGGTTGAACTGGATGGACTGATGTCTTTATTCAACCTTACTAACTATGAAACTATGAAACTATGAAACTATGGTCCACGGTTCCATGGGAAGGGACGAGCTGGATATTTGGTTAATCAGTTGAACGACACTAGCCCTGAAAGGTTGAATGATTGGACACGACCACCAGATATGCGCGTGCGAAGCTGTGTTCCCACAACTCCTCCAGCACAACGGGGAGTTGGAGGGGAACATGGCGTGAAGTTTGACTGGTGTAAAGTGCCATCTCGAGAGTAGCTTATAGTTCATTTCTGAGGTTTTGGAAGAGATGGAAGACACATGTGCCAGATTCAAGATTTTATCCTTCTGGGTATCTGAGATGGTTGTTTGCAAGTCCACACCCATTTGTGTAGGAAATCCGGTTAATCTAGGTTAAGCAGTTGTATAATGGCCTTGTAAAACTGAGCTATGCAATGAAGTGGTGGATCTTTAAGCGAGAATACATATTCTACTGGAGTTAAATCTTGCATGCCTCTTATTGGATGTGGGAGGGAACGTATAAACCCATGGATCTGTCTGTATCTCCAAGTGTCCATGAAGGTAATGGGGTTGGGAGACATTATGTCTGCTAGAGGCTTGAGGCCATTGGAATCCATAATGTGGTGGAATAGAATAGGTTCATCAGGCTCCCAGGTCCTGAAGCCACTATCCAGTCGACCAGGTAGGAAGAAATTATGGTTTAGGATTGGAAGCAAGGGGGGGTTAAATTGCCAGGAGAAGGGATATTTAATCTAACATCAGTAATATTTTCCAAATCAGAATTAGAAATATTAAATCAAGGACTCAAATATGCACCTAGCAAAAATGCAGACAAGTTTGAACTTTTCATCGATATTGAAAAATACGCTAGGAAATTAAATATAAAAAAACATTTCGCCACCCAAATTCTACTCGAGGGAACTGAACAGGGGGAATCCCTATATTCACATACCAACCTCAAAAATAACTCGATATTCAATCCTCAAAAAGGAACACACCACCATATTGAAGTCTTCAAAAATATGGTTCAACACGAAGTTAACAATATGAGCATTACCAAATACGCTGACACGAAAAAAACATGGGAAGATATCAAATCTATTGAAGCAAACAAACAAATAGTCGTTCGAGCAGCAGATAAAGGGGGGGGGCTAGTTATTATGTCCCGAGAGTACTATTATTTGGAAATGAAAAGACAATTGGAGGATATAAATACTTACAACCTATTAAAGGGAGACCCCACATTAAAATTAAAAGCACAACTAAATAGTTGGATAATAGAAGGGTTATATAAAAAACTGTTGAATAAAAAAGAAGCAAAATATTTAGATATTTTAGCTCCGAAAATCCCAGTAATGTACCTGGTGCCAAAAGTACACAAGAATAGGGAACGACCACCAGGTCGCCCTATTATTAGTGGAGTAGACTCCCTTTTCTCACGCTTAGGAGAATATCTAGATTGCTTTTTTAAACCACTGGTGCCAAAAAGCCCCTCCTACCTGAAAGATAGCAGAGAGCTAATAGTGTTACTGCAAAACATGAAAGCAACTAAAGATCTTATCATGATTACAGTGGATATTGAGTCTTTATACACCAACATCCGACAATCAGATGCGCTGATAGCAATAAAATGGGCCCTGGAAAAAGACTCACAATTAAAAAGGGTACAAATTAAATTTTTAATTGAAGGTCTAAACTTAGCTATGAGTAATAATTATTTTTGGGCAAATAAAGATTACTATAAACAAGTAAGAGGAGTTGCGATGGGGGCACGGTATGCCCCCAGCGTGGCTAATATAGTCCTTAATAAATGGGAGTCGGAAACTATATACCAAAATCGCAATAAGTCGCTTGTATTCTACAAACGATATATTGATGACGTCCTGCTGTTTTGGGGAGGCAGTTTGGACGAGTTTAACCAATATTTACACAATATGAATAACAATAAATATGGACTCAGTTTCACAGCAGAAAGTAAGGGACTAGAAGTCAACTATCTAGACATTACCATAGCTATCATTAATAATAAATTTACCACCAGGACGTACTTCAAACCCACCGACCGGAACGGATATGTGCCCACTTCCAGTTGCCACCACCCACGGTGGATAGGGGCGGTTCCGAAAGGACAATACATGCGACTTAAACGCAACTGCAGCAGTGAACAAGTTTTCCAACAACAGGCCCAAGTTCTTACAGAGAGATTTCTAGAAAAGGGATACCAACCAGCAGTGCTTGATCAAACCATGGCACAAGTATCTAAGATCGATCGAGTAACACTATTAAAAACTAAGAAGAAAAAAATAGACTTTAAAGGCAACTTAGCTTTCATTACGGGATTCAACAGGCAATATAGGCAAATAGAAACTATATTCAAAAAGCACTGGCCCATACTACTGCAAGATAAAGACCTACAGATGAATATACCCAAACAACCACAATTCATCTATAGGAGAGCGCCAGGACTAAGAAATAGAATAGCCCCAAATGTACCAGATCCTCCAGAGAGGTTGAGCACTTTCCTGGATGGATCAGGTTTCCACTACTGCACTAGGTGCAAAGCTTGCAGGATTACCAGACGCTCCAATACCCCCAAAAAAATGGTACAATTTGAATCATGTGTGACAGGAAAAACGCACAAAATTAAACCCCTTATCACATGCAACTCAGATCATGTGACATACGTGTTGGAATGCCCATGTCCAAAACAATATGTAGGGCGTACCACTAGAAAACTAAGAATTAGAATAGGAGAACACCTTAACAACATTAGTAAAAACTTCCCCAATCACAGTGTGTCGCGACATTTCAAAACCCATCATGCTAGTGATGCCTCAGCGTGTAAATTTTACGGAATAGATAGAATCTCAAAATACTGGCGAGGAACCAATATGAAGAGAGAAGTTTCCAAAAATGAAACTAAATGGCTATATGAACTGGGGACCATGCAGCCCCAAGGTATGAACATAGAACTGGACCTCAATTGTTTTTTGAATAATGACTAAAGCACCTTTATTAAGACATGTCAAACCAAACAATTGGGGTTCAACACTCTCTCCCTTTTCATAGATCGAATGTAATGAATATGTAAAATATATATTTTTAAATTTTCTAATTTTTAATTTATCTAATTGTTATACAAGAACACAAAATCCAGGTATAAAGGTGCGATTGTACCTGTCTATATCCTATGCATATATTAAGCATGCACGAGTCACCTATGTTATACTTATTAGGAATCTAACATCAGTACAATACAACTAATCCTACATATTTGCAAAGGTATTATATGGGTAGGGATCATGGAGGAATGTCCCACCATAAACATATAATATAGGGAGACATCTTGTGGTTTAATACCACATTGCTAGAGCTCTCCATACTTATATTTATATATATATATGTATTAAAGGGAATTAATTAGTTTTGTCCACTCTTTTTAGGTTACACATATATATATACCAGCAATGGAATATCCCATACACCTACTGTGTTTTAATTATATTTTTAAAGTTTGTTACTGCAGTTTAATATGGTTTTTAAAATAGTATTTCTATATACCGAATACCAATTGTAAAGGCTACAGCTGTTTCCAGGTCCTGGGCGGTACTGGGGCTAAGCAAAGTAGATCTCCTCCAATTGGCTGACCAATTACCATTGATACTATAAACAGCAAGGTCCTTCCGTGACCAGACACGCCCCCCTGAAGACGATTCTATCGAAACGTGCGTCGGCGGCTGTCTAGTCACGCAAAACTCTCTGGTACTCATATCCTGTTCCTGGATAGTGGTGGTTGTCAGCGATCGCTGCTGGAGCGCACGCCGCTCTGCACCTCTTACAGACAGAACAGGATCTCCACGCCATACACTACTCCTACATGCAAGTAGCCCCAGTGCCGGGTAGGCACCTTACCTTGTAAGTAGCCACTTGGCTATGTTTATTTTTTAATTTTTAATAAATCCAACAGTATTATACTATGTAGCTGTTCCTTTTGCCTTTTTATATATACCCTGCTTGAATCCAATGGGAAGAGGAATTGTCATTATCATCTCCTGCCTATCGTTTGTGCACAGGCACTAACCTGTGAAAGCCTGATTGACTTTCTTTTTAATTAAAGAAGTCCAATACATCTGGTAAGGAGCCAGTTAACCTATTCACATTGGGTGATTTATAGAAGAAAGTGGTGAAGGTATTTTCATTCACAGTCTACAGACAAGCAATTTAACCTGTGGTTTATCCCTTGATTACATCACTGGACACTCTAAAGTTTTTTCAAACTTAGTTTTTTGAAACACTTTTTTCACTTTTGTTTGGTTATTATACATTTTCCACCGGCATGATTTCACTTGGATGAACTTTTCCCATGTCATTGAGAATGTGGTGGTTGTTACGTATGGCACATGACATGTGATACCGAATTCACCTGGATAATTATTGTGTTTTTTTGTTTATTTCTTTGCAACATTGTCTATCATTCAGCAGCCAGCTGATTTGAATATAGGAGCATTTATTATATATTATTTGCACATGTTTACACCTAAGAGATAACACAAGTGTGGAGGGTTAGATTAGTAACTCTCCACTATTACTTATGATTAGAGTACTTTTATAGCTATTATCTATTTAGTTAGCGCCCCTGACACACTACATCACCACTAGTGGCGCGGAGTTGCGCAACCTAACCAAGGGTTGTATTTGTTCACATTTTTCTGCCAGGAGAACTGCCTGTGTAATGAATCCCAGAGTGCCAGGGTGGAGATAGTTAATGGTGATGAGTATGGCGATAAATTCCTGGCAGCACGAGGGATCCAGGGTACCATAGATAGGTCTACACCACTTAAAACCTGCTCTAATTGAACCCACAGTTTAGACTTCCAGTCCGCCATCCTGGCGAGCGCAATTGCCTGGTAGTAGGCTTTGAAGTTTGGAAGGGCAAGACCCCCCCAGTTTTTAGAGCGGTAAAGTGTCATCCTGGAGATCCTGGGTTGTCTGCCCTTCCAAACAAACCGAGAAATCAGAGACTTCAAAATGGAGAAAAATCCTATAGGAACACTCAGTGGCAACATTTGGAGAATGAACAACACCCGGGGGAGAATATTCATCTTAATTATGTTTATTTTACCCATCCATGAATGTGAATGGGGGGCCCAATGACGTAGGTCTGATTTAATGTTGTTGAGGAGGGGAACGTATTTTAAAATTGGATAGGGCTTTGAAGGTCCAAAAGGCAGACATGATGTTAGGTAGAGTGATGTGTGGTTGTTGAACAAAGAAAAGGATATCATCCGCGTAAGTGGCGTATTTATGACTTTTGGCGCTTATCTTTATTTCTTGGATACTATTGTTGTGTCTGATATGTGCTAAGAAGGGCTCAAGGGAAATGGCAAAAAGCAGGGTGGACAACGGGCACCCCTGCCTAGTTCCATTATGCAGAGTAAAGGGGTCGCTTAGTGTACCATTAATGCGTATCTGGGCCGTCGGGCAAGAGTATAGGGACGCTATTCGGTGAAACATCTTAGGTCCAAGACCGAAATGACATAATGTCATTTTGAGGAAGTCCCAGTCCACCCTATCAAACGCCTTTTCAGCATCTGTTGAAAGAAGAAGGGTGGACTGGGAGCACCTCCGGACATAGTGTATCAGCGAAATTGTGCGAAGAGAGTTGTCTCTATCTTCTTTAGTAGGGATAAAACCTGTTTGGTCTGCCGAGATCCAGTTGGGAATAAGTGGGAGGAGTCTAGTTGCCATTACTTTAGCCATAAGTTTTAAGTCAAGGTTCAATAGGGAAATGGGGCGATAGCTGGCGCAAAGGGTGGGGTCCTTACCTGGTTTGGGAATAATTGTAATGTGGGCTGCTAGGGATTCCGGTCTATAACTCGTAGTGTTCGAAATAGAATTGGCATAGGCTGTAAGTCTGGGAATTAAGGTCTCGCCAAAGGTCTTGTAATATTTTGCAGTAAAACCGTCAGGGCCGGGTGCCTTGCCAGAAGGGGTATTTTTTAGCGCGGTCTGAAATTCCTCAATCGTAAACTCTGTTTCCAGTTGTTTGAGGGATTGTCTGGACAGTCTGGGCAGGTTTGCCTGTTTCAGGTACGTTAAAATACGAGAACGTTTAGCTGTCGGTGTAAGCCCATCTAGATCGCCCTTGACATGGTAGAGTTCTGTGTAATAGTCCTGAAAGGCTTTGGCAATCTGGGGGGAGGAGTGTACCATGGTGCCCGAAGAGTTTTGAATTTTAGCGATAAATGAAGCTGATTTTTTCGCTCTTATAGAGCGGGCAAGTTGTTTACCAGGTTTGTCTCCCCACTTATACCATTTTTGAGAGAAAATTTGAAAATGTCTCTTCGTTTGAGAGTTTAATAAATTTGTAAGTTGCTCTCTTTTCTGCGTCAGGGTATCCAGATGGGCTTTATGCAGTGATAGTTTGTGTTGCCTGTCCAGGTCAGATACTTGTACCGTCAGGTCATGGAGTTGTTTGGACTGTTCCCTTCTCCTCCTAGTCCCCAGCTCTATGAGCTTACCCCTCATTGTGGCCTTATGTGCTTCCCATAACAGAGGTGGGGTGACCTCAGCAGACCCATTCTCTGCAAAGTATTGTTTTAGAGCAGTGTCCAAGAGGGCTACATCAACTGAGTTATTCAACAGGGATTTGTTAAGCTTCCAATTGGTAGACCGCTTGGTCAGGGAGGGCATGGTAAGTTGCATATGTACCGGGGCATGATCCGATATAGTGGCAATCCCTATAGAGGCTGACTTTAAAAGGGGTAAATGGAAGTGGTCGAGGAATATATTATCAATCCTCGAGTAGGAATGATGGGTTATGGAGTAAAGAGAGTAGTCTCTACCCTTGGGATGGAGTGTGCGCCACACATCAATGAGTTGTTGGTCATGTAGTTTTTTCTTAAGAAAAGCTATCCTTTTGTATGAGATAGTGGACCTACCTTGGGACGTATCCAATACAGGATCTAGGGGCATATTAATGTCCCCCGCCAGAATAGTAATACCTTTGGCGAAGTTAGACAATTTAGACAGGACTTAAAAAGGTTGGTTGTTGAGAGTTAGGGCTGTAGACATTTACCAGAGTGCACTGAGTGTTACCTATAGAACCCCTCAAAAATAGATACCTACCCTTATCATCAGAATACATTTCCTGTAGCTGAAAGGGCACGTCTCTGTGGAATCCAATGGCTACACCCTTTGCATTATTGGTGTCAGAAAGACTGTAGTACCATTTTGTAAAATGCGGAGAAGGAATCCTCACTGCTGTAGTGTGAGTGAGGTGTGTTTCTTGGAGAAACACTATAGAACTAGAGGCTTGTTTCAATTCTCGCAACAGTTGGTGGCGTTTGGCAGCATGATTCAAGCCTCTTACATTATATGATGTAACTTTTAAGGTGGCCATTGAAGTGTCAGACTGCGCCCAATCAGCTTATGGCGACATTCATGCCCACGAAAGTAGAGGAGAAAGTTAGATGAGAGCAGAGGGAAACAAAGAAAGAAGTGAAAGAAGGGGGAGGTAGGGGGAAAAAAGGGGGAGGGAAACATATGGGTAAAACAGCATGAAATACATCACGATCCAACCAATGGTAGACCAATTGTGGTCACGCAAAATCTCGCAGTGTTCCCGTGGGGGAGTGTGTGGGAGAGGACCCCAGAAGCTCCCAATAGGGAGAGCGACTGATAGAACACTTGGGACACTCTCCACCACACCCCCCAGAAGAAAAATGGGGGGGGGCAGTATGCCCACAACCCGAGTGACTAACACTCATAGCATGTAGGGCCTGGGGAAACTCCCGTGGAGTCCTCCCAGTCCTGGCCTAATACAGTCTGTAAAACAAAATGTTAAAAAGGTAAATGAACCTCTGGCATCAAAAAAAATAAAAATGTTGACTTATAGGGTTTAAAGCTAAACATAAGTGGAAAATCGAAAATAAACAGTACCAGATGGAGCCCCATCTTAACAGCAAAACTCAGTCAGATGGCTTAAAAAGTGGGCCACCATTCTATTAATGAGAACCTCCATACCTCCTCCTGACATCCCTGCTTGCAAAGAGAAGGTGTTACGGGGTATTCAGCCCCAAACTGCATAACATCAGGAGAGAGAGCGAGCCTGATACCGAATTGGTATTAGGAAAAGAAAGAGAAAAGGAAAAACTTGCAGGACATTCTTCTGAGCGGATCCTGGGATGCTGGAACGCTTCTTTTTGGGCGGAGAGCTCTTCCATTCCTGCTCCAATGTCTCCAAGAACTCCGGGATCCCATCATGCCATCCGGGCAGATCTATTAGTGGAATGCCAACCTCTCGTGAGAATGCTTGTAGTTCTTCTGGTAATCTCAGCGTGGAGGAGCGGCCGTTCTTAGTTGCGATAAGGCAGGCAGGGAAGCCCCATTTGTATGTGACACCATCTCCTCTCAGATGCTCCAGGAGAGGCTTAACGGCCTGGCGCCTTTCAAAAGATTCCTTTGATAGGTCAGGGAAAATGTGTAGTATGGCGCCATCAAAATCAATGTTCGGCATGCCACGCATGATGGCGTTTTTCTCCTCAAAATAATGCAGGCGACACACAACATCTCTCAGGGGGTCTGAGACCAGATTACGCGGCCGAAGTGCTCTGTGAACTCTGTCAAAGTGTATGGGGTCTGTGACCGTTTTTCCCAGTACCGTATTGAGAATACCCCGGATCGTGGGTTCTAGGTCTGAGTCTCTGGTTGCCTCTGGCAATCCCCGAATGTGGAGGTTGTTCCTCCGATTCCTGTTCTCCAAATCTTCTAATTTGTAGAGAGAGGAGCGGTGTGCGATGGCAAGCCTTTTAACTACAGTTTGCAGATCTTTAATGGTGGCCGCCTGTGAGTCCTGCCGCTTCTCCGTTTCCTCTACCCTCTCTAACAAGTGTGACATGTCCATCCGGACTGCTGCAATGTCTTTCTTAAGGGATTTCTCAAGGCTCTTAAACATCCCCGCCATCTCTTTTTTTAGCCCGCTTACCAGCGATGAGAGTTCGGAGCCAGCCGGGGAGCCTGGGTCTTCCATCAGCTCCGATCTGTAAGAGGATGCAGGGGAGCTCTCACGTGGTGATGCCGTCTGCTCCGAGCGAGATCCACACGACCTCGAGGCCCTGGCTTGGGAGGGCCGCACGCTGGGGCTGTGTTTGCCGGAGCCTAGGAACCGTTTGATGGATCCAAAAGAGGCAATCAAGGCAGCAGTAATGTTCCCCGTCCTATTACCCGTGTTGGGACGGGATTTGGAAGCTTTAGCAGGCATTGCCAGAGGTATTAGGCCAGGACAAGGACAGAGCTCTGTCTAGAAGCTTCCGACCAGCGCCATGCGGAAACCACGCCCCGGCTCTGTCTATTTACCCCGTAAACAGGCAGGCTTGCAATCCGCAGTGACTATCTGTCGCTGTCTCCGGGGAACCTCCTCACAGATCCGCACAGGCAGGCAGCATGGTCCCAAGAGGCCAAATATGGCCGCTGCAGTCCTTTTTATACCCTACCCAGCATGCACTGTATAAGAGAGTGTTCATGGGTAGGTCACACAGACTCCTGGGTAACAAGGTCAACCTTTTAAATCAAAACAGCAGTACTTCCTGTAAATGTCGTTTGTGCTTGTTTTGTAATCATCATATCAGTGCATTACCATATTTGGTCACTAGATGGCTATAAACACTGAACCATAGCAATGTCCATGGACTATACATTACTATACACATAACCACATTAATAAACAAATATTATACTTGAAAAGTATACTGCATCTTTAAAAATGAATAATTCTATCTAAATACTGAGAGTGTACTGGATATAAAAATAAAATAATAAACTAACTTTATTAGATCAGCTACACTGCCTGTTAGAGATGTCCTATTTTCAGACTGATGTTACTATTCTTCTGTTCTTTGTTCTGTAGTGTAAATCGGTGTCAGTCGATGTGTATAAAGTTCTGGTGATTGTGTCTCCTCCTGGGCAGATCTGCCGGTGACTGAGAGGACCTGCTGTGTGACATGAAATGTTCTCCTCTCCTCTGTGTCTGTTATCTGCTGATACTCGTCCTTTTCATCACATACTATGGAGTTGTATGGACCCGGAGCTCAGCACCTCAATGTAGACTTACTATGGCAAAGCCAAGATTTAAGTATGAATATCACAAGGAAGGAGATGTCATCATCGGAGGATTAATCTCTGCTCATATGCACAGCCAATATTCATATCGTGTTTTTTTTGGGAGTGATGGTTTCGTTCCTCCACCAGACGATTATATGTGTCCAGGGTAAGTCTCTTTTTCTCATATTTTCTCTCTCTGTATAACTCAACAAAGAAAATTAAATTTTTCATTGTCACTGTAATATTTTATAACCATTTACAGCTGTTTTTACTGATGTTTTATATATTTTCTCATTATTTGGTTACAGTCTGTGTTGCACCAATATACAATGATTACATTTGTCTTCCATCATATTTTATCTCCGGGCCATGCTGGGATTTCTGATAAATAACCATGTTATGTATGTAGTTATGGCTCCTGCAGACTGAAAATCTCAATGGTTCTTTATTGCCAGGAGAGAGGGAGAGAGAGAGAGGGATAGAGGGAGGGGGTGTGCTGTCATGTAATAGCTGTGTGTATGATCTTCTACTTATCAGGGCAGATCACAGTAAAGACTATTCACGAGCATAGCAATAAGCCAGCCTGGGGAAAACTTTACATGTATAAATCAGTAGATCTGACACTTAACAAATACTCATTGCACGTGAATATTCACTGCAGCTAAATGTGTTTTAAATGTCAATGATTGATTATCCAACAGTGAATGTTTGTAAAAGTCACTTGTACTGCTTTATAAATATGACCCTTAGGGTTTCCTCACCATTTGCTGTCACTAGGGATGAGCTGAAATCGAGGTTTGCATTAAACTTTCAGCCTCCTGTGTGACTGGATCCAAGCATCGTATATAGAAGTTGTATTTGCACGTTGTAATATGTTATGTTTTATAACGTTTTGCTTTCAATGGTTCTTAAGAAAGCAGAGGGTGCCAACACCTGGCACATCCCTAGGAACTGTTGGCATCAATGAATATTGCCTTACATGACCATATTTGTTGAATGATGGAACCACTCTCCTCGCTCATCCCCTTATATACTTAGAGAAAGCTCACAGAGCTGTGATTTGGTGAGGAGTAGCGTCAGGATCCATGTTCGGTGCCGGGTCGGGTTTTCTTTTCGATGAGTCGGCTGGCATCTTGAATGATAATAGATTTATAACAAGGGACATTTTTGGGGGATATATTTTTTTTTAAAAGGACTTGTAAAATGTTTTGGTTTCTATATTTCTAGGTTACATCTTCTTTTTTTGTGAATGGCTAGGGGTACTTTTTAATGTGGGAGGGGGGGGGGGCATCTGGGGGTTTCTTATTATTAAAAGGAGCTTCCAGATCCTGATAAGACCCCTGCAAGAAAGCCTGCAAACAGTTGGCTGAAGACAGGCAGACTAAGGACATGGATTACTGGAACCATGCCCTGTGGTCTGATGAAACCAAGATAAACTTATTTGGTTCAGATGGTGTCAGGCGTGTGTGGTGGCAACCAGGTGAGGAGTACAAAGACAAGTGTGTCTTGCCTAAAGTCAAGCATGGTGGTAGGAGTGTCATGGTCTGGGGCTGCATGAGTGCTGCCGGCACTGGGGAGCTACAGATCATTGAGGAAACCATGAATGCCAACATGTACTGTGACATACTGAAGCAGAGCATGATCCCCCCCCCTTCAGAGAATGGAACACAGGGCAGTATTCCAACATGATAACCACCCCAAACACACCTCCAAGATGGCCACGAAGCTGAGGGTAAAGGTGATGGACTGGCCAAGCATGTCTCTAGACCTAAACCCTATTGGGCATCTGTGGGACATCCTCAAACAGAAGGTGGAGGAGTACAAGGTCTCTAACATCCACCATCTCTGTGATGTCATCATGGAGGAGGGGAAGAGGACTCCAGTGACAACCTGTGAAGCTCTGGTGAACTCCATGCCCAAGAGGGTTAAGGCAGTGCTGGAAAAAAAATGGTGGCCACACAAAATATTGACACTTTAGGCCCAATTTGGACATTTTCATTTAGGGGTGTACTCACTTTTGTTGCCAGCGGTTTAGACATTAATGTCTGTGTGTTGAGTTATTTTGAGGGGACAGCACATTTACACTGTTATACAAGCTGTACACTCACTACTTTACATTGTAGACAAGTGTCATTTCTTCAGTGTTGTCACATGAAAAGATATAAAAAAAAGATTTACTAAAATGTGAGGGGTGTACTCACTTTTGTGAGGTACTGTATATATGTGGCCTCATGGAAATGGGTCTTTATTCATGAGGCCCCATATATGTGTACCTGTGTTTGTGCTGGGAGAATGCTCACTGAGAGCTCCGGGTCTAATACTAATGATCAGGAACTGAGACTCTCGTTTCCCGGTCACCTGATCACTATAATAACCTCTGATTGGTTATCATAGTGACCGGTCACTGTGCTTTTTTTTCTCCTCTGAAAGAAGATAAAGATGCATTGGGGAGAATTACACAGAATCTGGTACAGCTGTGGTAGCCATCTTCTAACTTCAGCTTCATTAACCACTTCAGGACTGCCAACCGTGGATATACATCGCTACTTTGACATTAAATATCATTGTTATGGAAGCAAATAGCTGCCATAACCCCGGTAATTTTATTCCTGGGCGGGCGGTACGATTTAGGATAAAAGTGGTCTCTGTGGCAGATTCGCCGCAAGATTACTTTTATCAGCGATGGGAGAGGTGCTCACCCCCCGCCGCCATGTCCCGGTCATCTCGGCCGGAGCCATCGGTAGCGGCGGACGCGGTCGGGTCCTTTCCTTTGATGGACAGGAAGTTGAGTGAGGCAATGATGGCCTCCACTCCACTCTGTGCCATTGGATGACGGAAGCGACATCAAACGTCACTTCCGCCCAACGGCCTTAAAGGGACAATTTCTTTTTTTATTGAATTTTTTTTTATTGCTTTTAAGTGTAAATGTGAGATCTGAGGTCTTTTTGACCCCAGATCTCACATTAAAGAGGTCCTGTCATGATTTTTTTCTATTGCAAGGGATATAAAAGTGATCCAACTTTTTTTTTAAGGGACAGTGTAAACAATAAAAATAAAAAGTAAAATAAATACGCAGAAGTGCGCTCCCACGCAGAAGTGCCGCATATATAAACGGTGTTCAAACCACACATGTGAGGTATCACCGCGATTGTTAGAGCAAAAGACCTCCTCTGTAACTCAAAACTGGTAACCTGTAGAAATTTTTAAACGTCACCTATGGAGATTTTTAAGGGCCAAAGTTTGTCGCCATTCCACGAGAGGGCGCAATTTTGAAGTGTGGCATGTTGGATATAAATTTACTCAGCGTAACATTATCTTTCACAATATAGAAAAAATTGGGCTAACTTTACTGATTTCTTATTTTTTTTATTTTTCTCCAAGAAAATTGCATTTGCAAGACGGCCCGCAAAAATACGGTGTAAAATAAAGTATTGCAATGGCCGCCATTTTATTCTCTAGGGTGTCTGAAAAAAAGTAATTTTCTAGCAAAAAAATAAAAAAACTGATTGTAAACACCAAGTGTAAAAAGTAGCCTTGGTCCTCAACCACTTCAGCCCTTGACCAATATGCAGCCAAAGGACCAGGCCCCTTTTTTCGATTCGGCACTTCATCGCTTTAACTGACAATTGCGCGGTTGTGCGACGTGGCTCCCAAACTAAATTGGCGTCCTTTTTTTCCCACAAATAGAGCTTTCTTTTGGTGGTATTTGATCGCCTCAAATGCAGCTTTGCCAGTGCCCATCAAATGCAGCCTCACCAGCGCCCATCAAATGCAGCCTCACCAGCACCCATCAAATGCAGCCTCACCAGCGCTCATCGAATGCAGCCTACCAGCACCCATCAATACAGCCTACCAGCACCCATCAATACAGCCTACCGGCACCCATCAATGAATGTTTGCTTGCTTTAATTCATTCGGGAGTTGTGGCACGAACACAGTCCTCTGCCGCCGCTGTGCCTCTGACACTATGTGCGATCGGAGTGGCGGCTGCCTGCTGATGCTGAGATTTAGTTGCTTGCTGCAGAGAGAAGAGAGTAGGAACACCAGTGGCCAGGCATCCTAGGCAGCAGTGGGCCCTAAGAGGCTGCCTAGTTTTCCTAATGGTAGCACCAGCCCTGGTAGTGACATACTATGAGAGTATAAAGAGGAAGTTAATTTCTCAAGCTCCACCGTTTGGGCTCCTTCTGCTAATTTAATGTTAGTAGAAGTTTGGTGACTGTTGATTTGCGATTTTCAGATCGTACAAAACAAATTCCTTTTTACCACTTCCCACCTGCCGGCCGCCATATGGCGTCCTTGAATTTGTGCGGGTATATATGAATGATGGGTATATATGAATGATCATAGTGGCTGTTCCACCGCTTGATCGTTCTTACGAGCGGTGACCACCCTCCGGTGCTTCTACCGACTCACCGCTTCCATCGGTGAGTCAGAGAACAGATCCGCTGGCCCCAGATGTTCACCGTAGAGATTTCCGGTGGACCAGATGGTCGCCGGAGTCTCTATGATCGTTCGGAGGCCAGGCGTGATGTTATGCGTTATACGCCCGGCCTCTGCATTCAAACAAATGGCGCCACCTCGGCTGGTAAGCCGAGATTCTTTTTTTTTTATTTCAGGCTTCCCAGCCTAGAGGTGAGATGTGGGGTCTTATTGATCCTGTATCTCACTGTAAAGGGGACCGGTCGTGCCATATTCCTATTACAAGGGATGTTTACATTCCTTGTAATAGGAATAAAAATGATCACCATTTTAATTTTTTTTTAACCACTTCAGCCCCGGACCATTTGGCAGCCAAAGGACCAGAGGTCTTTTTTCAATTTCGCACTGCACTACTTTAACTGGTAATTGCGCGGTCATGCAATTTTGTAACCAAACGAAATTTGCGTCCTTTTCTTCCCACAAATAGAGCTTTCTTTTGATGGTATTTGATTGCCTCTGTGATTTTTATTTTTTGCGATATAAACGGAAAAAGAGCGAAAATTTTGAAAAAAAAAGAGATTTTCTACTTTTTGTTATAAAAAAAATCTAATAAACTCAATTTTAGTCAAACATTTGGGCCAAAATGTATTCAGCCACATGTCTTTAGTAAAAAAAATGCCAATAAGCGTATATTTATTGGTTTGCGCAAAAGTTATAGCGTCTACAAACTAGAGTACATTTTCTGGAATTTACACCGCTTTTAATTTATGACTACCTATTTCATTTCTTGAGGTGCTAAAATGGCAGGGAAGTACAAAACCCCCCCAAATGACCCCATTTTGGAAAGTAGACACCCCAAGCTATTTGCTGAGAGGCATGTTGAGCCCATTGAATATTTTTTTTTTTTAGTCCCAAGTGATTGAATAAAGACAAAAATAAAAAAGATTTTTTTTTTTTTCAAAAAGTTGTCACTAAATGATATATTGCTCACACATGCCATAGTTATATGTGGAATTGCACCCCAAAATACATTTTGCTGCTTCTCCTGAGTATGGGGATACCACATGTGTGGGACTTTTTGGGAGCCTAGCCGCGTACGGGGCCCCGAAACCCAAGCACCGCCTTCAGGATTTCTAAGGGTGCAAATTTTTGATTTCACTCCTCACTACCTATCACCGTTTCGAAGGCCATAAAATGCCAAAATAGCACAAAACCCCCCCAAATGACCCCATTTTGGAAAGTAGACACCCCAAGCTATTTGTTGAGAGGCATGGTGAGTATTTTACAGCTCTCATTTGTTTTTGAAAATGAAGAAAGTAAAGAAAAAAAAAATTTTTTTTCTTTTTTTCAATTTTCAAAACTTTGTGACAAAAAGCGAGATCTGCAAAATACTCACAATACCTCTCAGCAAATAGCTTGGGGTGTCTACTTTCCAAAATGGGGTCATTTTGGGGGGTTTTATGCCATCTGGGCATTCCATGGCCTCCGAAACTGTGATTGGCAGTGAGAAGTGAAATAAAAAAATTACACCCTTAGAAAGCCTGAAGGCGGTGATTGGTTTTTGGGGTTCCGTACGCAGCTAGGCTCCCAAAAAGTCCCACACATGTGGTATCCCCGTACTCAGGAGAAGCAACAGAATGTATTTTGGGGTGTATTTCCACATATGCCCATGACATGTTTGAGCAATATATCATTTAGTGACAACTTTTTGTAAAAAAAATATATATATTTTTTTTTTTTCATTATTCAATCTCTTGGGACAAAAAAAAAAAAATATTTAATGGGCTCAACATTGCTCTCATCAAATAGCTTGGGGTGTCTACTTTCCAAAATGGGGTCATTTGGGGGGGGTTTGAACTGTCCTGGCATTTTATGCACAACATTTAGAAGCCTATGTCACACGTCACCCACTCTTCTAACCACTTGAAGATAAAGCCCTTTCTGACACTTTTTGTTTACATGAAAACATATTTTTTTTTTGCAAGAAAATTACGTTGAACCCCCAAACACTATATATAATGTTAAAGCAAAGGCCCTACAGATTAAAATGGTGGGTGTTGCATTTTTTTTTTCCACACAGTATTTGCGCAGCGATTTTTCAAACGCATTTTTTGTGGAAAAAATACACTTTTTTTTATTTTAATGCACTAAAACACACTATATTGCTCAAATTTTTGATGAAATAAAAAATATGATCTTAGGCCGAGTACATGGATACCAAACACGACATTCTTTAAAATTGCGCACAAACACGCAGTGGCGACAAACTACATACATTTTTAAAAGCCTTTAAAAGCCTTTACACGATACCACATTAGATTCACGGAGGAGGTCTACTGCTAAAATTACTGCCCTCGATCTGACCTTCGCGGTGATACCTCACATGCATGGTGCAATTGCTGTTTACATATGACGCCAGACCAACGCTTGTGTACGCCTTTGCGCAAGAGAAGGGGGGGCAGGGGTGCTTTTTTTTTTTTGTTTTGTTTTTTTTTTTATTTATTTCGCTTTTTTATTTTATTTTTAAACTGTTCCTTCCATTTTTTTTCTTTGTTATGATTTTTATTGTTATCTCAGGGAATGTAAATATCCCCTATGATAGCAATAGGCAGTGACAGGTACTCTTTTTTTGAAAAAATTGGGGTCTATTAGACCCTAGATCTTTCGTCTGCCCTCAAAGCATCTGACCACACCAAGATTGGTGTGATAAAATGCTTTCCCAATTTCCCAATGGCGCGGTTTATATCCGGGAGGGGGGACATTCCCTCCCACTGCTTGTAAAAGCAGTCTAGAGGCTAATTACCCGCTAGAATTGCTTTTACATGAAAGCCGATCACTGGCTGAAAAGAATGATACCAAGATGATACCTAAACCTGCAGGCATCATTCTGGTATAACCATTCAAAGTCCAGCAACATACTGGACATATATTGTAATCTTTTTTTTTTCATGCAGCCTCTTGGCTGAACGAAAAAAAGAGATTGATTGGTGGGTATGCCCACCATTAGAATACCTCCCTTCATCCACCCACTTCTAATGATGGGCATACATGCACCATTTATATATGCCGATGCATGGGGGCATCCTCCCGCAAAAGTTATGCCGTGTACACACGGTCGGAATTTCGACCGTATGTACGTGGCATTAGGAGCCAATCGCTCCCCCCCCCCCCCTGCTGCCCCCATGCTTCGGCATATATGCTCTTTTTTTTAACTGTGGTGGTGAAATCACCTCCTACAGCGTTGGAGTCGCGGCTTTATGTATCGTGGGAGCAAACGCTGTTGCTGTCAAGATAAATAAATCCGCGTTGCAACTGAATGGCGCACCTGAAAACAAAAAAAATGCTTAACACTAAAACACAGTAAACAAAATTACATACCTGAAAAGCAAGCATGATAAAACATAATAAAACATTGCAGAATAGAATGGAGTAAAAAAAGAGCAACAATAGAGAGAGAGAGAGAGAGAGAACAATAAAACGACAACTATTTTATTTTTTTTTATTTTTTTGAGATTCACAGGTAAAAAAGCTCCTGACTGAAGCGACTGAATCAAAACGCTACCACAAAAAAAAATGTTAGCGATCGCAGGGATCGGGCCTGACTCTGCGAACGCTGCAGTTATGTGTGCTTAGTGTTTTGTAAGTGACAGTGATCGATCGATACTGCACTTGGGTGGGCTGGGCTGGGCGGAGGGGGAAAACGCAGGTGCTAGCAGGTATCTGGGCTGATCCCGCTAACAATGCGTTTTTTTTGGAACCCTAAACTGCTGGGACGCTAGTATAGATCTGATCAGATCAGATATTGATCTGTTCAGATATTGTGCCACTAAGGGAGGTGTATGCTTTGCGCGTGGGTGTTTGCGGTACTGGCACTAACCTGGGGCGACGCAGACCTTATTAGACCCTAAAACCTAATTGATATCACCCGCCGGGCGATCAGGGGGTTAAACCGTTATTGGGTAATAAATGGCGGGTGCCCTGACAGTATAAAAAACAAGCTAACTAACCAGCGTCACCCGTAACAGTAATACAAAAAAAAACTGGTTACCTAGCGACACTAATGCAGCGATCAGAAAAACGATCGCTTAGTGACACTGGCAAAAGGGGGTGAAAGGGTTAACTAGGGGCAATCAGGGGGTTAAAACCTTTATTAGGTAATATATGGGGGTACCTGACGCTATATAAAAACCTGACAGGGAACCTAAATAACTAACTGGCTGACCAGCGTCACCAGTGACATTTATACAGTGATCACTGGTGAAAGGGTTAACTCTAGGGGCAATCAGGGGGTTAAAACCTTTATTTAGGTTGTAATATGGGGGTACCTGACCTATAAACCTATTTATGAACCTATATAAACATGGCGGTAAAAAAAAAAAAAAAAACTGGTTACCTAGCGACACTAATGCAGCGATCAGAAAAACGATCGCTTAGTGACACTGGCAAAAGGGGGTGAAAGGGTTAACTAGGGGCAATCAGGGGGTTAAACCTTTATTAGGTAATATATGGGGGTACCTGACGCTATATAAAAAACCTGACGGGGAACCTAAATAACGAAATAACTAACTGGCTAACCAGCGTCACCAGTGACAGTTATACGGTGATTACTGGTGAAAGGGTTAACTCTAGGGGCAATCAGGGGGTTAAAACCTTTATTTAGGTTGTAATATGGGGGTACCTGACCTATAAACCTATTTATGAACCTATATAAACATGGCGGTTAAAAAAAAAAAAAAAATGGTTACCTAGCGACACTAATGCAGCGATCAGAAAACCGATCGCTTAGTGACACTGGCAAAAGGGGGTGAAGGGGTTAACTAGGGGCAATCAGGGGGTTAAACCTTTATTAGGGGGGGGTAGGGGGCTACCTTGGACCTAAAACTAACTGCCCTGACAGTTATTACAGTCACACTGACACTAAATGCAGTGATCAGTAAATAAATGATCACTGCAATTAGTGACACTGTGACTGGGGGGGGAGGGGGTGATCTGGGGGGTGATCAGGGGGTGACAGGGGGGTGGAATATGTGCCTAACTGTACTGGTGTCAGTGTACTGTTGTGCACTAACCTTTACATGTTCACCGCTCGGCGTCTCCGGTCACATAGACCGGCGCACCGAGCGTGACATCACTTCCGCCTTCCTGTCTATACAATAGACAGGAAGGGGAAGCTTTTCATTGGCCAGGAGCGATCGCGAGGGGGTGGCCAGAAACCACTGGCCGTCCCCTCGTCCCGGATCGCTCCTGACACGATCCCGACCGTCCCCGCCGGCGGAGGGGGGTCCGATCGGACCCCCCAACCGCCGGAAGAATGTCACGTACAGGTACGTGATTCTGCCTGTACGTGCCATTCTGCCGACGTATATCTACATGGGGCGGTCGGGAAGTGGTTAAAGTATCAAACTGAAAAAAAAGTTAAATTAACAATAAAATTGTCCCTATCAGAGTCCCTCTTTACATCCGATGTCCCCATCAGAGTCCTTTACATTAGATGTCCCCATCAGAGTCCTTTACATTAGATGTCCCCATCAGAGTCCTTTACATTAGATGTCCCCATCAGAGTCCTTTACATTAGATGTCCCCATCAGAGTCCTTTACATTAGATGTCCCCATCAGAGTATGCCTTTACATTAGTTGTAATGAAATACATTTTATTGAAAATGTTTTTAATTTACATCTACATACATACTGTATATTCCATATATACAAATAACATACCCCTCCCCCTTCCCACACATACATTGGTGCATCGCTCTTTTAGCCATATTAAATTAAATTAAACCAATTAGGCCATTTTTCCTAAATATAAACATATTGTACATTATTTCTTATTTCCACATTTTAAGATGATGCAAACGCTCTATTCACCACCCTCTCATTAGAGGTCAGTCCTAAAGTATCTACTCACGGTCCCCATATTTTCTCAAATTTTCTCAAATTACACTGACCACCAATATAATAGGAGCATTCACAGTAACCACCAATGTAAGGGGCAATTTTCATACCTTTGCAGAACAGTCTGATGTTAGGCTTAATGACCGCATTTGTAGGCATGACTTTCCAGCATGCCCCTTAATCTCCCAGTGGGCAGCATTCATCAGAAGTGATGGTGGATATGACATGTAAATACAAGGTCTGCAGGTGAGTCATCTGTACATGGCAATAGGGCAGAGCTTGGGCAGCATTAATAACAGAACTTCACACTGAGATATCGAACACAGCACGGGACTAAAACTTCAAGGGACAAAGAAATTTAAACTGGGATAGTAGTATGAGGCAGCTGCTTTGGGCCCCAGAACAATGATGGGGCCCAGGGTAGCTGCCTCTTTTGCCCTGCCATAAAGATGGCCCTGGTAGCAATGAACAGAGCCCTGTTCTATCTCTTTCCACCCCCATATCACACTGAAAATGGTAGCTATGGGAAGAATATTTTTATAACATGGGGTGGGACTAAGAGCAATGAGCCATGATTGGGCACAGTCATCATTACTTTTTCCAACCATGGCTTTGATAGTGCTCTGTGCCATGATTGGGCAAAGCTTTCATTGCTTCAGTCAATCAGGGCTAGGGATGAGCCCGGTGTTCGATTCGAACCCATGTTTGCATCGAACATCGGCCGTTTGTCCATTCGTCGAAACCAGAACTTTACGGGCCGCTCGCATCAAATTTGTGTGATACGAACGGCCCACAATGCACTGCGCCAGTCGCAGTGCATTGCTGGCTGATGATTGGCCAAGCATGCACTGTGACCCCACATGTTTGGCCAATCACAGCACAGGCAGCGAGGAGAGCCATAATTGGCCACAGGCAGGATGCCTGTGGCCAATTATAGCTCAGGGGGTTTAGTACACACCCCACACTATATTCACTCCCAGCCATCCACATGCCCAGTGGTTGAATGCTAGCATGGCTAAATTGCTAGCACTTCAACTGCTGCCTTTTCAGTGGGTAGACTCGGCCCCCTTCCGTGAGTTTGTGCAATGTGCGGTTCCTCAGTGGCAGGTTCCCAGACGCCACTTTTTCTCACGGAAGGCGATTCCGGCTCTCTAGCGGTATGTGGAAGGCAATGTCAATGCATCGCTGGACAGGGCGGTCAGCGGTAAGGTGCATATTACCGCTGACTCATGGTCCAGCAGGCATGGACGATACCTATCTTTCACGGCCCATTGGGTCACTCTTTTGGCAGCTGGGAAGGATGCAGGACAAGGTGCAGTAGTGTTGAAGGTTGTTCCGCCACCACTCCTCCAAAATGCTACTACTGGTTGTGACACACCTCTCTCCTCCACCCCCTCCTCTTCTTCTTCCTCCATGGCCTCTCCCTGTGCTTTGTCCTCTGAACCAGCAGTGCTATGTAGGCATTTAAGGGGCTACGCAATTACGCAGGCAAAAATATGCCATGCTGTGCTTGCGCTGGTGTGTTTGGGGGACAGGAGCCACACTGGGGCAGTGGTTCTGTCAGCTCTGCAGGGGCAGGCCGAGAGGTGGTTGACGCCACGCCAGCTTAAGCCAGGAATGGTGGTTTGCGACAATGGCACCAACCTCCTCTCTGCTTTGCGACAGGGACAACTGACCCATGTGCCCTGTATGGCTCATGTCCTTAACCTGGTTGTGCAGCGGTTCTTGGGCAGGTACCCAGGCTTATATAATGTCCTGAGGCAGGCCAGGAAAGTCTGTGTGCATTTCTGCCGATCATAGAATGCCAGTGCCCAGCTGGCTGAGCTGCAAAAGGAGTTAAACCTGCCCAAGAACCGCCTTTTATGTGACATGCCCACCAGGTGGAACTCAACGTTGGCCATGCTGCAGCGACTGCACATGCAGCAAAGGGCCATCAATGAGTACCTGTGCGACTACGACACCAGGACAGGGTCAGGGGAGATCAGATTTTTTTCACCACGCCAGTGGATTATGATCAGGGATGCATGCACTGTCCTCTCACCATTTGAGGAGGCCACGAGGATGGTGAGCAGTGACAGTGCATGCATCAGTGACACTGTACCTCTTGTCCACCTGTTGGAGCATACGCTGTGTGGAATAATGGACAGGGAATTTGAGGTAGAACCGAGGCAATAAGAGGAGAACTTCCTTGCCTCTCAAGGCCCCCTTTATCCAGACAGTGTTCCTTCTGTCCCACCCATCACACAGGAAGAGGATGAGGAGGAGGAGGAGGATTGTGTCAGCATGTAGGTGGAGCCTGGCACTCAGCATCAGCAGCAGCAGTCTTTTAGGGATGATTTACAGTCCCAAGAAACTGGTGGACTTGTACGTGGCTGGGATAGGAGGAGGTGGCTGACCCAGAGGACTCCAGACCGAATGCCTAAGCTAACCTACGCTGCATGGCCTCCCTGATCCTGCAAAGCCTGCGGAAGGATCCTCGTATTCTTCGGATCAAGGAGAGGGACCATTACTGGCTGGCCACTCTCCTTGATCCACGGTACAAGGGTAAGGTTGCGGACCTTATCTTGCCATCGCAGAGGGAGCTGAGGATGAGACATCTCCGGGAGGCCTAGCAGAAAGGTCTGTGCAACGCGTTCCCAGAGACTGGGAGGTTACAAACTCCTGGTCCTGGACAACGAGTTGCTGAGGCTTCGGTCAGTAGCAGAAGGAGTGGTGGAGAAGGTGGCCGTCTGACCAATGCGTTCAGGCAATTTTTTAGTCCACAGCCCCAAGGTATGATCGGTTCCAGCAACCATTGCCAGCGTCTGATATACATGGTGCAGGAATACCTAGGGGCAAGGTCAGACTTGGACACCTTTTCCACTGAAAATCCTCTGGCTTACTGGGTCTTGAGGATGGATCACTAGCCAGAGCTTGCACAGTATGCAATTGAGCTACTGGCCTGTCCTGCATCCAGCGTTCTTTTGAAACGCACATTCAGTGCTGCTGGAGGCTTTGTCACTGATCACAGGGTGCGCCTGTCCACCGACTCGGTTGATCAACTGACCTTCATAAAGATGAATCAGTCTTGGATCACCACCAGCTACCAGGCATCTGAAGCTGATGTAACAGAATAATTTATTTTGGAATGTCACATCCCTTCAAGACTGCCTATGGTGATGCTGAGTGACTGTCCTGTTATGTTGACTGACTATTGTCTTTCTCCTCAATGATCCTGATGATAGCTTGGAAGAACATTTTTGTTTCTGGGTGCCTCCACCAGTGGCTAAGGCCCAACTTTTTAGCCCCTGTTTAACAGGGGCGTGTAATTACAATTTTTTATGCAATGCTTTGCAACAGGGCTCATTCCTGCATTCCAACTAGAGTATTTGGGAGTGGTTGCAGTGTTGTGGCACTAGCACCAGTGCCTAAGGCCCAATTGTTCAGCCCCTGTTTAACAGGGGCATGTAATTACAATTTGTGATGCAACACTTTGCAACAGGTCTCGTTGCTGTGCTCCAAGTACAGTATCTGTGAGGGGTTGCAGTGTTGTGGCACCGGCACCAGTGCCTAAGGCCAATTTTCCAGCCCCTGTATAACAGGGGCGTGTAATTACAATTTTTTTTATGCAATGCTTTGCAGCAGGGCTTATTCCTGCACTCCAACTAGAGTATCTGAGGGAGGTTGTAGTGTTGTGACACCAGCACCAGTGCCTAAGGCCCAATTTTTCAGCCCCTGTTCAACAGGTGCATGCAATTACAATTCTTGATCTAATAATTCACAGCAGGGCCCATTCCTGCGCCCACCAAGAATAACTGTGAGGGCTTACAGTGTTGTAGCACCAGCACCACCACCAAAGGCCCAATTTTTCCTACCACTGTTCAACAATGGCATGTAATTACAATTCCTGATATAATAGTTCACAGCAAGGCATTCCAGCGCTCCACCAAGAGTAACTGTGAGGGCTTACAGTGTTGTGGCAACACCAACATCTAAGGGGCAAATTTCTGCATAGAATATACGGCAGGCCCCTACTTTCAAACATCCAACTTACAAACGACTCCTACTTGCAAACAGAAGGAGACAACAGGAAGTGAAAGAAAATCTACCCCTAAGAAGGTAAATTATATCCTGTTAGATTTAATATGGGAAAAAGGTGTCTCCTCTCTACTGATGCTTTATCACCAATCCTTGTTTCAATAAAAACCCCAATTTTCCAAAAACATTTGTCATTGGGACTGAAAGGGAAGTGAAATGTTCTGAACAGGTGCACAGACAGCAAAACAAATGTTACAGGGGTGATAACCCGTCCCTATTTTCTCCAAAAAGCTTAAAAATAGATTTTTTGGCTGCAGCTACACTTAAAAATGTACCTGTTCTACTTAAGAACAAACCTACAGAGTATATAGGGTTTTAGGTATAGGGTTTTGGGTGCAGGGTTCCCCTTAATATCCATACAAGACCCAAAGGGGCTGGTAATGGGTTGGGTGGGGGGGTGGGTAGCCATGCCATTTTTCTCAAAGATTTTCATCCATATTGCCAGGACAAGACATTACATTAACCACTTGCTTACTGGGCACTTAAATCCCCCTCCTTTCCAGACCAATTTTCAGCTTTCAGCGCTGTCGCACTTTGAATGACAATTGCGCGGTCATACAACACTTTACCCAAAATACATTTTTATCATTTTTTTACCCCAAATAGAGCTTTCTTTTGGTGGTATTTGATCACCTCTGCGATTTTTATTTTTTGTTAAAAAAATTTAAAAGACCGAATTTAAAAAAAAAATATGTTTTTTTTTAAATTTTGTTATAAAAAATGGGTAATTTTTTTTTTCCGTCATTGATGTACGCTGATGAGGCGGCAGTGAAGGGCACCGATAGGTGGCGGTGATGGGCACTGATGGGTGGCAGTGATGGGCACTGATGGGTTACACTGATAGGCAGCACTTTTAGGTGACACTGATTGGCAGCACTGGTGGGCATTGATAGGTGGCACTTGTGGGCATTGACAGGTGGCACTTATGGGCATTTACAGGTGGCACTTATGGGCTTTGCAAGGTGGGACTGATGTCCCTTTAAGATAAGCCGGTGATCGGCTTTTTTTTTTCTCCTCCGCTGTCAGCGTGAGGAGAAAAAAAAAACGATCACCGAGCTTTTGTTTTTATCATGTGATCAGCTGTCATTGGCTGACAGCTAATCACATGGTAAGGGGCCGGGACCCGCCCCTTACTTGGATGGCTGATCACCCGAGTCTCAGTGACTTGGTAATCACAGCGTGCCCTACAGGGAGCGTGCACAGGGGAGGACGTCATATGACGGCCTCCCGGGAATTGAGCGCGGATGTCAAGTGGTTAAAGCCACAAGCAGTTTTAAATGGCTTCTTTTTTTCCTTTACAAATGTAATTTTGTGCAGGGACAGTTCTAAACACGGGAAGCACATGCCACTTCACAGGCATACTTTAGACACCCCCAGGTAGGATATTTAAAGGAATATTTCATTTTTATTGTTTCACTTTAAGCATTATTAAAATCACTGCTCCCGAAAAAACGTCCGTTTTTAAAACTTCTTTTTGCATTGATACATGTCCCCTGGGGCAGGACCCGAGTCCCCAAACCCTTTTTAGGACAATAACATGCATACTAGCCATTATAATTAGCACTTTAGATTTTGAACATTCGCGTCCATTGTAATTAATAGAGTTCTAACATTCGTGCAAACTTTCGGTCCGTTCGCAGGTTCTGGTGCAAACCGAACCGGAGGGTGTTCGGCTCATCCCTAATCAGGGCTTCCAATGCACTGTGCGGTTGCACAGTGTATTGTGGTCGGTCAAACTAATACCCTCCAGTGCTGCTAATCAGTGCCCACCAGTGCCATCTATCAGTGCCCATCAGTGCTGCCAATCAGTGCCTCCTGATCAGAGGCGGCTCTAGACTTTATGAGGCCTTAGGCAAAACTTAGACATGAGGCCCCACTCACGCCCATAATGCAGAACTGCAGCAAGATAAATAAAAAAAAGTCCATTAAAAATAAAATAAGCCCTCCAGTTTGAACGACAGCCAGCCTCATTCAACGGCCTTCCTTAAAGCCCACACTGGAATGTACATGCCCTCAACCTGTCATTCAACTAGTAAGGAGAAGCGGCACAATGATGATCCCATCCAGTGGTGGCTGGTGCTCAAAGGGGCGCAAAAAAAAACATCAATTGCAGCCCTTACTGTACCATCAAAAACTGCCACTGTGCCCAATCAAACGCAGCCGCCACTGTGCCCAATCAAACGCAGCCGCCACTGTGCCCAATCAAACGCAGCCGCCACTGTGCCCAATCAAACGCAGCCGCCACTGTGCCCAATCAAACGCAGCCGCCACTGTGCCCAATCAAACGCAGCCGCCACTGTGCCCAATCAAATGCCGCCTCACTATGCCCCATCAAATACAGCCTCACTGTGCGCATCAAATGTTGCAAGGAGACAAATTACGTGCAGCCGGTCTGGAGAGTCACCGGCCCCTTATGGTGGCGCCAGTCCCCACGGCCAAGCACGCTCATACAATTTACATACAGCAAGCCGGCTGCCCACCCACCTGCCTGAGGCTGTATTTGTGCAGGCGGCGGCCGCGGGAGATGGACTCGGGAGGATGGGTGGGGATGGGGGGCTTTTTTTCGTGCGGGCGGCTTTTTTCTACCCTAGGCCTGGCCCTTGTCGGCATAGGCCAAGACATAGCACTGAAACCGTGAGACAGGCAGACAGGGTACTGGGGACAGACCGTGAGACAGGCAGACAGGGTACTGGGGACAGACAGGGTACTGGGGACAGACTGCGAGACAGGCAGGGTACTGGGGACAGACTGCGAGACAGGCAGGGTACTGGGGACAGACTGCGAGACAGGCAGGGTACTGGGGACAGACTGCGAGACAGGCAGGGTACTGGGGACAGACTGCGAGACAGGCAGGGTACTGGGGACAGACTGCGAGACAGGCAGGGTACTGGGGACAGACTGCGAGACAGGCAGGGTACTGGGGACAGACTGCGAGACAGGCAGGGTACTGGGGACAGACTGCGAGACAGGCAGGGTACTGGGGACAGACTGCGAGACAGGCAGGGTACTGGGGACAGACTGCGAGACAGGCAGGGTACTGGGGACAGACTGCGAGACAGGCAGGGTACTGGGGACAGACTGCGAGACAGGCAGGGTACTGGGGACAGACTGCGAGACAGGCAGGGTACTGGGGACAGACTGCGAGACAGGCAGGGTACTGGGGACAGACTGCGAGACAGGCAGGGTACTGGGGACAGACTGCGAGACAGGCAGGGTACTGGGGACAGACTGCGAGACAGGCAGGGTACTGGGGACAGACTGCGAGACAGGCAGGGTACTGGGGACAGACTGCGAGACAGGCAGGGTACTGGGGACAGACTGCGAGACAGGCAGGGTACTGGGGACAGACTGCGAGACAGGCAGGGTACTGGGGACAGACTGCGAGACAGGCAGGGTACTGGGGACAGACTGCGAGACAGGCAGGGTACTGGGGACAGACTGCGAGACAGGCAGGGTACTGGGGACAGACTGCGAGACAGGCAGGGTACTGGGGACAGACTGCGAGACAGGCAGGGTACTGGGGACAGACTGCGAGACAGGCAGGGTACTGGGGACAGACTGCGAGACAGGCAGGGTACTGGGGACAGACTGCGAGACAGGCAGGGTACTGGGGACAGACTGTGAGACAGGCAGGGTACTGGGGACAGACTGTGAGACAGGCAGGGTTCTGGGGACAGACTGTGAGACAGGCAGGGTACTGGGGACAGACAGGGTACTGGGGAGAGACTGAGACAGGCAGGGTACTGGGGACAGACTGTGAGGCAGACAGGGTACTGGGGACAGACTGTGAGACAGGCAGGGTACTGGGGACAGACTGTGAGACAGACAGGGTACTGGGGACAGACTGTGAGACAGGCAGGGTACTGGGGACAGACAGGGTACTGGGGACAGACTGAGACAGGCAGGGTACTGGGGACAGACTGTGAGACAGACAGGGTACTGGGGACAGACTGTGAGACAGGCAGGGTACTGGGGACAGACTGTGAGACAGGCAGGGTACTGGGGACAGACTGTGAGACAGGCAGGGTACTGGGGACAGACTGTGAGACAGGCAGGGTACTGGGGACAGACTGTGAGACAGGCAGGGTACTGGGGACAGACTGTGAGACAGGCAGGGTACTGGGGACAGACTGAGAGACAGGCAGGGTACTGGGGACAGACTGAGAGACAGGCAGGGTACTGGGGACAGACTGAGAGACAGGCAGGGTACTGGGGACAGACTGAGAGACAGGCAGGGTACTGGGGACAGACTGTGAGACAGGCAGGGTACTGGGGACAGACTGTGAGACAGGCAGGGTACTGGGGACAGACTGTGAGACAGGCAGGGTACTGGGGACAGACAGGGTACTGGGGACAGACTGAGACAGGCAGGGTACTGGGGACAGACTGTGAGACAGGCAGGGTACTGGGGACAGACTGTGAGACAGGCAGGGTACTGGGGACAGACTGTGAGACAGGCAGGGTACTGGGGACAGACTGTGAGACAGACAGGGTACTGGGGACAGACTGTGAGACAGGCAGGGTACTGGGGACAGACTGTGAGACAGGCAGGGTACTGGGGACAGACTGTGAGACAGGCAGGGTACTGGGGACAGACTGTGAGACAGGCAGGGTACTGGGGACAGACTGTGAGACAGGCAGGGTACTGGGGACAGACTGTGAGACAGGCAGGGTACTGGGGACAGACTGTGAGACAGGCAGGGTACTGGGGACAGACTGTGAGACAGGCAGGGTACTGGGGACAGACTGTGAGACAGGCAGGGTACTGGGGACAGACTGTGAGACAGGCAGGGTACTGGGGACAGACTGTGAGACAGGCAGGGTACTGGGGACAGACTGTGAGACAGGCAGGGTACTGGGGACAGACTGTGAGACAGGCAGGGTACTGGGGACAGACTGTGAGACAGGCAGGGTACTGGGGACAGACTGTGAGACAGGCAGGGTACTGGGGACAGACTGTGAGACAGGCAGGGTACTGGGGACAGACTGTGAGACAGGCAGGGTACTGGGGACAGACTGTGAGACAGGCAGGGTACTGGGGACAGACTGTGAGACAGGCAGGGTACTGGGGACAGACTGTGAGACAGGCAGGGTACTGGGGACAGACTGTGAGACAGGCAGGGTACTGGGGACAGACAGTGTACTGGGGACAGACTGAGACAGGCAGGGTACTGGGGACAGACTGTGAGACAGACAGGGTACTGGGGACAGACTGTGAGACAGGCAGGGTACTGGGGACAGACTGTGAGACAGGCAGGGTACTGGGGACAGACTGTGAGACAGGCAGGGTACTGGGGACAGACTGTGAGACAGGCAGGGTACTGGGGACAGACTGTGAGACTGGCAGGGTACTGGGGACAGACTGTGAGACAGGCAGGGTACTGGGGACAGACTGTGAGACAGGCAGGGTACTGGGGACAGACTGTGAGACAGGCAGGGTACTGGGGACAGACTGTGAGACAGGCAGGGTACTGGGGACAGACTGTGAGACAGGCAGGGTACTGGGGACAGACTGTGAGACAGGCAGGGTACTGGGGACAGACTGTGAGACAGGCAGGGTACTGGGGACAGACTGTGAGACAGGCAGGGTACTGGGGACAGACAGGGTACTGGGGACAGACTGTGAGACAGGCAGGGTACTGGGGACAGACTGTGAGACAGACAGGGTACTGGGGACAGACTGTGAGACAGACAGGGTACTGGGGACAGACTGTGAGACAGACAGGGTACTGGGGACAGACTGTGAGACAGACAGGGTACTGGGGACAGACTGTGAGACAGACAGGGTACTGGGGACAGACTGTGAGACAGGCAGGGTACTGGGGACAGACAGGGTACTGGGGACAGACTGTGAGACAGGCAGGGTACTGGGGACAGACTGTGAGACAGGCAGGGTACTGGGGACAGACTGTGAGACAGGCAGGGTACTGGGGACAGACTGTGAGACAGGCAGGGTACTGGGGACAGACTGAGACAGACAGGGTACTGGGGACAGACTGAGACAGACAGGGTACTGGGGACAGACTGTGAGACAGACAGGGTACTGGGGACAGACTGAGACAGACAGGGTACTGGGGACAGACTGTGAGACAGACAGGGTACTGGGGACAGACTGAGACAGACAGGGTACTGGGGACAGACTGTGAGACAGACAGGGTACTGGGGACAGACTGAGACAGACAGGGTACTGGGGACAGACTGTGAGACAGACAGGGTACTGGGGACAGACTGAGACAGACAGGGTACTGGGGACAGACTGTGAGACAGACAGGGTACTGGGGACAGACAGGGTACTGGGGACAGACTGTGAGACAGACAGGGTACTGGGGACAGACAGGGTACTGGGGACAGACTGTGAGACAGACAGGGTACTGGGGACAGACAGGGTACTGGGGACAGACTGTGAGACAGACAGGGTACTGGGGACAGACAGGGTACTGGGGACAGACTGTGAGACAGACAGGGTACTGGGGACAGACAGGGTACTGGGGACAGACTGTGAGACAGACAGGGTACTGGGGACAGACAGGGTAAAGACCATGAGACCATAGAAAGACAGGGTAACATACAGACAGCATGTAGTAGAGATGTATGTACTATACCTGCTCCTCGGTCCCCTACCCTACTAAAGGCAGCATGAGAAGCTGGTGACACGTGATGTTGTCTTTGAGCTCCCTGCAAGCTGCAGTGCAGTCTGGGAGTTGTAGTTTCTGCAGAGCACAGGCACCAGAGGGCCAAGTTTGTTGTCTGTGCTGTGAAAAACTACAACTCCCTTCATGCACTGTGACTTTGGGGGAAACTTGGAGGACGGCGCGGGGGCGGTGGAGCTTGCTATTGGATGCAGCCGACTGAGCTAAGAGCCGTCTGCGGAGGCTCATTATCTCTTACACAGGCAGTGCCAGCGTCAGTCTATTTGCAGCGCCCGCCCGCCCGCTCACTCACCCACCCACCCACCGGCTTGCATTTGTACACGGTCCCGGGCGATATTTCCTTCCACTACCGAGTCCCCACACTTATGTCCTGTCAGGCAAATTAGGCGGCCGCGGCCCGCGAGGCCCTTCTAGGGGCGAGGCCTAAGGCAATCGCCTAATTTGCCTAATTAAAGAGCCGCCTCTGCTCCTGATCAGTGCCCACCAGTGCTGCCTATCATTGCCCATCAGTGCCGCCTATCAGTGCCACCTATCAGTGCCACATAGCAGTGCCAATTAGTGGCACGGTATTTTTTTTTGTTTGGCAAAAGTTAAAAAACCCATCAGTGTTTAAATAACACCATAAGAAATCTATTTGTGTGAACAAAAATTATAAAAATGTCATTTGGGTACAGTGTTACATGGCTGCGCAATTGTCATACAAAGTGTGAGAGCGCTGAAAGCTGAAAATTGGCCTGGGCAGGAAGGGGGTGAAAGTGGCCAGTAAGAAAGTGGTAAATGTACTGCTCCAGAAATACAATGTCCCAAGACGAATGCATTTCCACCACCATGACAATTCTCAATCTCATAAAGATTCCTCTACACAAAAGATTACTCCCATAAATATTACTCTACACAAAAGCCTGGATAAACCATGGGAAGGCCAATATTTAGTGTCATAGTCTCGGTGACATCACGTATCGGAAGGTACATTGATTTTTCTTTTTTTTTTTTTCTGCAGCCTATGGTGATGGGAACCCCAGATTTCCTTAAAGATTCCAAGCAAAGTATCAATGAGCTTTCCCAAATTAGGATAGAGGGAGATGTTTTGCTAGTCACAGTGGACGTCTCCTCTTTGTATACCATTATTCCACATTCTAAAGGGTAGGATTTAGGGTAAAGGGTAAAAAAAAAATTGCAATTAGCGATTATTTATTGGTTTGCACAAAAGTTATAGCGTTTACAAAAAATAGGGGATAGTTTTATAGCATTTTTATTAATATTTTTTTTTACTAGTAATGGCGGCGATCAGCAATTTTTATTGTGACTGCGACATTATGGCAGACACATCGGACATTTTTGGGACCATTGTCATTTATACAGAAGTCAGTGCTATTTAAATGCACTGATTCCTATGTAAATGACACTGTCAGTGAAGGAGTTAACCACTAGGGGGCGGGGAGGGGTTAGTGTGATGTGTGTGTGTTTTTTTTTTTACAGCAGGGGGCGTGGCTTTACGCCTGACGTCACTGATCGGCTTTCCCGATGACAGGGAACAGCCGATCAGTGACAGGCAGTGTAGGAAGCACGGGGAGAGGTTTGTTTACACAGACCTCTCCCCGTTCTTCAGCTCTGTGAACCGATCGCGGCACACCAGCGGCGATCGGGTCCACTGGTCCCGCAGCCACGGTCACGGAGCTTAGGACCGGGTCGCGGGCGCACCACCGCTAGCGCGCGCGACCCACGGCTGGGCAATTAAAGGGCCACGTACAGGTACGTGGTTTTGCCCAGCCGTGCCATTCTGCCAACGTATATGTGCAAGAGGTGGTCCTTAAGCGGTTAAATGAGAAGGTTCCTTAGAAACAAAAGGAGATCATCTTAGACATATTACAATTTGGAAAGGAACTTAATTATTTTTATTATGGGTGAACTTCTTCCTAAAGTGCAAGGGCATTGCTATGGGAGCTAAGTTTGCCCCCAGCCATGGCAATTTATTCATGGCACTGTGGGAAGAGCAAGCTATCTATGCCACCAGGCACCCCAAATTGCTGTTTTGGTGGCCTTATATAGATGGTGCCCTCTTTCGATGACAGGGTGACAACATTTCATTACATGAATTTATATGACAACTAATTTCCAATACCTGGGGTATTGAGTTTACTTACAATTGGGACCACCAGTCGATTAACTTTTTAGATTTGATAATCTTTAGAGAACAGGATCAACTTCCAACCAAAACATAATTTAAACGAGTGATAAACATGTATTTATACCCACTGACAGCTGCCATTATCCCTCATTGTTGAAAGCCATTCCAAGGGGACAGTTCAGGTGTATTCGCCTGAAATGTTCTAAATTTGAGGACTTTCAACATCAGGTGAATTCTCTCAAGGAGAGATTTTTACAAAAGGGATATGCCCCTGAATCTTTAGAGAAAGACATACACATCGTCTCCCAATTGAATTGCCAGAATCTCCTTGTTTCTAGGAAAAAAGAGAGAGGTTTTACTGCTTTTACTGCTTTTTCAAAACAGCACAGATAGGTGAACGGGATCCTGGCCAAACATTGGAAAATTATAAAGGGCAACAAGATTTTAGGCCCTCTGCTTCCTGATAGATGTCAAGTTGTCTCCAGGAGCACATGCACCCTGAGAGATTAAGTGGCCAGAATGTAATAGAAAGACCACCCAAGGTTAGTGTGTTTGAGAATTTAACTGGGTTTTACCCATGTAGGAGGTGTAACATCTGTCTTAACTCTAAAACTGTAAGGACTTCTAAGTTCACTTCAAGTGTCACGTCCAAGGAATATGCCATCAAGGATTTCATCACGTGCCAGACTAGGGGGATGTTTTATCTCTTAACTTGCCACTATAGTCTCCAATATGTGGGGAGGACCACACAGACACTGATGGCACAGGTTAGAGAACATCTGGCCAATATCAGGAATAGGGATGAGCATAGAGTTCGCCTGTTCACCGAACAGCAAACAATTTGGGGTGTTCACGCCAAATTTGAAAAGCCGCGGAACACCCTGTAAAAGTCTATGGGAGAAATCTAAAGTGCTAATTTTAAAGGCTTATATGCAAGTTATTGTCATAAAAAGTGTTTGGGGACCCGGGTCCTGCCACAGGGGACATGTATCAATGCAAAAAAAAAGTTTTAAAAACTGCAGTTTTTTCAGGAACAGTGATTTTAATAATGCTTAAAGTGAAACAATAAAAGTGTAATATTCCTTTAAATTTCGTACCTGGGGTGTGTGTATAGTATGCCTGTAAAGGGGCGCATGTTTCCCTTGCTTAGAACTGTCCGTGCACAAAGTGACATTGAACAGTCATTGAAAGTCATTGATAAAAAAAATGCGTGAGCTTCCCCCCAAATTCAATTACCAGGCCCCTTTAGGTCTGGTATGGATATTAAGGGTTACTCCACGCCAAATTTAAAAAAAAAATGGCGTGGAGTTCCCCTCAAAAATCCATACCAGACCCTTTTTCCGAGCATGCAACCTCACAGGCCACAGGAAAAGAGGGGGGGACGAGAGAGCGTCCCCCCCCTCCTGAACCGTACCAGGCCACATGCCCTCAACATTGGGAGGGTGCTTTGGGGGTCTGTGACCCCTCAAAGCACCATGTCCCCATGTTGATGGGGACAAGGGCCTCATCCCCACAACCCTGGCCGGTGGTCGTGGGGGTCTGCGGGCGGGGGGCTTATCGGAATCTGGAAGCCCCCTATAACAAGGGGACCCCCAGATCCTGCCCCCCAAAAGTACCCCTACCATTTCACAAAGAAAGTGTAAAAAATTGTTAAAAAAAACACTGACACCGCTGGGAAAAGTCCTTTATTAAAAATAAAAAATAAATTCCAGCTGTGGTAATCCACTCTTGGTATCCAGCGATGGGTGATCTCTTCTCCGGATTCCAGCGATGGGTGATCTCTCCTGATGGTCCAGCGCAGTGCATCCTGGAGACACTGCGGGAATCCCGGGGGGGCCACCCGTCACCTCACCCGCCCCCCCCCTCTGACACAAGGGGAAACATCCCTCTGACACAAGGGGAAACCTGGGCTTCCCCAGTGACATAGGGGTGACCCCGCCCCCCTCTGATGTAACAGAAACCTGGTCATCCGTACATCACTGGGGAAGCCTGGGTTTCCCCTTGCGTCAGAGGGGGGCGGGGTCAGGTGACGGGTGCCCCCGTCCTCCTCAGCTAAGACCTATCAGGATTCCTGCGGTGTCTCAATGGAGACAGCACAATTACAGTACAGTTCAATACAGAAGGGACAGGAGGGCCCTGCTTGTAGAGCTTACATTCTAAAGGGAGGGGGTGGTATAAAAGGTAATAGATGCAGGGAGGCTTGGGGACAGTTGTTAGGTGGGTTTGGGATAGGCTTCCCTAAATAAGTGAACTTTCAGGGATCTCCTAATAGTGGACAGGTTAGGGGCTGATCGGATATACAGGGGTAGGGAATTCCAGAGCATGGGAGAGGCTATGGAGAAGTCCTGAAGGCAAGCATGGGAGGAGTTAACAAGGGAGCTAAAGAGCAGGAAGTCCTGGGAAGAGCAGAGGGGACGATTTGGAGTTTGCTTTATGGAATTTTATGGAATTTTATTTAATTTCATTATGGAATTTCCAGACCAGGTCGACTATACTTTAGTGACTCTATCAATTTTATATTTTCATATAATTTCTATTCTTTCCCATTTCTCTACTTCAGAGGCATATTTCTTGACAACACTTAATTGCTCTAACAAACTAATCCCCAAGTGTTGTGTTGTCTTACCTGTTTACTGCATTACTATATCCGTCCCTTATTGTGCCACTTATACTGCAATAGCCCTGGAATATAAACCTTGTATTGCGCCTCATAAAATTTCTATTCTGTCCTGAAAACTGTCAATAAAAATATATTAAACACTAAATTTAAATCATTATTGTTTTAAAAGCATTTTTGTGTTAGTTTTGTGGGATGAGGCTAAACTGTAATCTCATAAGTAACCATTTGAGCTGTGTGAAGTTGACACCCCATGTTTGTAAAACCTGAATAAAAATATATCATTCGTTTGTGCTGATTTGTGCCACAAAAATTAGCGTTTGTGCAGGTTTGATTTCTGAGATATTAAACATTCAATTTAATGCAAGCCCCGCCCACTTTGCACCCCATATTGCTGAATTTTAAAAACAAAGGCGCTATTCGTTTGTGCTGCATTTGTGCTGGTTTGTGCTGCAAAAATAAACGTCTGTGCCGCTTTGGTTTCGGAGATATTGTGTGTTAGTTGCTGAAACCCTGCCCACTTTGCACCCCATATTGCTGAATTTTAAAAACAAATGCGCCATTTGTTTGTGCCGCGTTTCTGCTGGTTTGTGCCGCAAAAATAAACGTTTGCGCCGATTTGGTTGCAGAGATATTGTGCGTTATGGTTGCTGCAACCCTGCTCACTTTGCACCCCATATTGCTGGATTTTAAAAACAAATTTGCCATTTGTTTGTGCCGCGTTTGTGCTGGCTTGTGCCTCAAAAATAAACGTTTGCACCGCTTTGGTTTCGGAGATATTGAGGGGTATATGTTCTCAAACCACACTGATTTTACACCCCGTTATTAAATCTTAACTACAACTAGACTTTTTTGTTTGCGGTTTGTACAGATTTGGTGGATATTGTACATGATCTTTTACTTCACATGTGTAGTTTTGCCACCCCCACAGGGATCCCTCCCTTCCGATTCTCTACGCTGACTGGAAGAACAGACGGAGGAGGAAATCTGGGAAGGGGGCGGGCACAGCTGGCTCTGGCTCTAGTGAGGCAGAGCCAGCTGTCAATCAGGCGGCAGGGTGGATCTCGACAGCAATAGCCCGCCACATGCACATGAGTTGTTTTGTCACAGGAGAACATACTATATGTCATCTTGTGAATAGGGATGAGCTTCGAGTTCGAGTCGAACTCATGTTCAAACATTGCCTGTTCACCGAACAGCGAACAATTTGGGGTGTTCGCGGCAAATTCGAAAAGCCGCGAGCACCCTGTAAAAGTCTATGGGAGAAATCTAAAGTGCTAATTTTAAAAGCCTATATGCAAGTTATTGTCATAAAAAGTGTTTGGGGACCTGGGTCCTGCCCCAGGGGACATGTATCAATGTATATCAATGTATAAATAGCTTTTTTTCCTGCAAAAATTACACTTTGTGCAGGGACAGTTCTAAGCACGGGAAACATGCGCCCCTTTACAGGCATACTATACACATACCCCAGGTACGAAATTTAAAGGAATATTACACTTTTATTGTTTCACTTTAAGCATTATTAAAATCACTGTTCCTGAAAAAACGGCAGTTTTTAAAACTTTTTTTTTGCATTGATACATGTCCCCTGGGGCAGGACCCGGGTCCCCAAACACTTTTTATGACAATAACTTGCATATAAGCCTTTAAAATGAGCACTTTGGATTTTGAAAGTTCGAGTCCCATAGACTTTAATAGGGTTCTAAAGTTCACACAAACTTTAGGTCTGTTCGCAGGTTCTCGTGCGAACCGAACAGGGGGGTGTTCGGCTCATCCCTACTTGTGAACAAAAAGAGAACTAAGGCCAAAAAAGGTTGGGCCATAGTTCTCTTTTAACAAAAGTTTAAACCAGGTGTTAACCAAGCAAAACAGCACTCCAGCAAATTCTCTTATATAATTAATTTCCTTTTTTAATTGCTTTTTTTGAAAAACATCTATGTCAGTAAACATTCTTTTTCCTTCATGGCAGACTACGCGTGGGTTAACCCCGCCTCCTCTCCAAGTCTATAGGATCCCACTCCCATAAATTTGAGCTCACCACTAGAGATTTTTTGTCCTCTTCATTGAACCTCCTTACGTTTACGGATGTCCAAAATTGATTGTGGAAGTTGATGCCGGCCAGTTTCAAGAGCCATCGGCGGGTGTGTGGCTCCAGGCCCCTGTGTCCTGTGGTGGAAATGACCTTCATATGCCCAGGCTCGGTGGATATATCACAGATAGAAGTGATCACAATCTGAGAGTAACGGTTGATGGTTATATATCTATGTGATGTGGACAAATATAAATTCTATGTTTGTAGTATAACACAACACATGAAAAATGAATAGATGTGTATATCACAAAATATGGTGAAAAAATTATACAAAAAATTGTGATAAAGTGCTTACATAAATATATATATATGTAAATCGCATATATAATAAATGTGTCCGAGGTCACAAACTATATAATCATGCATGCATGTCGCCATACATGCTGAACAATATTATAATGTGTATTAACCAAAAATCGATAAACACAAAAATACACCCAATAGTGACGTGAAAGTTCAAAATAGATGCTAAATAAAAAAATAAAAAATAAGTGACTTTGTACGTGTTGTCTGATGATGTCCACCACCTCATGGAAATAAGCTTACCAGCTAGCGTGGACTCAGATAGGCTTACGCCGTATGAGTCAAAAAGGCTGTTGGTATCACCACGCCAATAGGAACATCAAATCACGAGTCTAATAAACGACACCAAACGACCCAATCCTTCAACAGATGTATCCAAAGAACTCTCAATGGGAGGAATGATGGATGGTGCACAAACGGTTGTTCTCATGTTAGTGGAACCGACAAAGAGAAGAGTGGGGCCACATAGTGTAAAATCATAGGGGGATTTATTGATCAAAACAATTGAAAAAAATGGGTACTTACATTTACAAGGTTGAAAGAAAGCATGTATAAAGGTATACTGGCAACGCAGTGGCTTCAGCTAACCGGGTTCCCTTCGGTGGAAAGGCTGGCAGATCTGAAGATTCTCCATGGCAGCAGTTCTTGTATGTAAAACCTCCCTGTTTGTTTTTCTCTCATGTGCCTTGCTGTCTTTTTTTTTGCTTCTATGGCGCCTGGAACTCAAGTGCATCTTCCGGGTCGCGGCTCCGGCTCGCTACTGCGCATGTGCAATCCTCGGATGAAGCCGAGGGTTGGTTTCGCACATGCGAGGTGTGGCAGGGGACCCGGCGGCCATGCAGGCGCTCTACGGCAGGTCACCACTGCGCAGGCGCAGTCCGGGCACGGTGGTGACGTCATTCTGGCGGGGATGTTTGAATCCCTGAGAGCCCTGTCATTCTAAGGATTACTACAGGCAGCTTGCGTCAGCTCCCCAGGCCCCAGGTTCCCAGCTCATGGTTAGCTTCAGCCTGGGGCTATGGTAAAGGAGGGAAGGGGAGCTAAGATGCCTCTTAAAGGGGAAGCTGCACTGCTATTTAAAATAAGTAATGATTTTGCGCTAATATGCACAAAAATTATATGAATGTGATATAACAATACAATAAATAAATGTATATATATATATATACACTGCATCAAATGCTAGAATCAATAGTGATAAATAATATATATCAAATATTGTGTGTATACACCATACCTAAAAAATAAATAAATATTGAATAAAGTGCTCAATGTGCTAATGATAAAAAACCTCAATACAAGCAAATGGTGAAAACCTGGAAACACAGTAATCCAATATGTGAATGAGAGATAAAACTCTGATGTAAGGATATAATATATATATATAGAGTCAATATAATAAACTAAAGGACTGGAGTTCATGTATTGATAAGGAATAAATGATAAATGGTACAGTCCAAATATTGCAAAAATAAGAAGTCCGTCTCAAAATATGAATGAGGTGGCCTGAGAGAATAATCCTTGTCTTCTAGAATGAAGGGTGGTGGGTACGTGAGGACCTAATCCTAAAACGTGCTCTCTAGCCTCTCACCTGAAAATGAATGTAAACGGGCATCAATAAGGCACAGGGGTCTCTTCCGCTTCTGCTGTCTCCCTCCACTAATTTCCAAATTCCTGCTTCCAGGGGATGGATGTCCTTAAACTCCACTCTGATTCTGTGGTGTCTCCACTCGCTATCAGCTTTAGGTTGGGATATCCTACCAATTCCCCACATAGGTGGCAGCAGCGTTCCCACAGAGATAACTCGCCAGAAAATGTAAATGAAGCAGAATAGAAAGAGGGGGGGCAATGGTGAAGTATGTCTTAATTTATTAATAAAAGTAAAACCCTTACATTTAAACAGTAAAGTAACAGCATAAAAATGGCGATATGACGCCGATCTCACAGCACTTCCAGTATCATTTCGTCTGGCCAATCCCTAGGGAAGAAAACGATACCGGAAGTGCTGTGAGATTGGCGTCATATCGCCATTTTTATGCTGTTACTTTACTGTTTAAATGTAAGGGTTTAATGCTTAAAGATTATCAGCACAATGGTCAAGTGGTCTCTGGGGAGACTACACCCTTTTCAGATAGGGTTTCTTCAACAATGGAATTTGGGGGACGACAATCGGTCCAGTCACATAACTTCAGTGATGAGGAACAGCCTCTTCTTATGGCCCCAGTGCAGAAATCTGCTCACCTGCCACTCCATCGCCCCGTCTCGTGGGTCACAGTCTTGACCGATGCCAGTGGTACTGGTTGGGTAGCCCTTTGCGGGTCAGAACTTGCTCAAGGCAAGTGGGGTGCCCGTCTTCACAACCCGGGCTCGAATGTCCTGGAGTTACGAGCAGCCTGGTCTGCCCTCCAATCTTTCACTCATCTCCTGATGGGGAAGTCAGTTTTACTGAAGATGGACAACACCATAGCGGTCTCATATGTGAAGAGACAGGGGGGCACTCAGAGCTGTACTCTGCTCCAAGAAGTCAAGCCCATCATGTCCTGGGCTCAGAAAAATCTGGCCAATATTTCAGCAGTCTTTGTCCCTGGAGTCTAGAATGTCCAAACTGACTTTATTTTGCGCACTCAGCTGGACAACAATGAGTGGTCACTGCATGCCCAGACGTTCAAGTGGATTCTGTCCTTGGGAGTCAATCCCGAAGTAGATTTATTTGCATCCCCCTGCAACTTCAAAATCAAGAAGTTATACACTCAGGGCCGTTGCAGCCAGGCCTTTGGAATAGATGCCCTGACAGATCAGTGGAAGCTCTAACAGGGCATATGCCTTTTCCCCATTCCCGATCATCCTCAGATACTTACGGAGGCTTCAAGCGGAGGCGGTCGAGGTGGTGACGATAGCACCTTACTGGCCAAACAGGACATGGTTTCCCCTCCTGACCCAGCTCAGCTTCTGGGATCAGCTACCTCTTTCTCTCAGGCTGGACCTTCTTTCTCCTGCCTCGTACACACGAGCGGACTTTCCCGTGACTTTCCTTTTGGCGCCAAAAGTCCGGCGGACTAGGTTTTAAGTTTTGTTTTTTAAAATTGTCCGCTGAACTCGGCAGTCCGGCGCACAATCCCGCAGTTAGTATGCTAGTCCGCCGGACTTGAACAGACTTGCCGATCATCGGAAAGTCCGTTCATTTAGAACGTGACTTCAGGTAGACGGGGCTAGCGAAGGCAGTGAATGCCGCCGCGCTAGCCCCATCACCTGGCAGGTCCCCCCCAAATCCATCTCAGACCCTTATCCGAGCACGCAGCCCGGCCGGCCAGGAAAGGGGTGGGGACGAGCAAGCAGCCCCCCCTTCCTGAGCCGTACCAGGCCGTGTGCCCTCAACATGGGGGGTGCCCTGGGGAAAGGGGGGCCGTGCGCCCCCCCAAAGCACCTTGTCCCCATGTTGATGAGGACAAGGGCCTCTTCCTGACAACCCTGGCCGTTGGTTGTCGGGGTCTGCGGGTGGGGGGCTTATCGGAATCCGGGAGCCCCCTTTAATAAGGGGGCCCCCAGATCCCGGCCCCCCACCCTATGTGAATGAGTATGGGGTACGATGTACCCTTACCCATTCACCTAAGGTGTAAAGTGTAAATAAAAAAACACACAATTTTTTAAAAATATTTTATTGCACTGCTCCGGGGGTCTTCTTCCGTCTTGGGGGGTCTTCTCGCCGGACTCCTCTGCTATTTTACCTAGCTCTTTTACCGAGCAGAGGAGCCCAGCCACCTTCTTCATAGTCGCCGTCGTCGTCTGGGGGTCTCGATCCGCCTTCGGGGGTCTTCCGGGGTCTCTTCTGTTCTTGCCGCTGTCGTCCTTTCTGCGCCGCCGCCGCCGCCTTCTTCTTCTTCCTCTTCTTCTTCTTCTTCCGATGTTGACTCGTCGCTGTCTCTGGCCGGAATGGCAGAGCCGCGCTGTGTTGTGACTTATATAGGGACGGGGTCACATGCTCATGTCACATGGTGACCCCGCCCCCCTATGATGTCACAGTCCCGGAGGATGCTGGGACTGTGACATTATAGGGGGCGGGGTCACTATGTGACATGAGCATGTAACCCTGCCCCCTTGTCCCTATATAAGTCACAACACAGCGCGGCTCTGCCATTCCGGCCAGAGACAGCGACGAGTCAACATAGGAAGAAGAAGAAGAAGAAGAAGAAGAGGAAATAGAAGAAGGCGGCGGCGGCGCAGAAAGCGACGACAGCGGCAAGAACAGAAGAGACCCCGGAAGCCCCTGGAAGACCCCCGAAGGCGGATCGAGACCCCCGACGACGAAGAAGGTAGCTGGGCTCCTCTGCTCGGAAAAGAGCTAGGTAAAATAGCGGAGGACCCCCCAAGACGGAAGAAGACCCCCGGAGCAGTGCAATAAAATATTTGTAAAAAATTGTGTGTTTTTTTTTTATTTACACTTTACACCTTAGGTGAATGGGTAGGGGTACATCGTACCCCATACTCATTCACATAGGGTGGGGGGCCGGGATCTGGGGGCCCCCTTATTAAAGGGGGCTCCCCGATTCCGATAAGCCCCCCACCCGCAGACCCCGACAACCAACGGCCAGGGTTGTCGGGAAGAGGCCCTTGTCCTCATCAACATTGGGACAAGGTGCTTTGGGGTGCTTTCCCCAGGGCACCCCCCATGTTGAGGGCACGCGGCCTGGTACGGCTCAGGAGGGGGGGCGCTCGCTCGTCCCCACCCCTTTCCTGGCCAGCCGGGCTGCGTGCTCGGATAAGGGTCTGAGATGGATTTGGGGGGGACCCCACGCCATTTTTTCGGCGTGGGGATTCCGTTTAAATCCACGCCAGGTGACGGGGCTAGCGCGGCGGCATTCACTGCCTTCGCTAGCCCCGTCTACCTGTAGTAACGTTCTAAATGAACGGACTTTGCTCCATGTGTGGGCAAGTCCGTTCATTTTCAAAAGTCCCGTGGAATTTTTCCCGCGGATTGTCCACCGGAGAAGTCGGGGTGTGTGTGGGCAAGTCACACACTCGGAAAGTCCGGCGAAGCCCCGCTGGAAGGTCCGGTGGTTTGTCCGCCGATCTAGGTCCGGTGGACATTCCCGTGGGAAAGTCCGAGCGTGTGTACGAGGCATCAGAGGGGCAGTCCTGCACCCTTGTCCGGCATTACTGAGACTGATGGTCTGGTTCTCGAGAGGGAAGGGCTGGAGTCTCTCGGGTGTGCTTCAGGAGTAATTTCCACCTTCATGGCAATCACGAATATAGTATATGAGAGAATTTGGGCCAATTTTGTCAAATTCTCATCCTCTATGGGCAGATCATTCAGGGACCTGGGAATCCCAGGATATTCTCAGCTTTCCTCAATCCGTTCTAGATCTGTCTCTGTCCATCAGCTCTCTCAGGCTCCAAGTCTCTGCCTTGTCGGCCTTCTCTGGTACATCGTGGGCTGTTCACCCTTTAACTCTGAAGTTTTTCTGTGGGGCAACAGGCTTCAAAGATTTCCCTGGTCCTTGACTCACTTTCTGGACTAAGCACCATGGGATCTGCCCCGCTTTCTATTAAGGACTTTTCTGCAAGAGTTGCCTTCCTAGTAGCCATCACTTCGGCTAAAAGGGTTTCTGAGATTGGGTCCTTGGGTCATGTAGAACCATTCCTGACCTTTCTGGACCGTGTGGTCCTCACCCCTATGCTCGGCTCAAATCCAAAAGTCTCTTCAGTGTTCCACGAGGACCAAGAAATTGTCCTACCTACATTTAGGACCCCAGGTTCCTTTGAAGTTTATCCTCTGGATGTAGGGGAAATGCTGAAGGAATACCTACAAGACACTTCCTCCTTTAGACGTTCCGACTTCCTCTTTGCTCTACACGCAACAACAAGGGTAAACGTGCTTCGTCCAGAACGATTGTGACCTGGATCATCCAGTCTATCTAGCAGGCTTATAGGGCTAAGGGCCTGGCTCCTCCAGAGGCGGTGACAGCACACCCTACCAGAGGTATGGTGGCTTTGTGGGCAGCAGCCCTGCATGTGGCTCTTGATCTCATCTACTAGGCGGCCTCATGGGCCTCCATTAATACCTTTATGTCACTGCCGGTTCCGGCGCCGCATGGAGTCACTGCTCTGCTCCTCGGCTCCCGCTCCAGGACCTAAAAACCTGCCTAAAAAACCTTGCCTGAGCCGCCCAAAAGCCCTCAGCCCCCTCCGGACACTGCCCGCCTTCGTATGAACCGGTTTGTTGAGAAAACCGGCACCCACTCCCACACGGGCCTGATGGCGCTACCGGCCCAGCCGCAAATTGAGGCCCCGGTCTCGGCCTACACGGAGCCGCCGGCTGACACACAGGCGGCGGAAATGGAGGTAAGCAGCTGCTCTTCCTCACAACCCTCCCCACCTGCCTTATCCACACAGGCTTCTCTACCTCAGGCCTGTGCTAAACTAAGCATCCCTCCACAAGCCCCCAATCCACATCCCTCAGGGGACAGCAACACAGAGCGCATAGCTCAGGCTGTGGCAGCTCTGTTAGCACCTATGACTACAGCATCTGTGGAGAAAGCTGTAAACGCAGGGATGCAACAAATAAAGGCCCAATTGAGAGAACACACCACCAGACTACACGATCTTGAGCATCGCCTCACTAGCGTGGAAGAAGAGCTTTATCAGTCCCAGGCCACAGAACATGCTTAGGATAAAACGAACCAGTACATCCTTCAAAAATTGGATGATTTGGAGAATAGGTCCAGAAGGAGCAACTTGCGATTTGTGGGTATTCCAGAATTGCTTCAAACAACAGACCTCTCTGAGTTTTGCGCCAGACGCATTCCTGAAGCACTAGGCCTTCCAGGTCCCTGCACAGTAGAACGGGCCCACCGTATGGGATCTTTCAACTCCGAACGCAAATCGCCCCGTCCGATTATCGCCTAATACCTGAATTATTCCGATAAAGCCCTTATCCTACAAAAATTTAGACAAACCTGCTCCCTCCAAATTGATGGAATAAGGGTCCTGATCTTTGCCGATTACTCCATCGAGGTCTCGAAGAAACGCAAAGCATTCCAGCAGATATGCTCAGAACTTTATAAACAACAAATAAAATTCTCTTTGGCGTTTCCAGCCATCCTCCGCCTCAAGGCCCCAAATGGAGAGCAGTTATCTTTCCAAGACCCTTCTGAAGCAGAGCCTTTCCTAAGGTCTCTACTCGCAGACCCGCATCCCCACACCCCTCGCAAAGCTGCGCCACTTAATTGCTCCCTGGACCAAAGGAGCCCACGCAAAGACTCTCCTAAGCGCTTCAGGCCCTCGGCCCCAGACCACCATCGACATACCCCCCGCTGAAAGGAAAGTCGCTCCTCATGATCCAACTGATCACTCTCTAAAGGCCACTTCTAATGCGACATCTCAGGTTTGACTCTTTTTTTCCGTTGATTTTTTTATTATCCTCTTTTTTGACTACACGTCGACAGACTTTCCCTCTTCACCTCCATATCCCATCAGCCCCACCTGCTACAGCTACTACTTGTATACCCACCTTTTTGGTGGACACAATTTCAACTACCTTCCTTGTTCAAGAAATGTCATATTGTTATTGTTCTCTCTGTTATGAATGCTTATACCATGCGTTCTCTCGTCTCCTGGCATTACTGTGTACCGCTCTATCAATCTCTCCCTATGGAGAACCAGAGACAGCCGCACGAACCCATCTCTGTAGAAATGGGTGCTCATTTGGCATCTCTATCAGGGTCCAGTATGGGGAGCCGCCTTACACAGTAACTCCATGCGAAAAAAAGTGAAGTTCTCTCAGTGTATAGTTGATTTTACTGTTTCTTTATGTTTTCAGGTTTCCCCCAACGCCCTCCTTCCCCACTCCCCCCAATCACCACAGGGCTCATGTACAACACCAGACCACTTCACAATGCACCTCCTCGTAGAGTTCAATACCTTACCTCATATCACTGCTATACCCTTACATCCTCGATTACAAAACAATAAATCTACAATATCGGCCCAAATCCCTCTCCCAACCCCCCCCCCCAATATGAAATTTATTTCTTGGAACATAAAAGGTCTCTGTTCTCCGAACAAAAGAATGAAAATCCTTAGACATCTTAAAAGACTAAAGACAGACATTGCCCTACTCCAGGAAACACACTTGCTGTCCCCTGATTTTCATCGAATGAAAAAAATATGGGTAGGCACAGTCATAGGCACAGATGCTGTAGGGCGCAAAGCAGGAGTTCTCTTGCTAATACACAAGAACCTTCCATGTACGGTCCTGTCCATTAACTCAGATACACAGGGTCGTCTGCTTACAGTACACATTCAAATAGGATCGAAAGAATTAGTGATCTCCAACGTCTATGCCCCTAATAACCCCACCAAACAGTTTTACAGCGAACTTTCTTCATGGTTACTTACTAACACACACCTCCCACACCTAATTGGAGGGGGTTTTAATGACATCCTACACCGGTCAGAAGACAGATCGTCCCCTAATCACCGCAAACAGGGATCCAACTCTACCACCCCCACCCACTTTGCGTCCACTATGGACTCTCTCCACTTCCACGACCTCTGGCGCCTCTCACACCCAGCAGACAGAGGATTCACTTTTTATTCCAACCCCAATAATGTCCTTACCAGGATCAATTATTTTGGCTCTGACAACCTTATTCCCATGTTATCTACTGCTGACATCCATGACATCGCCATCTCCGATCATGCCCCAATAGAGGTAATGCTCGACAATCTAGATCTACCCCCCCACCCTAAAATCTGGCGTTTCCCTTCCTACCTCCACAATAACACTGACTTCCGCCAATATATGGAAAAATCCTGGGCAGAATACTCCACGGCCAACGAACCTCACACGGATGATCCAAACCTTTTCTAGGATGCCGGCAAAGCATTTCTGCGGGGCCGGATCATATGTTATTCCACCTCTTTTAAAAGACACACCCTAACAAAATATAAATTAGCCAGTGCACGACTTCACAAAGCCCAGTGCTCCCTGACTGCCAAGGACTCCCCGGACAATAGGACCGAATGGCAGACCGCCAAACGGGCCTTCGACACTTGGGCTGACACCCTTGAGTTGACTAAGAAAGCACAGTTAGACGCCACTCTCCACAAATATGGAAATAAAGCAGGCAAGCTATTGTCTAGGCTTTGCAAAGGATTCTTCCGCCCGACACATATCACTTCCCTCCGAGACACCAATGGAAACATCAATTCCACGCCACGATCAATAAACAACACTATACTTCAATTCTATTCAGCACTATACGCACCAGACCCCATAGACAAACAAAAAGCACGCTCATTTCTAGAGAAGGTAGACATTCCTACTATCACCCCTTTACAAATTTTTTCCTCAGTTTAGGCCGATACGTATTCTTCTACATTGTTTTGGTAAAAAAAAAAAAAAAAAAATCGCAATAAGCGATATTGATTGGTTTGCGCAAAAGTTATAGCGTCTACAAAATAGGGGATAGATTTATAGCAATTTTATTATTTTTTTTTTTTTTACTAGTAATGGCGGCGATCTGCAATTTTTATTGTGACTGCGATATTGTGGCAGACATATCGGACACTTTTGACACATTTTTGGGAACATTCACATCTATACAGTGATCCGTACTATAAAAATGCATTGATTACTCTATAAATGTGACTGGCAGGGAAGTGGTTAACACTAGGGGTGATCAAGGGGTTAATATTTTCCCTATGGGAGTGATTCTAACTGTGGGGGGAGGTGACCGATCGGTGTCCCTATGTACAAGGGACACACCATCGGTCTCCTCTCCTCTGACAGCACGTGGATCTGTGTGTTTACACACACAGATCCACGTCCTGCTCAGTTACTGGGCAATCGCGGGTGCCCAGCGGACATCGCGGCCACCGGGCACGCACATCGGGTCCCCCGTGCCCCCTAGTGACCGCAAAGGAAATGCCGTCATTTGACGGTGGCCCGGAACAACAGATGTTTCTTGCCGCCATCATATGACAGTGGGCGGTCCGCAAAAGGTTAAACTTCTTGTTATCAGCATACCCACCCGTGTGGTTTGGCTAGTTATTTCCCACACGTAGTCTGCCATGAAGTCTGTCAGGAAAATGGAAAATTAATCATCAAATACTTACCGTAATTTTACTTTCCTGATGGACTCCATGGCAGACGGAGTTCCCACCCTTTGGTCATGAGTTGGATAATTACGGAACCCAGTCTCTAGTGGTGAGCTCAAATTTATGAGAGTGGGGTCCTATAGCATTGGAGAGGAGGCGGGGTTAACCCACACATAGTCTGCCATGGAGTCTGTCAGGAAAAGAATGTTTACTGATATAGATGTTTTTCAAAAAAGCAATTAAAAAAAGAAGGGACTTATATAAGAGAATTTGCTGGAGTGCTGTTTTGCTTGGTTAACACCTGGTTTAAAAGAGAACTATGGCCCAACCTTTTTTGTTCACAAGATGACATATAGTATGTTATCCTGTGACAAAAAAAAAACTCATGTGCATGTGGCGGGCTATCGCCCACTATATCCTAACAGCGCAGAGCCGAGATGCAGCCGGGACAGATCCTGACAATACTGTTGAGATCCACCCTGCCTCCTGATTGACAGCTGGCTCTGCCTCACTAGAGCCAGAGCCAGCTGTGCCCGCCCCCTCCCCAGATTTCCTCCTCTGTCTGTTCTTCCAGTCAGCGCTAGAGAATCGGAAGGGGGAGATCCCTGTGGGGGTGGCAAAACTATGCATGTGAAGTAAAACATGTACAATATCCACCAAATCTGCACCAACCACGAACAAACCAGCACAAACGCGGCAGAAACGAATGGCGTGTTTGTTTTTAAAATTCAGCAATATGGGGTGCAAAGTGGGCAGGGTTTCAGCAACTATAACGCACAATATCTCCACAATCAAAGTGGCACAAAGATTTATTTTTGCAGCACAAACCAGCACAAACGAATGGTGCATTGGTTTTTAAAATTCAGCAACATGGGGTGCAAAGTGGGCGGGGTTGCAGCAACTATAACGCACAATATCTCTGCAACCAAAGTGGCACAAATGCGGCACTAATGAATGGCGTGCTTGTTTTTAAAATTCAGTAACATGGGGTGCAAAGTGGGCAGGGTTTCAGCAACTATAACACACATTATCTCCGCAACCAAAGCGGCACAAACGTTTATTTTTGCAGCACAAACCAGCACAGACGAATGACGCGTTTGTTTTTAAAATTCAGCAACATGGGGTGCAAAGTGGGCAGGGTTGCAGCAACTATAACGCACAATATCTCTGCAACCAAAGCAGCACAAGCGTTTATTTTTGTGGCACAAACCAGCACAAAGAATGGCGTGTTTGTTTTTAAAATTCAGCAACATGGGGTGCAAAGTGAGCAGGGTTGCAGCAACTATAATGCACAATATCTCTGCAACCAAATCGGCACAAACGCTTATTTTTGTGGCACAAACGCGGCACAAACGAATGGCGTGTTTGTTTTTAAAATTCAGCAACACGGGGTGCAAAGTGGGCGGGGTTTCAGCAACTATAACGCACAATATCTCTGCAACCAAAGCGGAACAAACTTTTTTTTTTGCAGCACAAACCAGCACAAACGAATGGCAGGTTTGTTTTTAAAATTCAATTGTAAATGTAGGGTCAGTCAGCGCAAAAACATATGATCGCCTAAAGGAATCTAACTAGACAATAGCTGCTATGCACTAAAGGTGAATATAACAAAAACCTCAGAAGGACAATCAAATAATAACAGTGCAGCGCTAATGATAGCAACTAAAAAGAACAAAGTCCATTAGAAAGACATAGAAAAGCTGAGATGGAAGAAATAGGTTGTAGAAAAAGTTGATAAAGATGTTCTCCTCTGTGGTGGTTAAAAAGAATGCATGCAGATATCCTTATGGTGCAAATAACATCTGTGATTCCACCACCAGATAGTCAAATGGCTCACCTCAAGATGTAGACCCCTGAACTAACAGATGGGTCAAATGCGCATCTTACCACTAATAGTGGTCATAAGCATGGATCTGGGTGGACGGATGGATAGAGGGACTTCTTATCACTTAATATTGCCTCCAGTAGTATCTCTTGCTTTCAAAACATGGTGCCATAGAATGCAAATAAAAAGAAATATAGTGCACACTGTATGGCTATAAAATCCAATTTATTAAAAAATATATATCAGGTACTCACAAACACAGCACTAGGTCCCTAGTGCTGGGGTGAAATGCATGTAATCTTTTCAAGATAAAGATAAGGTGGCTGCAGTGACTATCCAGGGTCCTCCCGCGCGCGTATCGTCCTAAACGGGACTTCCTCAGCGGATACAGAGGCCCATTATGACCGTTCATATTTATATTAAGCCACAATGATAGAATTGAACTCCCTTAACACTCCCCATCCAATCAGAATGGAGCGTCGGGAGGTCAAACTGAACACTTCCTGAACACGCCCACAGCGTCACCTGACAAGGTCACATGACTGCAACTCACTCATTGTAAACACTTCCAGTGTTTCTTAGTGAGTTGTTGTGATGTCCATAGCATCATCGTCATGACGCCCGATCACCTGACACCTCACTCAGACTCCTCCTCAGTGTAAAACAGCACTAGAGAGACATTTCCATTGCCTCTCTGTATTGCCATAGTGATGCTAATGTCATATATGACGCAGGGTCACATGGCATGTGGGAAGGTCCTACACATTAAAATACATGCCCAATAGACAAAACGCCGCCCACTACAATCGGCCACTGTAGTAAACAGTGACAACATATAGCGATGTACAATACAAATCTTGCCAGTGGGTACAACGCACATGTAAACACAAAGATGTATATCATTCATTAGCATTTAAATTAACTATGGGATATGTGTATTATTCTGTATTCCCACAAACATAGTTAATAGTTAAAAATTATTAAAAAAAGATATAAGATTTAATCTCTACATTAAAAACCTGGTGTCACTGCAGCCTCCCTATATACAATATATTTTTTTTATATCAAAAAAAAATCATACACTACCATACAGAGTATATATATATATATATATATATATATATATATATATATATATATATATATATATATATATATATATATAATGTATCAAAATTGTATCAAAAATATAATAATCACCACAGAAATGTTTAAATAAAAAATATGGTACAAATAAAATGGGAATAAAAGAGAAGAAAATGTATTTAAATTTTAACGGTCAGAAATGAAACAATTTAAATCAAATTCGACATTGAGCCCCGTGGGTACCCCCACATGGGTCTCATAGACCCAGAAGGACTCACGGCGGCTCAATTGTCGAATAAAATTTCCCCCTCTCCAATGGCGAGTAACCTTCTCTATGCCCCAAAATTTGAGTTTGGCAGGGTTACTGCCATGATACAGTTTAAAATGTTTGGAAACGTTATGCGTAACAACACCCTTTTTAATATTATTTACATGTGTAGTGGTCGGGAAGCTCTCCCTACGTATTGGAGGCCACATTCACATTTCATCATATACACTACCCCGGATGTGGAACATGTAATCAGATCACTGATCTGATGTGTTTTATTGGTCGCAGTGGCCATAAACTCTTTCCGTTTCTTTATGTTTCCTCTCACTTTTTTGCAGGGAGCACACTGTCCACAGGCATGAAATCCTGTCAGGAAATTAAATATCCTATTTTCAAATAGAATAGGTGGATCAATCACTCCGGGAGCTAATTTGTCTCTTAAAGTTGGTGCTTTCTTGTATACAAACAAAGGATGTTCAGAAAGTACCGATCCAAGTACCCTGTCTTGTTTAAGGATGGGCCAATGCTTACGAACGATCTTCTCAAATTGTTTATATTGTATGTTGTAATCAACAACCATTTTGGTATTTGTAGCAGTATCCTGCTTAGTTCTAATACTATCAGATACCAATAAGGTCCTATCTAATTTCCGCACAGACTCTATATCATTTTTATTTATTTTTTATTTTTTATGTATTCTTTATTAAATTTTTCACATATACAAGGTCAAAGATAAAAAAAAGGCACCATACATAGCAAGAAATGCATTCTTCATTACGTGACTTCCACTTAACTATATACATTTTTATCTCACTATTATATACCATGCACTAGTGACTATACTTCCATTTTGCACCTAGAGGGTCGCTCAGTAGGTCTCTCTTCCCTTTCCTCATAGTGTCCCTTTCCCACCCCCTTTTTAAACTGCAACCTCAGATGGATTCATTTTAGTTAGCCAAGGGTTCCACATTCTATTAAATTCTTTAACATTACCCCTCTTTATATATACCGCCTTTTCTCTGTACAGATTCTCATTTATTATCCCTATATCATTTTCTACACTAATTTTGTCATACCCCTTTTGTAAAAAATGGGCAGACAAAACTTGAGATTGGGACAGGTATTCTGTTTCATGCATACAATTGCGCCTAATACGTACAAATTGTCCCCTCGGAATGTTGCACAACCACCGATTGTGGTGACAGCTTCCGAGAGGAATAAACGCATTACGGTCAGTTGGTTTAAAATGATTCATCATTTTAATCTTATGGTCTTCTATACTGATATCAAAATCCAAGAAAACTAACCGATCAGGGTTAACATTCCAGAATAGAACAATATTTCTATCATTACTATCCAATTTCCGCATGAACATCTTAAGATTATATTTTTCCCCACTCCAAATCATAATGATGTCATCAATATAACGTTGGTAACAAATGAGCTCTGGGGGTCTGTCCTTAAAAATAACATCTTCCTCCCAGTGTGCCATAAAGAGGTTGGCAACACTGGGAGCGAAACGGGCCCCCATCGCTACACCTCTCGTTTGTAGGTAGAATTGTCTACCATACCAGAAATAGTTCTTTGATAGACAAAACTCTAGACAATCTGAAATAAAATTCTTATGTCTTTTAGATAGATTCCAAAAGCCCACTTAACTGAAGTGAGAGCATCCTCATGACTAATGATAGTATAGAGAGAGCTCACGTCTGCTGTTATTAGAAAGCAAGAAACAGATGGAGCGATTATAAGAGATTCTAAAATCTGAATGGCATGCTTAGTGTCCTTTAAAAAGGATCTAGATTTTAAGACCATGGGCTGGAGAAAAAAAATCAATGTATTGATTTAAAATATATTACCGGAGTGCGACAAAAAAATGGATCTAAGTATGATGCTTCTTTGTTGTTTAAGACACCTATATGTTTACCTCTGGCTATTAGGAAGTGTAACTCTTCCTTATATTGAAACATCGGGTCGTTGGTAAGCTTTACATAAGTATTATAATCATTAAGTAAATTTTCCATTTCATTGTTGTAATATGCCTTGCTTAATACTACCAGACCTCCTCCCTTATCGGCCGGACGTATCACAAGGTCTTTCCGCTCCAACAAAGACCCTATACCTTTCTTGATATAATCAGGGTCATTAACTTTACTTATCTGAAGAGATTCTAGATCTTTAACAACCATATTTTTGAAAACATCAACATGTTTGGTGTCTACATTGGGGGGATTGGAAACTGATTTGTTACGTAAGGTGGAATGGGGTCCAGATGGTCTCGCTAAATAGGATTCTGACCAAACAGTGGTGTTGGAAAGGAAGAATTTTTTAATATTTAAATTCCTAACGTATTTTTGCGAACTGATATAAGTCTGAAACTTATTTAGATTGCGTGTCGGAGCATATTTTAGGCCTCTATCTAAAACCTTTATCTCATTCTCATCGAGGGACACCCCGCTGAGATTGAAGATCCCTGCTCCTACTGGGGTTTGACTTTTTTGTAGTCGTTTGCCTCCTCTCCGAGTTTTATTTTTCTAATTTGTCCATTGTTTACACTGGGGGAGGCAGGGTGGTGTTCGGCCACACTCCAGGATTGGGGGGAATGGAAAGTGCTCCCCTCCCTGTTCCCCTCTGAGCCCAGAAAAAATCCCCACCCCTTCGGGGGCCTAGCTGTTGCAATGGAGCAAAACGATTTTGGAGGGGTAATTGGTTCATATATGGTTGTGGAAATTTACCCCTATTGGGATGGGCATTATAGGGTATAAAAGTATTCTGATGTTCATTCATATGGTAACCTGTACTAGAAGTTCCATTATATGCAGCACCACCAAAGGCACCCCCATAGCCATGGTCATCATAAGATTCATAATTCGCATGTGGGGGATTCCACGAGTACTGTCTATATGGGGATTCATAATTACCACCTTTACGTACTTGACCTTTTTTGTTCTTACCTCTCTTATTATGCAACCTTATACTGACCTCTATTCTGATGTGTCTCTGAATTAGCATAGTCAGTATAATCATAAATAAAACCTGATGCTGTTTCCCCTCTTGGAGTAGGAATCGGTGTATTCGGGAGGTCAATATTAGAGGGGCCTGGGTGTGACTGAAATTTAGCTAGATCATTAGACCCTAACTGCCATTTATACACATTCCCCCTCCCAAAATCGTCCGAATCTCTCATAATTTTTTTCTTTCTCTTATTCTGTGTTTCAGAGTCCCATTTCATTAATCTATTTTTTAATTCTGTTGATAATCTAAGAAACTCTGCAGACTTTTTATGAGTTTCAACCAAACTCTTTAGTTCTCTAATTTGGGATTCAAGGTGTTTCATTTTTCTTCGCTTCCGTGCTAATTAGAACTCTACCAATTCCAGACCCTTTGCGGTGAAAAAGTCACCCCATTCTTTCATGGACTCATCATCCATGAGGCCGCCATTCGGGGGTACCTCCCACCTCAAACGTCTAGGAATTAATTTTGCAGTAAGGTATTGTTCAAATGAATGTCCCACCATGTTTTTACTTTTTTCTCAAATAAATGCCCCAATTTTCTAAATCCTTGGGCTATTTCATTCACCTTTCCTGTACTGGGAGTATTGGAAAAGACATCATCTAGTTTAATTTCCCTATTTTCTAAATACTGGAATATCTCCATTGGATTAATGCCGCTGAACTGTATTATATTAAATGAATCAATTGTAAATGTAGGGTCAGTCAGCGCAAAAACATATGATCGCCTAAAGAATCTAACTAGACAATAGCTGCTATGCACTAAAGGTGAATATAACAAAAACCTCAGAAAAACCTCAGAAGGACAATCAAATAATAACAGTGCAGCGCTAATGATAACAACTAAAAAGAACAAAGTCCAATAGAAAGACATAGAAAAGCTATGACAGTAACCCTGCCAAACTCAAATTTTGGGGCATAGAGAAGGTTACTCGCCATTGGAGAGGGGGAAATTTTATTTGACAATTGAGTCCTTCTGGGTATATGAGACCCATGTGGGGGTACCCACGGGGCTCAATGTTGAACTTGATTTAAATTGTTTCATTTCTGACCGTTAAAATTTAAATACATTTTCTTTTATTTTATTCCCATTTTATTTGTACCATATTTTTTTATTTAAACATTTCTGTGGTGATTATTATATTTTTGAAGTCTGTTTGTATATTATACATTATATATATATTTTTTCAGACACATTATATATATATATATATATATATATATATATATATATATATATATATATACCATTAATATATACTCTGTATGGTAGTGTATGAATTTTTTGGATATAAAAAGTAAAAAAATAAATTGAATAAAGATATTGGAGATACGGGACTGTCTAAGGTACATAGTCACAAGACGTGTTCAAATATAATAAAAGATAATTGTTTTATTAAAACATAAAAGCTAAAAAAGAGAATATTTTGACTTTGTATACAGCAGTATATATATCATGGTTCAAAGGTTATGCATACAATCCCAATTAGAACACAGCATATTAATATACTAAAGGCACACAGGTCATGATACTTGTCCAATTGTTCTCGACATGTTTCGCCAAATGAGGCTTCTTTAGGAGACAAGCGTAAGGTACAAGTGAATGGAAATATCGAAGGTATTTTCTTGTTCTAAAGTAGGCATATAAAGACAATATATGGTTTAGTATATACAAAAAACAATATTATTGATTTGCAATTATGCTGTATGAGTTTATAGTGGTAATTACGCCAAGGGGGGTCCCAGGTATGTGTACGACCTCTTACCTCCAATGTCAGAGAGTCTGCACATTCCCAGATTACCAAGAACGAGTTAAGGTAAATTCACAACAGAGTGTCCTCCAAACGGATCCACACAGGGCTATACCACATAGCCAGAACCAAGAAAAGTGGCTGGAGAACCGTAGGGGGAGAAAAGGGTCCTATTGTTGCACGATTATATTGGAGCAAGGCCTGCAGGGTACAAAAAGTACTTATTGAGTATTAATATACTGTATATCACAATTGGCCAAGGTGCAGGAAAGTAGTTTGATCAGGCCCAATGTTTTATCAAACTAAACCTACCTCTTTGGCAACTCATAGAGAGGAGAAAAATACAAAGGAGGCTCGGGTCTGCCTTCAAATGAAGGAAGGGGGAACAGGTCTGTCTTTGATTTGGATAGTGTCAATAGTGACAATCATATTCTGTAGATATAGAGAGAGAGAGGACCCCAATAAGATTACAAAGATCTATACTGTTTGCACTAAGCCTCCCAAATGAGTTGTATCCTTCCTACCTTGTAGTGGAATATATGGATCACCAGGATATATTTCAGGTGGTTATTCTGCTCATGCAGATAGCCCCATATAGGGGACAAAATATAAGGTCCAAGTCCTATAAGTTGAATATAAATATAAGGTAAGTACAATGAATCTTTAAAGGGAGTTTCCAGAAAGGAGTCCATCCATATTCAAAAAATAATGGTCTATGTGTTTACCTGTTGCTAAGATTCCCAGCGTTTCCCGAGCCTCACAGCTTCACCACAGTCTGACATCCAGTCAGACTGGGCTTAAATGGTCTCCCCCCGTGGCGCCAATTGCGCGGCGTGTGACGTCACGCCGCGCTGACGTCACGCGGACGTTTGGCGGGAATCAGCAAGCGTCAGACCCATACCCCGGAACCGGAAGTTTCCATGGCAGGAACACTTCCGGTTCACAGCGCAGCAAGAGCTCCTCCAGACATCCCCTGCTGACAGTGGCATTAAGCCTATGTCAGAGCGGAGTCTATGAAGGGCCAGATGTACACCGCCGCAGCTTCTGGGCAGAGTTGACACTGTGGGTCGACTCCCCATCTGGGCGCATGAAGGGGAATGATCCACCACCTAATAATAGGGGCGGGCAGAGCCCCGCCATGCATCCAGATATGTCCATACGGGTCTCCTAAGCCCAGGGCCATGACCATATGGAGCCAACCTGCGTGTAGGTGTAATATTCCTTGGGGATCAGATCTGTTGCAGATTTATTCAAAACGGTGAAAAAAAAATGAAGAAAAGAAGAGAAAAAAAGGGCTGAGGGGTGAAACGTAAAATAGAGAAGTACTAGAGAAACGTCTCATGACCACATGTTCAATACAGCAAATATATATTTAATTATGACATCAGCATACATTAGACCAACAAAGTGCCCCAAAACTGAGCCACTATAATTTCTACTTAGACATAAATGTGATTGATCATTTGGACAATACATAAATATAAAGGATTATATATAACTCTACCCCTACGCAGAGGGGGAGATTAAAGAGCGAGCACGCTCTAGGTCAAGGCGGGTAAACTGAACATAACCCCCCATTTTGCCCAGATGAAGATGCAGATAGATTTGACTTGGTCAAAGACCTCCATCTATTCGCACGTCGCCTGATGTACAAGGTCATTTATGATAAAACATCATCTGATGCCCCAATTGGCGAACAGAACAACGCCAACATGGAGGGCATTACATGGACCTGTGGGACGAAAGCAATCCGGAAGAAGAGGGTTGGATCTTCACCAATTCTCCCCCCTCTCTCACTCAGTTGGGGGTTACCTTCCCTCCCCCCTGCTTGCGCCCCCACAGGCCCATCGGGATCCTGTGCGCCAACCTTCGGTACTCCCAAAACCTATAAACCTAAGTCAAAATCTTTCCCTATTCTGCAAGGGAACTCCAACATTTGGGCCTTTGTGATACAGGTCACAAAGGAAATAGAATCTACCAATTGGCAGGGTGGACCCCGGACCAACCTACCAAAAGATCTAAAAGAAGCATTACAGAATTTGAAATCAAACAGCAATATTATAATCAAACCATCCGACAAGGGTGGGAATTTGGTTATACTGGACATAGAGAAGTATGAAAAGATGTGTCTAGATATAATATCAAACAAAATATGGTATAGAATGGTCCCAGCCTCACATGTAAATTACTATATGAATAAATACAGAGGGATAATAATGAAGGCCCGCCTAAATGGCACCATAGATGCTAAAACCTTTGAGTTTCTAGATATGACCACATTCACCACCCCCACTTTTTATGCCTTGCCTAAGGTACATAAGAGCCTAACGTCCCCACCAGGTCACCCCATAATTTCAGGGTGTGGATCCTTAACAGAAAAAGCCAGTCAATTAGTCGATGAGTATTTGTACCCACATGTTAAATGTTTATTCTCATATGTTAAAGATACCATAGAACTTTTAAAAAGTACAGATGGCCTACAGATACCCACAAATGCTTGGCTGGTGGCCATTGACATAGAAGCCCTCTATAACTTGATACCTCATCAAAAAGGTGTCGAGATGATAGGGGAATTTTTGACAGAAAGAGATATTGATTCATGGAAGTACAATGAGTTTGTGTTGGAGCTACTTAGCTTCATTTTGATGCATAATATATTTGTATTTAAACGCTCCCACTACCTCCAGGTGCAGGGGGTCGCTATGGGGACAAAATGTGCGCCCTCATATGCGAACCTGTACCTGGGGGGGTGGGAGCGAGACTTGTTCTCTGATGAGAACAAGATTGAGTCCATTGGCAAGATAATATCATGGAGTCGTTACATTGATGACGTCCTCATGATATGGTCAGGATCAAAGGAGGACCTTATTGCTTTTCTTGATGAACTACAAATTAACGAGTATAATCTGAAATTTACCTTCAACTACGATCAGAAAAAGATTACTTTCTTAGATGTGGAACTCTATGTGAATGAGAAAGGAACTTTATGCTCCACTCTCTACAGAAAACCCTCAGCAGGTAACAGTATGTTACATGCTAGTTGCTCTCATCCTGAGAAACTGATTAGGAGTATCCCCTATAGTCAGTTCCTACGGATCAAGCGGAACTGTACGCACCTCGCTGACTTTCAGCGAGAGGCGAACCTCCTACGTGATCGCCTCCTCTTGATAGGATACAGCAGAACATGCCTCCGGAGGGCCTCCAACCAGGTGGTGGGCATAAATAGGCAGCTCTTGCTGTATAAAGCCAGACGAGCGAAGACTCAGGAAAGTACACGAATTATCACTAAATACAATCGACAACATAAAAAGGTACGCAACATATACAAAAAGTTTTGGTACCTTTTATCTACCGATCAGAAAATTTCAAAGTACATCAAACCGTATCCAGAAATTACATACAGGAGATCACGCTCTTTGCGTGATACTCTTGTAAGTAGTCACCATACGAATGAGAAGAAGAACACCAAACAGGCCCCAGGAACATACAAATGCGGCAAATGCATCTTAGAGGGTAAAAGTATAGACTTACCAGATGGGAAAACATGGACCCCAAAACACCGAACAAACTGTCAATATGTGGGATCAGTATACCTGATGAAATGTTTATGTGGAGCATTTTATGTGGGGAAAACTAAACGCCCCCTATTTTGCCATATGAGAGACCACGTATCCCTCATCTCTAAACACAAAATGGAGACGCCTATCAGTCGTCATGTAGGCTTATATCATAAATTCAATCTTGATTATGTTGGTTTTTATAGTCTTGAACACTTGGCCCAACAGGAACGGGGGGGGGGGGGGGTGACCTGGACAAGAAACTACTGCAAATTGAAACCAGATGGATCTATCTGTTAAAAGCGACCCGGCATCCGGGCCTCAACGAGGGGATCAGTTTTAAACCTTTTTTATAGAACTACCTTTATTGTTGGGGGGTCTCTTCAAATAGAGATCTCATTTTGTTTGATTGATTTTTCATCGTTCACAAACCACACTTTATCTCTCTTGGTTGTGCCTAAATTAGGAATTTGGGACTTGGTAGTGTGAGGGTCCTTTTTTGGGGGGTTATGTTCAGTTTACCCGCCTTGACCTAGAGCGTGTTCGCTCTTTAATCTCCCCCTCTGCGTAGGGGTAGAGTTATATATAATCCTTTATATTTATGTATTGTCCAAATGATCAATCACATTTATGTCTAAGTAGAAATTATAGTGGCTCAGTTTTGGGGCACTTTGTTGGTCTAATGTATGCTGATGTCATAATTAAATATATATTTGCTGTATTGAACATGTGGTCATGAGGCGTTTCTCTAGTACTTCTCTATTTTACGTTTCACCCCTCAGCCCTTTTTTTCTTCATTTTTTTTTTCACCGTTTTGAATAAATCTGCAACAGATCTGATCTCCAAGGAATATTACACCTACACGCAGGTTGGCTCCATATGGTCATGGCCCTGGGCTTAGGAGACCCGTATGGACATATCTGGATGCATGGCGGGGCTCTGCCCGCCCCTATTATTAGGTGATGGATCATTCCCCTTCATGCGCCCAGATCGGGAGTCGACCCACAGTGTCAACTCTGCCCAGAAGCTGCGGCGGTGTACATCTGGCCCTTCATAGACTCCGCTCTGACATAGGCTTAATGCCACTGTCAGCAGGGGATGTCTGGAGGAGCTTTTGCTGCTCTGTGAACCGGAAGTGTTCCTGCCATGGAAACTTCCGGTTCCGGGGTATGGGTCTGACGCTTGCCGATTCCCGCCAAACGTCCGCGTGATGTCAGCGTGGCGTGACGTCACACGCCGCGCAATTGGCGCCACGGGGGGAGACCATTTAAGCCCAGTCTGACTGGATGTCAGACTGTGGTGAAGCTGTGAGGCTCGGGAAACGCGGGGAATCTTAGCAACAGGTAAACACATAGACCATTATTTTTTGAATATGGATGGACTCCTTTCTGGAAACTCCCTTTAAAGATTCATTGTACTTACCTTATATTTATTTTCAACTTATAGGACTTGGACCTTATATTTTGTCCCCTATATGGGGCTATCTGCATGAGCAGAATAACCACCTGAAATATATCCTGGTGATCCATATATTCCACTACAAGGTAGGAAGGATACAACTCATTTGGGAGGCTTAGTGCAAACAGTATAGATCTTTGTAATCTTATTGGGGTCCTCTCTCTCTCTATATCTACAGAATATGATTGTCACTATTGACACTATCCAAATCAAAGACAGACCTGTTCCCCCTTCCTTCATTTGAAGGCAGACCCGAGCCTCCTTTGTATTTTTCTCCTCTCTATGAGTTGCCAAAGAGGTAGGTTTAGTTTGATAAAACATTGAGCCTGATCAAACTACTTTCCTGCACCTTGGCCAATTGTGATATACAGTATATTAATACTCAATAAGTACTTTTTGTACCCTGCAGGCCTTGCTCCAATATAATCGTGCAACAATAGGACCCTTTTCTCCCCCTACGGTTCTCCAGCCACTTTTCTTGGTTCTGGCTATGTGGTATAGCCCTGTGTGGATCCGTTTGGAGGACACTCTGTTGTGAATTTATCTTAACTCGTTCTTGGTAATCTGGGAATGTGCAGACTCTCTGACATTGGAGGTAAGAGGTCGTACACATACCTGGGACCCCCCTTGGCGTAATTACCACTATAAACTCATACAGCATAATTGCAAATCAATAATATTGTTTTTTGTATATACTAAACCATATATTGTCTTTATATGCATACTTTAGAACAAGAAAATACCTTCGATATTTCCATTCACTTGTACCTTACGCTTGTCTCCTGAAGAAGCCTCATTTGACGAAACATGTCGAGAACAATTGGACAAGTATCATGACCTGTGTGCCTTTAGTATATTAATATGCTGTGTTCTAATTGGGATTGTATGCATAACCTTTGAACCATGATATATATACTGCTGTACACAAAGTCAAAATATTCTCTTTTTTAGCTTTTATGTGTTAATAAAACAATTATCTTTTATTATATCTGAACACGTCTTGTGACTATGTACCTTAGACAGTCCCGTATCTCCAATATCTTTATTCTCTATATCAATTTGGGATGATGGTACAATATATATGAGTAATCTTTGGAAAACATTCCAGTCTTACGAGCTTTGAAAATAAAAAAAATATATTGTACATAGGGAGGCTGCAGTGACACCAGGTTTTTAATATAGAGATTAAATCTTATATTTTTTTTTAATTAATAAGTGTGTGGGAATACAGAATAATACACATATCCCATTTAATGTTAATGCTAATGAATAATATACATCTTTGTGTTTACATGTGCGTTGTACCCACTAGCAAGGTTTGTATTGTACATCGCTATATGTTGTCACTGTTTACTACAGTGGCCGATTGTAGTGGGCGGCGTTTTGTCTATTGGGCATGTATTTTAATGTGTAGGACCATCCCACATGCCATGTGACCCTGCGTCATATATAACGTCAGCGTCACTATGGCAATACAGAGAGGCAATGGAAATGTCTCTCTAGTGCTGTTTTACACTGAGGAGGAGTCTGAGTGAGTTGCGGTCATGTGACCGTGTCAGGTGATCGGGTGTCATGACGATGATGCTATGGACGTCACAACATCTCACTAAGCAACACAGGAAGGGTTTACACCAAGTGAGTTGCGGTCATGTGACCGTGTCAGGTGACGCTGTGGGCGTCACAGCAACTCACTGAGCAATACAGGAAGTGTTCAGTTTGACCTCCCGACGCTCCATTCTGATTGGATGGGGAGTGTTAAGGGAGGTCAATTCTAATATGGTGGCTTAATATAAATATGAACGGTCATAATGGGCCTCTGTATCCGCTGAGGAAGTCCCGTTAAGGACGATACGCGCGCGGGAGGACCCTGGATAGTCACTGCAGCCACCTTATCTTTATCTTGAAAAGATTACATGCATTTCACCCCAGCACTAGGGACCGAGTGCTGTGTTTGTGAGTACCTGATATATATTTTTTAAGAAATTGGATTTTATAGCCATACAGTGTGCACTATATTTCTTTTTTTTTCATTCTATGGCACCATGTTTTGAAAGCAATAGATACTACTGGAGGTAATATTAAGTGATAAGAAGTCCCTCTATCCATCTGTCCACCCAGATCCATGCTTATGACCACTATTAGTGGTAAGATGTGCATTTGACCCATCTGTTAGTTCAGGGGTCTACATCTTGAGGTGAGCCATTTGACTATCTCGTGGTGGAATCACAGATGTTATTTGCACAATAAGGATTTCTGCATGCATTTTTTTTAACCACCACAGAGGAGAACATCTTTATCAACTTTTTCTACAACCTATTTCTTCCATCTCAGCTTTTCTATGTCTTTCTAATAGACTTTGTTCTTTTTAGTAGTTATCATTAGCGCTGCACTGTTATTATTTGATTGTTTTTAAAATTCAGCACTATGGGGTGCAAAGTGGGCGGGGTTTCAGAAACTATAACACACAATATCTACGCAACCAAAGCAGCACAAACGTTTATTTTTGCAGCACAAACCAGCACAAACGCGGCACAAATGAATGGCGCATTTGTTTTTTTTTTAAATTCAGCAATATGGGGTGCAAAGTGGGCAGGGTTTCAGCAACTATAACGCACAATATCTCTGCAATCAAAGCGGCACAAGAAGTTATTTTTGCAGCAACCAAAGCAGCACAAACGTTTATTTTTGCAGCACAAACCAGCACAAACGCGGCACAAACTAATGGCACTTTTGTTTTTAAAATTCAGCAACATGGGGTGAAAAGTAGGTGGGGCTTGCATTAAATTGAATGTTTAATATCTCAGAAACCGAACCAGCACAAACGCAAATTTTTCGTCACAAATCAGCACAAACACAGCATAAGCGAATGGTATATTTGTATTCAGGTTTTACAAACATGGGGTGTCAACTTCACACAGCTTTTTGTTTCCAATAAAACCCTCTCAATATCCTGCAGGTTGGACCTTGAAGAGTATAAAAACATCTTGGTGATGATCTTAGCTATCGATAGGATTAACAAGGACCCCGATCTTCTGCCCAATATTACCCTGGGCTATAATATATTTGATACTTGTAATGACCCAATGTATATTTTGGGATATGCCACAAAGACATTGTCTGGAGAAAAAAATGCTTATAACTATTACTGTAAGGGACACGGAGAAGTGGCTGGTTTTATTGGTAACAGTGAATTCTATTCAAATAATGTGCTGGCTCAGTTACTTAGTCTGTATCGGTATACACAGGTAAGTGATCACTGCAATATACTATGTATGTAATATGGTGTGTCCAATAGATTTCTGGTCTTACTTTTCTAGAATAAGTACAGATCAGAATTAACAGAGTTTTTAAATATGCAGGTGCACAAAACATTACAACTCGGGGACATTATTCGGTGACCACTATCCTCACAGTCCACTCAGTCCCACCACTTCTAGTGACTTTAATGACTCGAATTGCTTGAATGAGAGAGACATCCAGGTGGCTCAATCCCACCATGTCTCTTTAGTAGGGTCTTTGAGTTGCTTTCTGGTGTTTTGGATCTAGTGCCCAGAATATTAGCTCAACAATCAGGAGCTGTAATCTTCTTTAAGAAGTTGCTTGTAAACTGGTCAGAACTGTATGTAACTGGACATCTACCAACATTACTGTATTGTATGTGCAGGATCTGTACAGGAAATCATTTACCTCAGTAGAGTAGTCAGTGACTTCCTTCACAATTAAGCATCCTCACCAGGTGCCATCATTACTTCCAATTTGGAATCTCACCATCCATAGATGGCGGCTTTAAACAAAGTCTATCCCACACTGTGAATCCCTTGCAGCCTACATATATAGGGATTGGGGGGGGGGGGCAGAAGCAGAGGGATCACTAGGGTTGCCACCTTTTCTTCAAGCCAAACCCGAACACATTAGCAGCGCACAGCAATTTTTTTTAGTACATTAAATTCATTACCTCTGTCCAATGCAAGGCAATGTTTATGTATTTATTTAGTATACACTATACATATATTTTGTGATTAAATAACACAAGAGTCCCCCTTTACCTCAGAGTCAACAAAGTTGACACTCTTGGCTTACAATTGCAGTGAGCAGTCTGGGCCAGGGGCGGACTGAAAACTCATGGGGCCTCCGGGCAATTGAAGATCATGGGTTCCCCAGGTTTAAAGATGGCTGTCTCATGGGAGCCAACATTATTGTGGCAGGCCGAAGCTTAGAGGCACCAAGCTCTGCAACATGCAGAGTGGCAGAAGGAGTATGGTGGGTATGATGGGGGCAGCGTGTACAAGAGAGGAGTGCGGAGGGGATGGTGGGGGTAGTATGTATAGGAGAGAAGTGAGGAGGGGATGGTGGGGGTAGTATGTATAGGAGAAGAGTGCGGAGAGGATGGTGGGGGTAGTATGTATAGGAGAGGAGTGCGGAGGGAATGGTGGGGGCAGTAGGAGGGGAGTGCGGAGGGGATGGTGGGGACAGTATGTATAAGAGAGGAGTGTGGAGGGGATGATGGGGGTAGTATGTATAGGAGAAGAGTGCGGAGGGGATGGTGGGGGCAGTATATTTAGGAGAGGAGTGCGGAGGGGATGGTGGGGGCAGTAGGAGAGGAGTGTGGAGGGGATGGTGGGGACAGTATGTATAGGAGAGGAGTGCTGAGGGGATGGTGGGGGCAGTAGGAGAGGAGTGCGGAGGGGATGGTGGGGGCAGTATGTATAGGAGAGGAGTGCAGAGGGGATGGTGGGGATAGTATGTATAGGAGAGGAGTGCGGTGGGGATGGTGGGGGCAGTATATATAGGAGAGGAGTGCGGAGGAGATGGTGGGGGCAGTAGGAGAGGAGTGCGGAGGGGATGGTGGGGGCAGTATGTATAGGAGAGGAGTGCGGAGGGGATGGTGGGGGCAGTAGGAGAGGAGTGCGGAGGAGATGGTGGGGGTAGTATGTATAGGAGAGGAGTGCGGAGGGGATGGTGGGGGCAGTATATATAGGAGAGGAGTGCGGAGGGGAACGTGGGGGCAGTAGGAGAGGAGTGCGGATGGGATGGTGGGGGCAGTAGGAGAGGAGTGTGGAGGGGGTGGTGGGGGCAGTAGGAGAGGAGTGCAGATGGGATGGTGGGGGCAGTAGGAGAGGAGTGCGGAGGGGATGGTGGGGCAGTAGGAGAGGAGTGTGGAGGGGATGGTGGGGGCAGTAGGAGAGGAGTGCAGATGGGATGGTGGGGGCAGTAGGAGAGGAGTGCGGAGGGGATGGTGGGGGCAGTAGGAGAGGAGGAGATGATGCCAGCTGGATATATGAAGTGGTCTGGGGGTGATGCACCTGGGGGGAGTTGGGGGCTGAGAAATAGTGATGTATATAAAAACAAAATCTATTGTACTCATCCACTAATATTTACAACAATGAAAACTGCCGGCTCCCAGCACTCTGTATGTACAGATGATATGAATGTAATGTATGACCATTCATATATCCCTGTGTTGTCCAAGCTCTGTACAATCAGAAGTTTACACTCTCCACACACACAGGGTTAATGAATGGTCATAAATGACTGCACATTATCTGGACTGAGGATGGGGGATGTTTGTATAGACAGAGGCTCAGAAGATATCATCAGACACACTTCAGACTGATCCTCCTGTCACCTTAACCCTTCACAGCAACTACTGCAAAACAAATCCTTTCAGCTTTCCACCCCAGGAGACTCAGAGAAAAACTCTCAGCTCACCTCTTGCCTGCATGTAGTGTGAGCAGCGCCAGCCCGACATTATCTACTCCTCCTGACATGATCTCTCCTCCTCAGCTCCGCCTCCCAGCACAACGCACTAGTGATCAGAGGGGGGGGGGAGAGTTAAGTCACTGATAAGAGACCCTACAGGAGCCTGGGGGGGGGGGGGGCAGCAATGAGCTTTAGATTATAACAAACACACCAGCACAGTGTATTTATGGAGAAGCAGTGACACTGCTGCTGTCTCCACAGTGACAAATATGCTAGAGGAGCTCCCCCTATCTGAATGGTCTGTCCGGGTTTCAGAGAGTCTGAAAACCAGGCAGATGATTCAGAACCTGGACTGTCCGGGTGAATCCCGTACAGGTGGCAACCCTAGGGATCACAGATCCAAGAAGATAAAGTAGAAGCAAGCACATCAATTTACAAGCAGTAAAAGGCTTGGTTTCCTGAGACATAAAACCAATGAAATGTCGTGGCAGCACAGGGACCCATACATTGTGGTGAGAAGCAATGCCAAATAGTATGAGAAGTAAATATAACACAAAATAAAATAATTAATCAAGTCACAGCATTTATACATGTAAGTAATACACATTGCTGATGATTGAAGCCCCATTTATGAGTAAAAGTCAGGAGGAAATCAATGAGAAATGCTCACACTTGGTTTAGAGTTAAACATTTTAGTAACATAGAGTTTCCCATTCGCACCTCCACTCCACCCATTAATGGGTAACTGTGAGTGATCAACTGGTGTCATTATATAGGGCTAGTGTAGGGCAAGGGGGTGGACCTACCCCACTCCCCCAGATTCCTGTGGCTTTTAATTGAAAAGGAAGAGAACCGATACATCATCATTAAATGGAGAAGAAACAAAATGAGGTATCAGTCAATATGCATGGGACATGGTTATCCCATAAGGCAAGCAATAATGGCATTCAGTGCAATTAGTAATGCAAACAATGAAAATGTGCAGAACCAAAGGAGAGAGGAAACAATGTGAACAGGAGAACACAGAGAGAAATATCATTAAATGTGGGAAAACACACAATAACCAAAATAATAATAAAAAAATAAGTTTTCGAAAATTTAAAAAGGAAGCAAAACCAACAAGAACATGTAGGAAAGATAAGTGGATGTACAAAAATTTACAAAGTAAAACCTATGTAGGTTTTAGTGAACAAAGAGAGAACAAGACACAATCGACTAGAGTATCAACTGCTCTTTACCAAACAACATTGGTTAAAAAGAAAGATTATACCCGCTTGGGACTTTAATGCAGCTTAATATATATCACACTAGGGTTGGGCGAACGGTTTGGCCCGAGCATGAGTTTGGGCTGAACATTGGCTGTTCACCTGTTCGATGAACACTCAAATTGTCGGGGGCATTCGACCATTTGTTTGTAGAGTTGAGCGGACACCTGGATGTTCGGGTTCGGCGGGTTCGGCCGAACTTCAGAAAAAAGTCCGGGTTCGGGACCGAACTTGACCCGAACTTGACCCCGAACTTGACCCTGAACTCCGAACCCCATTGAAGTCAATGGGGACCCGAACTTTTGAAGACTAAAATGGCTGTAAAAAAGTCATGGAAAGGGCTAGAGGGCTGCAAATGGCAACAAAATGTTGTTAAGAGCATGGCAAGTACTCTGCAAACAAATGTGGATAGGGAAATAACTTAAAATAACATAAAAAAATTAAAATAAAATGCTGGAGGCCCCCTTCTCAGCAGAAGAGGTACAGGAAGTCATTAAGAACCTCAGAAACTCAACAGCACGATGCCGCACATATGGTGGGAATACCCCAGAATACGCACTTTCTGGAAAAAATTATTCAATTTAATGGAAAAGATAGTGGGAAAATAAAATACTTGGAAATTAAAAAAATGAAAAAATTATTATCTTGACCTAGGAGGACGAGTAGGAGGTTGAGGTGGCGGTGCATGTGGCGGTGTAGGTGGAAGCAGCGGTGGAGGAGGACAAGGTAGCCAACACTGGTTCAAAAATACAACAATGGCTGGGTAAGGCTAGTGGTGAATGATGTGTCAAATTCTGTCCCCCGTCGCATAGTGTCTGCCCTGTACTGCGCTTGCTCAGTACGTAGGACAAGGGGATTTTGAAACTCTCCGAAGACGATGCGCGGTGACTCCGTACTGCGCAAGCACTTCGCCTGCACAGTAAGTGGCCGGACACTAGCCGATGGCCAGACAGTTTTTGTCAGAACACCGGTATACGTGTCTATTCTGCACAAGGTACGGACAAGTCCTGTGGGATCCATGCCTGGTTCATTTTAATGAATGTGAGCTTGTCCACATTGGCTCTGGACAGGCGGCTGCGCTTGTCTGTGATAACGCCCTCTGCCGTGCTAAATACACGTTCAGATAATACACTGGCTGCAGGGCAGGCCAGCACCTCCAAGGCGTAAAGGGCAAGCTCAGGCCATGTGTCCAATTAGGAGACCCAGAAGTGGAAGGGGGCAGACCCGTCATTCAGTACGTGTAGGCGTGTGCACACATACTGCTCCACCATGTTGGTGAAATGCTGCCTCCTGCTAAGACGTTCCATCTCAACTGGTGGTGCTGGTTGTTTTGGCGTGCTGACAAAGCTTTTTCACATTTCGGCCATGCTAACCCTGCCTTCCAAGGTGCTGGCGGTGCCCCGGCTGCGTTGGCGACCTCTTCCTCCTCCTCTGCCTTCGCCTTGTGCTTCCACCGTACCCCCGCTTCCAAGTGGGAATGCCACCAGCAGCGCGTCTACCAGCGTGCGCTTGTACTCGCGCATCTTACGATCATGCTCCAGTGAGGTAATTAAGGACGGCACGTTGTCCTTGTAACGGGGATCCAGCAGGGTGGCCACCCAATAATCAGCACCAGTTAAAATGTGGGCAACTCGGCGGTCATTGCGGAGACACTGCAGCATGTAATCGCTCATGTGTGCCAGGCTGCCCAGAGGCAAGGAAAAGCTGTCCTCTGTGGGAGGTGTATCGTCTGTGTCCTCTGTATCCCCCCAGCCACGCACCAGTGATGGACATGAGCTGGTCTGGGTGCCACCCTGCTGTGAACATGGTTCCTTCTCCTCCATCTCCTCCTCATCCTCCACCTCGTCATCCTCCAGAACTGTGCCCTTGCTGCCGGACAATTGTGTACCTTGCTCTTGTTGGTGCAGGAACCCACCCTCGTAGTCACTTGTAAATGACTGCCCTGAAAGCCTTGGAAATGAACCCTCTTACTACTCCTCCTCCTCCTCCTGTGCCACATTCTCTTCCATCTTCGCCTAAAGAGTTTTTTCAAGGAGGCATAGAACTGGGATAGTAACGCTGAGAACGGCGTCATCGGCACTGGCCATGTTGGTGGAGTACTCGAAACAGCGCAACAAGGCACACAGGTCTCGCATGGAGGCCCAGTTATTGGCGGTGAAGTGGTGGTGTTCCGCAGAGCGACTCACACGTGCGTGCTGCAGCTGAAACTCCACTATCGCCTGCTGCTGCTCGCACAGTCTGGCAAGCATGTGCAAGGTGGAGTTCCACCTTGTGGGCACGTCACATATGAGACGGTGAGCGGGAAGGCCGAAGTTACGCTGCATCGCTGACAGGCGAGCAGCAGCAGGGTGAGAACGCCGAAAGTGCGCAAAGGCGGCCCGCACTTTCTGCAGCAGCTCTGGCATATCGGAGTAATTCTTAAGGAACCTCTGGACCACCAAGTTCAGCACATGTGCCAGACAAGGGATGTGCGTCATACTGCTTAAGCCCAGAGCTGCTACGAGATTTCGCCCATTATCGCACACCACCAGGCCGGGCTTGAGGCTCACTGCCACCAACCACTCATCGGTCTGTTGTTCCATGTCCCTCCACAACTCCTGCGCGGTGTGGGGTTTTTCCCCCAAACAGGAAAGTTTTAAAACTGCCTGCTGTCGTTTAGCCCTGGCTGTGCTGAAGTTGGTGGTGAAGGTGTTACGCTGACCGGATGAGGAGGCGGTAGAGGATGAGGAGGCGGAGTAGGAGGAGTTAGCCACAGGAGGCAAACTGAAGTGCCCTGCAATCCTCGGTGGTGGAAGGAAATGCGCCAAAGTGCTATCCGCCTCAGGCCCAGCCGCCACTACATTTACCCAGTGTGCTGTTAGGGAGATATAACGTCCCTGACGTGCTTACTGGTCCACGCATCCGTAGTTAGGTGGACCTTGCCACAGATGGCATTGCGCAGTGCACACCTGATTTTGTCCCCCACTTGGTTGTGCAGGGAAGGGATAGCTCGTCTGGAAAAGTAGTGGCGGCTGGGCATGACGTACTGTGGGACAGCCAATGACATCAGCCTTTTAAAACTCTGCGTCTCCACCAGACGGAATGACAGCATTTAAAAGGCGAGGAATTTTGAAATGCTGGCATTCAGGGCCAGGGATCGCGGGTGGCTAGGAGGGTACTTCCTCTTCCGCTCCAGTGTTTGGGAAATAGAGAGCTGAACGCTTCCATGGGACATTGTGGAGATGGTTGGTAACCCAGGTGGTAGTGTTGCTGGCAGATCCTCTGTTTGCGGGTTGACAGGTGTCACTGTCACTACAGAGGGGGATGAAGAGGCCGAGACTGCAGCAGAAGAGGAAGCAGGAGGAGCCAGAGACCTTTCTTGGTTTTTGAGGTGTCTACTCCACTGCATCTCGTGCTTTGCACTTAGATGCCTGGTCATGCAGGTTGTGCTCAGGTTGAGAACGTTTATGCCTCGCTTCAGGCTCTGATCGCACAGCGTGCAAACCACTCGTGTCTTGTCATCAGCACATTGTCTGAAGAACTGCCACGCTAGGGAACTCCTTGGACCTGGCTTTGGTGTGCTCGGTCCCTTGCTGCGTTGGGCAGTAGCATACATACTGTCTAGGGGACGGCTGTGATGGCTTCTAAGGGCACACTAGTGAAACTAGCGTCGATTGGCTGCCCTGCAGCTTGTAAAAGGCGCCAATACAACACCAGACCCGAACATACAGCCAATAGTTCGGGTCCGGCACCCGGACACCCAAAAATCCGGTACGGACCCGAACTTTACAGTTCGGGTTCGCTCAACCCTATTTGTTTGGCCCGCCAAATGACCTCAATGCATTGCGCTGACGCATAGTGCATTGGAAGCTCTGATTGGCTTTAAGCAATGAAAGATTTGCCCAATGAGGACACACAGCACTGTCAGAGCCATGATTGGATACCATCATAATGACTTCATCCAGTCATGGCTCATTACTCTTAGTCCCACCCACACTATAAAACTATTCTTTCAATAGCGGTCATTTGCAGTGTGATATTGGCATGGAGAGCGATAGAACAGGGCTCTGTTTAGCGCTACTAGTGAGTTAGTGTACTATTGTGCTTCTATTGTCAGTGTAGAGTATTAGTTTAGTGTTAATCTAGGCATAGTTCAGTGTGATTGTAGTGTGACAGGGCAGGTTTACTGCAGTATATTTTAATGCATTAGTGCACGTTTAATGCAGTATATTTCAGTGTGTTATTGCACGTTTAATGCAGTATATGTCAGTGTGTTATTGCACGTTTAACGCTGTATATTTCTGTGTGTTTTTGCACGTTTAACGCAGTATATTTCAGTGCAGTATATTTCAGTGCTTTTCACTTTAACCACTTGGCTACTGGGCACTTAAACCCCCTTCCTGCCCGACCAAATTTTGACTTTCAGTGCTGTCGCACTTTGAATGACGCAGTCATGCAACACTGTGCCCAAATAAAATTTTTATCATTTTTTTCACACAAATAGAGCTTTCTTTTGGTGGTATTTAATCACTGCTGGGTTTTTATTTTTTGCTAAAAAAGAAAAGAGACATGACATTTTGAAAAAAATAAAAAAACTGTTTCATAGTTTGTTATAAAATTGTGAAAACATGGAATGTTTCTCCTTCATTGATGTGTGCTGTTGAGGCTGCACTGCTGGGCACTGATAGGCTGCACTGATAAGATGGCACTGATAGGTGGCAGTGATAAGCACTGATGAGGTGGCACTGATAGGTGGCACTGATTGGCACTGACAGGTGGCACTGAAGGGCACTGGGTGGCACTGAAGGGCACTGATGTTTGGCACTGATGTTTGGCACTGATGGGCACTGCTGATGTTTGGCACTGATGGGCTGCACTGAAGGACACTGATAGGTGGAACTGAAGGGAACTGTTAGGTGGCACTGATAAGCAGCACTGATAGGTGGCATTGATTGGCACAGATGGGTGGCACTGATAGGCACTGGTAGGGGACACTGATAGGAAGCACTGATTGGTGGTACTGATGATAAGGCACTGATGGGCATTGATTGGCAGCACTGGTGGGCATTATGGGTTGCACAGGTGGACAGAGGTAGGTGGCACTGTGGGCACTGGTAGTTGGCACTGGTGAGTACTGATAGGTGGCAGTGGTGGGAACAGATGAGGCAGCCGTGGCTCTCTGTGTGAGAGACCGATGTCCCTCTGACAGAAGCCGGTAATCTGCTTTTTTTTTTTCCTCACGATCACAGCGTGAGGGAAAACAAAAACGATTACTGATCATCTGTTTACATCACGTGATCAGCTGTCATTGGCTGACAGCTGATCACATGGTAAGGGGCCGAGATCGGCTATAGAGTGGGCAGCAAGTAGTTAAGCATCAGTAAACCACTGCTCATTTAAAAATGATGTTTTTTACAAACTTTTCTTCTTTGATACATGTCCCCCAGGGCAATTCCCAGACCCCCATAACCATTGTATGCCCAATAACTTGCATATAAGCCTTCAAAATGGCACTTTTGATTTTTTTCAGTTTGGCTCCCAAAGACTTTAACCACTTCGCGCCCGCGCTATAGCTGAAAGACGGCTACAGCATGGACGCTCCCTGCCGGGAGGGCTTCCCTGGACGTCCTCCTGTTTACTTCCGCAATGCGTGCTCCTGAGAGCATGCATCAGGGAAGTTCTGTGCTGGCCGTGTCCCTCGGACACAGCCAGTCACAGATCGCTGTAAACGGCCAATCTCAGCGGCCGTTTACAGCGCGATCGGTGTGTCCAATGAGAGATGATCTCATATGTAAACATATGAGATCATCTCTCATCGCCGCTCTCCCTCCTCACACAGAGACAGCGTGTGAGGAAGGAGAGATGAACCAATGCAGCGGTACGTAAAAAAAATAAAAATAAAGTGCCAATCTGTCCCCACTGCCATCTGTCCCCAGTGCCATTTGTCCCCAGTGCCATTTGTCCCCAGTGCCACCTGTCCCCAGTGCCACGTATAGGTGCCATCTGTCATCAGTGCCATATCAGTGTCACGTGTCATCAGTGCCACATATTAGTGCCATCTGTCATCGGTGCCACGTATCAGTGCCATCTGTCATCAGTGCCACCTGTCAGTGTCACGTGCCATCTGTTATCAGTGTCACGTGTCATCAATGCCACGTATCAGTGCCATCTGTCATTAGTGTCATGTGTCATCAGTGCCACGTATTAGTGCCATCTGTCATCAGTGCCACCTATTAGTGCCACGTATAAGTTCCATCTGTCATCAGTGCCACATATTAGTGCCATCTGTCATCAGTGCCACATCAGTGTCACGTGTCATCAGTGCCGTGTATCAGTGCCATCTGTCATCAGTGCCACGTCAGTGTCACTTGTCATTGTCCTGGTGCTCCAGGGCCTTCAAATGTGTAATAGGTAGTCAACAAGTTAGATGTGTAATTTATGCTCCTAGAACACGTGATGGTGCTCCCTGCATGTGACATGGCTATTTTTATACCTACCTCACTCATATGCTTACCTCTGCATAAAATAATTGATTAAAAACCTTTGTCTATGTAATTATTAAAAACGAACGATAACAGTGCGAAAAGATAAACAATTACATTTATTTATATAGAAAAACGTTAGAGATTACCCAATATAGTATAGAGATGTTATAAATGCAGTGTTGCCAGTGTTTATAAAGATAGTTAATGCAAAAAGGGGATATAGTTAGAATGGACATACACAGGCTGTTACTTGAATCTTAGGCAACGTCTTAATATAGAAGAAAAGTAGGGAAACGTAAAGAGAGATAAGGGAATACATTACACAGGAATAGGGATGAGCCGAACACCCCTGGGTTCGGTTCGAACCAGAACCTTCGAACGGACCGAAAGTTCGCGCGAATTTTCGAACCCTATACGTTATAATGGACGCGAACGTTCGAAATCAAAAGTGCTAATTACAACGGCCAATATGCATGTTAATGTCATAAAACAGGTTTGGGGACCCGGGTCCTGCCCCAGGGGACATATATCAATGCAAAAAGAACTTTTAAAAACTAACGTTTTTTCGGGAGCAGTCATTTAAATGATGCATAAAGTGAAAAATAAAAAGTGAAATTTTCCTTTAAATATGGTACCTGGGGGGTGTCTAAAGTATGCCTGTGAAGTGGCATGTGTTTCCTGTGTTTAGAACTGTCCTTGCACAAAATGACATTTGTAAAGGAAAAAAAGAAGCCATTTTAAACCACTTGCGGCTTTAATGTCATGTCTTGTCCTGGCCGCCATATGGCTGAAAATCCTTGAGAAAAATGGCATGGCTACCCCATCACCCCCCCCCCCCACCCCAGCCCCTTTGGGTCTTGTATGGATATTAAGGGGGACCCCGCACCCAAAATAAAACCCTATACCTACAACCCTATATACTCTGAACAGCAGTATATAGGTGGTGCAAACAAGACACGGACTGTAGGTTTGTTCTTAAGTAGAATCTGAACAGGTACATTATGAAGTGTAGCTCCATCCCAAAAAAATCTATTTTTAAGCTTTTTGGAGAACATAGGGAGGGGTTATCACCCCTGTAACATTTGCTGTCTTTGCACATCTGTTCAGAACATGTCACCTCACTTTCCGTCCCAATGACAAATGTTTTTGGAAAAGTGGGGTTTTAATTGAAAGAAGGATTGGTGATAAAGTATCAGTAGAGAGGAGATACCTTTTTCTCAAATTAAATCTAACAGGATAGAATTTCCCTTCCTAGGGGTAGATTTCCTCTCACTTCCTGTTTTCTCTTTCCGTTTGCAAGTAGGAGTCGTTTGTAAGTTGGATGTTTGAAAGTAGGGGCCTGGCGTATATACTCTGCAGAAATTTGCCCTATTAGATGTTGGTGTAGCCACAAGACTGGTGGGCAAAGGAATGGGCCCTGCTGTGAGTTAATAGATCAGGATTTGTACTTGCATGCACCTGTTGAACCCGGGCAGAAAAATTGGGCCTTTGGTGGTGGTGGTGGTGGACGACGGTGTTGCCACAAGACTGTAAGCTCTCACAGTTACTCTTGGTGGGCGCAGGAATGGGCCCTGCTGTGAGTTATTAGATCACGATTTGTAATTGCATGCACCTGTTGAACAGGGCAGAAAAATTGGGCCTTTGGTGGTGGTGGTGGTGGTGGTGGACGGTGTTGCCACAAGACTGTAAGCTCTCACAGTTACTCTTGGTGGGCGCAGGAATGGGCCCTGCTGTGAGTTATTAGATCAAGATTTGTAATTGCAAGCACCTGATGAACAGGGCAGAAAAATTGGGCCTTTGGCGGTGTCTGTGGACGGTGTTGCCACAAGACTGTAGGCCCTCATAGTTACTCTTGGTGGGCGCTGGAATGGTCCCTGCTGTGAACTATTAGATCAAGATTTGTAATTACACGCCCCTGTTAAACAGGGGCTGAAAAATTGTGCCTTAGACATTGGTGCTGGTGCCACAACACTGCAACCCCTCACAGATACTGTACTCCTAGCACAGCAATGAGACCTGTTGCAAAGCATTGCCTAAAAATTGTAATTACACACCCCAACAGGGGCTGAAAAATTGTGCCTTAGGCACTGGTGCTGGTGCCACAACACTGCAACCCCTCACAGATACTGTACTTGGAGCACAGCAGTCACACGTGTTGCGAAGCATTTTTTTAAAAAAAATTGTAATTACACGCCCCTGTTAAACAGGGGCTGAAAAATTGTGCCTTAGACATTGGTGCTGGTGCCACAACACTGAAACCCCTCACAGATACTGTACTTGGAGCACAGCAGTCACACGTGTTGCGAAGCATTTTTTTTAAAAAATTGTAATTACACGCCCCTGTTAAACAGGGGCTGAAAAATTGTGCCTTAGGCACTGGTGCTGGTGCCACAACACTGCAACCCCTCACAGATACTGTACTTGGAGCACAGCAGTCACACGTGTTGCGAAGCATTTTTTTAAAAAATTGTAATTACACGCCCCTGTTAAACAGGGGCTGAAAAATTGTGCCTTAGGCACTGGTGCTGGTGCCACAACACTGCAACCCCTCACAGATACTGTACTTGGAGCACAGCAGTCACACGTGTTGCGAAGCATTTTTTAAAAAAATTGTAAGTACACGCCCCTGTTATACAGGGGCTGAAAAATTGTGCCTTAGGCACTGGTGTGGTGGCATGGATCATTGAGGAGGAGGAAGAGGATAGTCAGTGAACATAACAGGACAGTCACTCAGCATCATAGGCAGTCTTGAAGGGATGTGACATTATAAATTATTCCGTTATATCCGCTTCAGGTGCCTGGTAGCTGGTGGTGATCCAAGACTGATTCATTTTGATGAAGGTCAGTCGATCAACCGAGTCGGTGGACAGGCGCACCCTATGATCGGTGACAAATCCTCCAGCAGCACTGAATGTGCGTTCGGAAAGAACGCTGGAGGCAGGACAGGCCAGTAGCTCAATTGCATACTGTGCAAGCTCTGGCCAGTGATCCATCCTCAGGACCCAGTAAGCCAGAGGATTTTCGGTGGGAAAGGTGTCCAAGTCTGACCTTGCCCCAAGGTATTCCTGCACCATGTATATCAGACGCTGGCGATGGTTGCTGAAACCGATCATACCTTGGGGCTGCGGACTAAAAAATTGTCTGAACGCATCGGTCAGACGTCCACCTTCCCCACCGCTCCTTCTGCTACTGATCGAAGCCTCAGCAACTCGTCGCCCAGGACCAGGAGTTTGTAACCTCCCAGTTTCTGGGAACGCGTTGCACAGACCTTTCTGCAAGGCCTCCCTGAGATGTCTCATCCTCTGCTCCCTCTGCGACGGCAAGATAAGGTCCGCAACCTTACCCTTGTACCGTGGATCAAGGAGAGTGGCCAGCCAGTAATGGTCCCTCTCCTTGATCCGAAGAACACGAGGATCCTTCCGCAGGCTTTGCAGGATCAGGGAGGCCATGCAGCGTAGGTTAGCTGAGGCATTCGGTCCGGAGTCTTCTGGGTCACTGAGGATGACATGATCGCCAGCCACCTCCTCCCAGCCACGTACAAGTCCACTGGTTTGTTGGGACTGTACATCATCCCTAAAAGACTGCTGCTGCTGATGCTGAGTGCCAGGCTCCACCTCCATGCTCACACAATCCTCCTCCTCCTCCTCATCCTCTTCCTGTGTGATGGGTGGGACAGGAGGAAAACTGTCCGGATAAAGGGGGCCTTGAGAGGCAAGGAAGTCCTCCTCTTCCTGCCTCTGTTCTGCCTCAAGTGCCCTGTCCATTATCCCACGCAGCGTATGCTCCAACAGGTGGACAAGAGGTACAGTGTCACTGATGCATGCACTGTCACTGCTCACCATCCTCGTGGCCTCCTCAAATGGTGAGAGGACAGTGCATGCATCCCTGATCATGCTCCACTGACATGGGGAAAAAAAAACAAGCTCCCCTGACCCTGTCCTGGTGCTGTAGTCGCAAAGGTACTCATTGATGGCCCTCTGCTGCGTGTGCAGTCGCTGCAGCATGGCCAACGTTGAGTTCCACCTGGTGGGCATGTCACATATTAGGTGGTTCTTGGGCAGGTTCAGCTCCTTTTGCAGCTCAGTCAGCCGAGCACTGGCATTATAAGATCGGTGGAAATGCACACAGACTTTCCTGGCCTGCCTCAGGACATCATGTAAGCCTGGGAACCTGCTCAAGAACCGCTGCACCACCAGGTTGTCGCAGGGCGGAGAGGAGGTTGGTGCCATTGTCAGAAACGACCATTCCTGGCTTAAGCTGGCGTGGCGTCAACCACCTCTCGGCCTGCCCCTGCAGAGCTGCCAGAACCTCTGGCCCAGTGTGGTTCCTGTCCCCCAAACACACCAGCGCAAGCACGGCATGGCATCTTTTTGCCTGCGTACTTGCGTAGCCCCTTGTACGCCTACGGAGCACCGCTGGTTCCGAGGACAGAGCACTGGCGGAAGAAGAAGAGGAGGGGGTGGAGGAGAGAGGTGTGTCACAACCAGTAGCAGTAGTAGCATTTTGGAGGCGTGGTGGCGGAACAACCTCCAACACTACTGCACCTTGTCCTGCATCCCTCCCAGCTGCCAATAGAGTGACCCAATGGGCCGTGAAAGAAAGGTAACGTCCCTGTCCATGCCTGCTGGACCATGAGTCAGCGGTAATATGCACCTTACCGCTGACCGCCCTGTCCAGCGAGGCATGGACATTGCCTTCCACATGCCGGTAGAGAGACGGAATCGCCTTCCGTGAGAAAAAGTGGCGTTTGGGAACCTGCCACTGAGGAACCGCACATTGAACAAACTCACGGAAGGGGGCCGAGTCTACCAACTGAAAAGGCAGCAGTTGAAGTGCTAGCAATTTAGCCAAGCTAGCATTCAACCGCTGGGCATGTGGATGACTGGGAGTGTACTTCTTTTGACGGTCCAGCAGCTGGGGCAGGGAAATTTGCCTGCTACAATCGGACGTCGGTGTACTGCAAGTACTTGGTTGTGACACACCTAATTCTACACCTTCAGTCCTCTCAGAGCAGCTTTCAGAGAGGACTGAAGATGTAGTGGGGATGGAGATCCCAGCTGATGAGGAGCAAGGAGAGGTCCGCTTAGTTCTTTGGTGTGGGTCTTTTATGTGTGCTTGCCAACGAGCTGCATGGCAGGTCGACATATGTCTGCTCATGCTTGTGGTGCCCAAGCGGCAGATGTTTTGGCCACGCGAGATACGCTTAAGACATATATTGCAAATAGCAGTGGTGCGATCTGATGCACTCGTCTCAAAAAAGGCCCACACCAAAGAACTTTTCTGATAACGTGCAGAGGCAGCGCCCTGCACAGGCGGAGCTCTGCGGTGTTGTACAGTTGCTGTGCTGGCCTCTAGCTGGCCTCCAGGGGGCATCCTGCCTCGTTGGACATGTGACGCCGCATCCTCCTCCTCCTCGTCCTCCTCCTCATCCTCTCTCCCTTCAGGCACCCACGTGGAGTCAGTGACCTCATCATCCCCTCCCTCTTCACCACTAGAGCAAACCTGGCAGTAAGCTGCAGCTGGTGGAACAGTACTGCCAGATTGCTGTCCTTCAGCATCCCCTCTCTCTGCGCGCACACTACTGACTTCCTCAAGCTGGGTATCATCATCCGAGCCTTCGAATCGTTGGGCATCCTCCTGGAGCATGTACCCAACACTGTGCTCAAAGAGTTCGGGGGACTCCTCAGGAGGACATGGTGGGTCTAGGGAAGGGGTGGCTGATGATGCCATTGAGTACGCGTTGGCAGCTGCTCTGCCAGTACCCTGAGCCTGGGTGAGAGAGGATGAGGAGGATGAGGAGGGCTTGGTCATCCATTCTACCAAGCCTTCAGCATGATGCGGCTCCACATGTCCAGCTGCCGAAAACAAAGACGCGCGTGTCCCATGGACACGTGCTGATGACGATGCACGACCATGTCCACGGCCACGGCCACGTCCACTAGAAACAGAGCCTGCCTGCCCTGTGTTCTTGCCTCTGCATGCTCTGCCTCCCCTTGGCGGTCTTCCAGCCATTGTAGTCGGTAGTCCTGTGGGTGCTGCTGAGAAGAAAATATAGGAGCTCTGTGTGATGCCACTAACACACTAGAAGTCCTATGGGTGCTTCTGCAAAGAAAATAGAGGAGCTCTGTGTGATGCCACTAACACACTAGAAGTCCTGTGGGTGCTGCTGAGAAGACAATATAGGAGCTCTGTGTGATGCCACTAACACACTAGAAGTCCTATGGGTGCTTCTGCAAAGAAAATAGAGGAGCTCTGTGTGATGCCAGTAACACACTAGAAGTCCTGTGGGTGCTGCTGAGAAGAAAATATAGGAGCTCTGTGTGATGCCACTAACACACTAGAAGTCCTGTGGGTGCTGCTGCTGAGAAGAAAATATAGGAGCTCTGTGTGATGCCACTAACACACTAGAAGTCCTATGGGTGCTTCTGCAAAGAAAATATAGGAGCTCTGTGTGATGCCACTAACACACTAGAAGTCCTGTGGGTGCTGCTGAGAAGAAAATATAGGAGCTCTGTGTGATGCCACTAACACACTAGAAGTCCTATGGGTGCTTCTGCAAAGAAAATATAGGAGCTCTGTGTGATGCCACTAACACACTAGAAGTCCTGTGGGTGCTGCTGCTGAGAAGAAAATATAGGAGCTCTGTGTGATGCCACTAACACACTAGAAGTCCTATGGGTGCTTCTGCAAAGAAAATATAGGAGCTCTGTGTGATGCCACTAACACACAATTGAAGTCCTATGGGTGCTTCTGGGAAGAAAATATAGGAGCTCTGTGTGATGCCACTAACACACTAGAAGTCCTATGGGTGCTTCTGCAAAGAAAATATAGGAGCTCTGTGTGATGCCACTAACACACTAGAAGTCCTGTGGGTGCTGCTGAGAAGAAAATATAGGAGCTCTGTGTGATGCCACTAACACACTAGAAGTCCTGTGGGTGCTGCTGAGAAGAAAATATAGGAGCTCTGTGTGATGCCACTAACACACAATTGAAGTCCTATGGGTGCTTCTGGGAAGAAAATATAGGAGCTCTGTGTGATGCCACTAACACACTAGAAGTCCTATGGGTGCTTCTGCAAAGAAAATATAGGAGCTCTGTGTGATGCCACTAACACACTAGAAGTCCTGTGGGTGCTGCTGAGAAGAAAATATAGGAGCTCTGTGTGATGCCACTAACACACAATTGAAGTCCTATTGGTGCTTCTGGGAAGAAAATATAGGAGCTCTGTGTGATGCCACTAACACACTAGAAGTCCTATGGGTGCTTCTGGGAAGAAAATATGGGAGCTCTGTGTGATGCCACTAACACACTAGAAGTCCTATGGGTGCTTCTGGGAAGAAAATATAGGAACTCTGTGTGATGCCACTAACACAGTAGAAGTCCTATGGGTGCTTCTGGGAAGAAAATATAGGAACTCTGTGTGATGCCACTAACACAGTAGAAGTCCTATGGGTGCTTCTGGGAAGAAAATATGGGAGCTCTGTGTGATGCCACTAACACACTAGAAGTCCTATGGGTGCTTCTGGGAAGAAAATATGGGAGCTCTGTGTGATGCCACTAACACACTAGAAGTCCTATGGGTGCTTCTGTGAAGAAAATATGGGAGCTCTGTGTGATGCCACTAACACACTAGAAGTCCTATGGGTGCTTCTGGGAAGAAAATATAGGAGCTCTGTGTGATGCCACTAACACACTAGAAGTCCTATGGGTGCTTCTGGGAAGAAAATATAGGAACTCTGTGTGATGCCACTAACACAGTAGAAGTCCTATGGGTGCTTCTGGGAAGAAAATATAGGAACTTTGTGTGATGCCACTAACATAGTAGAAGTCCTATGGGTGCTTCTGGGAAGAAAATATGGGAGCTCTGTGTGATGCCACTAACAGAGTAGAAGTCCTATGGGTGCTTCTGGGAAGAAAATATAGGAACTCTGTGTGATGCCACTAACACAGTACAAGTCCTATGGGTGCTTCTGGGAAGAAAATATAGGAACTCTGTGTGATGCCACTAACACAGTACAAGTCCTATGGGTGCTTCTGGGAAGAAAATATAGGAACTCTGTGTGATGCCACTAACACACTAGAAGTCCTATGGGTGCTTTTGGGGTGCAATGCTGTGCTAACAGCACTGCGGTTGGTACTACTGAAATACTGTACTAACAGTAAAACACGCACCAGACTATTCCCCAGCAGCAGCTAAAAACACACTAACCAGCAGCAATGGACGATCAATGACCGGTAGCAATGGTTTAGCAAATAAATAGCCAATGGTTTAGCAAAGTAGAGCAAATCTTTCTATATGAATGAATCTAGCAAAGACACAGAATCAGCCTGATCTCTCCTAAAGCCGGAACTCATGTGACCGGGGGCCGACGGCGTGGCGGCCTTTTAAATGGTGGGGCGTGTACTAAAGCCCCTGAGCTGTAATTGGCTACAGGAGTCCTGCCTGTAGCCAATTATGGCTCTCCGAGTTTCCGGCGCTGTGATTGGCCAAGCATGCGGGGTCACAGTGCATGCTTGGCCAATCATCAGCCAGCAATGCACTGCGCCGGCCGCGCCGGCCGCAATGCATTGCGGGGCCGCTCGCATCACACGAATGTGATGCAAACGGCCAAAATAGTTCTGGGCTCGCCGAGCGAGCGAACGCCCAGTGCTCGATGCGAACATGGGTTCGCATCGAGCACCGGGCCCATCCCTAATGCTGTCCTCTTCTTTGGACTCTTTTCTTTCCAACTAGATTTGCGCTTGATTCTTTCCTGAGCCTGGTATGCATTAATTTTCTCCCTCGCTATGGGAGTGCGAACCCGCTGAGGGACATTGTTATCTCTCACTTTTAAGGGTTCTCGCTTGGGACTGGGCGTCTCTTTCGCCACCAGAGATGTCAATATCTCCATCATCTGGGACATCTGCAACTTCAGGGCATCTACTTCTGTCTCTCTTTCAGGGGTTAAGGCCGACCTGACCGTGGCCACTGGAAGTTTTGTAGACCCGATCACCTGTTTTTCCCGTTTCTCTTCCAACATGGCCTCTTCTCCCTCGCTATGGGAGTGCGAACCCGCTGAGGGACATTGTTATCTCTCACTTTTAAGGGTTCTCGCTTGGGACTGGGCGTCTCTTTCGCCACCAGAGATGTCAATATCTCCATCATCTGGGACATCTGCAACTTCAGGGCATCTACTTCTGTCTCTCTTTCAGGGGTTAAGGCCGACCTGACCGTGGCCACTGGAAGTTTTGTAGACCCGATCACCTGTTTTTCCCGTTTCTCTTCCAACATGGCCTCTTCCTCTCTGACCATGCGAATGAGATCGGGGTAGTCCAGGCTCTTCCCATCCTGTCGGGTGCGTAGTACCTATCATAGAAGTCCCTGTACAAGAAGGTCACTTGTGCTCCAGTGTCTAGGAGGGCCTGTGTGTATACTCCTTCCACTTGGATGGGTACAGTAGGAGATGGACCAACCAGCTCTTCTGGGTAGGGCCGGGTTGATGCTGTCCTCTTCTTTGGACTCTTTTCTTTCCAACTAGATTTGCGCTTGATTCTTTCCTGAGCCTGGTATGCATTAATTTTCTCCCTCGCTATGGGAGTGCGAACCTGCTAAGGGACATTGTTATCTCTCACTTTTAAGGGTTCTCGCTTGGGACTGGGCGTCTCTTTCGCCACCAGAGATGTCAATATCTCCATCATCTGGGACATCTGCAACTTCACGGCATTTACTTCTGTCTCTCTTTCAGGGGTTAAGGCCGACCTGACCGTGGCCACTGGAAGTTTTGTAGACCCCATCACCTGTTTTTCCCGTTTCTCTTCCAACATGGCCTCTTCCTCTCTGACCATGCGAATGAGATCGGGGTAGTCCAGGCTCTTCCCATCCTGTCGGGTGCGTAGTACTAGTGCAACAGGGTCTAGGGGTTGGGCTCCCCTCATCACCTGCTGGGCACGGGCTTCGTCTACTTTCCCCGGATCTATCCCCTTCTTCAGGATAATCCTATGCAGGATCTTGTCTATACGTCCCATATACTCCGACAGCTTCTCCCCTGTCTTCTGGTAACAGTGTTCCAGTTGATAGGTAAGCTCCGTGATTTTCTCTGTCCCACCAAACACACTTTCCAGGATGTCTAGGTAGTCCTGGACAGTGCAATCTTTCTTGCTTGTCTTCAGGTTGCGTATGGCCTCTAAGGCAGGCCCTTTTAGGCTCTCAACAATCCTTTGCTTCTTTCTACCTTCTGGGACCTCCCATTCTTCCAAGGCCTGTGTGGCGCCATCTAACCACTCTTCAAATCCCTCTTCCCCCAAGGGTACAGGTTTCCTCCCTGAAAACATCCGGAGTTTCCTGTATCCCGACATCGGGTAGTCCCCGGGGTCTCTTCTGCACTGAGTCACAATCTCCCCTAGGACAGCGCACAATTCTGCACTAAGAGTGGTTTGTACAGATACGGGACTCTCTGTGCCCTTCTGCTCTTCCTTCTTTGGGGATAGCATAGTTTTCATTGGAAAACAGTCTCCCTTGCGCGGCAGCGCATGCAGCAATTGATAGGTCTGACCATCCAATGCTTGTATGCTTTGGCTCCTGAACTGCTCTGGGGTCTCACTTCTCCATTCTACCAGGGCGTATGTACACCCGGCATCATTTCTCATGTCCATTATCCGTGATTTGTGGCCTGGGGATAGGGACATTATGAGCTGCTTGACTGCCTCTTCCTGCCATATCCCTGGCAGTTCAATGACTGCTGCTGCGGCTGGATCAGTGCCCCATATTGTGTGCCACCGTCCCACTTCTATCGGGTCCATGCCGGTACCTTCTGGCGGCTTTTCCCGCTGTCTCAGGATCCCGGATTACGAGCCCCCACGTGTAGCGATACCCCCAATTAAGAGGGCCGCAAGTTTGATTTGGGTCCCTGAGTACAGCCCCACCAACCCCCCGGCAATCTGCTCTACCCGCTCTGGCACAGTTAGTAAAGGGGTATGTATCTATGCACATATAAATATCACTTATACTCTAAGCGTAATGGACTCAAACTCACAGGCAGACTGCTGGCTGAAAAATAACTGTCTTTACTTTGGCAGTATGAAAAGAAGTGGTAACATGCATCAACATTTGACTTACAACACATTAACAGGTCCCTGCAATATGCACTATAACATGTACACATATATAGGTTTGGACAGCAATGGGGAACGGAGCGCCACGTGTAGCAACCGTCTGCTATGCACCTCTGAGGTGCAACAAATCTAACTGCGACTATCTAATGGACCAGGCCTGATCCCTAACAATAGAGCTCAGTCCTTGGGAGAACACAATATTCTTCACCGGCACAAGAACTGTAGAGGTGGTGCACATGTAGCTTTAAATGGTGTGTTTGTAATCCACAAGAAAGAACAATCTTCTGCTCTGAGGTAAATTTGCCTTGGCAGTTCAATAGGCATAAAGTGAAATAACAGTGCAAGATGAGCTTTTCAGCTCGCTCACCACTCCGGATACCGTCCTCAGCTCCGGGACCTCCACTGGCGGCGTCCGGCCTCCTCCGTCACAGCCCCTGCGTTCCGGTCCTCCTTCTGACCGACCGTTCTCTGGCAAAAGGCTCCGCTCTGCTCAGGCTGACAATGAGGTGTGAGAGTCTCTCTCCGTCTGCTGCAAGGCCCAGGCTTCAGGCCTTCAGCAGTCCCGGTCCGCACAGGTGTCTCCTCTCTCTGTGATCCCTGCGTCAGAAGAGGAAGAGGCGGTCCTTCCTCTTTCCTTATATCACCTCCCCCATCAGCCTCTCGGGCGGAAACAACCATCCTCCCGGGAGCCTGGGGAATTATGGGAACTGTAGTCTTATCCCCTAAAAGGGGAACAACCCCGCTACATAAATATGGATTTCAAAATCCCCACCACACATGTTGGGCCTCTCTAAGTGGCCAGGCTGTGTAAAAGTCCCACACATGTGGTATCGTAATACTCAGGAGGAATAGCAGAATGTATTTTGGCATGTCAATTGTGGTGTACACATGCCATGTGAGAGAAATAACCTATTACAATGACAATTTTGTGGAAAAAAAATCTTCATTTTGCAAAGAATTGTGGGAAAAAATGACAACATCAAAAAGCTCACCATGCCTCTTACTAAATACCTTGGAATGTCTACTTTCAAAAAAGGGGTCATTTGGGGGATATTTGTACTTTCCTGGCTTGTTCGGGTCGCAAGAAATGAGATAGGCCACCAGTACATCAGGTGTGATACATTTTGTATAATTTGCACCACAGCTTGTAGACTCTCTAATGCCACGTACACACGTTCGAACTTTGTCCGCCGGACTTTCCGAGGGGGGACTTGCCCACACACGCCCGGACTTCCAAGCGTTTGACTTTCCCACACATGCCCGGACTTTTCCGGCAGACAATCCGCGGGAAAAAGGCAGCGGGACTTTTGAAAATGAACGGACTTGCCCACACACGGAGCAGTCCGTTCATTTAGAACGTAACTGCAGGTAGACGGAGCTAGCGAATGCAGTGAATGCTGCCACACTAGCCCCGTCACCTGGCATGGATTTAAAGGGAATCCCCACGCCGAAAAAACGGCGTGGGGGTCCCCCCCAAATCCATCTCAGACCCTTATCCGAGCACGCAGCCCGGCAGGCCAGGAAAGGGGTGGGGACGAGCGAGCGCCCCCCCCCCCCCCTGAGCCGTACCAGGCCACGTGCCCTCAACATGGGGGGTGCCCTGGGAAAGGGGGGCCGTGCGGCCTCCCCCACCCAAAAGCACCTTGTCCCCATGTTGATGAGGACAAGGGCCTCTTCCCGACAACCCTGGCCGTTGGTTGTCGAGGTCTGCGGGCGGGGGCTTATCGGAATCTGGGAGCCCCCTTTAATAAGGGGGCCCCCAGATCCCGGCCCCCCACCCTATGTGAATGAGTATGGGGTACGATGTACCCCTACCCATTCACCTAAGGTGTAAAAGTGTCAATAAAAAAACACAATTTTTTTAAAATATTTTATTGCACTGCTCCGGGGGTCTTCTTCCGTCTTGGGGGGTCTTCTCGCCGGACTCCTCCACTCTTTTACCTAGCTCTTTTACCGAGCGGAGGAGCCCGGCTACCTTCTTCGTCGTCGCCGCCGCCGTCATCTGGGGGTCTCGATCCGCCTTCGGGGGTCTTCCGGGGTCTCTTCTGTTCTTGCCGCGGTCGTCGTTTTCCGCGCCGCCGGCGCCGCCTTCTTCTTCTTCTTCCTCTTCTTCTTCTTCTTCTTCTTCCGATGTTGACCCGTCGCTGTCTCTGGCCGGAATGCCAGAGCCGCGCTGTGCTGGGACTTATATAGGGACAAGGGGACAGGGTCACATGCTCATGTCACATGGTGACCCCGCCCCCTTGTGATGTCACAGTCCCGGGCACTGTTAAAAGACTGTGCACTGCACCCCAGCCAGGGTACAATTGATTTAGGATTTAGGGTTGAGCGAACCCGAACTGTAAAGTTCGGGTCCGTACCGGACTTTTGGGTGTTCGGGACCCGGACCCGAACCCGAACTATTGGCTGTAAGTTCGGGTTCGGGTCTGGTGTTCGGCGATGTATTGGCGCCTTTTTAACAGCTGCAGAGCAGCCAATCGACGCTAGTTTCACTAGTGTGCCCTTAGAAGCCATCACAGCCATGCCTACTAATGGCATGGCTGTGATTGGCCAGTGCAGCATGTGACCCTGCCTCTATATATAGTCCAGACACACAGCACACAGCGTCATTCTGCTATAGACAGGTTCCTGTGCTGCTAAGAGAGAGGATTTTAGGAGTTAGTGTGATAAAGTCAGTCAGTCAGTCCACATTCCTTTAACCACTTCAGCCCCAGACCAATTGGCAGCCAAAGGACCAGGCCCCTTTTTACAATTCGGCACTGCGTCGCTTTAACTAACAATTGCGCGGTCATGCGACGTGGCTCCAAAACAAAATTGGCGTCCTTTTTTTCCCACAAATAGAGCTTTCTTTTGGTGGTATTTGATCGCCCCTGCGGTTTTTATTTTTTGCGCTATAAAGAAAAATAGAGCGACAATTTTGAAAAAAATGCAATATTTTTTACTTTTTGCTATAATAAATATCCCCAAAAAATATATAAAAAAACATTTTTTTTCCTCAGTTTAGGCCGATACGTATTCTTCTACATATTTTTGGTAAAAAAAAATCGCAATTAGCGATTATTGATTAGTTTGCGCAAAAGTTATAGCGTTTACAAAATAGGGGATAGTTTTATAGCATTTTTATTAATATTTTTTTTTTATTAGTAATGGCGGCGATCAGCGATTTTTATTGTGACTGCGACCTTTTGGCGGACACATCGGACATTTTTGACACATTTTTGGGACATTTGTCATTTATACAGCAATCACTGCTATTTAAATAGCACTGATTCCTATGTAAATGACAGTTGTAGTTAGGGGGTTAACCACTAGGGGGCGGGGAGGAGTCAGTGTGACGTGTTGTGTTTTTTTTTACAGTAGGGGGGCGTGGCTGTACGTCTGACGTCATTGATCGGCGTTCCCGATGACAGGGAACCGCCGATCACTGACAGTCAGTGTAGGAAGCGCGGGGAGAGGTTTGTTTACATAGACCTCTCCCCGTTCTTCAGCTCCGTAACCCGATCGCGGGATACCAGCGGCGATCGGGTCCGCTGGTCCCGCGGCCGTGGTCACGGAGCTCCCGACCGGGTCGCGCGCGCCGCCCGGGCAGGCAAATTACAGGGGACGTACAGGTACGTGCTTTTGCCTGCCCGTGCCATTGTGTTGACGTATATCTACATGAGGCGGTCGGGAAGCGGTTAATTTTCTTCTAAATAGTTAGATCAGTGAGCGATCTAGATAGCTAGAGTAGGGTAGGGAGTTTCTTTATTAAGCAAAAGAAAGAGGCAGAGATAATTATTGAAGAGATTCCTAAATCAATTGTACCCTGGCTGGGGTGCAGTGCACAGTCTTTTAACAGTGCCATGAGGCCAGTGCCAGACAAAATATAAAAGTTTTATCTGCAAGCTCAGTGCACCATTAGGACCAACACTGCATATAGTAAGAGATACACCATAGTCTGTGTGTATTCTGCTATTGGAAAAACATTGCAAAAAAATTTAATTTTGCTGTGTTATTTTTTTTCCCCAATAGCATTTTCTGCGTGTTCATACGCGCTGTAGACACTATCCGTGTATTCTGATATTGGAAAAACATTGCAAAAAAAATTTAATTTTGCTGTGTTTTTTTTTTTTTCCCAATAGCATTTTCTGCGTGTTCATACATAAACGCTTTAGACACTATACGTGTATTCTGATATTGGAAAAACATTGCAAAAAAATGTAATTTTGCAGTGTTTTTTTTTTTTTTCCCAATAGCATTTTCTGCATTTTCATAAACGCTTTAGACACTGTCCGTGTATTCTGATATTGGAAAAACATTGCAAAAAAAATTTAATTTTGCTGTGTTTTTTTTTTCCCAATAGCATTTTCTGCGTGTTCATACATAAACGCTTTAGACACTATACGTGTATTCTGATATTGGAAAAAACATTGCAAAAAAATTAAAATTTTCAGTGTTTTTTTTCTTCCCAATAGCATTTTCTGCGTGTTCATAAACGCTTTAGACACTGTACGTGTATTCTGCTATTGACAAAAACACCCATTTAGGGCGAGATCATACATTTTGAAAATATGAGGACATCATCAAAAAGGGGACGTGGCCCGGGTCATGGTGCTGCTGGTGGCGCTCCTGTTGCAGGGAGAGGATGTGGTCGATCTGTGCCAGCTACACGCACTAGTGAAACACCTTCCTCAGGTGCGAGTAGGCGACAGAGCCTGCAGCGGTATTTTGGCGCGCCTAATGAGGCTGTACGAATGTTGAGGCCAGGACAAGTATAGACGATAGTAGATTGGGTTGCTGACAGTGCCTCCGGTTCCTTCACATTGTCTCCCACCCAGTCTCCTGATGAAAGTTAATAATTTTTTCCAGAAAGTGCGTATTCTGGGGTATTCCCACCATATGTGCAGCATTGTGCCGTTGAGTTTCTGAGGTTCTTAATGACTTCCTGTACCTCTTCTGCTGACAAGGGAGCCTCCAGCATTTTGTTTTTATTTTTAATTTTTTTATGTTATTTTAAGTTATTTCCCTATCCACATTTGTTTGCAGATCACTTGCCATGCTCTTAACAACATTTTGTTGCCATTTGCAGCCCTCTAGCCCTTTCCATTACTTTTTTACAGCCATTTTAGTGTTCAATAGTCCGGGTCCCATTGACTTCAATGGGGTTCGGAGTTCGGGGTCAAGTTCGGGTCAAGTTCGGTCCCGAGCCCGGACTTTTTTCCGAAGTTCCGCCAAACCCACCGAACCCGAACATCCAGGTGTCCGTTCAACTCTAGTCAGAGACTGAAGACATGATACAGGAGATGGTCAGAGACTGCAGACATAATACAGGATATAATCAGAGACTGCAGACATGATACAGGAGATGGTCAGAGACTGCAGACATAATACAGGAGATGATCAGAGACTGCAGACATAATACAGGAGATGGTCAGAGACTGCAGACATAATACAGGAGATGGTCAGAGACTGCAGACATAATACAGGAGATGATCAGAGACTGCAGACATAATACAGGAGATGGTCAGAGACTGCAGACATAATACAGGATATAATCAGAGACTGCAGACATGATACAGGAGATGGTCAGAGACTGCAGACATAATACAGGAGATGATCAGAGACTGCAGACATAATACAGGAGATGGTCAGAGACTGCAGACATAATACAGGAGATGGTCAGAGACTGCAGACATAATACAGGAGATGATCAGAGACTGCAGACATAATACAGGAGATGGTCAGAGACTGCAGACATAATACAGGATAAAATCAGAGACTGCAGACATGATACAGGAGATGGTCAGAGACTGCAGACATAATACAGGATAAAATCAGAGACTGCAGACATGATACAGGAGATGGTCAGAGACTGCAGACATAATACAGGAGATGATCAGAGACTGCAGACATAATACAGGAGATGGTCAGAGACTGCAGACATAATACAGGAGATGGTCAGAGACTGCAGACATAATACAGGAGATGATCAGAGACTGCAGACATAATACAGGAGATGGTCAGAGATTGCAGACATAATACAGGATATAATCAGAGACTGAAGACATGATACAGGAGATGATCAGAGACTGCATACATAATACAGGAGATGATCAGAGACTGCAGACATGATACAGGAGATGGTCAGAGACTGCAGACATGATACAGGAGATGATCAGAGACTGCAGACATAATACAGGAGATGATCAGAAACTGCAGACATAATACAGGAGATGGTCAGAGACTGAAGACATGATACAGGAGATGGTCAGAGACTGCAGACATAATACAGGGTATAATCAGAGACTGCAGAAATAATACAGGAGATGGTCAGAGACTGCAGACATAATACAGGAGATGGTCAGAGACTGCAGACATAATACAGGAGATGATCAGAGACTGCAGACATAATAAATGAGATGATCAGAGACTGCAGACATGGTACAGGAGATGGTCAGAGACTGAAGACATAATACAGGAGATGATCAGAGACTGCAGACATAATACAGGAGATGATCAGAGACTGCAGTCATACTACAGGAGATGGCCAGAGACTGAGGACATAATACAGGAGATGGTCAGAGACTGAAGACATTCTACAGGAGATGGTCAGAGACTGCAGACACGATACAGGAGATGGTCAGAGACTGGAGACATAATACAGGAGATGATCAGAGACTGCAGACATAATACAGGAGATGGTCAGAGACTGCAGACATAACACAGAAGATGGTCAGAGACTGAAGACATGATACAGGAGATGGTCAGAGACTGCAGACATAATACAGGATATAATCAGAGACTGCAGACATAATACAGGAGATGGTCAGAGACTGCAGACATAATACAGGAGATGATCAGAGACTGCAGACATAATACATGAGATGGTCAGAGACTGCAGACATAATACAGGAGATGGTCAGAGACTGAAGACATGATACAGGAGATGGTCAGAGACTGCAGACATAATACAGGAGATGGTCAGAGACTGCAGATATAATACAGGAGATGGTCAGAGACTGCATACATAATACAGGAGATGATCAGAGACTGCAGACATAACACAGGATATAATTAGAGACCGAAGACATGATAGAGGAGATGGTCAGAGACTGCAGACATAATACAGGATATAATCAGAGACTGAAGACATGATACAGGAGATGGTCAGAGACTGCAGACATAATACAGGAGATGATCAGAGACTGCAGACATAATACAGGAGATGGTCAGAGACTGCAGACATAATACAGGAGATGGTCAGAGACTGAAGACATGATACAGGAGATGGTCAGAGACTGCAGACATAATACAGGAGATGATCAGAGACTGCAGACATGATACAGGAGATGGTCAGAGACTGCAGACATGATACAGGAGATGATCAGAGACTGCAGACATAATACAGGAGATGATCAGAGACTGCAGACATAATACAGGAGATGGTCAGAGACTGAAGACATGATACAGGAGATGGTCAGAGACTGCAGACATAATACAGGGTATAATCAGAGACTGCAGACATAATACAGGAGATGGTCAGAGACTGCAGACATAATACAGGAGATGATCAGAGACTGCAGACATAATACAGGAGATGGTCAGAGACTGCAGACATAATACAGGATATAATCAGAGACTGAAGACATGATACAGGAGATGGTCAGAGACTGCAGACATAATACAGGAGATGGTCAGAGACTGCAGACATGATACAGGAGATGGTCAGAGACTGCAGACATAATACAGGATATAATCAGAGACTGCAGACATAATAAATGAGATGGTCAGAGACTGCAGACATAATACAGGAGATGATCAGAGACTGCAGACATAACACAGGATATAATTAGAGACTGAAGACATGATAGAGGAGATGGTCAGAGACTGCAGACATAATACAGGATATAATCAGAGACTGAAGACATGATACAGGAGATGGTCAGAGACTGCAGACATAATACAGGAGATGATCAGAGACTGCAGACATAATACAGGAGATGGTCAGAGACTGCAGACATAATACAGGAGATGGTCAGAGACTGAAGACATGATACAGGAGATGGTCAGAGACTGCAGACATAATACAGGATATAATCAGAGACTGCAGACATAATACAGGAGATGGTCAGAGACTGCAGACATAATACAGGAGATGATCAGAGACTGCAGACATAATACAGGAGATGGTCAGAGACTGCAGACATAATACAGGAGATGGTCAGAGACTGAAGACATGATACAGGAGATGGTCAGAGACTGCAGACATAATACAGGATATAATCAGAGACTGCAGATATAATACAGGAGATGGTCAGAGACTGCAGACATAATACAGGAGATGATCAGAGACTACAGACATAATACAGGAGATGATCAGAGACTGCAGACATAATGCAGGATATAATCAGAGACTGAAGACATGATACAGGAGATGGTCAGAGACTGCAGACATAATACAGGAGATGATCAGAGACTGCAGACATAATACAGGAGAGGATCAGAGACTGCAGACATACTACAGGAGATGGCCAGAGACTGAAGACATAATACAGGAGATGGCCAGAGACTGAAGACATGATACAGGAGATGGTCAGAGACTGCAGACATAATACAGGAGATGATCAGAGACTGCAGACATAATACAGGAGATGATCAGAGACTGCAGACATAGTACAGGAGATAGTCAGAGACTGCAGACATCATAAGGGAGATGGTCAGAGACTGCAGACATAGTATAGGAGATGATCAGAGACAGCAGACATAGTACAGGAAATGATCAGAGACTGCAGACATAGTACATGAGATGATCAGAGACTGCAGACATGATACAAGAGATGGTCAGAGACTGCAAACATAATAGAGGAGATGGTCAGAGACTGCAGACATAATACAGGAGATGGTCAGAGACTGCAGATATAATACAGGAGATGGTCAGAGACTGCAGACATGGTACAGGAGATGGTCAGAGACTGCAGATATAATACAGGAGATGGTCAGAGACTGCAGACATAGTACATGAGATGATCAGAGACTGCAGACATGGTACAGGAGATGGTCAGAGACTGCAAACATAATAGAGGAGATGGTCAGAGACTGCAGACATAATACAGGAGATGGTCAGAGACTGCAGATATAATACAGGAGATGGTCAGAGACTGCAGACATGGTACAGGAGATGGTCAGAGACTGCAGACATAATACAGGACATGGTACAGAAGATAGTCAGAGACTGTACACATGATACAAGAGACAGTCAGAGACTGCAAGCATATGAAAAAGGGAAGGTATTGACACAGTTGGGAGCTATAGGTAGCTGCTCACCCCGGGTTTGGATAGAAAAAGAAAAGATTCTCCCTGTGTGGTGGGGTTTTTAGGCAGCAATACGTCTGATACGAGTTATCAAACGGATGTATTTAGTGAGAGACCAAGTCCGTCCAGATCGATTTAGAAAGTTTATTTAAATTTAAAAGTTGAGTGACACATAAAAAAAAAGTGTAAAACACAAGCCCATACAGAATAAAATGCAAATACAGTACACAAAATATAGTAGGCTAACAGATAACACCTGACCCCTCAACTGATATTGTCAGAAGTGGTGATTTTGTAAGATGTGACCAAAAAAGACTGACGCGTTTCGACCTGTTGTTTGTATCGGTCTTCCTCAGAGTATTTTTGGTCTGTTGGGATGAAAAAGACAGTGTAACAACAACTACTCTATTAAGTATTTCCATGTGTTGCACTCATGTCCATATGTATTTTTTATCATCAATATAGTTACCAGTATATGTGTAGTGTCTGGAATGGTCTTCTGTATGGGTACTCATAAAAATCCCATCGTCTTTCCCGGTGGCTTCCAAAACTGACTCCCACTGGTGGATCAAGGCACGGCAGGTTATCCAGGCCGTATGTGGCTTACGAGGAGTCACACTTGTGGCTGACTCGCCAGAGAGGAACCCCAGAACGGTCCCCCGGGGGTACGGCGGGAGGGGGGAGAGAGAAAAAGGGCCAGCAGTAGAACACCCACAGCGACGGACTCCTGGAATATACCAAGAAATCATTCATAGGCACATTTATGAAAAATGGGAACAAAATGTAAGAAGAGGGGGTTCCTTATTATAGGAAAGAATCCCTAAATTCAATGTACAAAAAATACTATTATATTTAAAAGGTGATATCATTGATATCATACTCCTGGGAATCAGAGTTAACTTCATATACAGGATAAAGCCCTTTCTCTAAAAGATTGTATATTTGTGATTAGATATTAAATTTATGAAGAATTAGATCATAAAATAGAAGGAAGTCTCGGGAATGAGGAGAGATGTGGAGTGCAAGGTGCATAAAGAAATGGTGACGGAAAGTTTGTTGAGGGGAGGAGAAGGGGGGAGGGGGGGGGGAGAGAATAGGGGGAAAAAGATGGGGGGGAAGGGTAGGGAGGGGGGGAAAGGGGGTAAGGGAAAGAAGAAGAAAAAACAAAACAAAGAATGGGGGACAGGGGAAGGGGGAGAAGGGGAAAAGGAGGAGAACGAGAAGAAAGATGGGAAATGTATATGTATGGCGCGCTTCATACACATGAGAAAATGAAGAGAGAAGATGAGAGGAGAAGAAAGTGGGAGGAAGATATGAAAGGAGAAAAATGGGTGTGAGAATGGGGGTGAAGAGGGGATGTGATGGGAAAAGAAAGTGTTGGGCTACTTGGAAAAATGGAAGGGGAAAGGCAAAGCAGGGGAGTGAGAGAAGGGCAGATATGGTAGAGAAGAAAGAGGGGAGGGAAAGGAGGAGGGGAAAAGGGAAGGGAAGAGAGAGGAGCTTAGGGAAAAGGGAAAAAGGGATTGTATTAGAGGGTGAGGGAAGTGAGGAAAGGGGGAACTAATAAATGTTGTGAAAGCAGTGTGGTAGACTGAAAGGTGTGAGGCAAGGAAAAATCAAAATCAAAATGTGCAATGTGATGGAAAATTTCTAAGTAAAGGGAATAGTGAAAGAGGGTAGAGGGAGGAAAAAGGGAAAAGGGGGACAAAGTAACAAAAGAGAGGAGAAAAGAAGGGGAGGGGAGGGGGGGGGGGAAAAGGAACAGGAGGACAAAAAGTGGGAGTGAAGGGATGGAATGCAGTGTGGGATGTGAGGTGTGCAAATGTGAGGAATGTGTGAAGAAGTGAGGTGAAGAGGGAGGGGAGGGGAAAAGGAAGGGGGGGGGGAAGTGGTTGGGGAATGGGGTTGTGGCAGTGGGGGTAGGGGACAGGTGAGAGGAAAAGAGGGGGGGGGAAGGGGGGAGGGGAAAGGAGATGCGAGGGTACGGGGGGGAGGGGGGAATGGGGGAGGAAGAGGAAAGGAAGGGGAGGGGTGTTTTGGAATTGTGTGGGACCACTGGGAAGACAGTGGGATAGGGAGACAGGAATGTGTGGTGGAAGGGTGGTTGACATTACCTTCAAATGTTGGATTTGATCACATAGGCCGCAGGATGAAGATACGTAGGGCTCTTAGCCTGAACACAACAGCCTTTAAGGAGATCAAATTGAAATCTCCAATATGGTCTACAAAATAAGAGGAAGGGAGAGAGGAAGGAGGGGGGGGGGGGCTCTATTAGAACCCTCTTGAAACTCATGTATGGAGAGAATGATCCCTTAAGCAGGAGAATGATACTCACTGTGATCTCAAAAGAATGCCTGGAGCGTGCTGAGCCTTCTGCAGAGGTGGAATGCCATCATCCACCCTGCATGGCTTATAAATGCACGCTCCCGAGAGTGATTGGTCCGACGCCGTGGGGGGCCACGTCAACCCCACCCCCTCCCCCCAGCAACCGCACCCGCGGTAGCTCCGGTGGTATCCTCAAGGCCAGTCATGGTGGCCAATAGGTCCGCCTCGTGTGTCCTCCCCCGGCGTTCCCCCCGGAGGCGTAGCCCCGCATTCGCGTCATTCACGTCGCAAAATGCGTGACGTCATAGCCGTGCGCGCACGTACGGGGCCCCGCACATGTGCACAACATCCGTGAATGCCGGAGGACGCCGCCAGCAAAGGGCCAACCCCCCTGAAACGCCCAGGACCAGCCTCGACGCTTGTGGGGGGAGGATAGAGGGAGGGACAAAATAAAGAGGCCACTCCCTCACCTTTGCTGGGAAGGCACAACGGTCGGGAACTGCATAGAGCCTTGACACAGACAGCGGGAGTCAATGGCGCCACCTAGGGGAAGAAAGGGAGAGTGATCAAAAATTATTGATAAATAAATTCAAACAAGAATGATCTGGAGCAAGGAGTCATGGTTTACATGAAACTATTAGGTGACATGTAATCCATTGGGACTAATTTTGTTAGTGTCTCTCCTTTAATCTACAATATAGTAACAATCCAACTATATTACAGCGGGATATTTTTATTATGTAGATCATATGGTAGAGGTATTCTATTTCAAAATACCTTATTTTATATAGCAAGCACTGATGTATATGGAATTAAATCACATGTTTGATTGTGTTCCCAATGGGAGAGGAGGTGGGGCAATGGATGTAAGATGTTAGACAGCCCCCATAAGATATTGGTAAAGACACAGCATACGTAAGGTCTTAAAATATCATATGTATGTGTATATGGACATGGAGGGGGGGGGGGGGGGGGAGACGAAGCAGGAGTAGAAGCAGGATGGTATGAGAGACCTCATTGGGTCTTGCCAGACACGAAGCCCTTAAGGAAGGGAGCATATGAGATGGATTCGTTCAGTCCTGGAGGCAAATTAGCCTGCAGTCTGTGAATCCATCTCTGTTCGTGCTGCAATAATGTCTTATTCCAATCACCGCCTCGACCGGGAATGTGTACCCGGTCGAGAGCGATGAAGGATATATTGGGAATTTTGTAGTTGTGTTGGGCAACAACATGCCTGCCTAGGGCTAAGTAATGATTTCCAATTTGCGTGGAATATATGTGTTTAGACATCCTGCGATAAAACTCCTGCTTCGTCTTCCCCACATAAAAGGCCCCACATTCACAAGACATAATGTAAACAATGCCTCTGGTTTGGCAATTGACATAATGTGAAGGTTTGAAAGTAGTCCCATTGGGAAGGCTGAAAGTCCTCTCACGTCTGATATATTGGCAGAAAGAGCAATGCCCACATGGGAAGGAGCCAAAGACAGTGCAGTGTCTTAGGCGATTTTGTTCATTTTTATACTCGCTCTGCACAAGTTTGTCCTTAAGGGAAATGGCCCTTTTAAAAGTAATTGAGGGTTGTTCGGACAGAAAGCTGTTTACTTTGGGGTCATCCAAAAGGATGCTCCAATGTTTCTTTATGATGTTACGAATGTGCTTGTGCTGTTGGGAGAAGCGGAGTATGATCCGGGTAGGCTCATTTTTGGAACTCTTTGCTTCACTAGTCTTTTTAGACAGTAATTTAGAACGTGTTTCCAAGATGGTTCTGTTATAGGCTTTCCGTAAACATGAACGGCTATAGCCACGTGCAAGTAGTCTCTCTTGTAGGTGCCCTGCTTCAATTTTAAAAGAGGAATCCTCAGAGCAATTGCGGCGTAGCCGCAAATATTGTCCGTATGGTATGGAATTCTTGAGGATATCAGGGTGGGAGCTTGAGGCGTGCAAAATCGTATTACCTTCTGTGCTTTTTCGAAATAATGTCGTTGAAATTGTATTTTGGGATTTGCGCATCAACTGCACGTCGAGGAAGGTAATGGTGTCTGGGTCATGGTGAATTTCAAATTTAAAGTGTTCACATTGATGCGAATAAAGAACTCCTGCAATAGTGCCTCAGATCCCTCCCAGACGACGAGGACGTCATCAATGTAGCGCAGCCACAGCTTGATGTGGCTGGTATACATGAGGAGGTCCTCGTCATCCAGGAGGGATTTCTCCCACTCCCCCAGGTACAAGTTGGCGTAGGCCGGAGCACAGCAAGTGCCCATGGCCACGCCTTACACCTGGAGGTAGTGGGAGTTATTAAAGACAAAATAGTTCTGAGTTAGGATGTACTCCAAACCCTCTATGATGAATGCATTGAGGTCGTAATCGTATTTATGGCTTTGTGTCAGGACGCCCGTACAGCCTCAATCCCCTTGGTATGAGGGATCGAGCTGTACAGGGCCTCCACATCGATAGCCACTAGTCGAGATTCGACAGAAAGTGGCATATCTGAGACCATCTCAAGTAGGTGGATGGTATCCTTAAGGAAAGAGGCAGTGGCGGTGCGTGCATAGAGGGCGCAGGAGCGCCGCCCCCCCTTCTCCTGCACCGCTCTATCACCAATAGATAGATTCATGCATTGCATGAATCTATCTATTGTCACCGCTGCCGCCCCCTATTCAGGTGTCCGGCCCCTGGTCGGGCGCCGGGCATCTGAATTACAGTGGGGGGGGGGGGGTGTTGCTGGAAGCGCCCCTATTAGAGCTGTAAGCTCTAATAGGGGACCCTATTAGAGCGGTGTGCTCTAATAGGCTTCCCTAAGTGTAAACAGCGGGCGCACGGCTGTGCGTTCGCTGATTACACAGTATTGTGTTAGGGAAGCGAATACATCGCTTCCCTAACACAGACCCGCCTCTCAGCCAATCAGGTTGCCAGGTCTGTTACCTGTCACCTGATTGGCTGAAGTCACAGGCGCTGTGATTGGACGCTAGGCGTCCAATCACCTAGCGTCCAATCACAGCAGAAGAAGACAGGAGGAGCGCGGGAGAAGACATCCGACGGAGACACCGCTTGTCGCCTGACGCCGTCACCAGCTGCACACCGGGACAAGGTAAGTGCAGAGGGCAGGCAGGGGGCACAGTGGCAGCACTTGAGGGGCACAGTGGCAGCACTTTAGGGGCACAGTGGCAGCACTTTAGGGGCACAGTGGCAGCACTTTAGGGGCACAGTGGCAGCACTTAAGGGGCACAATGGCAGAACTTGGGGCACAATGGCAGAACTTGGGGCACAGTGGGAGCACTTGGGGCACAGTGGCAGCACTTGGGGCACAGTGGCAGCACTTGGGGCACAGTGGCAGCACTTGGGGCACAATGGCAGCACTTGGGGCACAGTGGCAGAACTTGGGGCACAGTGGCAGAACTTGGGGCACAGTGGCAGCGTTTGATGGGCACAGTGGCAGCGTTTGGGGCACAGTGGCAGAACTTGGGGCACAGTGGCAGCACGTGGGGCACAGTGGCAGCGTTTAATGGGCACAGTGGCAGCGTTTAATGGGCACAGTGGCAGCGTTTGATGGCACAGTGAGGCTGTTTGTTTGCGCCCCCCCAAAAATTTTGAGCACCAGCCGCCACTGGAAAGAGGGTAAACAGATCACCAATGGTTGTAGGAATGAGTCAATAAATTTGCTCAAATTTTCAGATATGTTTCCGTTACCGGAAACTATTGGTCGGCCAGGTGGTTTGGTTTTTTGTTTATGTATTTTTGGTAAGCTATAGAAAGTAGCTATACGGGGATGTTTCACTCGGATATATTCATATTGGTCTTTGGATATGGTTCCTCTCAAAAATGAGCCGTGTATCATGTCGTAAAAGTGATCATGGGAGGCATGTATTAAAGCCATAGGTACCTTCTTGTACCACTCACCATTATTGAGGATGGCTTGGCACATATCAACGTAGTCCTGGTTGTCCATCAGGACCACGTTGCCGCCCTTGTCAGATGGCTTGATTGTAATATTTGTATTTGCACAGAGTTCTCTCATTGCATCAATTTCATCTATGCCCAGGTTGTTTGGAGGGACCCTTTTTAAAGTTATTTTGTTCAGATCTCGAAGTACTTGGTTGACAAATGTCTCTATGTTGGGGTTTAAGTTTAGGGGTGGGAATCTTGAAGATGATTTTTTAAACATAGTAGGTGGAGTTTTTTGTGACCTGTCGGCGTCCTCTAGGAGCGCTTCTAGGTCTATTTGGTCGATAAGGTCTACGGTATTGTTTTCCTGGTATAGGAGAGTAAGATCCCGTAAGGCCTTGAATTCTTTCATGCTAAAGGTTGACCAATCGGTGTCGTCGATACCGGTGGTCTTTGCATGCAGGCTCTTGAGAAGGAGCCTGCGTGCAAAGAGCTGCAGATTGACGGTAACCCCGAATATATCACAGCTTTGCTCAGGGCAGAAAGTTAATCCTCGTGATAGGATGTTTCTCTCAGCTAGAGACAGAGGGTGTGATGATAGATTAATTACGCTAAGGGACTTAGTTGTGTCCGGGTGATATATGCGTCTAGATTTCCCACTCCCTTGTTTAACTGGGGAGAGAGTGGTCCCCGTGTCAGGTTTAAAGTGGCTCCAGGGGCCTGTTTTAGGCGTTCCACGGTGGAAGTTATTTGCTTGGTGTTGCTGGAGCTATTGGAAGATGCAGAGTCTGAATTATCTGCGTCTACACTTGACGACTCTCCCTTTGTTTTTGCCGCATGTCTATTATCGGGATTTGAGGCCTCCTGGTTTCTTTTTATTTCTATGTCAATAGTTCGTTTTTTTCTCTCCTGTTCCGGGGACCCTTTATTGTTCCTATTTCTTTTATATTTCCCCCTCCCTTTTTGGGGGATATTGGTGTTTTGTCCTGGATTGGGGACGTTTTTGGTTTTTATAACATTAGGGTTACTTTGCGTTTGAGACTTAGGGGCTGAATATCTTTTATTTTGAGGGTTGGCATTCCACTTGTATGCCCGTCCCTCGGAAAAGGATATTTTGTCCCTCCAGAACTTAACCTCCTTTTTATGCAGGATACCCCTATTAAATGTACTCAGGTCCTCTTGAAGTTTAGCCTGAGATTCCACATAAAGGGGGTGCTGTACAAAAGACCCAAGTAAAGTTTCTAGCGTGTTAATTTCAATGTCCAGTAGTGAAATCTGTCTATTATATTCGTTTGTTAGTATAATCATCATTTGTTGAGAGCAGCGGTTTAGATTATCCTCCCATTCTTTCTTGCATATCCTGTATATGAAGTTAACTCTGATTCCCAGGAGTATGATATCAATGATATCACCTTTTAAATATAATAGTATTTTTTGTACATTGAATTTAGGGATTCTTTCCTATAATAAGGAACCCCCTCTTCTTACATTTTGTTCCCATTTTTCATAAATGTGCCTATGAATGATTTCTTGGTATATTCCAGCAGTCCGTCGCTGTGGGTGTTCTACTGCTGGCCCTTTTTCTCTCTCCCCCCCCCCCTCCCGCCGTACCCCCGGGGGACCGTTCTGGGGTTCCTCTCTGGCGAGTCAGCCACAAGTGTGACTCCTCGTAAGCCACATACGGCCTGGATAACCTGCCGTGCCTTGATCCACCAGTGGGAGTCAGTTTTGGAAGCCACCGGGAAAGACGATGGGATTTTTATGAGTACCCATACAGAAGACCATTCCAGACACTACACATATACTGGTAACTATATTGATGATAAAAAATACATATGGACATGAGTGCAACACATGGAAATACTTAATAGAGTAGTTGTTGTTACACTGTCTTTTTCATCCCAACAGACCAAAAATACTCTGAGGAAGACCGATACAAACAACAGGTCGAAACGCGTCAGTCTTTTTTGGTCACATCTTACAAAATCACCACTTCTGACAATATCAGTTGAGGGGTCAGGTGTTATCTGTTAGCCTACTATATTTTGTGTACTGTATTTGCATTTTATTCTGTATGGGCTTGTGTTTTACACTTTTTTTTATGTGTCACTCAACTTTTAAATTTAAATAAACTTTCTAAATCGATCTGGACGGACTTGGTCTCTCACTAAATACATCCGTTTGATAACTCGTATCAGACGTATTGCTGCCTAAAAACCCCACCACACAGGGAGAATCTTTTCTTTTTCTTTCGAGACTGCAATCATAGTGCAGGAGATGGTCAGAGACTGCAGACATGCAGACATGCATGACATGCTATGGAATGCTCTACCAAACGACATCCTCTTGGAAGAAAACCATCAGGCATTCAGGAAAAAACTCAAGACCCACCTCTTCTAATACAGCAGGACAACAGGGGCAGACAAGCGCCTTGAGGCGATTCAGTTCGCAATTGCAGCGCTTTACAAATCATTCATTCATTCATTCATTCACATGGTACAGGAGATGGTCAGACTGCAGACATGGTACATGAGATAATCAGAGACTGCAGACATAATACAGGAGATGATCAGAGACTGCAAACATGATACAAGAGATGGTCAGAGACTGCATACATAATACAAGAGATGGTTAGAGACTGCAGACATGGTACAGAAGCTGGTCAGAGACTGCAGACATTATACAAGAAATGATCAGAGACTGCAGACATAGTACAGGAGATGATCAGAGACTGCAGACATGATACAAGAGACGGTTAGAGACTGCAGACATAATACAGGAGATGGTCAGAGACTGCAGATATGGTACAGGAGATGGTCAGAGACTGAAGCCATGGTACAGAAGCTGGTCAGAGACTGCAGACAAAATACAAGAGATGGTCAGAGACTTCAGACATGGTACAGAAGCTGGTCAGAGACTGCAGACATTATACAAGAAATGATCAGAGACTGCAGACATAGTACAGGAGATGATCAGAGACTGCAGACATGATACAAGAGACGGTTAGAGACTGCAGACATAATACAGGAGATGGTCAGAGACTGCAGACATGGTACAGGAGATGGTCAGAGACTGAAGCCATGGTACAGAAGCTGGTCAGAGACTGAAGCCATGGTACAGAAGCTGGTCAGAGACTGCAGACATTATACAAAAAAAATCAGAGACTGCAGATATAATACAGGAGATGGTCAGAGACTGCAGTTCCTATAAACATTAGTAGATAATGGCCAATTGGCCCTCTCACCTGACCCAGCGATACAGCAACGGTTCCTCCGATCAGGAGTCTGCTCACTCTGATTTGCCCGTGGCGATTCCGCTGGGTAGCACCCAGATCTGTACAAACCCCCCAGGACAAACCCCTTTCCATTAGTACAAACCCCCCCTCCATTAGTATAGACCCCCCAGGACAGACCCCCATCTATTTAGTACAGACTCCCCCAGGACAACCCCCCATTAGTACAGACCCCCCAAGACAAACTCCCCCTCCATTAGTACAGATCCCCCAGGACAAACCCCCCTCCATTAGTACAGACCCCCCCAGGACAAACCCCCCTCCATTAGTACAGACCCCCCCAGGACAAACCCCCCTCCATTAGTACAGACCCCCAGGACAAACCCCCCTCCATTAGTACAGACCACCCCCTCCATTAGTACAAACCCCCCAGGACAAACCCCCTCCATTAGTACAGATCCCCCTCAGGACAAACCCCCCCTCCATTAGTACAGATCCCCCCAGGACAAACCCCCCTCCAATAGTACAGACCCCCAGGACAAACCCCCCCCCCCCTCCATTAGTACTGATCCCCCCAGGACAACCCCCCCCCTCCATTAGTACAGACCCCCCAAGGACAAACCCCCTTCATTAGTACAGACCCCCCTCCATTAGTACAGACCCCCCTGGACAACCCCCCCTCAATTAGTACAGACCCCCTCAGGACAAACCCCCTCCATTAGTACAGACCCCCCCAGGACAAACCCCCCTCCATTAGTACCGACCCCCCCAGGACAAACCCCCCTCCATTAGTACAGACCCCCCTTCATTAGTACAGACCCCCCTGGACAACCCCCCCTCCATTAGTACAGACCCCCTCAGGACAAACCCCCCCTCCATTAGTACAGACCCCCCAGGACAAACCCCCCTCCATTAGTACAGACCCCCCAGGACAAACCCCCCTCCATTAGTACAGACCCCCCAGGACAAACCCCCCCCCCCCTCCATTAGTACAGACCCCCCCAGGACAAACCCCCCTCCATTAGTACAGACCCCCAGGACAAACCCCCCTCCATTAGTACAGACCCCCTCAGGACAAACCCCCCTCCATTAGTACAGACCCCCCCAGGACAAATCCCCTTCCATTAGTACAGACCCCCCAGGACAAACCCCCCTCCATTAGTACAGACTGTTGTAATGTGCTAATGCCAAGTTATGCAGGATATTGTATTAAAGTACCAAACCCAACTGAACTTAAACATATCAAAGGGACAGAAGACCCTTAGATGTGTAAATCTTATGCAAATTGTGTGTGTGTGAGGCATAGCCTTTTAACCTAGTATTTATTGATGGTAATTAGACCTTGAGGTCTAACCCGGGGGGTATTCATGGAAAACATTTGGTTGACCCCCCCAGTGTCAGATCAGTATTGGAGAAGACAGTCAGTCAGTCTAAGAAAGATGGTCTGAGAGAAGGTTCTGTATCCATGAAGGCATAGGTACAAGAGGAATATATTCGTTGTCATGTACTCTGTTGGATTTTGTCATCTGTAAGAATGTTCTGTTTTGGAAGCCAATAAAGTGTCTCTCTCTGGAGAATCGGGTTTTGCTGCGGGAAGTACTTTTTAATAACTACATACCATCTAGGAACTATAAGATTAGATCACTACATTGGTGCCGTTCAAGCGACCAGAAGAGCATTTTCAGGACTTAGTAGCAGAAGTTGTAACAGAAGTCGGTGATAACAATCGTGTGAGTTGGACAGAAGTCTGATGGAGACCCAAGACCTGTGCTGTGACTCTAACGTCTGGTTGTGACATAAGAGAGTCTGATCTACAAAATCAAACAAGTTTGGAACCCCAGAATTATTCTCTGGAGACTGGAAACGAAGAAAAGAACTGTATCGTGTACCAGAAGACCTGAGCTGGAAGCTGAAGGAGTAATTAATGCGGTGAGTAAAATATTTCTTTTTTTTAATTATTAATAATATAGTCAAAATGCTTACTCAGTGTGAAGCTAGTGTCAGTTCTGATAAAGTTAACAGATGGGTGTTAAAATGTATTAAGCGTCATGGCGGTCCTTATGAAGTTCCAGAAAAATTTAAGCAGACATGGACTGTGATGAATGAATTTTTAGAGAAAAATGTTTTTGATAGCAAAATTTCAGAAAGTAAAAGAAAAGGTTGTATTGTACAGGGCTTGCTATCTTGCTGTTTAACAATGGAAAGTTCGTTGAAGGATAAGGTTGAGGAAATTACCCAGTTACAGAGTGCAGTTGATAATAGCAACAAGGTTTGTCAGAGGTTACAAAACCAATCAGAATCTGAGACTGTAAATTTAAAATTGCATGCAGTCACCATTGGGGAAGCTCTGCTTGAGAAATCTAAACGTTGTAATGAATTATCAGAGGAAAATGAAAGATTGAAATTAAGAATTATGGAATTAGAGAAGAGATCTCAGGAATGCAGATATGCATCAAATCTTGGATTCAGCAATCTGCAGAAAAATACAAACATTCTATCAAATGAAACAGAACCTCATATTAAATCTGATAATTCATTGCCAGCCGCACCCACTGTGACCACCACAGTTTATAACAATAATGCAGGTGAAGTTCAGCTTGTAATGAAGCCTTTGAAACCAAAAGAATTAGATGCAATTCTTAAAGAAATAGGAATGATTCCCTGCCATGATTTAAACAGATTTTTAAAATGGTTTTGTGACTTGCAGAATGTCAGAGATCTCAACCCATCTGATTTAGAACGAGTTATGCAACATTCTATAGGAAATAGTCTTTGGGTGAGAATTAAGCAGATCTGTACTCAGCCAATGAGAACAAGGGACATATTGATGGAATTATTATGTGTTTTGTATGGTGTACGTTCTGACTATACTGTTCATGGGAAGATCAAACAAATGCAAAGTGAATCTCCCTACGAACTGTCACAAAGGATAAAAGCTATTATGGAAATATTGGTCAGTAATAATCTTGCATTTGAGCATGGTGACTTGTTACATATGAGTATATTTCTACATGCTTTGCATGAAGAGATCAGACAAAATATTTTACTAGTTACCCCAAATCCTCATGATTTAAAAGACGTATTGTTGAAAGCAGACCATTTATGGAGAAAGTCAAATGAGCAAGCTGTCAAGATTGATTTAGCCACATTGTTTAGGACAAATACTGAACATAGAGATCAACAGATAATGTCTTATGATAACAATCAAAGAGGAGACACCAGGTCAAATATAGGTGATATTGATATGAAAAACAGAGCTGACCAAAATCATAATAAAAAAATATCTAAGGCTTGGATACCATTTTCTCAGTTAAAACAGAAATATGACCACCTAAAGATTGAGTACGATAAAATGAAAATAGAACATTACACATTGCTGGAACAGCTGAACAGAAATCCAGATCTGTTTTTGAATACAAATTCTTCTCTAGCAGTGGGGGTGATTTAGTTTCAACCTGTGGATGTGTAAATAGTCCTTTGTTTTAACTTCAAAGAATGTTTAAGGACCTTGCTAATTAGTTTTGTTGGAGAGTTTTTTGTCTTTCAGATATATTGGAGATACTGCATGTGAATAGCATGTGAACTGCAAGCTGAAATTACTGGCTAGTGGGGGAGAAACGCTGAATAAACAATATCATGGACTCTCTCAATATTCATCAAGCAATGGACCCATTTTTTTTTTTGGAACATAATTTTTTTTGTTAATGGACTTTTCCCTATTTTTTATTTTTCACCCTTTCCCATTTCATCAAGCCCTATTTTTTATTTTTCACCCTTTCCCATTTTTTTTTTTTTTTTATGTTTTATTTCTTGAACTTTATCTTAAAACCAGAGCGAAACATTTAAACCTAAAATAATTTTCATGTTACATTACATGTTGCATATTACATATTGCATATTGATCAATATATTTGACATCTAAGGCGAGATGCTGCACAATGGCTTGGCATAGCATAAAGTATAGTATGTTGGGTGGTTTTCCTAAATTTATAAGAGGGGTGAGTGAAATTCATCACTCCAGTCATGATTTGAAACTTTGTTGAATCAGTCATTGATAATATTGACATATGGATGAAAAAAAGACATAACTTTACTGGCAAGATTTTCCACTGCTGCTTTGTCTGGATAGAAGATCTGATAAACGCTGATGTCAAGCTGATTCTATCTGAAAGTGGGGGATTATATATGGATATATGGATTATAGATTGGTATATAGATTGGTATACCATCCAGGTGGAATTATGGACTGAATGATTCAAGTAACTGCTCTATTATGGAGGCAATGAGGAGTCGGCCTACAGCAAATTACAAAGTACAGCAATAGCAGTTTTTTCTGCCGTATGCAAACCGTTTGAACTTGAAAGTGAGAGCTGGTACATGGATGGTTCTTCTTACTATAAAGATGGAAGTAGAATTTCGGGATTTGCTGGTGTTTGTGCAAAAGCATCTTTAAAAAAAATAAAAATGAAAACCTTGAGCCTGGAGATGAGAATCCTGGATTTATGTGGATCGGAGCTCCCAGCACACCATGTTTACTTTCAATGAGAGATGTGATGAAGTTGAAGTTGAAGATTGAAGAATGGACTGTGACATCCGCTCGCTTTTGTGCAATATTCAAGATCTTGATGTGATATAATAAGGATGTTTACCAAACCCTTTTCAAGTCATGGTCTAAAGCTATATTATCTAATGACTTTTTCATGGGGATATTTTAGAGGCTGGTGAAGAGAGATGTAACCAGTTTCAACTTTATATTTCATATGAGCCATTGTGAAGCATTCAGTACCTCAAGTCATAATGATATGTTTGTTGCTTGATTTATGGGTCAGTTCTAGTAGTTAGAACGACCCAAGTGGGGGTATATGTTGTAATGTGCTAATGCCAAGTTATGCAGGATATTGTATTAAAGTACCAAACCCAACTGAACTTAAACATATCAAAGGGACAGAAGACCCTTTGATGTGTAAATCTTATGCAAATTGTGTGTGTGTGTGGCATAGCCTTTTAACCTAGTATTTATTGATGGTAATTAGACCTTGAGGTCTAACCCGGGGGGTATTCATGGAAAACATTTGGTTGACCCCCCCCCCCCCCCCCAGTGTCAGATCAGTATTGGAGAAGACAGTCAGTCAGTCTAAGAAAGATGGTCTGAGAGAAGGTTCTGTATCCATGAAGGCATAGGTACAAGAGGAATATATTCGTTGTCATGTACTCTGTTGGATTTTGTCATCTGTAAGAATGTTCTGTTTTGGAAGCCAATAAAGTGTCTCTCTCTGGAGAATCGGGTTTTGCTGCGGGAAGTACTTTTTAATAACTACATACCATCTACGAAGAACTATATATTAGATCACTACACAGACCACCCCCTCCATTAGTACAGACCCCCAGGACAAACCCCCTCCATTAGTACAGAACCCCCTCAGGACAAACTCACCCTCCATTAGTACAGACCCCCCGGGACAAACCCCCCTCTATTAGTACAGACCCCCAGGACAACCCCCCCTCCATTAATACAGACCCCCCAGGACAAACCCCCTCCATTAGTACAGATCCCCCTCAGGACAACCCCCCCTCCATTAGTACAGACCCCCCAGGACAACCCCCCCTCCATTAGTACAGACCCCCAGGGCCACCCCCCCTCCATTAGTACAGACCCCCAGGACAAACCCCCTCCATTAGTACAGATCCCCCTCAAGACAAACCCCCCCTCCATTAGTACAGATCCCCCCAGGACAAACCCCCCTCCAATAGTACAGACCCCCAGGACAACCCCCCCCCCTCCATTAGTACAGACCACCCCAGGACAAACCCCCCTCTATTAGTACAGACCCCCCTACATTAGTACATTCCCCCCTGGACAACCCCCCCTCCATTAGTACAGACCCCCCAGGACAAACCCCCCTCCATTAGTACAGACCGCCCAGGACAACCCCCCCCTTCACTAGTTTACATAAAAACACCCGGGCGGCAGCTGATGAGGAGAGAACAGATTGAGACAGGCTTGGGCGGGAGTAAGAGATACAGAGAGGAGGAGGAGAACAATGTGTCAGGCATGGAGCGCGCCCCCCCAGCGACGTCAGTGCGTGGCTGGTCTCTCTCCACACAGAGACCAGCCGCTTCGATCTCTGGCTGCTCTCCTTCTCTGAAAGGAGGAGGGAGGGGGGACGGGCTTCAGCAGGAAAGTAAACACAGCGGCGGCGACACTGCAACGGTGATCGGCGGAGAGAGCCGCCTCTGGACATGGAGAGGAGGAGGAGGGAGGGGAGCACTCTGGCGCTATAGCGCCCCCTCCTCTCTGGCGACCGGGTGCACGGCACCCCGAGCACCCACCTGGGATCGGCCCTAACCCCCTTAACCCTCTTGGTCATGGAGTTCACCAGAGCTGTTGAGTGTGTTGAGTTATTTTGAGGGGACAGTAAATTTACACTGTTATACAAGCTGTACACTTCTGGATATGATGCTGAGCACGTGCACTCAACTTCTTTGGTCGACCATGACAAGGTCTGTTCTGAGTGGAACTGAGAGAAGGTTCTGTATCCATGAAGGCATAGGTACAAGAGGAATATATTCGTTGTCATGTACTCTGTTGGATTTTGTCATCTGTAAGAATGTTCTGTTTTGGAAGCCAATAAAGTGTCTCTCTCTGGAGAATCGGGTTTTGCTGCTGGAAGTACTTTTTAATAACTACATACCATCTACGAAGAACTATATATTAGATCACTACACAGACCACCCCCTCCATTAGTACAGACCCCCAGGACAAACCCCCTCCATTAGTACAGAACCCCCTCAGGACAAACCTACCCTCCATTAGTACAGACCCCCCGGGACAAACCCTCCTCTATTAGTACAGACCCCCAGGACAACCCCCCCTCCATTAATACAGACCCCCCAGGACAAACCCCCTCCATTAGTACAGATCCCCCTCAGGACAACCCCCCCCCCCCTCCATTAGTACAGACCCCCAGGACAAACCCCCTCCATTAGTACAGATCCCCCCAGGACAAACCCCCCTCCAATAGTACAGACCCCCAGGACAACCCCCCCCCCCTCCATTAGTACAGACCACCCCAGGACAAACCCCCCTCTATTAGTACAGACCCCCCTACATTAGTACAGACCCCCCCCCCTGGACAACCCCCCCTCCATTAGTACAGACCCCCAGGACAAACCCCCCTCCATTAGTACAGACCGCCCAGGACAACCCCCCCCCCCCTTCACTAGTTTACATAAAAACACCCGGGCGGCAGCTGATGAGGAGAGAACAGATTGAGACAGGCTTGGGCGGGAGTAAGAGATACAGAGAGGAGGAGGAGAACAATGTGTCAGGCATGGAGCGCGCCCCCCCAGCGACGTCAGTGCGTGGCTGGTCTCTCTCCACACAGAGACCAGCCGCTTCGATCTCTGGCTGCTCTCCTTCTCTGAAAGGAGGAGGGAGGGGGACGGGCTTCAGCAGGAAAGTAAACATAGCGGCGGCGACACTGCAACAGTGATCGGCGGAGAGAGCCGCCTCTGGACATGGAGAGGAGGAGGAGGGAGGGGAGCACTCTGGCGCTATAGCGCCCCCTCCTCTCTGGCGACCGGGTGCACGGCACCCCGAGCACCCACCTGGGATCGGCCCTAACCCCCTTAACCCTCTTGGTCATGGAGTTCACCAGAGCTGTTGAGTGTGTTGAGTTATTTTGAGGGGACAGTAAATTTACACTGTTATACAAGCTGTACACTTCTGGATATGATGCTGAGCACGTGCACTCAACTTCTTTGGTCGACCATGACAAGGCCTGTTCTGAGTGGAACCTGTCCTATTAAACCGCTGTATGGTCTTAACCACCGTGCTGCAGCTCAGTTTCAGGGTCTTGGTAATCTTCTTATAGCCTAGGCCATCTTTATGTAGAGCAACAATTCTTTTTTTTCAGATCCTCAGAGAGTTCTTTGCCATGAGGTGCCATGTTGAACTTCCAGTGACCAGTATGAGAGAGTGAGAGCGATAACACCAAATTTAACACACCTGCTCCCCATTCACACCTGAGACCTTGTAACACTAATGAGTCACGTGACACCGGGGAGGGAAAATGGCTAATTGGAGCCAATTTGGACATTTTCACTTAGAGGTGTACTCACTTTTGTTGCCGGTGGTTTAGACATTAATGGCTGTGTGTTGAGTTATTTTGAGGGACAGCAAATTGACACTGTTATACAAGCTGTACACTCACTACTTTACATTGTAGACAAGAGCAATTTCTTCAGTTTTGTCACATGAAAAGATATAGAGAAAAGGGTAAAGAAACTGCGCTAAGCGGATAAAAAACACAAAATTCCAAAATATAACACAAGCTGCAATTCTCCTGTATAACATAAACACAGTAGGCATAAATCAGAAGAAAAATATAATCACGCTAAACCTATAAGCAATCAGTAGTTAGTAATTGCATAAACACAAAATCAGTGAAAAGGTCCACCAGTGTTCAAATAATGATATAGTCCATCAATGTGTACAATGGCGTCTCCAAACGCTGTCAGATCATGTGCTGAATCCACCACCAGATAGAAGAAATCACTTCTTACCAGCTAACCATGATCCCCCATTACAGAGGATCAAGGAAAACATTTGTAGTTTAACCACAGCCCGGTTCCAGCACACAGTAAGCACGTTCAGTTATCCTCAAGCCGCTTCTCATAGGCTCAGACCGGTGGATGGACGGATGTGGTACATAAAAAATAAAGGCTCCAAATAGTATAAAACATTTTATATTTATTAAAACTTTAAAATACAAAGTATTGCACTTACAAAGTTAGCGTAGATATAAGCCTTAAGTCTGATGTCCCAGCCGGCGCACAAACAGACAAACCAGTCCTTCTGGGAAACGAGATGTAAACACAAGGTGACGTTAGCGCGTCGCTCCGCCCTACGCGTTTTGTAAAACTATTTACAAAAATGTGATGGGTGTAATTACTTTTGTGTGATACTGTATAAATGTACGATAGGGACCTTAGATTGTAAGCCTGTTGAGGGTGAGGGACTGATGGAAATGTACAATATACTGTATATATGAAGTGATGCATAAATTATTGGCGCTATATAAGTACCAATAATAAATAACATCAGATTAAAATATTTCCCAACATATTATCCAGATCACTTACCGAGTCACTCACACTGGTCTGAAAGATGGAAACAGGTATCCAACTTTATTCCATATGACACCAGAAGATCGGGTCTGTTTTAAAGCTATTATTCAATTTTTGCAGCATTTTGGGTGGAACTGGGTTGGAATAATAACATCAGAGGATGGCAGCGGTGATGAGGAGGTCCAACATCTGAACAAGATGATGAGAGAACATGGGATCTGCACAGATTATATCATTCAACTCAAACGAAATACAGTTAATGGTTATCACACATCAAAATTAATTACTAAATCAAAAGCTAAGGTCGTCATAGTGTGCGGAACTTCCATAACTAACTTTTATCAATTTGCTTTCAGTTTACAGTCTGGTGCAGAAAATATCACATTTATTTTCCCACCATCATGGATTAAGGCAACTGATTTATATTATTTGAATGGTACATCCCTTAACTACAGCTTCGTATTTGTGTGGCTACGAGAACAAAAACTAAACCTGGATGTTTATACCAAAGGTGTCACCTTCTCCAGCTGCTTAAATGACCCCATACTGGAAGATATTTGGGTTTTACGGTTTAACTGCCTTTCCCCAAACCCATACAAAAATCACTATTTTCAAGAAAGCCACGATTTGCATGTAAAACCTTGTACAGGTGTAAAAGATGTTTCACCCGTGTTGTCTTCTTATACAACTCATCCCTCCTTTATATACACGGCTGTATATGTTCTGGCCCATGCTCTACATAGAATGCTCATGAAGAAAAATAAATCTGAACAAAATAGATTCCAGCACAGAGTAAGTTAATAAGTTGGATAATAAGCATAGTAAGTGTTTGTATTACTATGATATACCAAAATAACAAAAAAACAAAGATCTGTATAGACAACCAATAGCTAACTCTCTCCTCTTTGGCTGACACACAGCAGCCGTGCCATTGGCTCCCACTGCAGTCAAAGTCAGTTAGCCAATGAGGAGAGAGAGGAGATGGGGTGAAAATGGACACACAGAGCTGCAGCTCAGCTCGGGTGCCCCTATAGCAAGCTGCTTGACAGGAGGGAGGGGCCAGAGCACTGAAGAGGGACCCTAGAAGAGGAGGATTCAGACTGCTCTGTGCAAAACCAACTGAACAGAGCAGGTAAGTATGACATGATTGTTATTTTTAAAGAAAATTATGTTTAAATGATTTTTATTAAAGTTTTTCATAGAACAATTAACAAAGATCTCAACATTTCTTTCAGCATTGCACAGTGGCCATTATACATCATACGTACAAAATGCACAGGGAATCCGCCTCAGGTGTTCACAAGAGCAGTTATCATTTTTGCTATAGAAAATAAATATAAAAAAGTGTGGCGCTCATAGATCACAGATAGTGATAATCGCAATCTAAGAATAACGATGGATAATTGTATGTCCATATAATGTGGACAAAAGAGTGTGTTTGTGATGTGACACCACAAATAAGCATTGAAAATATGTGTATATCACTATGTGTAGTGAACACACAAGTGTAATACACACAGTTGATTGGTCAATTAAAAAAGTACATACATAAAAATTTATGAATATAATAATCGCGTATACAGTGGATATGCCAACAAAAAGAAAGGAAATTGCAATCATACATATATATCACCATACGTGCTAACCAATATAGTAATATGTGTTACAGAGAAAGATCTCTAAACATGAATCTTCACCAAATTGTGACATAAAGTTCATTTATAGTGCTTATAAAGAAAAAAAAAAAGTGACTTGGTGCAGGTTGTCTGATGCTGTCCACCACCTCATGGAAACAAGCTTACCAGCTAGCGTGGACTCGAATAGGCTTATGCCATGTGAGTCACAAAAGACTGTTGGTGTCACCACACCAGTGGGAACGTCTACTCTCGAATATGACGTAAGGCACTGGACGACCAAATCCTTCATTGGATAGATCCAAAGGACTCTCAATGGGAGGGATGATGGATGGTATACCAATGGTTGTACTTGTATTAGTGGGACCGACAAAGAGAAAAGTGGAGCCACATAGTGTAAAACTGTAGGGAGTTTATTCTAACAAATCATATAAAAAATGGGTACTCACATTTACAAGGATATAAAAAAGCATGTATGGAGGTCTACTGGCAACACAGTGGCATCAGCTAACCGCTACCGGCGCGTTTCGCCTCATTCAGGCATCATCTGGGGATCTGCCTAAATGAGGCAAAATGCGTCGGGACCCGGTTAGCTGATGCCACTGCGTTGCCAGTAGACCTCAATACATGCTTTTTTATATCCTTGTAAATGTGAGTACCCATTTTTTATATGATTTGTTAGAATAAACTCCCTACGGTTTTACACTATGTGGCTCCACTTTTCTCTTTGTCGGTCCCACTAATACGAGTACAACCATTGGTATACCATCCATCATCCCTCCCATTGAGAGTCCTTTGGATCTATCCAATGAAGGATTTGGTCGTCCGGTGCCTTATGTCATATTCGAGAGTAGACGTTCCCAATGGTGTGGTGACACCAACAGCCTTTTGTGACGCTAGCTGGTAAGCTTGTTTCCATGAGGTGGTGGACAGCATCAGACAACCTGCACCAAGTCACTTTTGTTTTTTCTTTATAAGCACTATAAATGAACTTTATGTCACAATTTGGTGAAGATTCATGTTTAGAGATCTTTCTCTGTAACACATATTACTATATTGGTCAGCACATATGGTGATATATATGTATGATTGCAATTTCCTTTTTTTTGTTGGCATATCCACTGTATACGCAATTTTTATATCCATTCATTTGTATGTATGTACTTCTATAATTGACCAATCAACTGTGTGTATTACACTTGTGTGTTCACTACACATAGTGATATACACATATTTTCATTACTTGTTTGTGGTGTCACATCACAAACACACTCATTTGTCCACATTATATGGACATACAATTATCCATCGTTATTCTTAGATTGCGATTATCACAATCTGTGATCTATGAGCGCCACACTTTTTTATATTTATTTTCTATTCACTCAATACAGAACTCTGTTGTGTGGGCTGCTTCTTATACATACCTTCCTTAGACAGCGCAGTTTTTTCTCTCTTTTTTTCTTTATCATTTTTGCTATAGACTGTATTTTATTTAATTTTTTTTCCCCCACATTTATGGTGCATGTAACATATCCTACTGTGGTTCTTCTACCGTACCCTTTTTATCATAGCCTACGACCAAGTGCAGGCTCTATCTTATGGGTCTCGGAGTACTGCCCACCCGCCTGGAAACACCAGCTCCCCCTCCTATCATTGGGGAAGTCTGGCCTCCAGGTCTCGGGGAGGCCCCCTCCGGACCTTGTAAAATCCATGTCTTGTAGAGAGAAGGGAGGGAGTAGATCATAGAGGAAAGGAAAGGGGGAGGGATCAGAGTTAGTGGGGGTAGAGTTGGGAAAATGGGTTAGGGAGGGAAGGGGGGGGCTCCATGCTCTGTACGTCATTCAAGAAGGGTCCTGGTTTGTGATTGTCCGGGGATCATTTGTCAAATAACTTATCCATGGTTCCCATACTTTATTAAACAGTTTATTTTATCCTGCACCATTGCTGTTAGTCTTTCATTTAGCATAAGCCGTGACATTTTGTCTTTGAGTTGTAAGTCCAGGGTAGGTAGGTTCCCCATCGGTGACACCCGCCCTGGAATCACAGGCCCCAGGGGTGTCTTGCTATACCCCCCTTGGGGGGGGGGGGGCACAGCTCTCTGCCATCTCTTAATAAAATGAATGGCAGGTAATGATCAACAAACTTTTATCTTTCAAGCTATTTAAATGGGCTGTGCGACAAACTGCACTGTTCCTGTGCAACCGGGGTGACTGAGTGTAGTCTACCGTCATTTGTAGACCTCAACCAGTCCCCATTCAGGGGCAGTGGTGGCTATCACGTTCAGGTAGTTTGAGGAGATTTTCTGGCCTGCGCGTTCTTTCGGTCCTGCCACAGCGGCGAGAGGGGGTGATTCCCCTGGTGGAGGGGGTGGGAGCGTGTGAGTCCCGTGAGATGATCCCCAGGTTCAGCAATAGATCTTCCCCATCTTGAAATGTTTTGAAAGAGTGGGATCTCCCTTTGTAGGTGAATGACAACTTGTAGGAAATTCCCATCTGTATTTTATCTGTTTGTTCACAAAGTGTTGTAGTAAGGGCTTCAGATTTCTTTGTTTTTGTACCGTGGAAGGAGCTAGAAGATCTGTGAAGAGCTGTATAGTTGCTCCGAATAAGGATAAGTCTTGTCTATTGCGTGCAGCAAACATCAACTTCTCCTTTATACGATAATAGTGCGGCTTGACTATGATAACGCATGGTAGGCCATCCTGTCTCGGGGCTGTTACGGCTCAGTGAATTCGATCGATCTCCATATGGTGTGCGTTTATGTCGGGGATCAGTTCTTTCATTGGCTCCCTCATGGCTCCTTCTAAGTCAGTATGGGTTTCAGGGAGGCCTCGTAAACGCACATTATATCTGTGAGATCTGTTTTCCAAATCTCCAATTTTAGTGTTTGCCTCTTCCAGCCTATCCTGGAGGTCAGTGATCATATTAGAGTTCTGACTGACCTTTTTGACTGTGCCTTCCATCTTAGTTTCAATCATCTCAAATCTTTCGCCTATACTTTGAATGTCCCGTTTGAGGTCAGTAGTAATTATAGCACATGCTTTAGATAGCTCCGGTTGCAGCATTGTAGAAAAGTGTGCAAGTAACACTGTATCCCCAGCATAGTGAGTTGGCTGTGGTGCAGAAATGACAGGGCTGGGTTGGCTAAAAATAACATCAGTCATTTCTGCCATGTTCCTGTCCACAGAGGACATTGGAGAGTCTGCAGGCTCTTGTATGTCCCTTTATATGGCCAGTGATGGGGGCTGTAATAGGGAATCTACATCTAAGTCTCAGGATGATTGGGAGGAGAAGGGGTTCCTAAATTTGCTCAGGCTGGAACCGTTTGGCCTCTTGTCCATACCTGGTTCTGTGTCTGTGTTGCCTCGTGCTGTCCCCCATGCCGGCGCCATCTTTGATTGCGGCCTGTGTCCATGGGAGGGCCCAGCTGCTCCGTTGGTCTTAGGCTGTTTGTGTTGCAGTTTTTTGGGCCTACCTGTTGCCCGGCGGTTCATTACCGCCTCGGTGTATCTGATGTCCGATTTAACGTGGTTTTTCCCCATTGCCTGTGCTAATTATAGCTCTATAGGGTCGGAGCGTGTCCTTCTCCGAGATCCCGCGCATGTGCACTTAAAGAAAATTATAAAACAATCCCCTATCCCCACAAACCCACCCCACAATGAAATCCCTGTATTTAGATCAGTTAATGTCCCCCATAAAGCAAAGTGATCCTGCCACCTGGATCTGGGACAGACGACCCTAAAAAGATCCCCCTAGATCAGTGGTTCTCAATATTTCTAGTGCCGTGACCCCTTGATAAATTTCCCAAGTTGTGGGAACCCTTAACAGTAAAATAATTTTCGTAGCGTGGGTTGTCAGCACCCAAGACAAGACAAGTAATTTGTGCCCCTAACCCACGGACATTTAGCTCTTCCCGAGTCCCTTCCACTCGTACAGTATTAAAACCCCTGATGGTACATTTTAGGATGTACCACTCTTTCTCTCTGTTCTCCTTTCTTTCCCTTTTATCTCTCTCTATCCTCATTTCTTTATTTATTATTAGTTTCATGTGTCTCAGGGTTCAAGCAAGTGCTGTAAATGGTCCTGTTTGATAACCGAACCATGCAGTGCAGCAGGGAATGGGGGATCAGTCCCCATGTCTACATATATCGCTCCACCCCTGGTAACTTTGTCAGGACATATAGAGCATTAAGCTGCTGCTGAGTTAAAGGAGTTGTAAAGTTTTTCACCTTAAAGTGGATGTAAACCCACCACTCATGATTCTCAACTATTGCCATCTTTCTTATGAATATATGTATACATGCCTCCTGCACGTATCCCTACCTTTTTAAATATCACCCCCTTCTGTAGTATAATAATTAATGTCCCCACATGTATCAGGTCACTTATGCTATAAATTTCCACACCGCAAGTTCAGCCTTAATGTCACCTGTAATTTTGGCTGCTGTGGTGGTCAGGCCCCTGTCAAGCAGCTCTGACAGTTTGTTAAACAGGTCAGTAGTATTTATGAGGGTATCTGCGTGGATATGTCTGGGCTGGTGTGGGGAAGCCGAGTAGGCCTCAGCAGATCCCATAGGAGAGAGTATGTAATACTCCATTGTGTGCCCTATGAGCGATTCCTTGGAGGCTGGTGAGGGTGCCACAGAGTGGTGGATACTCACTGTGGGACCCGGAGAAGTCTGCAGAGGGTCCAGATGTGATTTCTCAGCAATTTCCTCCTCCATTGCAGCACATGTCTGTGAAAATAAGTGGGTCCGATTCGGGGTTAAAACGTGGCCATAGATCCCTCCTGGCTGAACCCCTGGACATGTGCCTGTTCCCGGGGGCTTCCCCTAGGTGATGGTGGGATCATGTACCTTCCTGCTAGCCGCAGGCAGTCGTGGGACGTGCCATTCGGCCAGGGTGGTGCGGAGCAACAGGCTTAAGCAGCCATCTTGGAGTCCTCCATGCATGCGCCTTATACAATCACTTTAAATGCCGGTTTCACTCCCGCCCCACAGTTTCTACTCTTAAAGTGACCAGACTCGTAGGACTCGTAACAGCCCAAATTACACTGTTGCATGGCCGGGAACACTGCACCTCCACCCACTGACAAGCCCATCCATGGGGGATTGGGAAATTGTTTAATCAGGGAGGGATACGGGAGCTTCAGGTGCTGTTTACAATTTTGTATTCATCTAATAAATTATAAGGAGTTAGCTATTGGGTGTCTATATGGCTCTTTTCTGTTTTTTGTTATTTTGGTATATTGGATATATGTAAATACAGAGGAATGTGCCATGCCTGCTAGATCCTGGTGCCGGGGGAAGGAGGTCTTTGGCCAGTATGAGGGAATCCACATACCAGCCACAGCAGGGAACCTGATAGCTCGCTGCATTGCACACAGGAGGTGTGGAGTGGTCAGAACTGTAAACAAGGTGCTAGGTACATGTCTTCCTGCATGTATGTGGTGGGAGAGGTACAGGGACTCGAGGGGGAATCCTGGTGCTGACACAATAACAAATGAATATGACCGCTTTATATAACCACATAATGTAAGTGAAATATATTAGACAAAATGACTCATTGTATCTAAGCATACCTCCCAACTCTCCCTGATTTGGAGGGACTGTCCCTGATTTGGAGCAATGTCCCTCTGTCCCTCATTCCCCCTCATTTGTCCCTCATTTTGGTCTGATCCATATAGTTCTATATAAAATGCACTTTTTATCTATCTTAACCACTTGCCGACCGGCGCACGCAGATATACGTCGACAGAATGGCACGTACAGGCAGGAGGGCGTATATATACGTCCCTCCTTTAGCCTGTCCGTGCCATCGGGAGCGCGCCGGGAGCGGCGCGCTCCCGCGCCGGTCGGGACCCCCGTGAGTCCGAACGCGGTCCCCGCGGACTCGATCGCCGCGGGGACCCCCGCGATCGTCTCACGGGGCGGCTGAACGGGGAGATGCCGAGATAAACAGCATCTCCCCGTTCTGCCTAGCAACTAGTGACGCTGATCTCTGCTCCAGAGATCAGCATTCACTAGCTGACAGCCACGCCCCCGCACAGTAAAAAACAAACCCCTAGGCATACTTAACCATTACACTGCCCCCTTGTGGTTAACCCCTTCACTGCCAGTGTCATTTATACAGAAATAAATGCATTTAAATGCATTAATTGCTGTAAAAATGACAATGGTCCCAAAAATGTGTCAAAAATGTCCGATGTGTCCGCCATAATGTCGCAGTCACAAAAAAAATCGCAGATCTCCGCCATTAATAATAAAAAAAATTATTAATAAAAATGCTATAAAACTATCCCCTATCTTGTAAACGCTATAACTTCTGCGCAAACCGATCAATAATCGCTTATTGCGATTTTTTTTACCAAAAATATGTAGAAGAATACGTATCCTAGTTTATACCTAAACTGAGGAAAAAAAATGTTTTTTTATATATTTTTTGGGGATATTTATTATAGCAAAAAATAAAAAATAATGCATTTTTTTCAAAATTGTCGCTCTATTTTTGTTTATAGCGCAAAAAAATAAAAAACGCAGGGGCGATCAAATACCACCAAAAGAAAGCTCTATTTGTGGGAAAAAAAGGACGTCAATTTTGTTTGGGAGCCACGTCGCACGACCGCGCAATTGTCAGTTAAAGCGACGCAGTGCCGAATCTCAAAAAGGGGCCTGGTCCTTTGGCTGCAAATTGATCCGGTCTGAAAGTGGTTAAAGTGTTTCCCAGTGCTAAACATTTCATCTGATTTCTAAATTGCTGCATTTGTAAATTCCAAAAGCCAATATAAAGGAATAGTAGTAGTTAAAAAAAAGCACTTGTGAGTTTAACTAATCTTGTTTTCTTGTACAATTCTCCTTTAAGGGGGCGTGGTTAGGGGTGTGTCCTGTGCCTGCATACTTTTGCTGCATACTTTTGCCCTCATTCCCATCTCAAAAAGTTGGGAGGTATGTCTAAGTTATTAAATGAATATGATCCTATAGGTAATACATGTCTGTGATAGCACTGAACACCCAGGGAATGCACCCCGATTTACTTGTCTGCATTATCTTCTTGTGTTTGGGAATATTATAGTATGTTGAGTGTTCCACCTCCCCAGGATGTCCCCAGTACAATTTGTGATACTGGATTATAATGGAAAATTGTATCAAATACTTACCGTAATTTTCCTTTCCTGACGCCAAACCATGGCAGCATACTAGTGATAGAGCTCCGCCTCTTGACCATATGCTGCCATGGTTTGGCGTCAGGAAAGGAAAATTACGGTAAGTATTTGATACAATTTTCCATTTTCCTGACGCCAACATGGCAGCATACTAGTGATAAATAACTAGCTGACAGGGTGGGATCTACTTGTCAAACCAATCTTCTAATTAGGATGAGACAGAGGACTGAATAGTCCTTCCTACAAAGTCCCTTGATGACAAGGCCCCCGGGTCTATTCCGCCAAGTTTGAGTAGGAATGTTGGACCCCTGTACAGATGCACACCATAGATTCTCTTGAATGTGTTGCCTATGAGGCTTTAACTGCTCTGCCACCGCTGACGGAAGCTCATGACCTCTATCCTATACACAACCAAGCCTGCTAGGATCCAGGCAGTAACCTCTTTCCTTTGATGATTCCCAACTGGAATGACAAAAGGTTTATTTAGATGACCTGATAGGGACAATTGTGGAGAGATACTCCTTTAAAGTTCTGAAAATGAACAGTACGTGTGACTTTCCTGTGTGATGTTCTGGAAAGTTAGGCAATGTCCAGCTGTCTGTTAAATAGCAGTCTGTTGCTATGTTTGATGCAGAATGATCTACAAGATCCAACTCTACTCTTTCTGGAAAGAAAGGTATATATTATAATTTTATTTTTATTTTCTTAATTTTTTTACTTTGAAGCTCCAAGAGCTTGAATCTCTGATAACCTTCTGCTTAAAGTTCTTGCAATTGATACAGCTTTGTAAGTGATGGCTAAATGGATAAACTGATACGAGATCCAGCAACTGCAATAGATCTTTTCTTCCTTGGTGACTGACTCCTCACGACTGCCCTCAAAAGTTGTGCAAACTGAAGGATTCTTGGTCCTTTCAAATGTGTTATTGCCAATATAGCCCACACTCGTGAGCTATGTGAGGATAGGCTAAGGCCTGGAGGAAGAATACAACAGCTGACACTGGAAGGGCAGTAGGATCAATGTCTCGCCCTACCAAGAAAAAAAGCAAACTTGTTCCAGAATTAGACCTAGATGTTGTAAGTAGAATGTCTTCTCACAAAAGTAGAGATCACTCTGGAGTGAAACTGGAGCAACCGGAGTTGCCCATCCTCCCCCTTTAGTGCCCCTGCTTGCAGCCCCAGTCTGCGCATGTTATAGAGGGGAAATGTCTTCTGTATCCTGAAATGAATGGCCAGGGAAAACCGAGGGCCTCCTGGTCAATATGGAGAACTGGCTATGACAACTATGTTCTCCCTTGACAGCCTCAAGGGAAATCTCATTTACGGGAAATGTTGGGGAAAATATATAGGTTAGATTGCAGACCCAGGGAGAGACCAGAGCATCTGCCCTTTGTGCCTTGGAGGAGGCCTGAGGAGGTTTGTCTGTGGTAGGCCCCACCTGTGGGCCAGCAGAGAGAAGACCTTGGATATAGACCCAGGGGTGGTGCAAGGGTTTTTGACACCCTAGGCAAAACCACATTTTTTCGCCACCATTGGCTCCACCCCCTTTACACTGTCCCTGTGACAGAAGGCGGCGCTATACAGAAAGCATCGGCTCTGCTTCCTCTAGCGCGGGCTCTAGTGCTGCGCCTCCAATAACACTACAGTCAGACTTAGTTGCATTCTGCAGCCTGCAGAGCATGCAGACGCAGAGGGAAACCGGTGGCCGAGCGCCCCTAGGCAGCAGTGCGCCCTAGGCGGCTGCCTAGTTTGCCTAGTGGTAGCACCGGCCCTGTGTAGACCCACTCGTGCTCTGGGAAGCTTGTATTCGTTCAAAAGAAAAATATGCTGGGAGGTAAACTGCCTCCTGAAATTTTGCTGGTGATCTTCTGCCCCAGGTGTTATGGGTTTCACCTCTCCCAATAGCATATTGCTGCGAGTTTCATACTGGAGCTGAATATAGGCGACTGCTGCCCTGTTGCTAAACTGCAGGGAGATTGGTCCTCCTTGACTCTGTGTAGTGAGGCCAAAATGCTTAAAAGGGCTGTTTGGGCTGTTTGAACCCCCAAAGATTATCCTCCTTGGCTGGGAAGCTCTGAATGCCTTGACTGAAAGTCCCTCGCAATGCATCTTCCCGGCTGTCTTGCAGACATGATTTGTAGCAATTCTCCAGTCTAAAAGGTCCTAACGGACCGAGACTTCCTCAAGGTCTTTCCATCACCGCTGAGCACTACTCATACTGAGTAACACTTATTAACTGTGTTCTATCCTGTTTCCTCCCTTGCACTAAGAATTCTAGATGCAATTTGCGCAGGTGCCTATGCACCCCAGGAATCATCTACATGCATGATGACGTTGTGCCCAGATGACTGAGGCACTGAGAAGCCATCAAACAAGCAGAAGTATTCATCTGCGGAAATCTATTCCTGACTATCACCACTTCCTCTGATTGAAATAAAACAGAGGAACTAGCAGAGCACCCCCGGCTACACCAACCATTGGGATGGAGAAAGTTGGCTTTGCTTTCCCTCTAAGGTGTGAGGATAGGATAGGCATCCTGACGATCCATCAACAGCCTCCAGCCATGTGGTTATACTGTTTAATGGACTCCGTCTTAAAGAACTCAAAGAGGGCCCCACAGGGTTCAACCTCTTCCGATCTGCAACTGGACACTAAACAACATCTCCTGCGAACTCCAAACACGATTGGGTAAAAAACGTGCAAACCCTCTTGAGTCTGAGGTGTCTGTAAGCAGTGTAGCAGTCCACCCACTGTTGTGGTGGACTTGTCAGCTTCGTGGAAGAGAGGAGCAGTGAGGAATCTCCCGAAGTGACCATGAGTGTCTGATACCTTCATCCAACATGCCGTCCAGATACCAGTGAAGCGTGCCTTCTAGGTCTTACCTTAAGAGTCTGGGCATGCACATGTGTGACTGGCTCACTTATCCCCCCAGAAGTCTGCACCAAGACACAAGCCAGACCCTCGGCATCCACTGTCACAAAAATCTAATTTTTTGGCAAGACACTTCCGATAGGAAAACATATCTAAAGGGATGCAGACCCTGACACTCTCCTCAGAGTCCTGCAGGTGCAGCAGCTGGTTGATAATTATTAAACCATTCCCATTAGATTCACCCAGCACATGGGCTGGTTATTGCTAGTCTGCCAGCAGATGCTACAGTATGTAGGAGCAGGTTGACCATTAACTTGTTCAGAGTATACAGTTTCAACATCCTGTTTATACGGGCATTTTTTCTCAAACCCCGTTCATTCTTCCCCACTTTTGTTTCTAGGAAGCAATACGCAGCCCAGGGTCTCAACCATATGGCCTCCCTAACCGCCAAGGTGCCAGGGTGATCTTTCAGTGGCTATACAAGCAACTAGGAGGGACTTCCTGGTCAGCCTCCATATTTTGAATAGCAGACTGCTGCATCTGTAATAATTGTAACAATGACCCAGGCCCCCTTCAGTCCAATGAGAACCTCCAGAGCCATGAGTTGTCAACATCCCTCCACATAGAGTGGGTTGTAAGGCATAGTAGGTGCAAAGCATGTCTTTGGATTGTGTTGAGAAACCCACACAGGGAGAAGAAATAAACATCAAAACAAGTATTAGCATGTTGGGGAATTGAACCAGCAACCCCAGTGATACTAGACAGAATTGACACCCACTTAGCCAGCAGGCAGCCTCTGCAGAGTAGATTCATGGGCACCAGACACCTGTGCCACCTGTCCAGGATTCACCCGGACAGTTCGGATTTTGAATCATGCATCAGGGTTTCAGTCCACCTGAGACCCGGACATATTACCCAGACCTGGCTGTCGCTCCCCAAGTAACCGAGATAGTCATATACAAAACTGTTGCTGTTGTAGGTGGCTGTTTAGCCTCACCGAAAGGTGATGATGTCAGCAAGTGCAATTTGGCCACTAGAGCGCTCTGTGCATTACATTACTACTCTCCTTAGGGCACCCAAATGTGTCTGTGCAACGCCAACCCGGCAGACTCCCAGACTTCTACAGGACAGCCACGCAGGGAAAAGCATCCAGCAAGATGCCACATCTGCACGTGAACAAGTACGCTGTCTCCTATGGCAACAGTCTCCAATACAAGTGTAACAGTTGCTCCGGGTAATTAAGGCAAGTCCAAAACATAATCTTGTGCCAATCTTTTCAATAATAAAGACATTTGGCATTACCTGTTAGCTGCATACTTCTCCAGGCAGTGTCTACTCACCAGCCTTCCAGGCATAGATACTGCGCCACATGCCCTGCAGACATCTTGCTGGGGCGCTGGCTCTGGGGAGGAGGAGTAAAAACGTCTTCCTTGGAGCTCTTCTCCTGAGTGGGAGCGCCATCCGGGCTATGCTCCTCTGAAGAACGTCCGCCTTGCCTTGGCCCGGCCATCTTGAGAGCGGGGGCGTTGCGGGGCTGAAGCAAATCGAAGCCAATCCGCATGAGAGGGCACTCTTTTTTCTGAAAACTTACCAATATGGTGGTCCCCACCCTAGTTGTTGAGGGTCTTTATATGAGCGGTAACTGACTCTTTATCTGTGGAGAAATGGGACGGCCAGCTGAGGTGAGGATAGCTGAAAAGCGACAGAAGGATCAGGAGTAGATATAGCAGAAAGGATTCCACTTTCCCTTTTTTTTTTATTTATCTACATATACTTACATATGTACACATATACAAACATACCTACACACATATATTGCAGAGGGTCAGTCTGGGGCTGGTTAGGAAAGGGTTAATTAAAGAGGGTAGGAACCTTCAGCCCTGATTACTGTCAGCTGAGCTGAAGATGTCAGAGGAGTTGTGTGTTTGGAGAGAGAGAGACACACAAAGCAGCATTCAGTGTAAGGCCCCTTTCACACTGGGGCGGTGCGGGGCGGCGACGGTAAAGCAGCGCTATATTTAGCGCTGCTTTACCATCGTTTTACCCGCGGTATGCGGCCGCTAGCGGGGTGGTTTTAACCCCCGCTAGCGGCCGCAAAAGGGTTAAAAACCTCCGCAAAGCGCCGCTGCAGCGGCGGTTTGCGGGCGGTATCCCCGCGGTTTCCCATTGATTTCAATGGGAAGGAGCGGTATAGGAGCGGTAAATACACCGCTCCTTCACCGCTCCAAAGATGCTGCTAGCAGGACTTTTTTTACCGTCCTGCTAGCGCACCGCTCCAGTGTGAAAGCCCGCTGGCTTTCACACTGGAGTGAATGGGGCCGGTTTTTTCAGGCGGTGTACAGGCGCTATTTTTAGCGCTGTACCGCCTGAAAACCGCCCCGGTGTGAAAGCAGCCTAAGGATCCATTTGTTGGGGTAAGTAAAAACATATATAAAAAAAAAAAAACTGTATCTCAGACTAGAGCCCTGCACTTTGTCTATATATCAGCCTGTTGGTTAAAGAGACTGAACCTTTCCTATCTCTGCACCTGTGTGACAAGACAAGCCTGTCTTTTTCTTCTGTTTGTTTTGCTGAATAAAGCCATTTTCATTTTACTGAACTGGCCTTTTACCCCTCTGATCCCCCACAGTACATACATGTATTTACATAGACCCCCACACATATGCATACCCACACATCCACATACAAATTTTTATTTTATTTTTTAAACGTGTATATACATATACACACACACCCAATTCACATATACATACATACATACATGCAACACCTGCCAAGGACAGCAGGGAATGGGAAAGGTAATGAAGGACATGAAGGAGACATAAGGGGCTAAGAGAGAGACAAAGCATAGCTGGCCCCCCCATATTCCACAAGTGCTGCAGTTATCAATTTTAAAAGCAGATTTCGTTCCTAAAGAGGACCCCAATAAGACCCAGAGAAGGGGTTCCCAGGCTTTTTAGCGCATGTTGGCAGCCCGAGCACTGGGACTTCGCACTGGGAGAGGCTTGAACCCAGCCGGATGCTGCACAGAGGCAGAGGGGGGGACATAGTACTGCTTACTCTTCACTGATGCGTTGAGGTATGAGGAAAAAAAGAAGAATGGGGTGGGGCCTAACTAGGCCTTATATTTATGCTATTCACTGGTCCTGAGGGAGTGGTCAAGAGGCGGAGCTCTATCACTAGTATGCTGCCATGTTGGCGTCAGGAAATGTATTTGTTTTGTTGTGCAGTGATTGATGGAATCAGTTGGGTAACCCTTTGGGGAAATATGGTATTCTCTGGTCATATATGTCATTCTCCAATCTGCATGGCAACCAGGAGAATGACATATTGTGGTATAAGTTATAGTGCAAAAACAAACATCCATTTCCCATGTTTTGACCATCCACAAAGTGGATGCAAATGCCCTGCTGAGTGCGCCTCACCGCACTCAAAAGCCTGCTGCTCTATAGGACTATATGCCAGACATCTCAAGTCTCCCGCATTTCTTCAGCGGCTCCCGAACACACCCAAGCGGCTCCAGATCTCCCGGGAATGACCGGTGCGGCAGGGAACAGCTGTGAAGACCGACTCTGTCCCCGCAGACGTCTCTGCAAACAGCTTCCGCTCCTAGCATTCCCATCAACACTAAACAATCTGTCCTTGTAATTAGGGCTCCGGCTGGCGGTCAGTTAGTGGTGGACCAAATTGCATTGATTTTAATGGGAGAATTCTCAAAAGCTAGAGAACAAACGTTCTTCTTGTGTTGAGTCTTCGGCCACCATTTTCCTAAGAAAAACACCTCCTTACAGCATAGGACAATATATATATATATATATATATATATATATATATATACACGCATATATAGCCGCTGTTTGTTTATTTGTTATGTTTTTTACTTTTTTTCAGAGCAGATTTAATAAAAAAAACTACTGACACCACTCTCCCCTGCCCTACCAACACTGTCCACTGCCCCAACCCCCTCCCCCCAAAAAGAATTGTGAAAAAAAATTAAGAAACAAATTAAACTGTAAAAAAATCAATTATTAAAAATAAAAAAACTACTGACACCGTCCACTGCCACATAACACCCACCCCCTTCCCCAGAAGCACTGTGGAAAAATATTAAAAGGGTGATTTAAAATATATTTTGCCGTGGGGGGGGAGGGGTTGTTTTGCGGGCGCCACCTCCCTAAAATTAGTTTTTGCAGGTTGGGATGTCTGATATGCACACTTTGTCCAATCCAATCTCTACTGTCCAATCTCATCAGGCATCCTCCACAAGTATATTACATGGTAACCATGCAAAGATCCCTAGTGTAGCAATTCAAATAGTAAAATATTTATTTCCATGTCTATATGCTTACATGTAGGAAAATGTGTAAAATCAACTGCACAGAGCAGGTAAGTATACCATATTTGTTATTCTTATTGAAAAAATAGGAAACATTACAATCACTTTAATATACTGGTACCGGGGTCCAAAGACTGGTAAAGAAACCGGCTCGGGTGAGGACATCGCTGGGTCCTGGGACAGGTGAGCGTCAGTTTATTAGAAGTCACCAACTACAGTTTTTGTGGCTACTGACTTAATTTTTAAACAAGTGACTGAAGATCCTCTTTAAGGAGGATCCACAGACGCACAGCTGTGAGAATATGGAAGGATTCATTGCAGAGCTACAGGCTCATTATGTGATATATATGACAATGTAATCTCCTATAGGTAATGATGCATTTGTTGTGCAGTTACCAGATATTTATGTCTCTCTTGGATTGATGGGATTCTTCTAAATCAATCATTTCTATTCACATTTATAGAAAGACCGCCTAGTAACTGGAATCTAACTCCATCACATTTTGAGCAAACTATAATTCCTGTTTGCCCAGTTCGGGGGGAATACCAAATTTGCCCTTCCTGGTGGATTCTGCACCCTGATTGGGCAAAGCTTTGCCCAACCAGGGTGCAGTAAAAGCTGGTTGTTAAAGAGCGGGCCCGGGAAGCCGGCCACGGCGTCCTTAACAACCGATGAGTCATCAGATGTCAGCGGGTCTGGTATGGATTTTAAGGGTAACTGTAACGACACCCTAAGTATGAAAGGGGTTAAGGCGTTTAGGACATTCTATTTCCAAACACAAAGGCAGCTACCGAACACTCCAATCAGCCGAACAAGAAACCCATGCGAATAATTCTTCCCCCCAAGTACGAGACAAGGCTCTGTACGGAGGGTCAAACAGGAATCAGACTCTTTATTAGAACCAAAAATACAAGTCTTTATATACAGTTATAGAGGAGGTTCCCCCCTCCTGCACATATTACTCTAACAATACACCTGTAACCAGAAACCTAATTAACATGAGCTAGTTTACTAAATCATTTACCCAGACTAGATGACTCAGGGACATGACCTTTAGTACAGACTTGTGGTCACCGAGCTTCACACATTAGTATAAACACAGGACATCTTCTCACAATAGCAGGAGCTTATTACAATTAATAGGGATGAGCCGAACACCCCCGGGTTCGGTTCGCACCAGAACCTTCGAACCGACCGAAAGTTCGCGCGAATTTTCGAACCCTATACGTTATAATGGACGCGAACGTTCGAAATCAAAAGTGCTAATTACAACGGCCAATATGCATGTTAATGTCATAAAACAGGTTTGGGGACCCGGGTCCTGCCCCAGGGGACATATATCAATGCAAAAAGAACTTTTAAAAACTAACGTTTTTTCGGGAGCAGTAATTTTAATGATGCATAAAGTGAAAAAAAAAAAGTGAAATTTTCCTTTAAATATGGTACCTGGGGGGTGTCTAAAGTATGCCTGTGAAGTGGCATGTGTTTCCCGTGTTTAGAACTGTCCTTGCACAAAATGACATTTTTAAAGGAAAAAAAGAAGCCATTTAAAACCACTTGCGGCTTTAGGTTTGTTCTTAAGTAGAATCTGAACAGGTACATTATGAAGTGTAGCTCCATCCCAAAAAAATCTATTTTTAAGCTTTTTGGAGAACATAGGGAGGGGTTATCACCCCTGTAACATTTGCTGTCTTTGCACATCTGTTCAGAACATGTCACCTCACTTTCCGTCCCAATGACAAATGTTTTTGGAAAAAGTGGGGTTTTAATTGAAACAAGGATTGGTGATAAAGTATCAGTAGAGAGGAGATACCTTTTTCCCAAATTAAATCTAACAGGATAGAATTTCCCTTCCTAGGGGTAGATTTCCTCTCACTTCCTGTTTTCTCTTTCCATTTGCAAGTAGGAGTCGTTTGTAAGTTGGATGTTTGAAAGTAGGGGCCTGGCGTATATACTCTGCAGAAATTTGCCCTATTAGATGTTGGTGTAGCCACAAGACTGGTGGGCACAGGAATGGGCCCTGCTGTGAGTTAATAGATCAAGATTTGTAATTGCATGCACCTGTTGAACAGGGCAGAAAAATTGGGGGTGGTGGTGGTGGTGGACGGTGTTGCCACAAGACTGTAAGCTCTCACAGTTACTCTTGGTGGGCGCAGGAATGGGCCCTACTGTGAGTTATTAGATCAAGATTTGTAATTGCAAGCACCTGATGAACAGGGCAGAAAAATTGGGCCTTTGGCGGTGGTGGTGGACGGTGTTGCCACAAGACTGTAAGCTCTCACAGTTACTCTTGGTGGGCGCAAGAATGGGCCCTGCTGTGAGTTATTAGATCAAGATTTGTAATTGCAAGCACCTGATGAACAGGGCAGAAAAATTGGGCCTTTGGCGGTGGTGGACGGTGTTGCCACAAGACTGTAAGCTCTCACAGTTACTCTTGGTGGGCGCAAGAATGGGCCCTGCTGTGAGTTATTAGATCAAGATTTGTAATTGCAAGCACCTGATGAACAGGGCAGAAAAATTGGGCCTTTGGCGGTGGTGGTGGACGGTGTTGCCACAAGACTGTAAGCTCTCACAGTTACTCTTGGTGGGCGCAAGAATGGGCCCTGCTGTGAGTTATTAGATCAAGATTTGTAATTGCAAGCACCTGATGAACAGGGCAGAAAAATTGGGCCTTTGGCGGTGGTGGACGGTGTTGCCACAAGACTGTAAGCTCTCACAGTTACTCTTGGTGGGCGCAAGAATGGGCCCTGCTGTGAGTTATTAGATCAAGATTTGTAATTGCAAGCACCTGATGAACAGGGCAGAAAAATTGGGCCTTTGGCGGTGGTGGTGGACGGTGTTGCCACAAGACTGAAGGCCCTCATAGTTACTCTTGGTGGGCGCAGGAATGGGCCCTGCTGTGAACTATTAGATCAAGATTTGTAATTACCCGCCCCTGAAAAATTGTGCCTTAGGCACTGGTGCTGGTGCCACAACACTGCAACCCCTCACAGATACTGTACTTGGAGCACAGCAGTCACACGTGTTGCAAAGCATTTTTTTAAAAAATTGTAATTACCCGCCCCTGTTAAACAGGGGCTGAAAAATTGTGCCTTAGGCACTGGTGCTGGTGCCACAACACTGCAACCCCTCACAGATACTGTACTTGGAGCACAGCAGTCACACGTGTTGCAAAGCATTTTTTTTAAAAATTGTAATTACCCGCCCCTGTTAAACAGGGGCTGAAAAATTGTGCCTTAGGCACTGGTGCTGGTGCCACACAACACTGCAACCCCTCACAGATACTGTACTTGGAGCACAGCAGTCACACGTGTTGCAAAGCATTTTTTTAAAAAATTGTAATTACCCGCCCCTGTTAAACAGGGGCTGAAAAATTGTGCCTTAGGCACTGGTGCTGGTGCCACAACACTGCAACCCCTCACAGATACTGTACTTGGAGCACAGCAGTCACACGTGTTGCGAAGCATTTTTTTATAAAAAATTGTATGTACACGCCCCTGTTAAACAGGGGCTGAAAAATTGTGCCTTAGGCACTGGTGTGGTGGCATGGATCATTGAGGAGGAGGAAGAGGATAGTCAGTGAACATAAGAGGACAGTCACTCAGCATCAGCATAGGCAGTCTTGAAGGGATGTGATATTAAAAATTATTCGGTTATATCCGCCTCAGGTGCCTGGTAGCTGGTGGTGATCCAAGACTGATTCATTTTGATGAAGGTCAGTCGATCAACCGAGGCGGTGGACAGGCGCACCCTATGATCGGTGACAAATCCTCCAGCAGCACTGAATGTGCGTTCGGAAAGAACGCTGGAGGCAGGACAGGCCAGTAGCTCAATTGCATACTGTGCAAGCTCTGGCCAGTGATCCATCCTCAGGACCCAGTAAGCCAGAGGATTTTCGGTGGGAAAGGTGTCCAAGTCTGACCTTGCCCCAAGGTATTCCTGCACCATGTATATCAGACGCTGGCGATGGTTGCTGGAACCGATCATACCTTGGGGCTGCGGACTAAAAAATTGTCTGAACGCATCGGTTAGACGTCCACCTTCCCCACCGCTCCTTCTGCTACTGACCGAAGCCTCAGCAACTCGTCGCCCAGGACCAGGAGTTTGTAGCCTCCCAGTTTCTGGGAACGCGTTGCACAGACCTTTCTGCAAGGCCTCCCTGAGATGTCTCATCCTCTGCTCCCTCTGCGACGGCAAGATAAGGTCCGCAACCTTACCCTTGTACCGCGGATCAAGGAGAGTGGCCAGCCAGTAATGGTCCCTCTCCTTGATCCGAAGAACACGAGGATCCTTCCGCAGGCTTTGCAGGATCAGGGAGGCCATGCAGCGTAGGTTAGCTGAGGCATTCGGTCCGGAGTCTTCTGGGTCACTGAGGATGACATGATCGCCAGCCACCTCCTCCCAGCCACGTACAAGTCCACTGGTTTGTTGGGACTGTACATCATCCCTAAAAGACTGCTGCTGCTGATGCTGAGTGCCAGGCTCCACCTCCATGCTCACACAATCCTCCTCCTCCTCCTCCTCCTCCTCATCCTCTTCCTGTGTGATGGGTGGGACAGGAGGAACACTGTCCGGATAAAGGGGGCCTTGAGAGGCAAGGAAGTCCTCCTCTTCCTGCCTCTGTTCTGCCTCAAGTGCCCTGTCCATTATCCCACGCAGCGTATGCTCCAACAGGTGGACAAGAGGGACAGTGTCACTGATGCATGCACTGTCACTGCTCACCATCCTCGTGGCCTCCTCAAATGGTGAGAGGACAGTGCATGCATCCCTGATCATGCTCCACTGACGTGGGGAAAAAAAACCAAGCTCCCCTGACCCTGTCCTGGTGCCATAGTCGCAAAGGTACTCATTGATGGCCCTCTGCTGCGTGTGCAGTCGCTGCAGCATGGCCAACGTTGAGTTCCACCTGGTGGGCATGTCACATATTAGGCAGTTCTTGGGCAGGTTCAGCTCCTTTTGCAGCTCAGTCAGCCGAGCACTGGCATTATAAGATCGGCGGAAATGCACACAGACTTTCCTGGCCTGCCTCAGGACATCCTGTAAGCCTGGGAACCTGCCCAAGAACCGCTGCACCACCAGGTTGAGGACGTGAGCCATGCAGGGCACATGGGTGAGCTGCCCCTGTCGCAGGGCGGAGAGGAGGTTGGTGCCATTGTCAGAAACGACCATTCCTGGCTTAAGCTGACGTGGCGTCAACCACCTCTCGGCCTGCCCCTGCAGAGCTGCCAGAACCTCTGGCCCAGTGTGGCTCCTGTCCCCCAAACACACCAGCGCAAGCACGGCATGGCATCTTTTTGCCTGCGTACTTGCGTAGCCCCTTGTACGCCTACGGAGCACCGCTGGTTCCAAGGACAGAGCACTGGAGGAAGAAGAAGAGGAGGGGGTGGAGGAGAGAGGTGTGTCACAACCAGTAGCAGTAGTAGCGTTTTGGAGGCGTGGTGGCGGAACAACCTCCAACACTACTGCACCTTGTCCTGCATCCCTCCCAGCTGCCAATAGAGTGACCCAATGGGCCGTGAAAGAAAGGTACCGTCCCTGTCCATGCCTGCTGGACCATGAGTCAGCGGTAATATGCACCTTACCGCTGACCGCCCTGTCCAGCGAGGCATGGACATTGCCCTCCACATGCCGGTAGAGAGACGGAATCGCCTTCCGTGAGAAAAAGTGGCGTTTGGGAACCTGCCACTGAGGAACCGCACATTGAACAAACTCACGGAAGGGGGCCGAGTCTACCAACTGAAAAGGCAGCAGTTGAAGTGCTAGCAATTTAGCCAGGCTAGCATTCAACCGCTGGGCATGTGGATGGCTGGGAGTGTACTTCTTTCTACGGTCCAGCAGCTGGGGCAGGGAAATTTGCCTGCTGCAATCGGACGTCGGTGTACTGCAAGTACTTGGTTGTGACACACCTAATTCTACACCTTCAGTCCTCTCAGAGCAGCTTTCAGAGAGGACTGAAGGTGTAGTGGGGATGGAGATCCCAGCTGAGGAGGAGCAAGGAGAGGTCCGCTTAGTTCTTTGGTGTGGGTCTTTTATGTGTGCCTGCCAACGAGCTGCATGGCAGGTCGCCATATGTCTGGTCATGCTTGTGGTGCCCAAGCGGCTGATGTTTTGGCCACGCGAGATACGCTTGAGACAAATATTGCAAATAGCAGTGGTGCGATCTGCTGCACTCGTCTCAAAAAAGGCCCACACCAAAGAACTTTTCTGATAACGTGCAGAGGCAGCGCCCTGCACAGGCGGAGCTCTGCGGTGTTGTACAGTTGCTGTGCTGGCCTCTACCTGGCCTCCAGGGGGCACCCTGCCTCGTTGGACATGTGACGCCGCATCCTCCTCCTCCTCGTCCTCCTCCTCATCCTCTCTCCCTTCAGGCACCCACGTGGAGTCAGTGACCTCATCATCCCCTCCCTCTTCACCACTAGAGCAAACCTGGCAGTAAGCTGCAGCTGGTGGAACAGTACTGCCAGATTCCTCAAGCTGGGTATCATCATCCGAGCCTTCGAATCGTTGGGCATCCTCCTGGAGCATGTACCCAACACTGTGCTCAAAGAGTTCGGGGGACTCCTCAGGAGGACATGGTGGGTCTAGGGAAGGGGTGGCTGATGATGCTCTGCCAGTACCCTGAGCCTGGGTGAGAGAGGATGAGGAGGATGAGGAGGGCTTGGTCATCCATTCTACCAAGCCTTCAGCATGATGCGGCTCCACATGTCCAGCTGCCGAAAACAAAGACGTGCGTGTCCCATGGCCACGTGCTGATGACGATGCACGACCACGTCCACGTCCACGGCCACGTCCACTAGAAACAGAGCCTGCCTGCCCTGTGTTCTTGGCTCTGCACGCTCTGCCTCCCCTTGGCGGTCTTCCAGCCATTGTAGTCGGTAGTCCTGTGGGTGCTGCTGAGAAGAATATATAGGAGCTCTGTGTGATGCCACTAACACACTAGAAGTCCTGTGGGTGCTGCTGAGAAGAAAATATAGGAGCTCTGTGTGATGCCACTAACACACTAGAAGTCCTATGGGTGCTGCTGAGAAGAAAATATAGGAGCTCTGTGTGATGCCACTAACACACTAGAAGTCCTGTGGGTGCTGCTGAGAAGAAAATATAGGAGCTCTGTGTGATGCCACTAACACACTAGAAGTCCTCTGGGTGCTGCTGAGAAGAAAATATAGGAGCTCTGTGTGATGCCACTAACACACTAGAAGTCCTATGGGTGCTTCTGCAAAGAAAATAGAGGAGCTCTGTGTGATGCCACTAACACACTAGAAGTCCTATGGGTGCTTCTGCAAAGAAAATAGAGGAGCTCTGTGTGATGCCACTAACACACTAGAAGTCCTGTGGGTGCTTCTGCAAAGAAAATAGAGGAGCTCTGTGTGATGCCACTAACACACTAGAAGTCCTGTGGGTGCTTCTGCAAAGAAAATAGAGGAGCTCTGTGTGATGCCACTAACACACTAGAAGTCCTGTGGGTGCTGCTGAGAAGACAATATAGGAGCTCTGTGTGATGCCACTAACACACTAGAAGTCCTATGGGTGCTTCTGCAAAGAAAATAGAGGAGCTCTGTGTGATGCCACTAACACACTAGAAGTCCTGTGGGTGCTTCTGCAAAGAAAATAGAGGAGCTCTGTGTGATGCCACTAACACACTAGAAGTCCTGTGGGTGCTGCTGAGAAGAAAATATAGGAGCTCTGTGTGATGCCACTAACACACTAGAAGTCCTGTGGGTGCTGCTGAGAAGAAAATATAGGAGCTCTGTGTGATGCCACTAACACACTAGAAGTCCTATGGGTGCTTCTGCAAAGAAAATAGAGGAGCTCTGTGTGATGCCACTAACACACTAGAAGTCCTGTGGGTGCTGCTGAGAAGAAAATATAGGAGCTCTGTGTGATGCCACTAACACACTAGAAGTCCTATGGGTGCTTCTGCAAAGAAAATAGAGGAGCTCTGTGTGATGCCACTAACACACTAGAAGTCCTATGGGTGCTTCTGCAAAGAAAATAGAGGAGCTCTGTGTGATGCCACTAACACACTAGAAGTCCTGTGGGTGCTTCTGCAAAGAAAATTTAGGAGCTCTGTGTGATGCCACTAACACACTAGAAGTCCTATAGGTGCTTCTGGGAAGAAAATATAGGTCTGTGTGATGGGACTAACACACTTCAAGTCCTATAGGTGCTTCTGGGAACAAAATATAGGATCTCTGTGTGATGGGACTAACACACTTCAAGTCCTATGGGTGCTTCTGGGAAGAAAATATAGGATCTCTATGTGATGGGACTAACACACTTCAAGTCCTATAGGTGCTTCTGGGAACAAAATATAGGATCTCTGTGTGATGGGACTAACACACTTCAAGTCCTATGGGTGCTTCTGGGAAGAAAATATAGGTCTGTGTGATGGGACTAACACACTTCAAGTCCTATAGGTGCTTCTGGGAACAAAATATAGGATCTCTGTGTGATGGGACTAACACACTTCAAGTCCTATAGGTGCTTCTGGGAACAAAATATATGATCTCTGTGTGATGGGACTAACACACTTCAAGTCCTATAGGTGCTTCTGGGAACAAAATATATGATCTCTGTGTGATGGGACTAACACACTTCAAGTCCTATAGGTGCCTCTGGGAAGAAAATATAGGTCTGTGTGATGGGACTAACACACTTCAAGTCATATAGGTGCTTCTGGGAACAAAATATAGGATCTCTGTGTGATGGGACTAACACACTTCAAGTCCTATAGGTGCTTCTGGGAACAAAATATATGATCTCTGTGTGATGGGACTAACACACTTCAAGTCCTATGGGTGCTTCTGGGAACAAAATATAGGTCTGTGTGATGGGACTAACACACTTCAAGTCCTATAGGTGCTTCTGGGAACAAAATATATGATCTCTGTGTGATTGGACTAACACACTTCAAGTCCTATAGGTGCTTCTGGGAACAAAATATATGATCTCTGTGTGATGGGACTAACACACTTCAAGTCCTATAGGTGCCTCTGGGAAGAAAATATAGGTCTGTGTGATGGGACTAACACACTTCAAGTCCTATAGGTGCTTCTGGGAACAAAATATATGATCTCTGTGTGATTGGACTAACACACTTCAAGTCCTATAGGTGCTTCTGGGAACAAAATATATGATCTCTGTGTGATGGGACTAACACACTTCAAGTCCTATAGGTGCTTCTGGGATCAAAATATATGATCTCTGTGTGATGGGACTAACACACTTCAAGTCCTATAGGTGCTTCTGGGAACAAAATATATGATCTCTGTGTGATGGGACTAACACACTTCAAGTCCTATAGGTGCCTCTGGGAAGAAAATATAGGTCTGTGTGATGGGACTAACACACTTCAAGTCCTATAGGTGCTTCTGGGAACAAAATATATGATCTCTGTGTGATTGGACTAACACACTTCAAGTCCTATAGGTGCTTCTGGGATCAAAATATATGATCTCTGTGTGATGGGACTAACACACTTCAAGTCCTATAGGTGCTCTGGGAAGAAAATATAGGATCTGTGTGATGGGACTAACACACTTCAAGTCCTATAGGTGCTTCTGGGAACAAAATATATGATCTCTGTGTGATTGGACTAACACACTTCAAGTCCTATAGGTGCTTCTGGGATCAAAATATATGATCTCTGTGTGATGGGACTAACACACTTCAAGTCCTATAGGTGCTTCTGGGAACAAAATATATGATCTCTGTGTGATGGGACTAACACACTTCAAGTCCTATAGGTGCTTCTGGGAACAAAATATATGATCTCTGTGTGATGGGACTAACACACTTCAAGTCCTATAGTTGCTTCTGGGAAGAAAATATATGATCTCTGTGTGATGGGACTAACACACTTCAAGTCCTATAGGTGCTTCTGGGAACAAAATATATGATCTCTGTGTGATGGGACTAACACACTTCAAGTCCTATAGGTGCTTCTGGGAACAAAATATATGATCTCTGTGTGATGGGACTAACACACTTCAAGTCCTATAGGTGCTTCTGGGATCAAAATATATGATCTCTGTGTGATGGGACTAACACACTTCAAGTCCTATAGGTGCTTCTGGGAACAAAATATATGATCTCTGTGTGATGGGACTAACACACTTCAAGTCCTATAGGTGCCTCTGGGAAGATAATATAGGTCTGTGTGATGGGACTAACACACTTCAAGTCCTATAGGTGCTTCTGGGAACAAAATATATGATCTCTGTGTGATGGGACTAACACACTTCAAGTCCTATAGGTGCTTCTGGGAACAAAATATATGATCTCTGTGTGATGGGACTAACACACTTCAAGTCCTATAGGTGCTTCTGGGAACAAAATATATGAGCTCTGTGTGATGGGACTAACACACTTCAAGTCCTATAGGTGCTTCTGGGAACAAAATATATGATCTCTGTGTGATGGACTAACACACTTCAAGTCCTATAGGTGCTTCTGGGAACAAAATATAGGAGCTCTGCCTGCCTGCCAGGAACACACTACAAGTCCTATAGGTGCTTCTGGGAACAAAATATAGGAGCTCTGCCTGCCTGCCACGAACACACTACAAGTCCTATAGGTGCTTCTGGGAACAAAATATAGGAGCTCTGCCTGCCTGCCACGAACACACTACAAGCCCCTCTTTCTAAATCAATCTTTGTAAATCAATCTATCTAACTCAATCTCTCTAAGTAAATCTCTCTAACTAACTAAATCCAGCAGAGTGTCACAGATCTATCCTGCTCTATCTGCGCCGGAACAGCATGTGACCGGCGCAGACGGCGTGGCGGCCTTTTATAGGGGGGGGGCGTGTACTAAAGCCCCTGAGCTGTAATTGGCTACAGGCGTCCTGCCTGTAGCCAATTATGGCTCTTCGAGTTTCCGGGGCTGTGATTGGCCAAGCATGCGGGGTCACAGTGCATGCTTGGCCAATCATCAGCCAGCAATGCACTGCGCCGGCCGCGCCAGCCGCGCCGGCCGCAATGCATTGCGGGGCCGCTCGCATCACACGAACGTGATGCGAGCGGCCAAAATAGTTCTGGGCTCGCCGAGCGAGCGAACGCCCGGTGCTCGATGCGAACGTGGGTTCGCATCGAGCACCGGGCCCATCCCTAACAATTAACAATACAAACAGTGATCTCCTCCCCTCCTCAGCCTAGTAGGCAACAAACTATAGTAGGAGTAGACTGTCCAGCTCCTACCCAGTTCTAGAGGCCAATGTGATCAGCTCTCTCAACTAACATGTTGAGTTCAGAATCAAACAAACCAAGAATAGTCTTTACATATATCCTGGGAGATATTGTGGATAAATATTACTGTCCTATTTTAGGCAATCCAAGACATACCCTCCCAGTCACCATTTCCAGTATAGCATACACAGGATTCATTCTTTTCTTGCTCACCCTGCGCCTGACAGTGACTCCCGTCACAGGAACCCCACGCTATTTTTTTTTTTTTACATTTTGCTGTGGGGTTCCTCTAAAATGCACGCCAGACCGGCTGACAGCTTATGTTGATGGGGACAAGGGTCTCTTCCCCACAACCATGGATTGTGGTTGTGGGGGTCTGCGGGCAGGGGGCTTATCAGAATCTGGAAGACCTCTTTAAAGCCCCATACACACGGTCGGATTTTCCGATGGATTCTGTCCTATCAGACAATGTTGTCGGAAATTCCGACCGTGTGTAGGCACCATCGGACAGTTTCCATCGGATTGTCTGACGGACAAAGTCCTATCTCCTGCTGGATAGATTTTTTGACAACAAAGTCCGATCACACCAAATCCGATCGTGTGTAGCGAATTCCGATGGACAAAGTGCTACGCATGCTCAGATCACATTACAAGACCAAAGCTATTGGCTACTAGCCTCTACGTAGTCCCGTCGTAGGCAACAAACGTCACCACGTTCAGAATGATCGGATTTTCCGACAACTTTGTGTGTACGCAAAACCAACATCGGACAAAGTACGACGGACATGATCCGACGGACCTGGTCCTCGGATAATCCGCGCGTGTGTATGGGACTTAACAAGGGGGCCCCCAGATCCCGCCACCCCATGTGAATGAGTATGGGCGGGTATGTACCCCTACCCATTCACCAAAATAGTGTTCAAAAGTAATAAAAACACAGGGACAGTTTTTGAAAATTCCTTTATTAAAAAATAAAAAAAACGTTGTCCCCAATGTATAACCATTGTCAATCACACCGCCCACCACAACCGAAAAAAAAACGCTCCACCCTCCATTGACGGCCAACCGCCGAATGGCTTCTCCGCCACTTGACAGTTCTTATATAGGTAAGGGAGGGGACAACTGGTGACGTCACTTGGGGCACTGCCCCCTTGTGACATCACTAACCCTGCATGCACCGATCCGTGATGTCACAATAATTTGTTTTGTTCTTTTTTGGGTGTGGTGAGTGGTGCGATTGACGATGGATTTACATCAGGGAAACTGTTTTTTTTTTTTTAATAAAGGAAATGTCAAAAACTGTCTCTGTGTTTTTTTTAGTTTTTGACAGAGCCCCCCTGCTCCAAAGCACCCCCCCAATGTTGAGGGCAAGTGGCCTGGTATGATTCAGGAGAGGGGGGCACTCGCTCGTCCCCCTCCTTTCCTGACCTGCCAGGCTGCGTGCTTGGATAAGGGTCTGGTATGGATTAACCGAAAGTCAATTGAAATGTGATTTGACTAATAATTTTTCTTTAGAAATTAAATTTTTGCTGCAGCATGTTCTATACATGCTACAGATGCGCCCCTTTAAAGGCAAACTAAAGGGACGCTCCAGGCACTATATTTAAAGGATTTTATATTTTTTTATTGTTGCACTTTAAGCATCATTAAAATCACTGCACCTGAAAAAAATATTATTTAAAAGAAAAATTGTCTGCATTGATACATGTCCCCCCAGGGCAGTACCCGGGCCTCCATACCACTTTTATTGTCAATTAATTGCATATAAGCCTTCAAAATGGGCCCTTTTTTTTTTTTTTTTGCTGTTCCGCTCCCATAGACTTCAATGGGGTTCGCTGTTCAGGTTAGAACTTTTTCCCTGTTTGGGAGTTCTGCTGCGAACCGAACAAGGGGGTGTTCGGCCCATTTCTAATGGTAATGTGTGTTCTTCTGTTTTCCATGAAAAGCTGCACAAGTATGTGAGAAATGTTCATTACAGCGACCCAGATGAAGGCGAGATCTTCTTTAATGAGAGAGGAGAAATTCCAACCAATCTTAGTTTACAAAGCTGGATTTATTTTACCAACGATGCACCTTCTTCATTTAAAACAATTGCCACCATTCAAAGCCCAGATTATGTTCCTGAACAATTTCCCAATATGAGTGATCCCATCTTCTGGAGAAAAGGCAAAGTAAGAAATCACTTTATTTTCTGTTTATATTGTTTGCTGATGAGGTTCATAATTCAGATTTATAGAGATTCTCTGGTCTTACTTTCAGATATGCTTTCCAATGTTCCTCTCTATTTATGGGGTCATTTTTGGAGCCATTGAAGATTTTTTATTGTAAAAAAATGCTGTACATAAAGTTTCTTTATTTATTTTCTATGTGAATATGTATGTGTTTTGGAATCAAGTTGTCAGAGGAGGTACCGAAGGGGTTGTAAAACCTCAAAGCTCAAACACATATGTGTGCATGTATATATATACTGACAGTGTCAGTAGTGCAATGGACAGTGTCAGTAGGGTAGAGTTTGATGTCAGTAAGGCAGTGGATGATGTTAGTAGTTTTTATTTTTGTTATTTTTTTTTTTTTATTTTTTTTACAATTAAAAAAATAAATAAAAAGGGAGCCCTGTTAGGGTTTTTTTTATGTGGAATATCAGGGGTTTAAACAGGGAATCTGCTCCACACGGGGTGATTAGGGGGTTCCCAGGCACACCCGTGACACCCTGTGTGCACGCTTATAGACGTGGAATCTAATTATTACAGGAAATAGCATCACTGAAATCAGCAGAATAATAATTAAACATCCAATGGGGGAATCGAGAAGTTCAGGATGTCCTTATAACATGTCCTCAGCACTCCATGAAAAGTATTAAAGATATGTAGTTCCGAAACTTTTTCAAAGTGTGCGCTATTCTTGTAAATTTAGTTTTTTCCAGAACTGTAACTGAGTTCTGTGGGTTAATTGTTCTAGGTTACACTTTGGCATCAGTTTGGCTGGGCTGTACTAGAGTTCTGCCTGGTCATAGGTGAGGTGAGCACCTGTGACCGGCTGAGAACGCAGTCTGGTTGGACGCATTAGGTACCAATCTTTTCCCGGAGCCAATCAGTGGGCGCGTCTGGCCCCGCTGTGTTTTCCGGGAAGGGGTACTTAAGGTGCTGAAGTCACGTGTTCAGGGTTCCACTCTCAACTCCTTGTTCTGGTTCCAGTCCAGACCAGCCCTGTGAGGGATCCCGGTCCAGGAGTGTCTGCTGACCCCATGGGCATGGTCATCCTGACCAGCCCCAGAGGCCCTCATGGTCTGGGGTGGGGATCCATCCGTTTCGGAGCCTCGGAACTGGCTAGTTCGAGGCGCAGTAACTGAAGGAGGATTCTGAAGTGTTCCGGTGCCATCTCAAGATTGGAGAGGCCCAGCAACTCCACATGCAACCAGGGGGGGGACTCTTCCAAGGAGGGCCATGCACAGGGCTGGCTGCTCGGTAAGAGCCTGGAAGCTGAGCTGTATCGCCGGATCGGCTGAAAGATACTGGTACCATAGGAAAAGTTCCTAACCTATCCTTCGGTTACAACCAAGTCTGTGGCAGAGACTTTTACATGTTCACTTGAAGTTTCACAATCTAGTCTGTGGCAGAGACTTTTACATGTTCACTTTTGTTAAGTCCGAATCACTTGTTGGCTGCTAGATCTACAAAACAAGGGTTTATCCAACAGTGAAGTGTCCAGTTGCGAGTGGCTACTCCCTGGATCATCTAGAGAGACATTTATCTACATGTCAGCAGTTGTAAAGTGCCTGAGCTTTTTCACCCATGCCCTATATTCCCAATGTAGAGACTGTGTTTTTTGTTTCAATGGTTTTTTGCAAATAAAAATCCTCAAAAGGACTTGGAGTGTCAGTCTCAGCAATTACTGGGTACTAACCCTGGGAACCCCTAGACATGAACGGCGAGCTACAAGGAGGAGGTAATCGGTAAGCCCAGAAAATCCATAGCCACCCTGCACAGGGTTATTGGTGCTACAGATATATAGAAAGAAACAAAAGGTATCTATCTGGTTGCCTCTTTGTGTTTTCCATGTTATTGCTGAAAGTAAATCCCATGAGAACATTCAGAGCTTCTAGAGGTGTCTCCTGAATAAATGGTGTTTAAACTAATGTGACCAAGCAGGAACACCTCTGATAATTGATGACAGATTATATTACATTGACATTAGTAGATGTGACAGTTTTGGGATATTATTAGGTGTGACAACTGTGAGATATTATTAGAAGTGACAGTTGGGGACTATTATTAGGAGTGACAGTTGTGGGATATTATTAGGTATGACAATTGTGAGATATTAGGTGTGACAGTTGAGGGGAACTATTAGGAGTGACAGTTGTGGGATATTATTAGGTGTGACAGTTGTGAGATATTATTATTTATTTATTTTTTCAAAAGAATTGTATTAATTTTATGCAAACAGTACAGGTAATATCAACAGTAAAGGCAGAGCATATTACAAGTACATACAGGATGCAAACAGGACATTGGGATACATTCAGCCATGAAAGTTGGAGTATTAGCAGTAAACTATACTAACATAAGGAAGGTGTCATACCGTTAGTAAACAATGTTTTTGTGAGATATTATTAGGTGTGACAGCTGTGAGATATTATTAGGCGTGACACTGCTGAGAGCCAAACCAAAGAACTTAATGAACCAGCAGTGGGAGACCTAAAGACGGTTGTGTGCAGAATATCGAGCTATAGGAAGATCAGACAGAACAGCTGCAGAGAAACTTGAGCTGGGCAAGGCCAGTGAGAACCGCACATTTACTGCCCTCCCTTTCCTGGTCACCCAGGCTGAATGCTGAGATAAGGTTCTATTGTGAATTATTTATGGGGACACCATGCCATTTTGTTCTTGTTTTTTTTCTTAAAGGAGCAGTATACTTTGTTTACCCAATATATGTACTGTGTCATAAAAAACAGTATGCCCCCCACCCCTAGAACCTTATCAAGGCATGCAGTCTAGGTGGCCAGGAAAAGGGGATGCAACAAGCATGCAGCCCGCCTTTTGAACTATACTGTACCAGACTACATATGCCCCCCTTACAAGGCACCAAAGGGAGACAATGATCTCATTGGAGGGATAAGGTCCTCATCTCCACATCCATTGTCCCCAAAAAGATGAATCTCCCATTGGATTAAGTATGTCCCCAGATACCCAAGCTCCTGGGTCAATTACTGCAGATTATGTAGTATCCCTCTTTACAAAAAAACTTACAAAGTAAATCAAAACTAAAAATATAAAAAACAAACAATGTTTTCTGATGAAAATCCAATTTCAATGATATTGTCCAGCAACTACCTGCTACCACCATGACCCACCAATAGGGATGAGCCGAACACCCCCCCCCCCCCCCGGTTCGGTTTGCACCAGAACCTGCAAACAGACCTAAACTTTGCGTGAACTTTAGAACCCTATTAAAGTCTATGGGACTCGAACGTTCGAAAGTGCTAATTTTAAAGGCTAATCTGCAAGATATTGTTCTAAAAAGTGTTTGGGGACCCGGGTCCTTCCCCAGGGGACATGTATCAATGCAAAAAAAACGTTTAAAAACGTCAGTTTTTTCAGGAGCAGTGATTTTAATAATGCTTAAAGTGAAACAATAAAAGTGTAATATTCCTTTAAATTTCGTATCTAGGTGTGTATAGTATGCCTGTAAAGGGGCGCATGTTTCCCGTGCTTAGAACTGTCCCTGCGCAAAGTGTAATTTCTGAAGGAAAAAAAGTCATTTAAAAGCACTCGCGGCTATAATGAATTGTCGGCTCCCCGTAATACAGAGAACAGTCATTGAAAGTCATTGATAAAAAAAATGGGTTCCCCCCAAATTCAATTACCAGGCCCTTCAGGTCTGGTATGCATATTAAGGGAAACCCTGCGTCAAAATTTAAAAAAAATTAGGGGGAACCCCACGTCAAAATAAAAAAAAAAATTACGTGGGGTCCCCCCAAAGTCCATACTAGACCCTTCAGGTATGGATTTTAAGGGGAACTCCACGCCAAATTTAAAAAAAAAAATGGCGTGGAGTTCCCCCAAAAATCCATACCAGACCCTTTATCCGAGCACGCAACCTGGCAGGCTGCAGGAAAAGAGGGGGGACGAGAGAGCACCCCCCCTCCTGAACCATACCAGGCCACATGCCCTCAACATTGGGAGGATGCTTTGGGGGTCTGTGACCCTCAAAGCACCATGTCCCCATGTTGATGGGGACAAGGGCCTCATCCCCACAACCCTGGCCAATGGTTGTGGGGGTCTGCGGACGGGGGGCTTATCGGAATCTGGAAGCCCCCTTTAACCAGGGGACCTCCAGATCCCGGCCCCCCCCTGTTTGAAATGGTAAGGGGTACAAAAGTACCCCTACCATTTCACAAAGAAAGTGTAAAAAATTGTTAAAAAATACACAGACACCATTGGGATATGTCCTTTATTAAAAAAAAAAAAAAAAAAAAGATTCCAGCGGTGGTAATCCACTCTTGGTATCCTGTAATGGGTGATCTCTTCTACGGGGTCCAGTGATGAATGTTCTCTCCGGATGGTCCAGCGCAGCGCATCCTGCCCCCCCCCCCGGAGACACTGCAGGTTTCCGGTACATCAGAGGGGGGCGGGGTCACCCACACCTCACTGGGGAAACCCGGGTTTCCCCTTGCATCAGAGGGGGGCGGGGTCAGGTGACAGTGGCCCCGTCCTCCTCAGCTAAGACCTGTTAGGCCATCACCGGGATTCCCGCGGTGTCTCCGGTGGAGACCGGATGCGCTGCGCTGGACCATCGGGAGAGATCAACCATCGCTGGACCCCAGAGAAGAGATCATCCATCGCTGGACCCCAGAGAAGAGATCTGCCATCGCTGGATAGCAAGAGTGGATTACCACCGCTGGAATCTTTTTTTATTTTTCTTATTTTTAATAAAGGACTTTTGTCTTGTGTTTTTTAACAATTTTTTACACTTTCTTTGTGAAATGGTACCTTACCAATTCAAACAGGGGGGGGGGGGGCTGGGATCTGGAGGTCCCCATTGTTAAAGGGGGCTTTCAGATTCTGATAAGCCCCCCGCCCGCAGACCCCACAACCACCGGCCAGGGTTGTGGGGATGAGGCCCTTGTCCCCATCAACATGGGGACATGGTGCTTTGAGGGGTCACAGACCCCCAAAGAATCCTCCCAATGTTGAGGGCATGTGGCCTGGTATGGTTCAGGAGGGGGGATCTCTCGTCCCCCCTCTTTTCCTGCGGCCTGCCAGGTTGCATGTTCAGATAAAGGGTTTGGTATGGATATTTGGGGGGAACACCACGTCCATTTTTTTTTTTTGACCCGGGGTTCCCCTTAATATCCATACCAGACCTGAAGGGCCTGGTAATTGAATTTGCGGGGAACCCCACGCATTTTTTATTTTTTTTTATCAATGACTTTCAATGACTGTTCTCTGTATTATGGGGAGCCGACAATTCATTATAGCCGCGAGTGCTTTTAAATTACTTTTTTTCCTGCAGAAATGACACTTTGTGCAGGGACAGTTCTAAGCACGGGAAACATTCGCCCCTTTACAGGCATACTATACACACCCCCCAGGTACGAAATTTAAAGGAATATTACACTTTTATTGTTTCACTTTAAGCATTATTAAAATCACTGCTCCCGAAAAAACTTAAGTTTTTAAAACTTTTTTTTGCATTGATACATGTCCCCTGGGGCAGGACCCGGTCCCCAAACACTTTTTATGACAATAACTTGCATATAAGCCTTTAAAATTAGCACTTTAGATTTCTCCCATAGACTTTTACAGGGTGTTGAGCGGCTTTTCGAGATTGCCGCAAATACCCCAAATTGTTCGATGTTCAGTGAACAGGCGAACAGGCAATGTTGGAGTTGAACATGAGTTTGACTCGAACTGGAAGCTCATCCCTACCCACCAACATGATAACCCATCACCTCATGATGTTAACCCATTGCAGTGGCACTGCAAAATTACCAATTCCAGCCAGCTGCTGTATGTAAACCAACTGACCAGACATAATGACCAGAGACAGCAGAGAGCATTCAGATTTCATCTGGATTTACCTACTTCCTGACCAGGCCATTTTTTGCGAAACGGCACAGAGTTACTTTAACTGACAACTGCGCGGTGGTGCGATGATGTACCCAAACAAAATTGACGTCCTTTTTTTTTCCACAAATAAAGCTTTCCTTTAGTGGTATTTTATCACCTCTGCGGTTTTTATTTTTTGCAGTAAACAAAAAAAGAGCAACAATTTTGAAAAAAAAAAAACCTTTTTGCTATAATAAATATCCCCAAAAAATGTTTTTAAAAATCAAATTTCTTCATCAGTTTTGGCCAATATATATTCTTCTACATATTTTTGGTAATAAAAATCACAATAAGCATATATTTTTTGCACTGTAAACAATTATTTTTTTTTACTAGAATGGTGGTGATCTGCAATTTTTATCAGGAACACATTGGACACTTTTTACACATTTTTGGGACCACTGACATTTATACAGCGATCAGTGCTATAAAAATGCACTGATTATTGTGTTGTCACTGGCAGGGAAGGGGTTAACACTAGGGGGCGATCAAGGGTTAACTGTGTTCCCTCTAACTGTAGGGAGATGGAACTGACTAGAAGAGAAGACAGATCATTGTTCCTAGCTAGTAGGAACATACAATCTGTCTCTCCTCTCCTCACAGAACAGGGATTTGTGTGGCTCTCATGCCAGCGATCGCACATCGGTTCCCTCTGGTGGTGCACGCACGCTTGCTATCCCTGCTTAAAGGGCCAACCTACAGCTAAGATGGCTCGCGGGAATGTGCTGACATGCCGCAATGATGGCGGCTAGTTGGCAAGTGGTTAAAATAAAACATTACAATTTTGCTAATTTGTTGCAAAGTATGTAGTTACTTTTACTAGGATGCAATTCCAGGGGAAGAGAGTGTTCTTTTTTTTCTGGAATAGAAAGATTTCTGTCTTTTTTTTCCCCAAGACTGATGACCAAAAAAATTGTTCAGGTTTTTTTTTTTTTGTGCACGCAATTTCAGGGGCAGAGATTAAGAAGATTTTGTATAGAAATATTTGCAGAAAAATTGTCCAAATTGGTAGCACAGCTTTTAGCCATTTTTGATAATCCAGGGATGTAGGGAAGAGGTGCTTTACCAGAGGGTCCACTTGGGAAGGTTTTCTCCTCATGTTGAGGGCATGTGGTTTCAGAGGGGTGCACACACTCATCATTCTCTTTTTCTGACCAACCAGGCTTCCTGCTCCACTAAGGGTCTGGTATGGATATTGTGGGAACCTTAGTATAACACTCATCAAAACCCTCTGATCGAAAGCTTTTCTGCCCTTAATTCCTTACTTCACCACCCTCCACCCACCAACTTTCTTACTGCCCAGGAGATTGCCAATCATTTAAAAAACAAAATCAACACAATTTGTGATGAGACATCTAGCGTCCAGCTTTCTCCCCCAGCCAACACACCAGGTCCAACACCACACTTAATACTTTCCTCCTTTAACCCTGTTACCACTTAGGAAGTTGCTAAACTCCTTTCCATGGCACACCTCACCACCAGTCCGCTGGACCTTGTCCCCTCACAATTAACTAATTTAATACTAGGCACTTAGACACCTTCCTGTCCAAGGCAATTTTCAGCTTTTAGTGCTGTCGCACTTTGAATGACAATTGCGGGGTCATACAACACTGTACCCAAACAGAATTTTTATAATTTTGTTCCCACAAATAGAGCTTTCTTTTGGTGGTATTTGATCACCTCTGCAATTTTTTTTTTTTTTTTGCCCAACAAATAAAAAAAGACCGATTAAAAAAAAAAAACGTTTTTCTTTGTTTCTGTTAATTTTTTTTGTAAATAAGTAAGTTTCTTCTTCAATGACAGGCACTGATATGGCTGCACTGACAGGCACTGATAAGGCGGCACTGATGGGCACCAATGAGGTGGCACCCATGAGGTGGCACTGATAGGTGGCACTGATGGGCACTGATAGGTGGCACTGGTATGCAGCACTGATGGGCACTCATAGGTGGCATTGATGGACACTCATAGGCGGCACTAATGGGCACTCATAGGCAGCACTGATCGGTACTTATGGGTGGCACTGATGGGTACTTATGGGTGGCACGGATAGGTGGCATGGATGGGCACTGATAGGTGGGTACTGATGGGCATGGATGGGCACTGCTAGGTGGTACTGCTGGACACTGATGGGTGGCACTGATGACTCTGATGGGTGGCATTGCTGGGCATCACTTATTTTATTTGGTACATGATGATGCCAGTCAGTGCCTATTTGTGGGCACTGACTGGCACAGATTGGGCATTTGCACATGTGGATGGCCATGGTGGCCATCCACATGTTGCCCACTTCCCTGGTGGTCCTAGTGGAGTCCCTGGTGGTCCAGTGTGGGCATCTGAGGGGGGGCTGCACTGATAAACAATCAGCACCCCCCCTGTCAGGAGAGCCACCGATCGGCTCTCCTCTACTCGCGCTTGTCAGACACGAGTGAGGAAAAGCCGATCACCGGCTTTTCCTGTTGACATCGTGATCAGCCGTGATTGGACACGGCTGATCACGTGGTAAAGAGCCTCCACCAGAAGCACTTTACCTAGATCAGTGTAGCGGTGTGTCAGACTGACACACCGCTCCACTGATCGCCACGATGCGCGCCCCCACGGGCACAAGGTGGCATGTTACCCTGAAGGACGTCATATGACGCCCAGTTAGGATAACAGAACCACCGGCCGGGCAGGAAGTGGTTAATGCAACCACCTTCCTACTCTATCCTAAACTCTGTAAACCACATCTTCAACCTCTCCCTCTCCTCCGGCACCTTTCCCTCTCCGCTCAAACATGCACTGGTTACCCCCATACTTAAAAAACCCTCACTGGACCCCACTTATATGAATAACTTAAGACCCATCTCCCTGCTCCCATTTGCCTCCAAGCTTCATTAATGCCTTGTCCACAACCTTATGAGTTGCTACCTCACTGACAACAACCTTCTCAATCCCCTACATTCCGGCTTCCGCCCACAACATTCCACTGAAACTGCCCTACTAAAACTCACCAATGACCTACCAAATGCTAAAATCAATGACCAGTACTCCATACTCATACTTTTGGACCTTTCTGCTGCCTTTGACATAGTTGACCACCCATTCCTCCTCAATAAACTACACTCCCTCTGCCTCCGTGACTGCTTTTCCCATCTCTCACCATTATCTACCATCTCCAACTCTCACCATCTCCACCAACTTTCACCATCTCCCCCACTCCTCTTTCCTTTTCTGTTGGGGTATCCTAAGGCTCCGTCCTTAGGCCCTTCTTATTCTCTATCTATACATCTTACCTGGGTTAGTTACCAACCTTCCATGGCTTCCAATACCACCTCTATGCTGACGACAACCAGATCTATATCTCGACTCCTCAACACACCCCCTCAATCTTCTCATGTATAACAAATTTGCTGAGCAAAATATCAGTATGGATGTCACACCACTTCTTGAAATATTTTCTCCTCCCTGCTGCTCAACCCGCCGGGCACCAGGGGAACCGTGACAGCTGGAAGGCTCCACCGTAGGGTGAGTGTGGACCTGGGGGAGCTCACCTGCGCCCCCCAAAATCCTCCAGCACCAGCCACCACTGGATATCCCTAAATATTTAATGCCTACCATTTCCCAGACATACGGGTAGTGGGTTCAGATACATTCTGCTGTGGGGAAATGTTTAGACCTGGGATATGTGATTTAGTTTCATTGAATATATAATAGGAAGTGTCACAAAAAACACAGAGCATACAGTACATTGGACAGTTGTGAAGGTAACATCTAGATAGCATGGAGATCCCATCATCAGCAAACAAGCGCATGTTTATGTTCCCTATCCCCAATTTTTATTTCTAATAACCCTGATAACTGAAGATAATGGTTCCATTATTATAGAAAATGTAATATGTGAGAGGGGTAACAGAGAGCAGGACAATTTGACTTTCTTTGGGCTGCTGATACACCACATGGATGACGTTTTTCATTTGTTACTTGCACCACAGGTCCTTACCCAGCCTTATATACATTTTTGTCCTGTCTTACTGGATCCCCCTGTGTGCCCCTGCTGAATGTCCCACCTTACCTTCAGCTCCCAGACTGAGCATGTTCTTTGGTGCCCCTCTATCTCATTGGCCTATTTCTGAACATTCTTCTGGTTTTTGTTACTCTTTAGACTTCTATGTTGGTGTATACATTGGATGTTATTGTCTCCTGATGAAGTGCACATTGTTTCACGAAACGTGTTGAGATATATTCCAACATTTTACCTATCTGTCTGTATGTGTAATATTGCCTAAATGTGGAAATATACATCAACGTTGATATGTGTTTTTTTCATTTTTATACCATGATACTGTATGTACTGCTCATATTGTCTATTTTTAACTTGAATATGACATAAAAATTTTATGTAATGAGGTAATAACTTTTTTTCTTGGCGCAACTTTAACAAAAGTCCCATGGGCATTTTTTCTTTAAATTAAACAATGCAGCCATCTGCTGTGAAAAGCAGCCCCAAGAACAGATCAGGCCAAAAATAGATCAGGTCAGAAACAAGTGAATGTTGTGGTTTGAGAACCCTATACCTAACACCCTACCAAAATAAAATACAAAAACAAGAAAAAAAAATAGGAAAACCCTAAAACACCCCTGAACCAAAGCCATCTAATTTTAAAGAAAAGCCTTGCAAAAAAGTAGAGGCCCTAACAGCATGCAATATAAATCAATAAACACCCCAAATGAATGAAAATTTAGAAAAACTGACCCCTGAATGGATCTCAGACCTGAAGAAATCACAGTGAACTCATGGTAGACACATGAACCTCATTGTAGCACCTAGTGTGTATAGCCTCATGAGATATGGTGGACCTTTGAAAATAATAATAATAATAATAATAATAATAATAATATCTGATTTCAGATTCCGATATCTCGATGCTCAGATCCCTGTTTACCTGGCAGCAGAAAAAAGATTGGATCTTCAATTCATAAATGTTGCTATGAGTGTGCCCCATGTCCAGAAGGAGAGATATCCAACATTTCCGGTAGAGTTTGTATTTGTTAGTAAGTTATAGTTGGACTGGGCAGAGGGTATCACGGTGGGTAAAGTGTATGTCAGTGAATAAGATATATGAAGAACATCTCTGCAATGTGTGCACATTTCCCCATGTTTTATCATTTTAAAGACCCTGCAAGTACCAGCAATGCACTCAGCTCATAATTGTTGTTGTAAGCTGACACACACAGGAGTTGAACTGAAATCACAAGAAATGGTGTCAGCCCTGTCTGGCTCTATTTTGCTAATACTATATACACATTATATTTAAAGTTGACCTTTCATAGTCCTAACATTCTTCATGAATCAGTTCCTAAATTGTACAGCAAAAGAATAATTTTTTCCCCCTAAATTTCCACATTCATCATAAACAAGCCATCCTTGAGCTCCACTCAGCAACTTTGCTTAGGTTAAGATGCTGTCATCAGTCTGCCTCAGGCAGGAGGAAGCATTTCCTCAGTCTCCTCTCCACAAATGATCAAACTGCAACATTGTAACTTTGTAACTTCAGCTCTTAATTCCATCCTCTATAAAAGGGGTCTCCAAACTTTTGGAACAAAGGGCCAGTGTACTGTACTTTAGACTTTAGGGGGCTGTATTGTGGCCATTGGGAGTAGAAAATGCCCTGACGGGAGTGGAAAAAACAACGCCCCATTGTTGGTGTCATTGGGAGGAATTATGTCCTTTCATTGGAGTCATTGGGCTCTATTGTTAGTGTTATTGGGAAAAAATGTATCCCATCATTGGCTTCATTGGGAGCAATTGTGCTCCATCATTGGCGTAATTGGGAGGAATTGTGCCACTTTAGTGATGCCTGTGAGGGCAATTATGCTCCATAGTTGGTATCAGTGGATGAAATAGTGCCCCAAGGGCTGGATAAAAGCAAGAAAAGGGCCACATCTGGCCCCTGGGCCGCAGTTTGGAGACCACTGCTCTATAACATTAATACAGTTAATGAAACTTTAACTTTAACCCTTTTGCTGCCAGGTCTGTATGCCGTACGGACATCATTCCTCATTCTGTTATACGCTCATGGTCACTTTAGTGACCATAAACCTATTGCAGAATTGTTTAGCAGACTTTGCTGAATGATCCTATATCTCAGATCAGTGGATTACAAACCTCTGATTAGAGTTATTCATGTCAAATATGACCCGCTCCCATGCTGCCCCCGTCTAAAGCCTCTCCACCTCCCGCCACTCCTCTTCCTCTAAAAATAATTCCCACCCCTTCTTTTCTATGTTCTTTATCTCCCTTTCTCCCCCCTTGCATCGATTTCTTCTCCCCACACCGATCTGACAACTCCCCCGCAAACCCGATCCCCTGCGGCTACCCTCAAGTAGCCGGCTTCCCTCCTCTGCCACTCCCTCCAGCTTCAGGGGCTGCAGGGACTTAGAGGGGATCACACTATGTCCCCCCATCACTCTGATCACCCTCTCCCGCAATGGCCCCCACATCTCTGAGCCCCCTCTGCTCTTGGCATCATTCCCTTCTTCCCCTCCCGCCGCCTGTAGCTGCTGTCCGGTGGCTGTCGTTGGTGGGTGAGGTTGGGGCTGGGGGAGGCTTGGTAAACAAGTGTTTACCAGCCCCCTCATTTTACCACAATGGACACAGGCAGCAATCACTACAGATCACTCCTATGTACACTAATAACTGAGCATAGTAAACCGAGTTTATTATGTGTTAGTTTATGGATGAATTTGGAGTTTCTATACAGACTCCTTATTCATTCATGTAATGTGTTGCAGAGAAAGGGACTATCTACCGTTCCTTTTATTTGTCTCAATAAAGAGACACTAGGGGTCTGTTCAGACCTCTGATATATCTGCTAAAAAAAAATAGAAAATATTAAAAAATATAAAAGTAAAAAAATTAAAACAAAAAAATAAAACATAAAGGCCCCTTTCACATGGAGCAGACTCTGTCAAGCAGATCCACCTGATCCCTGCTGAGAAGACGGATGACAGGTCTGTGTCTGCTCCACAGATGCAGAGTGGACACGGGCACAGCCCGGTGTTCTCTATGGGGTGGTCGGATGGAAACAGATTGCCTGTCTGTTTCCATCCAATTGTCATACAATCCAATCTGCTAGAATAATGGGGAATGGATCCCCATCCATCTGTATTTGGCGGACCTGGTCAGATCAAATGCAGGCGGGTGTAAACGGGCACATGTGTCCATTTACATCCACCTCTCCATAGAGAACAATGGGTGGTCCGATCAGGTCCACCTGAAAAACAGACAGGCGGACCCGATCGGCCTGCTTGTGTAAAAGGGGCCTTGTTTACACAGGACATACACAGCGTACACCCTTGCTAAGTCGTGTTTACCTGTACAGGGATGCACAGGTGTTCCTTGCATCCCTGTGTCGGCAGTCCCATTGATGTAATTTGGGATGTAGCAATTGCACGGACAGAGCCGTTACTCCAAATTTAACATCCATGTAGGTCCAGGTGCATGTCCCTTATCCCATAGGTTTTAAGTTCAAAGATACAACTATATTGGTGTTTTTGTTAAATGTAACTGCCTACTCCCAAACTGTCATTTGAAGTAAAACACATAGCCAAGTATTATTCTCCATAATTTTTTATTGTGCATTAAAGAAAGAAAAAAAATGTAATTAGACATGCTATCTGTCAATAGAACTTAACCAAAAAGTGCATTCTATGCATCCAAAAATATAGAACATATAACAAATCAAATCCTTATTATTCAACCAAAAAATAAAATAAAAGACTCATGCATGTGTCCTGCTTCTTAATATAGGGGGTCAACAATGCCAACAGTTGGTGAAAGCAGGGGTCCGCCATCCGGAGATAATAATGCTTAAAGTGAAACAATAAAAGTGTAATATTACTTTAAATTTCATACCTGGGGGGTGTCTATAATATGCCTGTAAAGGGGTGCATGTTTCCCGTGCTTAGAACTGTCCCTGCACAAAGTGTCATTTTTGCAGGAAAAAAAGTCTTTTAAAAGCACTCGCGGCTATAATGAATTGTCGGCTCCCGTAATACCGAGAACAGTCATTGAAAGTCATTGATAAAAATGACGTGGGGTTCCTCCTTAATATCCATACCAGACAGTCTTTGACAAGTCCTTTATTAAAGTCTTCTTCCTTTTGTTCATCCTTCGGTTTCTTCATCTTCTTCCTCCATTTTCTTCTTCCTCCATCTTCTTCTTCCTCCGATCCGCTTCTTCTTGCTCCGGTGTTCTCGTCCGGCATCTTCCTTCACGGCGTCTCTTCTGATGTCATGGGGAAAGCCATAGGGAAGTCCCTGTCAAGTCCCCGTGCGTCAGAGGGGGGCGGGGTCACCAGGTGGCCCTGCCCTCCGTTATAAAAGACCTGTCAGAAGAGAAGCGTCACACAGCGGGAGCCTCCCATTGCACGGAACGGCCCGAGAACGAAGAAGAGATGCCGTGGAGGAAGATGCCAGATGCGAACACCGGAGCAAGAAGAAGATGGAGGAAGAAGAAGATGGAGGAAGAAGATGAAGAAACCGAAGGATGAAGAAAGAAAGAAGGAAGAAGACCAGAAGAAAGAAGATGAAAGACTTTAATAAAGGACTTGTCAAAGACCGTCTCCTGTCATTTTTAACACTTTTGTCACTTATTTGGTGAAATAGTAGGGGTACCTCTGTACCCCCTTACCATGTCACACAGGGGCGGGGGGGCGGGATCTGGGGGTCCCCTTGTTAAAGGGGGCTTCCAAATTCTGATAAGCCTCCCCGCCCACAGACCCCCACAACCACTGGCCAGGGTTGTGGGGATGAGGCCCTTGTCCTCATCAACATGGGGAAAAGGTGCTTTGTGGGGGACCCCAAAGCACCCTCCCAATGTTGAGGGCATGTGGCCTGGTACAGTTCAGGAGGGGGGAGCGCTCTCTCATCCCCCCCTCTTTTCCTGCGGCCTGCCAGGCTGCATGCTTGGATAAAGGGTCTGGTATGGATTTTTGGGGAACTCCACGCCATTTTATTTTTATTTGGCGTGGAGTTCCCCTTAAAATCCATACTAGACCTGAAGGGTCTGATATGGATATGTAGGGGGAACCCCATGTCATTTTTTTTTTAATTTGATGCGAGGTTCCCCTTAATATCCATACCAGACCTGAAGGGCCTGGTAATTGAATTTGGGGGAACTCCACGCTTTTTTTTTTTTTAATCAATGACTTTCAATGACCGTTCTCTGTATTACGGGGAGCCGACAATTCATTATAGCTGCGAGTGCTTTTAAATAAGTTTTTTTCCTGCAGAAATGACACTTTGTGCAGGGACAGTTCTAAGCATTGGAAACATGCGCCCCTTTACAGGCATACTATACACACCCCCCAGGTACGAAATTTTAAGGAATATTACACTTTTATTGTTTCACTTTAAGCATTATTAAAATCACTGCTCCCGAAAAAACGTCAGTTTTTAAAACTTTTTTTTGCATTGATACATATCATCTGGGGCAGGACCCGGGTCCCCAAACACTTTTTATGACAATAACTTTTAAAAAATCAATGACTTTCAATGACTGTTCTCTGTATTACGGGGAGCCAACAATTCATTATAGCCGCGAGTGCTTTTAAAAGACGTTTTTTTCTGCAGAAATTACACTTTGTGACAAACTGACAATAACTTTTTAAAAAGCTTCATTACATTGCCGAACACCGAACTCTAACCCGAACATACAGTAACTTGTTCGGGTCCGGGACCCAAAAACTCAAAAGTCCGGTACGAACCCGAACTTTACAGTTCGGGTTCGCTCAACCCTAGTCACGATTAATAAAACAACCAATTTTTGGTCCAAGAAATCCTCCTCCTCCTGTTCCTGGACTGGACTTGGGTCAAAGCAATAACTCCAAGGCCAATAATAAATAACACGTTATCTCCTCTGATTCCGCAACATGTCTGGTTGACGAACGGCCATTCCGAAATCAACTGAAAAGCACGAAATGAAAAGCTCGAACTGAAAAGTGATAAATGAAAAGCACGAAATGAAAAGTGCGAATCAACACTCCCCAAACTTCTACTAACATAAAATTCCCAAAGGGTAGCGCTAAAGAGATGAAAAAATATGTATTGCGTCAGTACATTCGTGTTTGTTGGCTGACAATTCCTTGCCGTTTGTATGTAAGACAAAATCCAGGCACACGCCTTCACACAAAAGTCAGAGGTTTTGTCTGGGGAAAATCCAATCGTTTGTATGAGGCTTAAAACTGATTTTAGTGTATTTTTTGTGAAAATAGTTATTTGATGAACATTTGTGCAATTATTGCGGGGCACAAAAAGTAGTACTTTTCTTTTATTGTATAGTTATGGTTTGAGAGGCCTTTTACAAATTCTGAAAGCTGTAAAGGAAAAATGGTAACCTCCAGCTTTTTATATTAAATTGTTTTTATTTACTGCTTTGCGTACCTTCAGTTTTTACCATTTCACAAAAAGGCGCAATTTAAAAATGTACAAATCAATTTTATACATATTTGTTATTTATTAACTCAGTACAGTTTTACACTTTTTATATTTAGTAGGAATTTAGCAGTAATTTTGTAAATGTCACCATGTATGAATACACTAAGGATGATTTTAGTGTATTTTTAGTAAAAATATTGTTTTTGATTAACATTTGCGCAAACTTTGCGGGGCCTTAAAAATCAGTAGCACCTTCTTTTTATTCTACTGGTCATGTGCTTTCAAAAATATATGGTTTGGTGGGTCTTTTACAAATTCTGAAAGCTGTAAGTGAAAAATTAAAACCTCCAGATTTTTGGAGAAATTTTTGCATATGTCCCATTTTCACCATTTCTAATAAAAAAAAAGGCGCACTTTTAAATGTACAAATATTTGTTATTTATTAACTTAATACATGTTTGGCTTTTATATTTAGAAGGAATTTAGCAAAAATTGTGTTTGTATCTGCTAATAATGATTTTAGTGCATTTTTAGCATCTAATCTTGTTTTGGAATGAATTTCAATGCACACAAAGACAATATAATACCCAAGTTTTTGTAAAATATAAAATGTGGTGTTGCAAATAGGTACCAAACATGTCACACTTTAAAACTGTGCACGCTTATGAAGTGGCGCCAAACTTTGGTATTTAAAAATCTCCACATCTCTGCTTCTGTTTATGACAGTTTCCCATTGTCAATGGTTCCTAAGGAAGGGGAGAGTGCTGGCACCCACATGATCCCTAGCAACTGTTGATGTCACTGTTACATTGTCCCCAGCTATGTAAGCAAAGGGAAGATAGCGGTGACATCACTGCCCAAATATGACCACTGGCAATAACTAGACATGTGCAATTCGTTTAGTCCCAAATTAATTTTTTACCAAATTTTCGACAAATTATTTAAATCGGGAATTTTCAAACTAACGAAAACCCGTTTAACATTTTTTTCTGAATATTCGTGAATTTGAATATACAAAAATGCATAAATTCGTAAATTCATAAATTTGAAAATGTGAAAATTCGGAAATTAGAAATTTGAAAATCTGAAATTTTGTTAAACTTACCTGCTCTGTGTAATGGTTTTGCACAGAGCAGCTCTGCCCCCTTCTCTTCTTTTAGTCCCCCCTGGTGGTCCTAGATCCTCCTCCCTGCCGAGTGCCTCCAATAGCCAATGGCTCCTGCTGCTTTGTGAGCCAATGAGGATCGCCTTTAGAATCACTTTAATTTCTGTTGTGGGCTGACAACACACAACACTTTATGATGTCGGGTCTGTCCAGTTCTCTTTTGCTAAACTACTCAAACCATCCCCCTATCCTATTCTTCACAACATAGAGACATATCACTCTGCAGACTCAAGATAAGAACTAGGAGGGCTAATTAGACTGTTCTGAGATAACACAGGATCATGATCAACAGTTTTTTTTTTTTGCACTTATTGAATGAATGAATGAATTGATGACTTGTATAGCGCTGAAAATGCGAACTGAATCGCCTCGAGGCGCTTGATCCGACCTGCGTTAATTCCTTCTTAGAAGAGGTGGGTCTTGAGTTTTTTCCTGAAGGCCCGATGGTTTCCTTCCAATCGGATGTTTGTGGGTAGAGCGTTCCATAGCCATGGTCTCCCCTTGATTTGTACCGGGACTTGGGGATGAGGAGGAGGTTTTGGTTGGTTGATCGGAGGTTGCGATTGGGAGTGTAGTGTTTTATTTTTTCGCATAATTATTGAAGAGCGTCTCCTTGTGTGCATTTGTGGCTCAGGCAGAGGGTCTTGAATGTGATCCGATCATTTACGGTTAGCCAGTGTAGGATCTTCAGGGAGGGGAGATGGATTCCCATGGTTTTTTTCCCGTGACTAGTCTTGCTGCCGTGTGTTGGACGACTTGTAGGCGTGCAATCTGGAATTTAGGTAGTCCTATGTAGAGGGAGTTTGCGTAGTCGAGTCGAGAGTTGATGATTGTTCCTACCACTATTGCTTTGTCCTCTTCTGGAATGAAGGGGATGAGTCTACGTAGCAGGCGTATTGAACGGATATAACTGTTTCCCGTGGTATATTTAACAGACTAAAAGGTAGCAAAGCATTGTCAGGGTTTTCAGACAATTTAAACTGAAATCCCCCATTATCACATCAGAACACAAAAGCTCAGCAGAAGAGATTGCTGTACTAACATCACATTGTTAATACAGTGGCTCCTTCTGAGCTCTCCAGTTTTTTTTTTTTTATTCAACCCGCTGTGTGTATTAGGCTTAAGTCTCCCCCAATGCATTTATCGAAATCCCATCAAGCTGTGAGATAACACAAGGCAATTAATTTTTACTCTTTTTTTCTTTTCTTTTTACTCTTTATTGTGTCTTCATGACACCAACATTATTTTATTTATTTTTTCGCACTTGCCAATAGACAGTCTCTACATATAAGAGTTCAACTGTGTGATAGATTAATATAATTTATTATATTTTCCTTTAAGCCCAGTAAACACGGGCTGAATGTCAGGCATTCAACCTTTGTGTAAGGCAGCCGGTCCGACACAAGCAGGCATGACTGAAAAAGTTCTGCCGTTCGGCTCCTGATCATGGCACCAAGCTAACGGCTAAATGCGATGCACGGAGTGTTCTGTCAGGGCTGGCCACCCCCTGTCAGAAAACAAAAACTCAGCAGATGAGATTGCTGTACTAACATCACATTGTTAATATAGTGGCCCTTCGGAGCTCTCCAGTTTTTTGTTCATTCAACCCGCTGTGTGTAAAAAGGCTTAAGTCTCCCCCAATGCATTGATGGAAATCCCATCAAGCTGTGAGACAACACAAGACAATTCATTTTCTCAGAAGCTCTGACCCCGATGCTCATTGTGTTTGTATTGTTCTTCCTACAGACAGTGAAAACTGCATAAAATGTCCTGATGATGAATGGCCAAATAAGAAGCAGGATCGTTGTGTTCCAAGAGTGGTGGAATTTCTCTCCTACACTGATGATCCCATTGTTTCAGTTTTTTCAGCTGACTCCATCCTCTCTTTTCTTCTGACTGGTTTAATATTGGGGATATTTATACATTACCAGGACACCCCCATTGTTAAAGCTAATAACCGGAACCTGAGCTATCTTCTCCTGGTCTCCATCATGCTGAGCTTCCTCTGTGTCTTCTTGTTCCTCGGCCATCCAGTAGATGTGACCTGCATGCTGCGTGTAACCTCTTTTGGTGTCATCTTCTCAGTTGCCATCTCTTCTCTACTTGCCAAAAGTATCATGGTGTGTATTGCTTTTAAAGCCACTAAACCTGGGAGTCCCTGGAGGAAATGGATGGGAGCCAAACTGCCCAATTCTATCATTTGTGTCTTCTCACTGGTTCAAGTCATAATCTGTGTCACTTGGTTGTCTATTTCTCCTCCCTTCCAGGATCGGGACACTCACTCTTATCAGGGGAAGATCATCATTCAGTGTAATGAGGGTTCAGTTATCGGCTTCTACTCTGTCCTGGGATATATGGGGCTTCTGGCAGCTGTGAGCTTCATTATTGCTTTTTTAGCCAGGACATTACCGGACAGTTTTAATGAGGCCAAGTACATCACCTTCAGCATGCTGGTGTTCTGCAGTGTCTGGATTGCCATGATCCCGGCCTATCTGAGCACCAGAGGGAAATACATGGTGGCTGTGGAGGTTTTTGCTATTATAGCATCAAGTTCTGGACTTCTTGGTTGTATATTTTTTCCAAAATGTTACATAATTCTGTTCAGACCCGACCTGAATACAAAGACAGTTATCCGATAATATGTATGGAGCAACACTGGGTTATCAGTAGTTATAGCATTATCTCTATCATTGTTAATTTTAGTATTATACTGTTGTATTGAGAATGAACACTGTTAAAGCCGAGCTCCAGGCTCCTTCAGAAAAAAATAAGTCAGCAGCTACAAATACTATATCTTATACTTACAGTACCTGTCCTGGAATCCAGTGGTGTCTTCAACCCAGCTGATTTTTCAATTGGCTCTCGGGTGCTGCCACCGCCATTCCTTGTAAGGGAAACCAGTAAACAGCCGGCTCTTTACGTCACATGCGCAAAGTGTGCTGCTCTTTGTGAATGGCCCGACAGCGGAGGAGGGGGGCCGAACTTCAGGGGGTCTTTGCCATGGCCAAGTTCCCAGGAAGTGGAAGAGGGTATCTGTCAAAAACAGGTATCCGCTCCCCCCCAAAAGGTGCCAAATGGGGCAGTGGAAAGGGGGAGGAAGCAAACAAGCGGAGCTTTCCCTTTTGGGTGGAGCTCCGCTTTAAATATGAAGATTTAATAATTACCTCTCTGATGGATGGTGAGTTTAATTTCTGTTCTGGACACCGCTGGTATCAGACACTTTGGGTTTGTTGGAAACCATGTCCCCTTCTGGGTGTAGTGATTCCTCCCACCGTTACATCACTACAGAACAATGTAGTCACTTAGTGAGGAGGAACCACATTGATCAGAGGAGGAAAAAGTATCTGAATCATCCTAAAGTGTCCGATACCAGAGACACCCATCACTCTTCTAGAGAGGGAAGATCTCACTCACCACCTTCCCGGAAAATAAATATTAAACATGTTGCTTTATAAGCTGATTGTAATGTATTTTTAGTGTCAGGGCCACTTTAATTATAATATATGTAAATGTAGCCAGCGATATTAATACATTCATTTTGCTTGGCATATCCAAAAATCATTTTTAATATTGGTTAAAGTTGATGGGGGCATGTTCTCAGTAAGTTCATATTTTAAGTGATAAGTTGACTTCATTTTAATGGAGATTTTCTTTATAGGACCTAATAAAAAAATCTTTCTCCTTGTATATATTTCTTTGTAAGCTGCTGCCACAAGGGAGTATTTGGCTTCCCCATACAATGCGGCAGAGACAACACTCCTACCCCACACCTCGCCAGATCCTGATATGAATTCCTCCAAAGCTAAAAACAGGTTCCAGATGCTCATTGATCAATCATAGGATTTATTCTAAAGAAGACATTAAACGTTATAATTATGATAGATTAATGTGTTTTGAAATGAATGTTCTTACTCATAAGGGCCCCATAATTGGGTATTTCTGCAATCTCCAAGATCTTCTAGTCAGACGTGTCAAAGAAAAAGTCAAAAAGATTAAGAAGTAACAATCCTCCCGATCTCTTCCTATAAGTATTCTAATCATATACGATAAGAACAACACTGCATACAAATAAAAAATATATAAATGAACCCCCAAAATATGATATATTATTAATCAATATTCCTTAAATAAATATAATTACGCTTACAAAAAACATATTAAATGTGTGAATAATAAAGTGCCAAACAGTGTAAGATGAATAATGCAATAATTTTGCAATAATCTCCAATGATTTAACATTATCAACATGATTAAAACTCATCCCACAATAAAAGTGCCAAAGAATGTGCAAAACGATCAAATTCCCTTAAATTATGTACAACATGTGAAGATCAAGTCCCCCCAATACTAAGTGCAATAAACCCCCTCCTCAGTGACATGGAAGAAGCTCCTTTGTGTTCTTCAAACGATCTCTTCATGAACCCCCCAATCCGTCATCCACTCACCTTATAAGTCTGACCTCTTCAATGAATAAGTTGGTCATAGAGCGCTTGTTGTATATTAGGGATGGGCCCGGTGTTCGATTCGAACCCATGTTATAGCTAAGGGGCTTTAGTACATGCCCCACGGTATAAGAGGCCGCCGCGGCGGCGACCTCGCATATTATGTTTCAGTCACAGTGTCAGCGTGTTGCTGACTGCTGACAAGATATGCTCTATTTCTGGGGATTTGTGTGTGCATGCTGTTAGAACAGCATTGCAGTATCACATCTGGGGGGTGTCTATAGGTGGCCTGTGAAGGGAGGCAGGTTTTCTTGTGCTTAGAACTTTCCCTGCAACAAAGGGTCATTTTTGCAGGAAAAAAGCTATTTAAAAGCACTGGCGGCTAATGAATTGATGGCTCCTGTAACACAGAGAACTGTCATTCATTAATAAAAATAAAAAAAAAAAAGCGTGGGGGTCCTCCCAAATTCAATAACCAGGCCCTTCAGGTCTGGGATGGATATTAAGGGGAACCCCAGCCAAAAAAAAAAAATGGCGTAGGGTCCCCCTCAAAATCCATACCAGACCCTTATCCGTGCACGCAACCTGGCAGGCAGCAGGAAAAGAGGGGGGGACGAGAGCGCCCCCCCTCCCGCCTGAACCGTACCAGGCCACATGCCCTCAACATTGGGAGGGTGCTTTGGGGTCCCCCCCAAAGCACCTTGTCCCCATGTTGATGAGGACAAGGGCCTCTTCCCCACAACCCTGGCCGGTGGTTGTGGGGGTCTGCGGGCGGGGGGCTTATCGGAATCTGGTACCCCTACCATTTCACCAAAAAAGTGTCAAAAATGTTAAAAATGACAGGAGACGGTCTTTGACAATTCCTTTATTAAAATCTTCTTTCTTCATCCTTCAGTTTCTTCATCTTCTCCTTCCGTCATCTTCTTCTTCCATCTTCTTCCATCTTCTTCTTCCTCCGATCCGCTTCTTCTTGCGCTGGTCTTCTCGTCCTTCTCGTCCGGCATCTTCTTCCGTCGGCGTTGGCGTCGGTGTCTCTTCTTGGGCCGCTCCGCGCAATGGGAGGCTCCCGCTGTGTGAGGCTCCGCTCCGTCTGACAGGTCTTTTATAATGGAGGGCACCTGGTGACCCCGCCCCCTCTGACGCACGGGGACAGCATGGGGAATTCCCTATGGCTTTCCCCATGACGTCAGAGGGGGGCGGGGTCACCAGGTGCCCTCCGTTATAAAAGACCTGTCAGACGGAGCGGAGCCTCACACAGCGGGAGCCTCCCATTGCGCGGAGCGGCCCAAGAAGAGACACCGACACCAATGCCGACGGAAAAAGATGCCGGACGAGAAGGACGAGAAGACCAGCGCAAGAAGAAGCGGATCGGAGGAAGAAGAAGATGGAAGAAGATGGAAGAAGATGACGGAAGGAGAAGATGAAGAAACCGAAGGATGAAGAAAGAAGAAAGAAGATTTTAAATAAAGGAATTGTCAAAGACCGTCTCCTGTCATTTTTAACATTTTTGACACTTTTTTGGTGAAATGGTAGGGGTACAAAACCCTTACCATTTCACACAGGGGGGGGGGGATCTGGGGGTCCCCTTGTTAAAGGGGGCTTCCAGATTCCGATAAGCCCCCCGCCCGCAGACCCCCACAACCAATGGCCAGGGTTTTGGGTTTTGGGGAAGAGGCCCTTGTCCTCATCAACATGGGGACAAGGTGCTTTGGGAGGGCATGTGGCCTGGTACGGTTCAGGTGGGCGGGGGGGGCGCTCTCCTCCCCCCCTCTTTTCCTGCGGCCTGCCAGGTTGCGTGCTCGGATAAGGATCTGGTATGGATTTTGAGGGGGACCCCACGCCATTTTTTTGGCTAGGGTTCCCCTTAAAATCCATCCCAGACCTCAAGGGTCTGGTATGGATTTTGAGGGGGACCCTACGCCAATTTTTTATTTTTTTTGGCTGGGGTTCCCCTTAATATCCATCCCAGACCTAAAGGGCCTGGTTATTGAATTTGGGGGGACCCCCACGCTTTTTTTTTTTTCATTTTTTTTATTTTTTATCAATGACTTTTTTTTTTATGAATGACTTTCAGTTTCAATGAATGACTGTTCTCTGTATTACGGGAGCCGTCAATACACATTAGCCGCGAGTGATTTTAAATAGCTTTTTTACCTACAAAAATGACACTTTTTGCAGAGACAGTTCTAAACACGGGAAACATGCGCCCCTTTACAGGCATACTATAGACACCCCCCAGGTACGAAATTTAAAGGAATATTACACTTTTATTGTTTCAATTTAAGCATTATTAAAATCACTGCTCTTGAAAAAATGGCAGTTTTAAAAAAAAAAAATTTGCATTGATACATGTCCCCTGGGGCAGGACCCAGGTCCTCAAACACTTTTTATGACATTAACATGCATATTAGCCTTTAAAATTAGCACTTTTGATTTTGAACGTTCGCATCCATTATAACTAATAGGGTTCTAAAGTTCGCACGAACTTAAGGTCCGTTCGTGGGTTCTGGTGCGAGCCGAACAGGGGGGTGTTCGGCTCATCCCTAGTGGATATAAAACATCAGCCAAGGAACTCGGATCCACAGAGACAAATGCAGTCAGTCACACATGAAACAAAATCACACTTTTATATAGAGAAGATCTGCTGCAAAAAATCAGTTCAGCATAAAAGAGAGGCCCTATCATCACACAATAACAATCATCAATATACCTGAAAAGAAATACAAATACCAAAATCCCCCCTCCTGAAACGAGAGCCAAAAGAAAAGGAAGCAATCCTGCAAAAAAAAAAACATATTTATACGTTGCCTCACAGAGGTGATATCGTCAAGGAATATCACGTAGATGAGAGTAAAGAGAGGGGGGTCTCTAATTGTTACAAAGACCATTTCTGAAGGCCAGAGAGAACCAGATTTCCATGGATGGACAGAATAGTGGACCCTCTGTGCTATCTGTACATTGGAGAGGGTGGGAGACATTAAAAGAACTGAGGAACACCAGTAACTAACTCACCACTGAGACAGAATCTTCACCTAGAAGTGAGAGACAAATGCTGGTTCAGACCCAGTCATTGTCCCACCCACCATTTTAATATTATTTTTATTTTTTGTTTAATATTTTTTTATAATTTTCCTTTTTTTATATTATTTACCTTATTTTTACTTTTTTCATTGCTCTGATTAAGCAAACCATAGCATTGAAGGCAAGGGTGCAACTAAAATGCTTTCAAGCGATCATATGTTTGGATTAGTAGGTGTCAAGGATGTACCATTGGCTGGAGGTGAGAAGTATGTGCTTGTGGTACTAAACTGCCCTGCTGTACATGTCATGTAAGGGACAAGACCTCAAACAGTAACCCAGAGTACCCGAGTACATATCTTCAGCCCAGAGTACCCATCTACAGCCCAGAGTACCCGAGTACCTATCTTCAGCCCAGAGTACCCATCTACAGCCCAGAGTACCTATCTGCATCAAAGAGTACCTGAGAATCTATCTGTAGCACAGAGTACCCGAGTACCTGTCTGCTGCCCAGAGTATTTGAGTACCTATCTGCAGCCCAGAGTTCCAAGTACCTGTCTCCAGCCCATCAGATTACCAGAGTACCTGTCTCAAGCCCATCTGAGTACCTATCTGCAGTCCATAAGACTACCCGAGTGCATATCTGCAGCCTATCAGAGTACCCGAGTACCTGTCTCCAGCCCATCAGAGTAACTGGGTACCTGTCTCCAGCCCAGAGTACCCGTCTACTGTCCAGAGTACCCGAGTACCTATCTGCATCAAAGAGTACACAAGTATCTATCTGCAGCCCAGAGTACCCATCTACAGCTCAGAGTACCCGAGTACCTATCTCTATTAGGGATGAGCCTGGTGTTCGGTTCGAACCCATGTTCGAATCAAACATCGGGCGTTCGTCCGCTCGCCGAGTCCAGAACTCTGCGGGCCGTTCGCATCAAATTTGTGTGATACGAACAGCCCACAATGCACTGCGCCAGTCGCAGTGCATTGCTGGCTTATGATTGGCCAAGCATGCACTGTGACCCCGCATGCTTGGCCAATCATAGCGCCAGCAGCGAGGAGAGCAATAATTGGCCACAGGCAGGATGCAGTGTGTTGTGTGATGCAGTGTGATGTAGTGTGTTCTGGCGTGCAGGGAAAGAGGATTGATGGGCAGGGACAGTGTAAACTTCTTATCAGTCATTTGCGTGTGGGGAAAGTGCAGGGAAAGAGCATTGATAGGCAGGGATAGTGTGCTCTTCTCAGGCATTTGAGTGTGGGGAAAGTGCAGGGAAAGAGCATTGATAGGCAGGGACAGTTGTTATTGAATCTTTATTACCAGGCATTTGCAGGACTTAGTGTGTGTTCTGTGCCTCCAGCACAGTATACACCTGTATCTCCCCTTTAGTGGTGTTCTTCTCTATAAATACAGCCATCTGCAGGAGTTAGTGTGTGTTGTGTGAGTCCAGCACAGCACAGTATACAACCTGCACCTGTATCTACCCTTTGTGCATATTGCCAGGACAAGACATGACATTAAAGCCTCAAGCAGTTTTAAATGGGTATTTTTCCTGTACAAAATGTCATTTTGTGCAGGGACAGTTCTAAACACGGGAAACACATGCCACTTCACAGGCATACTTTAGACACCCCCAGGTACCATATTTAAAGGAATATTTCCCTTTTTTTTTTTTTTACTTCATGCATCATTAAAATGACTGCTCCAGAAAAAATGTCAGTTTTTAAAACTACTTTTTGCATTGATACATGTCCCCTGGGGCAGGACCCGGGTCCCCAAACCTGTTTTATGACAATAACATGCATATTGGCCGTTATAATTAGCACTTTAGATTTCGAACGTTTGCGTCCATTGTAACTAATAGGGTTCTAACGTTTGCGCAAAATTTCGTTCCGTTCGCAGGTTCTGGTGCGAACCGAAGAGTACCCGAGTATCTATCTGCATCAGAGTTCCAAGTATCTGTCTCGAGCCCATCAGATTACCAGAGTACCTGTCTCAAGCCCATCTGAGTACCTATCTGCAGCCCATAAGACTACCCGAGTACCTGTCTCCAGCCCATCAGAGTAACTGATTACCTGTCTCCAGCCCAGAGTACCCATCTACAGCCCAGATTACCCGAGTATCTATCGGCATCAAAGAGTACCAGAGTACCTCTCTGCATGAAGGAGTACCCAAGTACCTATCTGCATCAAAGAGTACCCGAGTACCTATCTGCAGCCCAGAGTATTTGAGTACCTATCTGCAGCCCAGAGTTCCAAGAACCTGTCTCCACTACATCAGATTATTAGAGTACCTGTCTCAAGTCCACCTGAGTACCTATCTGCAGCCCATCAGAGTACCTGGGTACCTGTCTCCAGCCCATCTAAATACCTATCTGCAGCCCATCAGAGTACTCGAGTAACTGTCTCCAGCTGTTATGGAATTTTATTAATGTATGTTGTCAGATGCCCCCCAGTGTCGGTTTTGCTGTAATGTGCTCATGTGAGCGTATTCGCACATTAAGACGTTGGCGGAAGACCATTGGCTACGGAAATCTTCCTGTGGACACTACAGACATGTTTGCTGGTTTAAGGAATTCCGTTTGTGCCTCACCGGGAGACTGGCCACTTCCCGGTGACTGCATTGATAGCTTCAAGCGAACATCTCTGTGTACATGTTGGAACTATAGCATATAAATATTATGGCCCACTGAGCCATGGTTTTATATCGTTCGTTGTCATTGAAAGCAGTTAGACGGTTTGGACATCACTGCTAGTCTGTTTGAATGTATTCTGTGATTGGTTCTCTTGAAAGAAAACAATTGTCCCTGTATTGTAACACCATTGTATTGTATTGTATGTCCTTATATGGTCATTCACATCCTGTGTGAATGAGATGAGGCCACATCCTTTGTGGGAGGGGTTTAGCTGTCTGAGGCAAACCCTTGAGGGTGTGGCCTTGAAGGGATTCAAAATAAAGTAGTTTGCTCAGCTCAGGAAAGGGGAATTTGCTGACTGACCAGGCTGAGATGAACATGTAAGATATACTGGTAATGGCTCCTTTAATGCAATGCTTGGCTGGTGAGGTTTGAATGAGGGGGCTGAGATGAGGCTGTAAGAATACTTACTTGTGATGGCTCTTATATGGGACTTAGATGGGAAGCAGCTAGGCTGGAAAGGTGATGTATGGATGCTATGCTGAGATAAGGATGAATGCATGGATGAAGGGGTTTGGGAGGTAATGGAAGATCTGTAGGTAAGGCATTATATCATTAAGACAGAAATGGGTATTTATATTAGAAACAGGAAAAATTGGCTGTTTGCTATACAGACAGTCAGATTTTTACCATGTCACAGCCTATCAGAGTAAATTAGTGTGCAAACCCAGTGGAACTAGCAGTACAACATATCCACAGCTGGGGCTCCTAGCACCAAGTGGCCCCGACATACAGGGCCCCAAAGTCGGTTCAGAAAATGTCAAGCACATTTGTCGAAGAGAATGACATTTTGCGAACTGAACTTGGGGCCCCGTATCTCAGGACCACTTGGAGCTAGTAACCAGCTAGTTGGATATGTTGTAGTGCTAGTTCCACTGTGTTTGCACACCAAATTTGGGGTTCCTAGCACCAAGTGACCCCGAGATACGGGGCCCCAAAATCGGTCAACAACCCTTAACTACCGGTTCCTAGCACCAAGTGTCCCCGAGATACGGGGCCCCAATGTTGGTTCAGAAAATGTCATTCTCTGCAGCAGAAAAGTGCTTGACTCAAGTATAAGCCGAGGGGGGCATTTTCAGCACAAAAAAATGTGCTGAAAAACTCGGCTTATACTCGAGTATATACGGTACTTACCTGCCCTGTTTTTATGTTTATTTTGTTTTTAATAAGCAAGTTACAAGGGGTTCTGATTATTGCACTATATGAAATACTATATTGGTGGATATTCTGTATTCATAAGAAGCGCTGTTAATGCTTTATTTTAAATCAGGCATATATATGTTTTATTTGTTTTTACTTTATAACAGCAGCTGGAAGTGCAGCCAACTGTGTTCTGTTTGAGCGCTGGGTTCAGGATTACAGTGTATTTCTGAGTTGTAATAGCACTATATCTCCATCTTCCACCCGACTGCCCCTGCTGGCATGGCTCATGCCTATTTATGAGGTAAACCTGACCCCTTCCAGCCATTTGCTGGGGATTGGCTAAACAATAAATATTCCAAACAGCTTCCACTGGCTCTAGAAGTTTCTATCACCTTCCAGACCAGGGGGAGGTCCCAGAGGAGCTGTCAGGACGAGTCACCCAGCCTGACTCACTGAACTAAATTTCCCTACACTAACAAACCTTCCTTAACCACTTCCCGACCGGCACACGACAATGTACATCGGCAGAATGGCACGGACAGGCAAAAGGGCGTACAGGTACGTCCCTTTAAAATTGCCGCTATGCCATCGCGTGCGACACTTGTGAGTCCGGTCGCGGGTCCCGCAGACTCGATCGCCGTGGGGATACAAGCGATCGTCTCACGGGAAAACTGAACGGGGAGATGCGGAAGTAAACAGTATCTCCCCATTTTGTCTAGCAACAAGTGACACTGATCTCTGCTTCCTGTGATTGGAGCAGAGATCAGTGTTCACTAAAACACATCCACACCCCCCACAGTTAGTAACACGCCCCTAGGAACACTTAACCCCTACACTTCCACCCCCATTCACTGCCAGTGTCATTTACACAGGAATCAGTGCATTTAAATAGCACCGATTGCTGTATAAATGACAATGGTCCCAAAAATGTGTCAAAAATGTCCGATGTGTCCGCCATAATGTCACAGTCACAATAAAAATCGCTAGTAAAAAAAAAATTAATAAAAATGCTATAAAACTATCCCCTATTTTGGAAACGCTATAACTTTTGCGCAAACCAATCAATAATCGCTTTTTTTTTAAACAAAAATATGTAGAAGAATACGTATCAGCCTAAACTGAGGAAAAAATGTTTTTTTATATATTTGGGGGATATTTATTATAGCAAATTTTTTTTTCAAAATTGTCGCTCTTTTTTTGTTTATAGCGCAAAAAATAAAAACCGCAGGGGCGATCAAATACCACCAAAAGAAAGCTCTATTTGTGGGGAAAAAGGATGTCAATTTTGATTTGAAGCCACGTTGCACGACCACGCAATTGTCATTTAAAGCGACGCAGTGCTGAATCGCAAAAAGTGGTCTGGTCTTAAGCCAGGAAAATGGTCCGGTCTGAAAGTGGTTAACTCTAGCACACACTAGAGGGTGCTACATGTGTGTTTACATTCAATATTTAAAAGAGCATATCATCAAACTGCACTATGGCTGACATAGTGTTCTGGTTCCTGATCCTGTTCTTCTGCCTCCGGCTACGCTGATCTCTGGTTTCCTGATTACTTGCTTGTCTGACTACCTGCTTTGGCTTCCGATTCTTGGCTCTTGTTTTGTCTATGTTTACTGATCTGTACCATTTTTACCATTACATTAAAAGGTGTGATTTGTACTGCATTTCTGTCTCAGTCTGATTCATGGTTCCTGATAACATGGAGATAGTGATTTCCAGAATAGGTAATACACGGTCACATGACAAAGGTCACATTGATATGATTACAGTTTCCACTGACAAACATGACATGATATTACAAATTTCAAAAGGATTACAACTTTATCTGACAAGAGATGAAATGACATGGAGTTGGGTAAAAAGATTTCCAAATGACACGTCAGCCTTACATTGCATAGACATAATATAATAAGCAAAGATACAATAAATGTTATTTCATAAATTCTTTCTCAATACCTCTATTGTGTTTAGTAAGGGATTATGTCTACCTTAACCACATGCCTACTGGGCAACTTATACCCCCTTCCTGTCCAGGCCAATTTTCAGCTTTTTAGCGCTCTCACACTTTGAACAACAATTGCGCAGTCATGCAACACTGTACCCATATAATATTTTTATCATTTTTTTTCCCTCACAAATAGAGATTTCTTTTGGGGGTATTTATTCGCCACTGGGTTATTTTTTATTCTTTGCTAAACAAATGAAAAAATACTGAAAATTGCATAGTTTGATATACAATTTGCAAACAGGTAATTTTTCTCCTTCACTGATGTGTGCTAATAAGGCTGCACTGATGCGCACTGATAGGCTGCTGTGAAGATATGGCACTGATAGGTGGCACTGATGGGCACTGATAGGTGGCACTGATTGGAAATGATGAGGGGGCATTGGTGGGCATTTATGGAGAGGCCATGATGAGGCTGCACTGATAGGATGCACTGATGGGAGGCACTGATGGGCACTGATAGGTGGCAATTATAGGCAGCTCTAATGGGCGGCACTGATGGATGCTGATATGGGGCACTGATGGACACTGGTAGACACCACTGATAGGTGGCACTGATTGGCAGCACTGGTGGGCACTGTTGGCACTGCACTGATAATCAGTGTCCTGTATGTCAGTGCCGATGTCCCATTAACACAAACTGGTTATCAGCTCTCTTCATCTCTCCTTGTGCTGTCAGCATGAGGAAGGAAAGGACGATAACCACCTTGTGTTTACATCCATGATCAGCTGTGATTGGACACAGCTGATCACATGGTAAAGGGCTGCTGTGATTGGTCCTTTAACCCCGATCTGTAATCAGCTAAGTTCAAAGGACTCAGTGATCACAGAGTGCACGGCCAGCATGCTGCAGGGGCTGAGCGTGCAGCATGATCACGGGAGGATGTCCATGAATGCGCTCCCAACAAACTAAGTCCTTTCGGATATATAGCAGGTGGAAAGTAGTTAACAGACCTGCCAATCCCTACAAGCCCTACACTAATCTCTCCCTGTGCACTTTATCAGCCACACTCCTTATATCTTCCCTATCACCATTAGGGATGAGCTTCGAGTTCCAGTCGAACCCATGTTCCACTAGAACATCGGCTGTTCGACCGTTCGTCGAATTGCGAAAGTTATAGGCCATTTGCGGCAAATTCGAGTGGCGCATCATGGCCCATAATTCACTGCAGAATCGCAGTGCAGTGGTAGCTGCTGAGGCTGCTGATTGGCCAAGCATGCACTATGACCCGAATGCTTTGGCCAATCAGAGCGCAGAAAAAACGGAGAGCCATGATTGGCCAAAGCCAGGGTGGCTTTGGGAATTATGTCTCAGGGGGTTTAGTACACGCCCCTGTGTGGCGGCCTTGTGTAGTGTGTTGCGGCGGTGGTTAAAGACAGAGAGAGAGAGAGAGAGACAGTGTCATTTAATTTGAGTTAGATAGAGTAGGCAGGTGAGTCAGTTAGCTTCAGTTACAGTGTGTAGCGGATATTTATGCATCCCAGGTGTGTTGTATATATATTTATACACTGTATTCAGTTTAGCTAGATCCGTTTCGGTTATAAACTTTGCCGGTGTTCTCATACAAATACAGGCAGGGAGCTGCAGTATTTTGTGTTAGTGTCCTGTGCACAGTGTGCACCTAAAGCTTTACCTGAATACAATTGACGGTGTTCTCATACAAATACAGGCAGGGAGCTGCAGTATTTTGTTTTAGTGTGCTTTGCACAGTGTGCCCCTAAAGCTTTACCCGAATACAATTGCCAGCGTTCTCATACAAATACAGGCAGGGAGGTGCAGTATGTTGATTTAGTGTCCTTTGCACAGTGTGCACCTAAAGCTTTACCTGAATACAATTGCTGGCGTTCTCATACAAATACAGGCAGGGAGCTGCAGTATTTTGTTTCAGTGTCCTTTGCACAGTGTGCACCTTAAGCTTTACCTAAATACAATTGTTGGTGTTCTCATACAAATACAGGCAGGGAGCTGCAGTATTATGTTTCAGTGTCCTTTGCACAGTGTGCACCTAAAGCTTTATCTAAATACAATTGTAGGCATTCTCATACAAATACAGACAGGGAGCATCAGAATTTTGTTTTAGTGTCCTTTGCACAGTGTGCACCTAAAGCTTTACCTGAATACAATTTTCGGCGTTCTCATACAAAAATACAGGAAGGGAGCTGCAGCATTATTTTTTAGTGTCCTTTGCATAGTGTGCACCTAAAGCTTTACCTAAATACATTTGTGGGCGTTCTCATACAAATACAGGCAGGGAGCTGCAGTATTTTGTTTTAGCGTCTTTTGCACAGTGTGCACCAAAACCTTTACCTGAATAAAATTGCCAGCATTCTCATACAAATACAGGCAGGGAGTTGCAGTATTTTGGTTTAGTGTCCTTTGTACAGTGTGCATCTAAAGCTTTACCTGAATACAATTGCCAGCATTCTTATACAAATGCAGGCAGGTATCTGCAGTATTTTTTTTAGTGTCCGTTGCACAGTGTGCACCTAAAACTTTACCTGAATACAATTGCCGGCATTCTCATAAAAATGCAGGCAGGGAGCTGCAGTATTTTGTTTTAGTGTCATTTGCACAGTGTACACCAAAAGCTTTACCTGAATACAATTGCCAGCATTCTCATACAAATACAGGCAGGGAGCTGCAGTATTTTGATTTAGTGTCCTTTGCACAGTGTGCTCCTAAAGCTTTACTTGAATACAATTGCCTGCATTCTCATACCAGTACAGGCAGGGAGCTGCAGTATTTTGTTTTAGTGTCCTGTGCACAGTGTGCACCTAAAGCTTTACCTAAATACATTTGTGGGCGTTCTCATACAAATACAGGCAGGGAGCTGCAGTATTTTGTTTAAGCATCCTTTGCACAGTGTGCACCAAAAGCTTTACCTGAATACAACTGCCGGCGTTCTCATACAAATACAGGCGGGGAGCTGAAGTATTTTGTTTTAGTGTCCTTTGCACAGTGTTCTCCCAAAGCATTACCTGAATACAATTGCTGGCGTGCTCATACAAATACAGGCAGGGAGCTGCAGTAATTTGAATGAATGAATGAATAATTTATATAGTGCTACAATGCGAACTGAATCGCCTCAAGTCGCTGTATTCGTGCGTTGTTGTCAAGCTTCTTAGAAGATGTAGGTCTTGAGTTTTTCCCTGAAGGCCTGATGGTTTTCTTCCATGCGGATGTAGGCTGGTAGAGCGTTCCATAGCCGTCGTCCTTGGACAGCGAATCTCCGTTCCCCCTCTGATTTGTAGCGGGATTTGGGAATGAGGAGGAGATTTTGATTAGCCGATCGAAGACTGCGATTGGGTATGTAGTGTTTTATTTTCTCGAGAAGGTATTGCGGAGCGTCTCCATGTGTGCATTTGTGGGTGAGGCAGAGGGTCTTGAATGTGACCCGATTCCTTACGGTTAGCCAATGTAGGCTCCTCAGGGAAGGGGAGATGGATTCCCAGGTTTTTTTCCTGTTATCAGTCTTGCCGCCGTATTTTGGATAAGTTGTAAGCACGCAAGTTGATATTGGGGTAATCCTATGTAAAGGGAGTTTGCATAGTCAAGTCGAGAATTAATGACTGTTCCAACTACCACTGCTTTGTCCTCCTTTGGAATGAAGGGGGTGAGTCTGCGTAGCAGGCGGAGCAGATGGTGAGAACCACTGACTACTGCTCCTATTTGGGCATCCATTGACATTTCTGAGTCAAAAATGACTCCGAGACTCTTGGGCTTGGTCCTTGGGGAGATGGTCTGTCCAAAGATGGTGGGTGGTGTCCAGGGGATCTTGGTTCAGGAGTTTTGATTTGCATGTAGAATAAGAAGTTCTGTTTTCGATTCGTTAAGTTTGAGGGAGCTAGTGGTCATCCAGTCGTCTATCATAGTGAGGCATTTTTCTAATTGCTGATGATGGTCTTTTTGTCCGGTGATACAAAACTATAATTGCGTGTCATCAGCGTATGAGTGGAAGCAGAGGTCTGATCTTCTGATGATTTTGAGGAGTGGGCGGATGTATATGTTGAAGAGCACTGGCGACAAGGGTGATCCTTGAGGGACTCCACAAGAAATTGCCCGGGTTTCAGAGGTGAAACCTCCTAGTTTCACTGTCTGAGACCGATTTCCTAAGAAGGATGCGAACCATTGTAGATCTGAGTCTGTGACTCCTGCTACTTCTGTGAGGCGGATGAGTAGAGTATTGTGGTCAAAAGTATCAAACGCTGCACTGAGGTCCAACAGTACCAGGAGACATGATTCTCCGTCATCTGCTGCTTTGAGGGCATCGTCCCATATCTTCAGGAGTGCAGTTTATGTCCCATGGCCTGGGCGGAAGCCTGATTGTAGAGGGTCCAGGAGTTTGTGTGTCCAGGTGGTGTTGTATCTGTTGTACTACAGCTTTCTCCATAATCTTGGAGATGTTGTTCAAGCTTGGTATTGGTCTACGGTGGTTAGGGTCCCAGGGGTCGAGGTTGGGTTTCTTTAGCAGGGGTTTGATGATGCCTTGTTTGAGGGTGCCCGGAACAATCCCTTCTTTGAATGATTTATTTATTAGGTGTGTTAGGGTGGGAGCCAAGATTTCGGAGCATTCTTTCAGGAGTTTTGTGGGGATGATGTCAATAGGAGATGTGCTGTCTCTGAGGTTTTTGATGATGTTTTTAGTGATATCCGTGGTAATTGGGATCAGAGAAAACTTTGGTGGTTGTGGGATGTTTGTGTCGATATCGTCTTTTTGCTCTGGTTGACTGCGGTTGGATGTTTTTTTCTGATGAATTATTTTCCGGATGTTGTCGATTTTGTTGATGAAAAAATTTGATAATTCATTGCAGAAATCTAGGGGTTCATTTGCGGGGGGCTCTAAGCATACCAGGTTCATCGACTGAGCCACTATTTTAAAAAGTTCCCGAGGGCGGTTTATTTTGATTTAGTGTCCTTTGCACAGTGTGCACCTAAAGCTTTACCTGAATACAATTGTCAGCGTTCTCATACAAATACAGGCAGGGAGCTGCAGAATTTTGTATCGGTGTCCATTGCACAGTGTGCATCTAAATCTTTACCTGAATACAATTGCCGGTGTTCTCATACAAATACAGGCATGGAGCTGCAGTATTTTTTTTAGTGTCCTTTGCACAGTGTGCACTTAAAGCTTTACCTGAATACAATTGCCGGCGTTCTCATACGAATACAGGCAGGGAGCTGCAGTATTTTGTTTTAGCCTCCTTTGCACAGTGTGCACCTAAACCTTTACCTGAATGCAATTGCCGGCGTTCTCATACAAATACAGGCAGGGAGCTGCAGTATTTTTTTTAGTGTCCTTTGCACAGTGTGCACCTAAAGCTTTACCTGAATAAAATTGCTGGTGTTCTCATACAATTAAAGGCAGGGAGCTTCAGTATTTTGTTTCAGTGTCCTTTGCACAGTGTGCACCTAAAGCTTTACCTGAATACAATTGCTGGCATTCTCATACAAAAATACAGGCAGGGAGCTGCAGTATTTAGTTTTAGTGTCATTTTCACAGTGTGCACCTAAAGCTTTACCTGAATACAATTGCCAGCGTTCTCATACAAATACAGGCAGGGAGCTGCAGTATTTTGATTTAGTGTCCTTTGCTCAGTGTGCACCTAAAGCTTTACCTGAATACAATTGCCAGCGTTCTCATACAAATACAGGCAGGGAGCTGCAGTATTTTGTTTTAGTGTCCTTTGCACAGTGTGCACCAAACTTTACCTGAATACAATTGCCGACATTCTCATACAAAAATACAGGCATGGAGCTGCAGTTTTTGATTTAGTATCCTTTGCATAGTGTGCACCTAAAGCTTTACCTGAATACAATTGCCAGCGTTCTCATACAAATACAGGCAAGGAGCTGCAGTATTTTGATTTAGTGTCCTTTGCTCAGTGTGCACCTAAAGCTTTACCTGAATACAATTGCCGGCGTTCTCATACAAATACAGGCAGGGAGCTGCAGTATTTTGTTTTAGTGTCCTTTGCACAGTGTGCACCTAAAGCTTTACCTGAATACAATTGTCAGTGTTCTCATACAAATACAGGCAGGGAGCTGCAGTATTTTGTTTTAGTGTCCTTTGCACAGTGTGCACCTAAACTTTACCTGAATACAATTGCCGACATTCTCATACAAAAATACAGGCATGGAGCTGCAGTTTTTGATTTAGTGTCCTTTGCATAGTGTGCACCTAAAGCTTTACCTGAATACAATTGCCGGCGTTCTCATACAAATACAGGCAGGGAGCTGCAGTATTTTGATTTAGTATCCTTTGCACATTGTGCACCTAAATCTTTACCTGAATAAAATTGCCAGCGTTCTCATACAAATACAGGCAGGGAGTTGCAGTATTTTGATTTAGTGTCCTTTGCACAGTGTGCACCTAAAGCTTTACCTGAATACAATTGCCAGCATTCTCATACAAATACAGGCAGGTATCTGCAGTATTTTTTTAGTGTCCATTGCACAGTGTGCACCTAAAACTTTACCTGAATACAATTGCCGGCATTCTCATACAAATACAGGCAGGGAGCTGCAGTATTTTGTTTTAGTGTCATTTGCACAGTGTGCACCTAAAACTTTACCTGAATACAATTGCCGGCATTCTCATACAAATACAGGCAGGGAGCTGCAGTATTTTGTTTTAGTGTCATTTGCACAGTGTACACCAAAAGCTTTACCTGAATACAATTGCCAGCGTTCTCATACAAATACAGGCAGGGAGCTGCAGAATTTTGTATCGGTGTCCATTGCACAGTGTGCATCTAAATCTTTACCTGAATACAATTGCCGGTGTTCTCATACAAATACAGGCATGGAGCTGCAGTATTTTTTTTAGTGTCCTTTGCACAGTGTGCACTTAAAGCTTTACCTGAATACAATTGCCGGCGTTCTCATACGAATACAGGCAGGGAGCTGCAGTATTTTGTTTTAGCCTCCTTTGCACAGTGTGCACCTAAACCTTTACCTGAATGCAATTGCCGGCGTTCTCATACAAATACAGGCAGGGAGCTGCAGTATTTTTTTTAGTGTCCTTTGCACAGTGTGCACCTAAAGCTTTACCTGAATAAAATTGCTGGTGTTCTCATACAATTAAAGGCAGGGAGCTTCAGTATTTTGTTTCAGTGTCCTTTGCACAGTGTGCACCTAAAGCTTTACCTGAATACAATTGCTGGCATTCTCATACAAAAATACAGGCAGGGAGCTGCAGTATTTTGTTTTAGTGTCATTTTCACAGTGTTCTCATACAAATACAGGCAGGGAGCTGCAGTATTTTTTTTAGTGTCCTTTGCTCAGTGTGCACCTAAAGCTACCTGAATACAATTGCTGGTGTTCTCATACAAATACAGGCAGGGAGCTGCAGTATTTTGTTTTAGTGTCCTTTGCACAGTGTGCACCTAAAGCTTTACCTGAATACAATTGTCAGTGTTCTCATACAAATACAGGCAGGGAGCTGCAGTATTTTGTTTTAGTGTCCTTTGCACAGTGTGCACCAAACTTTACCTGAATACAATTGCCGACATTCTCATACAAAAATACAGGCATGGAGCTGCAGTTTTTGATTTAGTGTCCTTTGCATAGTGTGCACCTAAAGCTTTACCTGAATACAATTGCCAGCGTTCTCATACAAATACAGGCAGGGAGCTGCAGTATTTTGATTTAGTGTCCTTTGCTCAGTGTGCACCTAAAGCTTTACCTGAATACAATTGCCGGCGTTCTCATACAAATACAGGCAGGGAGCTGCAGTATTTTGTTTTAGTGTCCTTTGCACAGTGTGCACCTAAAGCTTTACCTGAATACAATTGTCAGTGTTCTCATACAAATACAGGCAGGGAGCTGCAGTATTTTGTTTTAGTGTCCTTTGCACAGTGTGCACCTAAACTTTACCTGAATACAATTGCCGACATTCTCATACAAAAATACAGGCATGGAGCTGCAGTTTTTGATTTAGTGTCCTTTGCATAGTGTGCACCTAAAGCTTTACCTGAATACAATTGCCGGCGTTCTCATACAAATACAGGCAGGGAGCTGCAGTATTTTGATTTAGTATCCTTTGCACATTGTGCACCTAAATCTTTACCTGAATAAAATTGCCAGCGTTCTCATACAAATACAGGCAGGGAGTTGCAGTATTTTGATTTAGTGTCCTTTGCACAGTGTGCACCTAAAGCTTTACCTGAATACAATTGCCAGCATTCTCATACAAATACAGGCAGGTATCTGCAGTATTTTTTTAGTGTCCATTGCACAGTGTGCACCTAAAACTTTACCTGAATACAATTGCCGGCATTCTCATACAAATACAGGCAGGGAGCTGCAGTATTTTGTTTTAGTGTCATTTGCACAGTGTGCACCTAAAACTTTACCTGAATACAATTGCCGGCATTCTCATACAAATACAGGCAGGGAGCTGCAGTATTTTGTTTTAGTGTCATTTGCACAGTGTACACCAAAAGCTTTACCTGAATACAATTGCCAGCGTTCTCATACAAATACAGGCAGGGAGCTGCAGAATTTTGTATCGGTGTCCATTGCACAGTGTGCATCTAAATCTTTACCTGAATACAATTGCCGGTGTTCTCATACAAATACAGGCATGGAGCTGCAGTATTTTTTTTAGTGTCCTTTGCACAGTGTGCACTTAAAGCTTTACCTGAATACAATTGCCGGCGTTCTCATACGAATACAGGCAGGGAGCTGCAGTATTTTGTTTTAGCCTCCTTTGCACAGTGTGCACCTAAACCTTTACCTGAATGCAATTGCCGGCGTTCTCATACAAATACAGGCAGGGAGCTGCAGTATTTTTTTTAGTGTCCTTTGCACAGTGTGCACCTAAAGCTTTACCTGAATAAAATTGCTGGTGTTCTCATACAATTAAAGGCAGGGAGCTTCAGTATTTTGTTTCAGTGTCCTTTGCACAGTGTGCACCTAAAGCTTTACCTGAATACAATTGCTGGCATTCTCATACAAAAATACAGGCAGGGAGCTGCAGTATTTAGTTTTAGTGTCATTTTCACAGTGTGCACCTAAAGCTTTACCTGAATACAATTGTCAGTGTTCTCATACAAATACAGGCAGGGAGCTGCAGTATTTTGATTTAGTGTCCTTTGCATAGTGTGCACCTAAAGCTTTACCTGAATACAATTGCCAGCGTTCTCATACAAATACAGGCAGGGAGCTGCAGTATTTTGATTTAGTGTCCTTTGCTCAGTGTGCACCTAAAGCTTTACCTGAATACAATTGCCGGCGTTCTCATACAAATACAGGCAGGGAGCTGCAGTATTTTGTTTTAGTGTCCTTTGCACAGTGTGCACCTAAAGCTTTACCTGAATACAATTGTCAGTGTTCTCATACAAATACAGGCAGGGAGCTGCAGTATTTTGTTTTAGTGTCCTTTGCACAGTGTGCACCTAAACTTTACCTGAATACAATTGCCGACATTCTCATACAAAAATACAGGCATGGAGCTGCAGTTTTTGATTTAGTGTCCTTTGCATAGTGTGCACCTAAAGCTTTACCTGAATACAATTGCCGGCGTTCTCATACAAATACAGGCAGGGAGCTGCAGTATTTTGATTTAGTATCCTTTGCACATTGTGCACCTAAATCTTTACCTGAATAAAATTGCCAGCGTTCTCATACAAATACAGGCAGGGAGTTGCAGTATTTTGATTTAGTGTCCTTTGCACAGTGTGCACCTAAAGCTTTACCTGAATACAATTGCCAGCATTCTCATACAAATACAGGCAGGTATCTGCAGTATTTTTTTAGTGTCCATTGCACAGTGTGCACCTAAAACTTTACCTGAATACAATTGCCGGCATTCTCATACAAATACAGGCAGGGAGCTGCAGTATTTTGTTTTAGTGTCATTTGCACAGTGTGCACCTAAAACTTTACCTGAATACAATTGCCGGCATTCTCATACAAATACAGGCAGGGAGCTGCAGTATTTTGTTTTAGTGTCATTTGCACAGTGTACACCAAAAGCTTTACCTGAATACAATTGCCAGCGTTCTCATACAAATACAGGCAGGGAGCTGCAGTATTTTGATTTAGTGTCCTTTGCACAGTGTGCTCCTAAAACTTTACCTGAATACAATTGCCGGCATTCTCATACAAATACAGGCAGGGAGCTGCAGTATTTTGATTTAGTGTCCTTTGCACAGTGTGCACCTAAAGCTTTACCTGAATACAATTGCCGGAATTCTCATACAAATACAGGCAGGGAGCTGCAGTATTTTATTTTAGTGTCCTTTGCACAGTGTGCACCTAAAGCTTTACCTGAATACAATTGCCGGCATTCTAATACAAATACAGGCAGGGAGCTGCAGTATTTTATTTCAGCGTCCTTTGCACAGTGTAAACCTAAAGCTGTACCTGAATACAATTGTCGGTGTTCTCATACAAATACAGGCAGGGAGCCACAGTATTTTGTTTTAGTGTCCTTTGCACAGTGTGCACCTAAAGCTTTACCTGAATACAATTGCCAGCGTTCTCATAGAAATACAGGCAGGGAGCTGCAGTATTTTGTTTCAGTGTCCTTTGCACAGTGTGCACTAGGGATGGGCCCGGTGTTCGATTCCACTGCGACCACACCAGTAGTAATGTGCCAACGTCCCAAAAACGATTATGAGAAGGACTGACTATAGAAAAAAGTGGACTTTAGAGGCACATAAGTAAAGGGTCTAAAAGGTAACAAAAACTTTTTTATTTTTAAAACGCAATAGAAAAAAGATTGCGTGTGCTAAAGGTCATCATACCCAAATAGTAGTACCAAAAGGACCTCACATACAGCTAAAGTTAATAAGAAACAAACAACCACCGCTCCAAGACTCTCCTTCCCAAGCGAATGCTCCTGCTCCTGTGTGGGAGCCCCAGGTGCTGGCTAATAGCACAATGATTGGAAATCAAAAAAGGAAGAACTCCGGACAGCCGCACACCGAGAAAATAAAATCCAAAAAGTTTATTTAAAAGCAAAAAACACTGCAATCCATACACGGCAAAAAAGGGGGGTACAGAGCTGACGCGTTTCGCACCACAACTAGTGCTTACTCATAGCTCTGAGTAAGCACTAGTTGTGGTGCGAAACGCGCCAGCTCTGTACCCCCCTTTTTTGCCGTGTATGGATTGCAGTGTTTTTTGCTTTTAAATAAACTTTTTGGATTTTATTTTCTCGGTGTGCGGCTGTCCGGAGTTCTTCCTTTTTTGATTTCCAGCTAAAGTTAATACCCTAGACAGAGACTCGTTGACATTTGTAGTACAACAACATAATACAAAACCAATAAATGGTTAATTAGCATATCGTGAAAAGTCTTCAGTGACAAGGGTGAAGCAGGTATGTAGGTCCACTTTCATTCAGAGAGCTTGCTCAACATGTTCCGCTCTTTAAGGAATAGCGCTTCTTCAGGAGCGGTTGATTCTATAAAGGTGTATATTGACAACGTTTTTAATTCATAAATAAAACAACAAAAACAGCACATCCTTATAAAAAACATATCAAGAAAACAGATTAAATAAAAATTGTCTGTATATGCAATGTCCATACAATGTCACGGCGGGGTGGGGGGAGCAGCAGCAGCTGGTAAAAGTGGCAAGAACCACAACCCATACACCGACCAACGAGGAACAAAGCGGGCACATTGGAACTACCCGAACAAACAACATGTGAACCAGTGCTTAAGCATCTGGTATATAAAAATATAACAACAACAAAATTTGTTATATAATCATAAACATTATGATGTTTATAATTATATAACAAATTTTGTTGTTGTTATATTTTTGCTTATTTCCCCTTTCCTATGCACTTTTTATTGTTCTGTGTAGTAGCCTTTGGCCGGGCCGGTAGGCTATTCTATTCTTGTCTCTTTTTTCAGACTGCACTGCCCATTATTATTGCTTCGGACCCTATTGCAGCATTGGGCATTGACCCATTTGCTATCACTCAGGAAGATTGCTCTTTGTTTGCAATCAGTACACCTATGGGAGAAAGGCTACTAATTGGCTACCATAGACAGCCTATGCATACTCTGCAAACCTTCTTTTGTTACATACAGTGGTGTGAAAAAGTGTTTGCCCCCTTCCTCATTTCCTGTTCCTTTGCATGTTTGTCACACTTAAGTGTTTCGGAACATCAAACCAATTTAAACAATAGTCAAGGACAACACAAGTAAACACAAAATGCAATTTGTAAATGAAGGTGTTTATTATTAAAGGTGAAAAAAAATCCAAACCATCATGGCCCTGTGTGAAAAAGTGATTGCCCCCTAAACCTAATAACTGGTTGGGCCACCCTTAGCAGCAACAACTGCAACCAAGCGTTTGCGATAACGTGCAATGAGGCTTTTACAGCGTCCTGGAGGAATTTTGGCCCACTCATCTTTGCAGAATTGTCCTAATTCAGTTACATTAGAGGGTTTTCGAGCATGAACGGCCTTTTTAAGGTCATACCACAACATCTCAATAGGATTCAGGTCAGGACTTTGGCTAGGCCACGCCAAAGTCTTCATTTTGTTTTTCTTCAGCCATTCGGTGGTGGACTTGCTGGTGTGTTTAGGATCATTGTCCTGCTGCAGAACCCAAGTACGTTTCAGCTTGAGTACACGAACAGATGGTCGGACATTCTCCTTCAGGATCTCTTGGTAGACAGCAGAATTCATAGTTCCTTTTATCACGGCAAGTCTTCCAGGTCCTGAAGCAGCAAAACAGCCCCAGACCATCACACTACCACCACCATATTTTACTGTTGGTATAATGTTCTTTTTCTGAAATGCAGTGTTCCTTCTACGCCAGATATACTTGGACACACACCTTCCAAAGAGTTCCACTTTTGTCTCATCGGTCCACAGAATGTTGTCCCAAAAGTCTTGGGGATCATCAAGATGTGTTGTGGAGAAATTGAGACGAGCTTTGATGTTCTTTTTGCTCAGCAGTGGTTTTCTCCTTGGAACTCTGCCATGCAGGCCATTTTTGCCCAGTCTTTTCCTGATGGTGGAGGCATGAACGCTGACCTTAACTGAGGCAAGTGAGGCCTGCAGTTCCTTGGACGTTGTTGTGGGGTCTTTTGTGACCTCTTGGATGAGTCGTCGCTGCGCTCTTGGGGTAATTTTGGGCGGCCGGCCACTCCTGGGAAGGTTCACCACTGTTCCATGTCTTCGCCATTTGTGGATAATGGCTCTCACTGTGGTTCGCTGGGTTCCCAAAGCTTTGGAAATGGCTTTATAACCCTTTCCAGACTGATAGATCTCAATTACTTTCTTTCTCAATTGTTCCTGAATTTCTTTGGGTCTCGGCATGATGTGTAGCTTTTAAGGATCTTCTGGTGGACCTTACTGTGTCAAGCAGCTCCTATTTAAGTGGTGCCTTGATTGTGAACAGGTGTGGCAATAATCAGGCCTGGGTGTGGCTAGAGAAATTGAACTCAGGTGTGGACTACCACAGTTATAGTATGTTTTAACAACCGGGGCAATCACTTTTTCACAAAGGGCCATGATGGTTTGGATTTTTTTTCACCTTTAATAATAAACACCTTCATTTACAAATTGCATTTTGTGTTTACTTGTGTTGTCCTTGACTATTGTTTAAATTGGTTTGATGTTCCGAAACACTTAAGTGTGACAAACATGCAAAGGAACAGGAAATGAGGAAGGGGGCAAACACTTTTTCACACCACTGTACTTGCTTACCAGCAATTCAATAACTTTATACATTAAATCCTATGTTTTACATCCTTTCTTGGCCATCTACAAATCTACGCTAAGAATCTTTATTATCATGAATGATTTACTTCTTAAGTGTTTTTGCATCTTATTATATATCTTTAAACCTATAATATACTAGCTGACCATTATTAAAGACTATTTCAACCATACGTGGTGAACTATATACCAGATGCGTAAGCACTGGTTCACATGTTGTTTGTTCAGGTAGTTCCAATTTGCCCGCTTTGTTCCTCATTGGTCGGTGTGTGGGCTGTGGTTCTTGCCGCTTTTACCAGCTACTGCTGCTCCCCCCACCCCGCCGTGACATTGTATGGACATTGCTCTGATGCATATACAGACAATTTTTATTTAATCTTTTTTCTTAATATGTTTTTTATAAGGATGTGCTGTTTTTGTTGTTTTATATATGTATTAAAAACTTTGTCAATATACACCTTTAATGAATCAACCGCTCCTGAAGAAGCGCTATTCCTTAAAGCGCGGAACATGTTGAGCAAGCTCTCTGAATGAAAGTGGACCTACATACCTGCTTCACCCTTGTCACTGAAGACTCAGCTCATTTTCACGATACGCTAATTAACCATTTATTGGTTTTGTATTATCTTGTTGTACTACAAATGTCAATGAGTCTCTGTCTAGGGTGTTAACTTTAGCTGTATGTGAGGTCCTTTTGGTACTACTATTTGGTTATGATGACCTTTAGCACACGCAATCGTTTTTCAGCAGTTGGCACCTGTGTTTCGTCATCATCCGAGACGTGCTGCGATGGTCCTCCCATGTACTCATCATGAAACATAAGTGGTTGGGCATCGGTGCACACAATCTCTTCCACTTCTGGGGCAGGGCTAGGTGGATGGCCCTGGGAAACCCTGCTAACAGAGTCATCAAAAAGCAGAAGAGACTGCTGCATGATTTGGGGCTCAGACTGATTGGCTGATTTGCAAGGGGGTGAGGTGAAAGACTGATGGACATCGGCTGCAGGTGCCAACTCTGAACTTTCATCAGGAGACTGGGTGGGAGACAATGGAAAGGAACCGGAGGCACTGTCAGCAACCCAATCTACTATCACCTGTACTTGTCCTGGCCTCAACATTCGTACAGCCGCATTAGGCCCCACCAAATACCGCTGCAGGCTCTTTCGCCTACTCGCACCTGAGGAAGGTGTTTCACTTGGTCGTGTAGCTGGCACAGATCGACCACGTCCTCTCCCTGCAACAGGAGCTCCACCAGCAGCACCGCGACCGGGGCCACGTCCCTTCTTTGACGTTCTCCTCAAATTTTTCTAATTTAGGATCTTGCCCTAAATGGGTGTTTTTAGAATAGCAGAATAGAGCAACAGTATCTAAAGGGTGTATCTCACACCTACAGATATGCAGAAAACACTGTTTAGTAAGCCAGTCCACCACCTCCTCTGCATGCTGTGGCTGGATAGCATGGGCAAACTCACTAAACAGAGGAAATGATGCCCTGCCTGAGGACTGACCACCTTTGCCTGTGGGCACATTTGTTGCTGGCCCCCTTACAGTGTCAAGGGAACGTCTGCCTCTTGTTGTCCCCCCAGACATTATTGGGAGGGGGCGGTGCTTATAAGCAAATGTAAAGAACAAGTTCAAATCTGTACGTAGATGCACTTTAATCAATATAATAAGGTGTTTGGTGCACTTTAACCGCTTCAGCCCCGGGCGAATTGGCTCCTGAATGACCAAGCCTTTTTGGGCGATTCGGCACTGCGCCGCTTTAACTGACAATTGCGCGGTCGTGCGACATTGCACCCAAACAAAATTGACGTTCTTTTTTTCCTACAAAAAGGAGCTTTCTTTTGGTGGTATTTGATCATCTCTGCGTTTTTTTATTTTTTGCGCTATAAACAAAAAAATAGCGACAATTTTGAAAAAAAAACACAATATTTGGTACTTTTTGCTATAATAAATATCCCTGAGATATTGAAACTGAGATTTTTTTCTCAGTTTAGGCCGATATGTATTCTTCTACATATTTTTGGTAATAAAAATCGCAATAAGCATATTTTGATTAGTTTGCGCAAAAGTTATAGAGTCTACAAAATAGGGGATAGATTTATAGCATTTTTATAATTTTTTTTTTTACTAGTAATGGCGGCGATCTGCGTTTTTTACAGGTGGCGTGACAAGGAAGGATGCCACATGATGTCCACCTGGAGAGACGAGAGACCCGCTCAGCCGTCATTCTACCATAGGCCGGGCAGGGACCGGTTAAGGTATCCGACAAGCATTTAATTTAAAGGAATTGTTGTATTCAAAGTCAAAAGAGAAGACCATCGCCACGTTTTATGATTGAAAAGAATTTAGTATCAACATTCACCGCCCAAAGACTTCAATAAGGTCAGAGTTTGTGAACCTTTGCAAACCAAACACAGGCAGATTTACTCCTCAGTAAATCTATAGTACTGTATATACAGTATATATACTGTGTACAGTACATAGTTACATAGTTAGTCAGGTTGAAAAAAGTCCATCCAGTTCGACCACAAAAAATAAAAAAATAAAAATATAAAAAAAAATAATATAAAAAAAAAAATAATATCAAAAAAATAATATCGAAAAAAAATAATATCAAAAAAAATAATATTGTTACAGTTTGTTATATATTTTCACCGCCGTCTATGAAATAAAATAATTATTTAAGACAATTTTCTCAAATGGAAGCATGTCTATTTTTTAAGGAGACTATGAAATCCTTAAGATCCCTGTGAAGTACAGAAAAACCTATTGAACAATAGACATGTGCACACTAAAATATTCTGTTTCGGAATTTCGGTTTCATCCAAAAAATAAATTGATTTAGTTACTCCCGAAATTAATTTTATTTATTTTGTTTCGTTAAAAGATGCATTCGTATGAAAATCTGTATCAATTAAAGCGGAGGTCCACATAAAAATGGAACCTCCGCTATCCGGATTCCTCCCCCCCTCCGGAGTCACATTTGACACCTTTCAGGGGGGAGAAGATACCTGTCTAAAACAGGTATTTGCACCCACTTACAAGCATTGACCCCCACATTATCTGCGGGAGTCTACGCCACGTCCGGCGCCCCCCGCTGACTTCTGGGAGACACACGGGACCCAAGAGACAGCAGGGACTAGTGGCATTGTGCAGCGTGAGGTGTGCATGTGCAGTAAGGAATTCCCTTACCGAAGATGGTGGTGGCAGCATCCAAGAGCCGAGGCAGAGATCGGCTTCGGGTGCCGACATCGCGGGCCCGCTGGACAGGTAAGTGTCCTTATTTTAAAAGTCAGCAGCTGCAGTATTTGTAGCTGCTGAATTAAAAAGAAAAATTTGGCGGACCTCCGCTTTAAGGTCGAATCTGTCAATTGAAGGTTTATGGTGTCTGTCGAATGTTCTAAAAAGATTTGACGAAGCAGCTAAACTGTAGGATGCCGCGATCGTACATTTCCGGTCGAATGTTCCGCCCACAAGCTATAGTAGAATTCTAATGTTGTTTGACTAGTAATAATTATAATTATTATTACTAGTCAAACAACATTAGAATTCTTCTACAGCCTATGGGCGGAGCATTTGACCATAAATGTCCGCTTGCGGCGATCATATGTTTTTAGCTGCTTTGTCAAATCTTCATATCAGGTGGTATTATACATATTTTTGATCGTATTGAATGAAAGGATACTTGTTTCTTTCTGTTCATGTCGAACGGTCTACCCCAACAGCAAATGGAATTGCATTGTATTGAAAAACCAAGCATATAACTTCCTTCCTATTCGCTCTGCACTCCTAACGGTTCTGGTTCACAATGGCGATGCCCGCATTCAACAGTGGCTCCAGGCAGTCCGACCCCATGGAGGTTCCAGGCCCTTCTATGGAGGCAGCAGCACCACCACCAATCAGCCGATAACATTCATCATCATCATCATTTTACTTCCCCCACCCATTTCAGTAGCAACCAGTAACAGCTCTTTTACTATTGTCTCTATAATTCTTTTCTCTCTATGTCGAATAATCTTGGACTAATAGAGTAATGCCGCGTACACACGGTCGGAATTCTCGTCAGAAAAAGCTCTGATGGTTTTCCCGTCGGAATTCCGACGGAATTTTGCTCAAACTGTCTTGCCTACACACGGTCACACCAAATTCCGACAGTCAATAACACCACGGCATACAACACGTTCGACTGCACTATAAAAGGGTCAGAGTCAGATAGAAAGGTTTTCCGTCGGAAAAATTAAGAACAGGTTCTCAATCCAAAGTCTGTCGGAAATTCTGACAGAAAAAGACCGATGGGCATACACACGGTCGGAAAATCCGATGAAAAGCTCCCATCGGACTGTTTCCATCGGAAATTTCGACCGTGTGTACACGGCATAAGATTGGGCACATACGACCTCAGGTTCGATAGACACAGATTGTCACCGCAATGTCGAATCTTCTATCTCTCTATATTGAACTGTTGTCACAACGATACGAAAATATAATGGATACGAAAATAAAGCATTTTTTAATTTTGGATCTTTTTCGGATTTTGGGTTCTGCACGTTCGTTATTGGTTTGTTAAAAGGAACACGAAAGTCCCCGAAATTTGTATGAAAAATTTATTCGGACGATAACAAATGCACATGTCTGATGAACCATATGTGGAGAATATTATACTGCTCATGCATGAATATCTGTGCTATACACTAGCCGGTGTATGATAAACATACATTGGCACATACATTGGCTGCTGTTATTCTATGACATCATAGTGGACAGGATTATTTCTGACAGGTCATGTAGCTTAGTACATGTACAATTCACTGCACAGAATGCCACTCACATTATTTTATTTATTTATTTTTTCTTTGAATTCATCTGAAGTAATGTGTGGTGATCTGTATTATGTATGGCACCTTATGGGGGTAAGAGGCATAAAATCAGAAATAACTGGATGTTCAACACCAATAGAAAACTAGGGCTGTAATGTACACATTGACCATCACTGTACAATCCTATCACGTATTTGTATAATGCTAGTTATAAAAAATATGTATAACTAAATATTATTATCAGTAACCGGCTTTACTAGTCTACTGCAATGTTGGAAATGTTGTCATCATACGGTAACCATCCTCCAGAATATCACCTATCAGGGGAATCCAACACAACATGGATATGAAAAGATGTTTTTCTGTATAAGACACGAGAAATACAACATTCTAAATGTGACTTCAGTGATCAGAGGAAGAATAGTAAATTCAGATTCCATCCCCTGAGAGATTCTACAGAAACTTTCATCCAATAGAACAAACTCCGGCTGTTCCCTGAAGAAGATGTCTAATAATACTTTACTAAAGAACTGCTTTCCAGTATCGGCAATGCCGAGGAATAAAAGTTATAAAGTTTAGTAGTTTATTTTGCTGGATATTCAGTATATATTATTTTTAACATTCAGATGTGAGATTACAAAATAATGTAATTATTATCGGCATGTAAAATATGAAGAAATGTATATGATAATTACAGATAAAATGTTGTGTTCAATAAAATATCAATAACAACAATAATTATAATAAATACTATGAATAATAGACTTATGACTTGTGAAGAAAGGTTATGTATTATATACGGACGTTTTGTTCATTAAATGCATCTACAGGGATAAATACCTTTCATCCTTTTAACCACTTCAACTCTCCCACCTGTACCCCACCTATGGACCGGGGCAATTGTTTACATTCCACTATGAACCTATTGATTCAGCAATAACTTCATAATAACAAAGTAATATATATGCCGTATTTATTGGCGTATAACACGCACCCCAAGTTTAGGAGGGAATTTTAAAGGTAAAAAACTTTTAGGAGGGAAGTTTAAGGAAAAAACCTTACATGTAAATGCCCATCAATGCAGCCTTATCAGTGTCCATCTGCAGCCTTGTCTATCATTGCAGAATGATCAGCGTCCATCTGCAGCATAGGCACCCACAGGTAGGGGCAAGGGGGGTCAAGTGCCCCCCCCCCCCTGGCAGGGCTGGTGCTACCTATAGACAAGTGCACATATAAATTGGGGGCACCGCGCTGCATGTCCCAGGGTATCTGTGTGTATGGGGGTGTAATGTATCTGGGTGTATGGGCGGTGTAATGTATCTGTGTGTATGGGGGGGTAATGTATCTGTGTGTATGGCGGTGTAATGTATCTGTGTGTAATCTGTGTGTATGGGGGGGGGTGTAATGTATCTGTGTGTATGGGGGTGTATTGTATCTGTGTGTAATCTGTGTGTATGGGGGGGGGGGTAATGTATCTGTGTGTATGGGGGTGTAATGTATCTGGGTCTATGGGGGTTTATTGTATCTGTGTGTAATCTGTATGTATGGGGGGGGGGGGGTTAATGTATCTGGGTGTATTGTATCTATGTGTATGGGGGGGGGGGGGGGGGGTAATATATCTGGGTGTATGGGGGTGTATTGTATCTGTGTGTAATCTGTATGTAGGGGGGGGGGCGTAATGTATCTGGGTGTATGGGGGTGTAATGTATATGTGTGTAATCTCTGTGTATGGGGGGGGGGGGGGGGTGTAATGTATCTGGGTCTATGGGGGTTTATTGTATCTGTGTGTAATCTGTGTGTATGGGGGGTGTAATGTATCTGTGTGTATGGGGGTGTAATGTATCTGTGTGTATGGGGGTGTATTGTGTCTGTGTGTAATCTGTGTGTATGCGGGGGGGGGGGGGGGGGTGTAATGTATCTGTGTGTAATCTCTGTGTATGGGGGGGTGTAATGTATCTGCAGTCTCTGACCATGATAATGACATTGTTGAAAAGGGGTGGAGCATGGATGACCATAAAATAATGCCCCCCCCCCCCCCTGAAAAAAGTTCTGTGGATGCCCATGCATTGCAGCCTTCTTACCCAGCGTCATTGCAGCCTTATCGTTTAAAATAACCTCCGCCGAGATACACAGAGCATAGATGTCCTGTGTACTCAGCTCCTCTCTCCTCCAACGGCGGGACTGGGCGGGACTGTGAGTGGAGCCGAGCCTAGCCGAGTACACAGTACACTCTGCTAGGTGTATATCGGCAGCGCTCGCTCCACCTGACAGCGGGGATCGGCGTATAACACCCACCCACGATTTTCCCCGATTTTAATGGGGGAAAAGTGTGTGTTATACACCAATAAATACGGCATTTATTGTCTTAGGACAAAAATATACTTTCATTGCTGATATTGCCTTGTTTTTGCTTTGTATGCACTCCATAGACAAAAAATAGACAACCATTAAGCCCATCTCCAGGATAAATGTATAGAAGTGGTAGAAATACCAATTCTATACTTGCTGATCGGCTGCCACCGAATAGCTTGCTGTATGGGCAACAGTTCGGGCATTTAGATGGATGTCCAAACAACCAAAGTTTGGTCCAAATCTAGGTTTGGATAGAAATGTTGGCTCATTCCTATTCTTCACCCATAAGCCTATCGCTGCCCTCCACCAGCATATGGAAGAAATTTGTTTCACCATGCGGTCAGCAGGAGGGTCAACCTGATCACAGACACATGGTCCAACAAGTAATGGAAGAAATGTTATATATTGTTCATCACCATAGGTGTGTGCACAGGGTGTGCCAGGTGTGCCTGGGCACACCCTAATCACCCTGTGTGGTGCAGATTCCCCCTGTTTAAACCCCTGATATTTCACCAAAGACCCCTAGTAGGGATCCTTAACCACCTGATTACTGTGCACTTAAACCCCCCTCGTGACCAGACCAATTTTCAGCTTTTGGCGCTGACGCACTTTGAATGACAATTGCGCGGTCATACAACGCTGTACCCAAATTACATTTTTATCATTTTGTTCCCACAAATAGGGCATTTTTTTGGTGGTATTTAATCACAGCTGGGGTTTTTATTTTTTGCTAAACAAACAAAAAAAGATGGAAAATTAAAAAAAAAAAAAAAAAATCATGTTTAATAGTTTGTTATAAAATTTTGCAAACAGGTAATTTTTTCTGCTTCATTGATATGCGCTGATGAGGCGGCACAGGTGGGCACTGATATGCTGCACTGGTGGGGACAGATAAGTCGGTACTGATGGGGACAGCAAAGATGGCACTGATGGGCACGGATGGGTGGCACTGATGGGTGGCACCGATGGGCACTGATGGATGACACTTATGGGGACTGATAGATGGCACTGATGGATGGCACTGATGGGCACTGATAGGTGGCACTGATGGGCACTGATGGGCATTGGTAGGGGACACTAATGAGCACTGGTAGGTGACACTGATGAGCACTGGTAGGTGACACTGATGTGCAGCACTGGCACTGTGGGCACTGACAGATGGCACTGTGGGCACTGACAGATGGCACTGTGGGCACTGGTAGGCGGCACTTTAATTAAGCAAAGGTGGGCACATTGCTGGGCACATTGCAGTGAGAGGGACTTATGTCCCTCTCACTGCCGCCGGTGATCGGCTTTTTTTTGACAGCGCGAGGAGGAAAAAAAAGCTGATTACCGGCTCTGTTATTATCACATGATCAGCTGTCATTGGCTGACAGCTGATCACGTGGTAAGGGGTCGGGATCGACCCCTTACTCGGATCTGTGATCCAGCGAGTCTCACAGACTCGCTGATCACAGAGCACACCGCGCGCGCCCTTCAGGGGGCGCGCAGGCAGCTCGTGGCTGGGACGACATAAATAGACGTTGTCCCGGCATCTTAGATCCGCGCTGTAGCCGTCGATCGGCTATAGCACGGATCTCAGGTAGTTAAAAAATTGTAAAAAAAATAATAAAAAAATAATTGTAAAAAAATTATAAAAAATAAAATAATAAAAATAAAAACTACTGACACCATACACTGCCCTACTGACACTGTCCACTGCTCTACTGACAGCATGAGTATACAGTATATATACATGCACACAGGTTTGAGCTTTGAGGTGCACACCCTAATGCAATAGGCCAGTGATGGCGAACCTTGGCACCCCAGATGTTTTGGAACTACATTTCCCATGATGCTCTTGCACTCTACTGTGTAGATGAGCATCATGGGAAATGTAGTTCCAAAACATCTGGGGTGCCAAGGTTCGTCATCACTGCAATAGGATGTGCACATCTATGTTCATCACCCTCTGGGTAACTCAGCTGAAACCGGAAAAATAAAATGGCTACAAACTCTTCTATTCTGCTTCATAAGATCCTGTAAAATAGGGTACCGATCTAGGAAAAGCTTCACCACCAGGTTGAGGACCTGTGCCAGGCAAGGCATGTGTGTGAACTTTCCCTGCCAGGTTGGTAGTGCCACCTCAGGGCCTGACCCTTCAGGGCTTACAAAATCTCTGACCCAGTGTGGATCCTATCCCCTAGATATACCCATTAAAAAACTGTGTGGCATAACTTTGCCTAAACAGACTTAAAAGTTGTGGTGAAGATCTGCTAACATGTGCCACCTTGATTTATTCTTGGAAAACATTAAAATATACTTTATTCAAACGATCTTTCACGGATATCCTTCTCTCAGAGGACTCATACAAAATTTCAGACATTTACCAACCTCTCCTACTGAAAACCACTCCCCCTCTAACAGTGGCCAACTGGGCAAAAGACTTTCTGGATACTGAGCCAGTGGCGGCCCATCCATAGGGGGCACCCGGGAGCCGCCCCCCCACCCCCAGGCAGTCCAAAAAAAATGTTAAAAAAAATATATATTTATTTAACCGCTTCCCGACCGCCCACTGCATAATCACGTACCTGTACGTGGCCCTTTAAATGCCTGCCCGTGGGTCGCACGCGCGCCGCCAGCAGCGCGCGCGCGACCCGGTCAGGAGCTCCGTGACCCCCGCCGCGGGACCAGCGGGGTTACACAGCTGAAGAACGGGGAGAGGTTTGTGTAAACAAACCTCTCCCCGCGCTTCCTACTCTGCCTGTCATTGATCGGCTGTTCCCGGTCATCGGGAAAGCCGATCAATGACGTCAGACGTCAGCCCCGCCCCCTAATGTAAAAAAAACACACACACGTCACAGCCCATAACCCCTCCCCTCCCCCTAGTGGTTAACTCTTTCACTTCAACTGTCATTTATACAGGAATCAATGCATTTAAATAGCATTGATTGCTGTATAAATGACAATGGTCCCAAAAATGTGTCAAAAATGTCTGATGTGTCCGCCATAATGTTGCAGTCACAATAAAAATCGCTGATCGCCGCCATTACTAGTAAAATTTTTTTAATAAAAATGCTATAAAACTATCCCCTATTTTGTAAATGCTATAACTTTTGCGCAAACCAATCAATAATCGCTAATTGCGATTTTCTTTTACCAAAAATATGTAGAAGAATACGTATCGGCCTAAACTGAGGAAAAAAAACGTTTTTTTATATATTTTTTGGGGATATTTATTATAGCAAAAAGCAAAAAATATTGCATTGTTTTCAAAATTGTCGCTCTATTTTTGTTTATAGCGCAAAAAATAAAAACCGCAGGGGCGATCAAATACCACCAAAAGAAAGCTCTATTTGTGGGAAAAAAAGGACGCCAATTTTGTTTGGGAGCCACGTCGCACGACCGCGCAATTGTCAGTTAAAGCGACGCAGTGCCGAATCACAAAAAGGGGCCTGGTCCTTTGGCTGCCAATTGGTCCGGGGCTGAAGTGGTTAAACATGTCCCTTTAAAAAAAATAATAATAATTTTAATGTCCTTTTGTGCACTGTGTCCCGGCGCTGGGCGCAGTGCCCAAAGACCCTCTGCTCATTATCTTTGGCCACTGGGACCCCCAGCTGCTACCCTGGTCACTCAATCCTAGCCCTTTCGGCAAAGACTGGTCCCTAATATGCCTCCTACATGCCAGAAGAGCCATCCTGAAAAACTGGATCTCCAGCGCAAGGCCAAACACCTCAAAAGTCAAAAGAGACCTCTTACAACTACTATTCAAAGACAAACTCAACACAGACTTATCACATGAAAAGACCAAAACACGTTTCTACCACAAATGGCAACCTTTTATGGTCTCAACACTCACTCCTATGGAACAGACGAAACTCGAGGAGCTCTCATTCTCATACTACGGTCCTCCCTCATCACCATAAGTGAGGCTGCTTTCTTCTCCAACTGAAAGACCCACAACAACATAAGCTACTCAACTTCCGATGAGACACAAAACCTTGTGTGAGATCATCTCTCGCCTACCAACCCCTCCTCCTCCTTCAAACGTCATAATGGAGAATGCTACCATCCATTCCACAGCCACAACCTCAAAGTCTACCCCCAAAATACCTCTTTAACAAGAACTTGGTGCTCATCCCCCTCCCCCCCTTTTTTTTCTCCTTAGATCCATCCATTTGCCCCCCTTTTTTAATGTGAAGGTTACTACTTTTGATCTCCTACAAGACACATTGTTACTGTTATGTACCTTGATACTTTCTTCCTAACTGCTTTTCTCTGTACAAAAATACTGATACTGTTGAAATTATACTCTGTATGGAGCATCTTTCAATAAAATCTAATAAAAAAAATAAAATATATATATATATAGTTAGTTGCAGTCTACTTGCTTTCTCTTTAAGAAAAGATGTCTTGGCCAAAAAGGATTACACCCTTAACAGAAAATCTGTCAATTATTTAATTATTCTGTCTGTGAAATAGGAACCAAATTTTTATAGATAAATGTATTTTATAGTTGCAGATGCAATCTGTTCACTGTCTCCCTCATCAATTGTGGTCTATCCAATGAAGGCCTGAAAAGTGTGGTGCAATACTGTTCAATGTTAATGTTTTCAACTTAAAGCGGAGTTCCACCCATATAAAATTCAGCAGCTACAAAAAGTGTAGCTGCTGACTTTTATTAATCGGACACTCACCTGTCCCAGGGTCCAGTGATGTGGGCGAAAAAATCCCCTCCCCCTCCTATCTGCGGTGCATTGTCACTGTGGGCGCACCGTGACTGGCCGGGCAATCCTCTGGTACCTGTGACATGTCCCAGATGATTGCTGAGAGGGAGGGTGGAGAGGTGATTTTCCTTGCGGTGCCCCGGGAGGAAGTGGGAGCTGGAACCCTCTAAAAGGAGGGTATCCACTCCCCCCATCCAAAATGCCAACATGCGGAATGTCAGTGGGTCACCTTCACTTAAAGCGGAAGTTCAATTTTTGTGTGGAACTCCGCTTTAAAACAAAAATATTCAATTTATTTTGTTCCAGATGTAAGATGCCCACTCAGTCACTCAGAAATGTAATCCTTCCCCATACATACTTTGTATCTGTGGCGCAAATCTCTAACCTTTTTCCCCTTCAGTCTCCAAAGCAAGACACTATTTTTTAAATCCACATCATTTGCTTACTCTCTCCCTCAGAAATTGTGGCCTATCCAAAAATACTTAATAGCAGTGGTGCAAAACTTTATTTTTTTTACCTCTGCAGTCTCTGAATTAAGACACTATTTTTTATTTTTTTTTCCAGATATAAAAAGCCACCTCAGACACTCAAAAATTGCAGCCTGTTCATACAGATTTATTATCTGTGGTGCAAAACTGTAAAATGTTGCATCATCAGTCCCTGAATTGAGACATTAATTTTTCTTATTTCCAAATATAATATTCCTACTTAAAAGAGAAGTTTGTTGTGGTGTCCATGAAACCCAAAACGCATTTTCACTTTTTCCTTTGCTTATTTTATAAATGATGTTTTGGTTCTCGATTGGGTTGTACTGTCATTGTACCTCTTAACTGAATAAATAAAAAAACAAAAAACGAGAAGTTTGTGAATTGCAAAAAAACAAACAAAAACTCATACTCACCTTAATGGCTACAGCACCAATTCAAGCTGCAGCTGTCCTCCACCACCTCTAAGACCAAGATCGGAACGATCAAAGAGTTTTGTAAGTATATCTTCTATCAATAAGCCATGTGGTTTTAGTTTACTACTCTATGGTTCTTTGTTCTTTTATCTACCCATTATTACTCTGAGGTGCTGCCTTTGGATAACTATTGAAGGACCGTGGAGGAAGTCAGCACAGCAGAGGGGTGGTGGGAGCCCCTCATAATGAGCACAGCACAGGGATGGTGGGGGCCCCTCATAATGAGCACAGCACAGGGATGGTGGGAGCCCCTCATAATGAGCACAGCACAGGGATGGTGAGGGCCCCTCATAATGAGCACAGCACAGGGATGGTGGGAGCCCCTCATAATGAGCACAGCAGCGGTACAGCCCCAGGAGGAAGTCAGCACAGCACAGGGATGGGAGGAGCCCCTCATAATGAGCATAATGAGTCCGACGACTGCCATATTGAGAAAAGTATTTTTTGCTTTTTAAATTCATCATAACGAACGTTCGTAATTGTTGCGAAAAGTTAAAGAACCTAACGAAAATTCGTATTTTGTACAAATCCAATTTGATTTTCGGACACAAATTAATTCTAATACGAAACAGAAGGAAACAAATTTATTGACGGCCCACATATCTACAACATGGCGAGTCATCAACGGGTCCTTAGTTCATGATCTCCATTCTAGGCCAATAATAAACTCTGAAAGATGTATCAATAAAACTTCTTTATCAATGGCATTAAAAAAAAAAGATTCTGAGAAGGTGAAATTAGGACATGGCTACCCGCCATGTTGTCATTTCACAGCAGAATAGAATGAACAGGTTGAAAAAAAATGAAATCCTATTGCTTCAGTAAAGTTAGGAAAGCAAGATCCTTGTGTCAGATTGACAATAGCTTTCCGCAAAGAGTATGGGGGTGACAATGGCAGAGCAAATATGATTAATATTATACAGGCTTTATGTAACACCAATAGTTTGTGCTGTACTTTACACAATAATGGAGTACAAGTACAATTACAATCAAATACAAGAGGGTTAGGCAGTCCATACATGGAGTAAATTTCTTTCCTGCAACCATGAGCCATTACATTTTTCCTGTGGGGGGGAAGCAATCCCCACCGGGAGAAGTCAGTGAATATTGCTAGTGGCTGTACCAGCCGCTAGCGATAATCGCATGTAAAATCCATTAGGCTGGTTGCACCCAAGTTAATTGATCAACCAACTTGGTACATTTAGCCTGCCTATATAGTAGACATGTGTACACTGAAATATTTTGTTTCAGAATTTCGTTTTTGTACGAAAAATACATTTATTTAGTTACTCCCGAATTTCGTTTTTATTTATTTTGTTTTGTTAAAAAAAAAGCATTTGTCCAAAAATCCGAAATAATTAAGGTCGAATCTGTCATTGAAGGCTTATGGTGTCTTTCGAATGTTCTAAGAAGATTTGATGGAGGAGCTAAACTGTACGAAGCCGCAATCGTACGAATCGAATCCGGTCGAATGTTCCGCCTACAAGCCATAGTAGAATTATAATGTTGTATGACACTAGTAATAATTATATTTATTAAATATTATTACTAGTCAACCAACATTAGAATTCTTCTATAGCCTATGGTCGGAGCATAAATGTCCACTCGCGCCGACTGCTTAGTTGAATCTTCACTTCAAATCTTTTCCCCTGTCGAATAATCTTGGACTAATAGAGTTCGGTTAGGCACATTCAACCTTTTTTACTATTGTCTCTATAATGTCGAATCTTTTCTCTCTATGTCAAATCTTTTCTCTCTATGTCGAATCTTTTCACTCTATGTCAAATCTTTTCACTCTATGTCAAATCTTTTCACTCTATGTCAAATCTTTTCACTCTATGTCGAATCTTTTCACTCTATGTCAAATCTTTTCACTCTATGTCGAATCTTTTCACTCTATGTCAAATCTTTTCACTCTATGTCGAATCTTTTCACTCTATGTCAAATCTTTTCACTCTATGTCGAATCTTTTCACTCTATGTCAAATCTTTTCACTCTATGTCGAATCTTTTCACTCTATGTCAAATCTTTTCACTCTATGTCGAATCTTTTCACTCTATGTCAAATCTTTTCACTCTATGTCGAATCTTTTCACTCTATGTCAAATCTTTTCACTCTATGTCAAATCTTTTCTCTCTATGTAGAATAATCTTGAACTAATAGAGATAAGGTTAGGCACATTCAACCACAGGTTCGATGGACACAGATCGCTATTGTCAGTGTCATGTCGAATCTCCTATCTATATCGAACTGTTGCAACGAAAATGAAAATAAAGCATTTGTTTATGTCAGATCTTTTTGGTTTTCGGATTCTGCACATTCGTTATCGTTTGTGAAAACGATAACGAAAATACACGAAATTCGGACGAAAATGCATTCGGACGAAAACAAATGCACATGTCTACTATATAGTACATGGTTCGAATATCAGCTGGGTTCCTGCTGAACCGGCTGAGATTCGAACCATCTATGGCCGGCCTTAGGAGAGACCTGCTCATGAGATCTTACAAGCTAAAGGGAAAGGCACATGATACAAAAGGTAAAAACTGTGTGTGGATAGGTTGTTTAAGAAAGTAAAAGTTTAGTTGTTGGGCAGATAGGCTTGCCTGAAGAGATGAGTTTTCAGGCAGATAGTCATGTAGGTTGGGGTAATGAATTCCAGAGGACAGGACAGGTTCTAGAAAAGTCCTAGAGGGGAACATGAGAAGAACTGATGAGGGAGATAAAGATCAGGGGATCCTGGGAGGAGCAAGGGGACCGTTTTGTTGATTTTGAGACATGGTTGGTGATGAAGCTGGGTTGGTAAACTGGTAATAGTTTTAATTTTATTTGTTGGGTGATTGAAAGCCAGAGGAGGGATTATCAGAGGGGTTTGGAAGACACCAGGGGTTTATTATTATTATCAGAGAGGCGTTGGAAGACATTGAGTATTTATTATTATTATTGGTAGCGGACACTGAATTATTACATTTATATTGGCTAATTTTGTTGGAAAACACTGGAACCAAGAAACGATTTTGTAATTTTTTTTCAAAAATGTTCCTGTTATGATTTTAAAATGTACAGTATGTAGTAGATTTATTAAATTGTAATACCAGAGTCAAGGGCAAAGACAGCAGATTATTGTGGTACATCGTGGGATAGTCGTATGACAATATTTCACAAAAATGTGGAGGTGGGAACAAAATAGAGTCTGAAATTATGTAATTTAATTTTAATATAAAGAAATGATTGAAAAATAAACCAATGTACTTTTGGAATTCCATATTCCTTGAGGAAGGCTACAACCCCTTTGGCCGTGAGGGTCACGTGTTCCCAAACATATCTAATATTGGAAAGGATTTTAAGGCTTGATGAGAGGATAATTTGAAATTATGTTCACAGAACATGATGATCCTCCTGATTTCTGAATATTAGGAATAAATTAAATGAATTGACACAAGGCTATAATATTTGTTCACTCAGGAAATCAAACTCATGTCCCATAGACTACTTTCTGAAAAGAATAAAGAACGTAAAGAGGGACAAGATGGCCTTTCCCAGGGCAGGGCCTACCAATGGTTGAATCAAAGACAATTGAATCAATATACCCAAAGAAGGGAAGCAACAGACAAACCTGTGCATAATGATTCCTTATCTTAATCTGTCTCATATTCATTGTCTCCTTCTCAATATTCTCAAATATCTTTCTCCCAGAGCAACAAATATCTAAGGAAAAGCAAACATCATAAATGTCATGGGTCACTTGCATGTGACAAGGACAAAAAAAAAAAAAACGACAACCAACAGATGTGAGCGGTTGCCCTTCTGGAAGCTCGCATTAGAGATCTGGAGGAGCAACTTGCAACACTGTATAAGGGAAAATTAGACCGCGCTACTCTCTAGATGCTAGCAAATATATAAGCTGCTGCTCAGGTGGGATACACACACTGAAAACAATTATTATACAAAGGAGCAGTGCCAGCTGGCGCGGCTCCTTTGTATAATAAGTTGCAACACTGGGCAGAAAGGACAACCTTGAAAGGGGTCCTCTGCTTGCTGAGCAGGTGGTCAGTAGGGTTGATGTGGAGGGTGGAAGGGCAAGTCAGGATTATCAGATAGGAAGATGGGTTAATGTAATTAGAGGGAGTGGAAGGGGCTCGCAGAAAAGGAAGGCCAGTCCTGTATTTGTGCATCAAAACAAATTTGCCAAGTTGGGTGAAGATGTGGACGTGGCAAACACAGAGGTGGCAGCCCTAGATGTCACTGATACCCCTAACAGCCGGAAGAGCAGCCCATCTAGTAGAGGTGGTGAGGGGAGTGCAGGTAGGCCTAGACAGTTGGTGGTAATAGGGGATTCTATAATCAGAAGGACTGATAGAATAATTTGTCGCCAGGATTGCCTCAAACTAATGTTTTGCTGTCTCCCTGGTGCTAGGGTTCGGCATGTGGTGGACCGGGTGGATAAATTACCAGGAGGGGCTGGGCATGACCCAGCTGTCTTGGTCCACATTGGAACCAATGACAGTATAAATGGAAGGTGGAGGCTTCTTAAGAATCAATTTAAAGAACTAGGCTGCAAGTTGAAGGGAAGGACCTCCAAGGTGATATTCTCTGAAATATTGCCTGTGCCATGCGCAACACAGGAAAGGCAGAGGGTGATTAGAGAGCTGAATGCATGGCTAAAGACCTGGTATAGGGAAGAGGGATTTGGGTTTCTAGAGCACTCAGCTGACTCTTCATTGGGATGCAACCTATATGCTAAAGACGATTTGCACTTGAATGGAAGGGGGTCTGCTGTGCTGGGGAAGAGGTTTATGGGAAGGCTGGAGGAGTATTTAAACTAGGATTGAGGGGGAGGGTGAATTAGAATTACATCGGGCTGACAGGTTAGTTAGGGGTCTGACATTAATGGAGGGTGGAATGGGAATAGATGGGGGGAGGGTTATGGCAGGTGACAAGAAATTTCCCATGTTGCAAACCGCCATTGGAAACTATAGTGCCATTTGTACTACTAAAAATTATATGAAAAACACCAGAGCAAAATGTAGTACTAGTAATGCATTAAAGTGTTTGTTCACCAATGCCAGAAGTCTGCCAAGCAAAATAGGTGAGTTGGAAGCTCTGGTGCATGAGGAGAGCTATGGTGTAATCAGTATTGCTGAAACTTGGCTTTAATCTTCACATGACTGGTCTATTAATATTCCTGGCTATGCACTCTTTCAGAGAGACAGGGTAAAAAGGAAAGGTGGCGGGGTGTCTATGTGAGAAGTGATCTCAAAGCAAGCGTGAAAGAGGACCTGGTTGATGGAGATTTTGATGAGTCTGAAGCATTATGGGTGGAACTGCATATAGATGTGCGTAGTTCAAAGTTAATGGAGTTTGTTATAGACCACCCAATGTTAACGAGGATGTGGAGACTCAGCTCCTTGCACAGATGGAAAGGGCTGCAAGGGCTGGGGCGGTGATAATAATGGGGGATTTTAACTACCCAGAAATTGAGTGAAGTAATGGCACTGCTGGGACAGTTAAAGGGCAAAAATGTATAAAACCTATTACAGGACAATTTTATGGTCCAGTTTATTGAGGCCCCAACTAGGAATGATGCTCTGCTGGATCAAACCATGCAGAGCTTATTACTAATGTTCAGATAAAGGAACACCTGGGTAGCAGTGATCATAACATGATTTCATTTGATGTTAGCTGTAAGCAAGAAATGCATACAGGAAAGATAAAAAAAGGCTCAACTTCAAGAGAGCAAGTTTTCCAAGGATGAGTGCTGCTCTCCAGGACTTAGACTGGGAGGGAATATTGGCATCAATGAGCACAGAACAGAGATGGGAATTCTTCAAAAAGACTGTTTGGGACCTCACTGCAAAGTATATTCCCATGGGCAATACTTTTAAAAGGCTTAAAATAAAACCTATGTGGCTCACGGTCAAAGTTAAAAAAGCTATAAACAATAAGAAAAGAGCCTTTAAAAAATATAAAAATGAAGGAACACTAGTGTCATTCAAATTTTACAAAGAATATAACAGAATATGTAAAAAGGAAATCAAGGAAGCAAAAACTCAAAACGAACGACAGATTGCAAAATATAGTAGGACAAACCCCCAAAAATTCTTCAAATATATTAATAGTAAAAAGGTCAGGTCTGAGCATGTAGGCCCTTTACAAAATAATCTAGAGTGGGTGACTGGGGACACAGAGAAGGCTAATTTATTAAATACTTTCTTCAGCTCTGTGTATACAAAAGAGCATGGGGGAGCTCATGTCCATAATGGGGGTGGTATTGACACAGCCCTGAATGATCCACAATGGCTCAAAAGTGATATGGTCCAGAAATATGTAGACAGAATAAAGGTGGATAAAGCACCTGGACTTGATGGCATCCACCCACGGATCCTAAAAGAATTGAGCTCTGTAATTTCAAAGCAATTGTATTTAATTTTTAGGGACTCATTAATGATGGGAATAGTACCACTGGATTGACGCAGGGCCAACGTGGTGCCTATATTTAAAAGGGGACAAAATCTTTACCAAGTAACTATAGACCTGTTAGTTTAACTTCTATAGTTGGGAAGATACTGGAGAGATTAATAAAAGACCACATTGATGAGTTCTTGCTGTTAAAAAAACATTTCTTCAAAAGGTTTTTATTGTTTTCAATAAGCATACAATGTACAATTGGTCATGGTACGTCGATTAGCGACGTAGGAATTACATGAAATTCAGTATAACCGTAAAGAGTATGTACTCAAAATCTGTGTAAATAACCTATACTTTAAGTATTAAACAAGAAAAACGTGGTAAACATAGAACAAAACCTGACCTCTCAGGTGGCACCCCAAATGGGAACATTAGTGCCACAGGAGAGGAGAGTAGTCACTAGTACATCATACATAATGCGAACAGTGTTCGCCGTGAGTTAGTAGCATAGGTATCGTATTGTATATCCTCTAGGGGGTTGTAGTATTGCTCAGTCAAGAAGTGGTGAGTCAGGATGTATGTGGGTGTCTTTAATTAGTGGTTGCAGTTGTAGGCGCAGTTGAAGTCCAGTTAGTCCAGGGTTGCCAGTGGTTATTGATCTTGGTATGACAGCCATTACTGGCTGCTGTCATGAGTTCGTAGCTGTAGTGTAGGCCACTATATTTAGGACTTGTGAGAGTGTCAAGGATGAGGAAGATTTCCAGTATCTAGTGAGGTTGAGCCTGGCTGCTAGGAGTATGTGGGTAGTGACATATCCGATGGGGTATGGGAGATCATCGATAGTCAGGTTCAAGATTGCCAGAGCAGGTGACAAGGGAATTGGGATTTTGGTGGTTTTGTTGAGAGGTTGGAATACTTCCGCCCAGTACTTTCTTACATCCGGGCAGAGACAGAATATGTGGAGCATATTCCCATCAGTCGAGTGGCATCTCCAGCAAGTGGAGGGGTTGCAAGGGTCAAAGGAAGATATCCTGGAAGGTGGAAGGTATCACCTTAGTGATATTTTTTGTGTGAGTTCCCAAAGGGCGGCACATTTCGTGGATTTGTAAATCGTCTGGAATGCGAGTTGCCATTGTGAGTCTGAGAAAGTGCGTGCTAGATCGGTTTCCCATCTGAGATGTGGGGACAGTTTGGCAAAGCAGTTTTTTTGGTGGAAGTGATTGTAGAAATGGGAGATGCCCTTGGTGGTAGAGGATGGGTTTAAGAGGTAGTCCCAAGATTTGGGCTGCACAGTATAGAGGGGAAGAGGGAGCTTGCGCAGGGAGTGGTGTATGGGGAGGTAGGTAAAGTGTTCCGAGAGAGGGAGGTCATAGTCGGCTTGTAGTTGGGGGAAGGATTTAAGGTTGGACTTATTAACAAGGTCTTGTATGGTTCAGATCCCCTTGAGGGTCCAGAGTGCGATTGGGAGATCTGGGGTTAGGAACAACAATGAGTCAAGTGGTATGTGGAATTGTGGAGAGGAAGAGTCTGGTGAATTGTGCGTGACCAGTTTTTTCCAGGCTAGGACCGAGGCCTTCATAGTCGGAGAGATGTATAACGGGATTGTGGCCCCTAAGGGAGTAGAGAGTAACCAAGATTTCAGATTGGATCCATGGAGCGAGGAATTTTCTATCTGTGCCCATAGGGGATTTAAGTTGGACTGGAACCAGCTGGGTAGTTGGGCTAGGATGGCGGCCAGATAGTAGTCATCAAAGTTAATGGACCTATCATTTTGAAGGCTGCGAGTCTACCTGACCAAGATAGTTAATGTTTCGCTATATTTTGTGACGTCAATTGGATAGTGCGTAATAGAGGTATAAAATTACTGGGGTATATGTGTCTAAGGGATCTCGGGAATCTGATTCCTAAGTAGGTGATATCCGCGTCTGCCCATGTGAAGGAGTATTGTAGTTGTAAAAGGTTCCTTGTGGTAGCGTCAATGTTGATGTCAAGTATAAATGATTTATTTGTGTTCAGTTTATAGTATGATACCGAGCTAAACCAGGTTAGTAGTTTGGTGAGGTGAGGATAAGGATGACGTCATTGGCGAATAGGCTGATTTTATGTGTCGTTGGTCCAATTTGGATTCCTGAAAGTGCAGGATGGGTGCGAACATGTTCTGCCAGGGGTTCCATGAGTAAATTAAAAATAAGGGGGGACAGTGGGCAGCCCTGGTGCGTGCCAATCGTGATGGGGAAAGGGCGGGAAAGCATACCTTCAGAGAATACTTGGGCTGTGGGGTTGGAGTAAAGTGCCATAATGGCATTAAGGATGTTGCCCTTAAAGCCAAATTTCTGCAGAACAGTCCAGAGGTATGACCAGTGCACTCTATCGAACGCCTTCTCTGCGTCCAGAGATATGAGCAGAGAAGGCGTTCCGGTGGATTCAGCATGGTGGATGAGGTACAGCATCCTTCTAGTGGCATCTGATGCCTGTCTACCTTTTGTAAATCCCGTTTGGTCCTGGTGAATAAAAGTGGGCATAATTATAAGTAGTCTTGTTGCTATAGTTTTAGCGTAAATCTTGATGTCGAGATTTAACGAGATTGGGCGAAAATTTGGGGGGACATTTGACTCCTTCCCTGGCTTCGGTATCGTAATTACAAGAGCATTCAGGTATTCTTTATTGAAAGTAGAAGAGAAGGCAGTGTCGTTGAAAATTTCAGTAAGGTGTTGAATCAGAAGCGGGGAATATTGTTTATAATATTCCCCCTGATAACCCGTCTGGGCCTGGTGCCTTGCCAGTCGGTAGGAAGTCAATAGTCAGTTTAATTTCCCGTTCTGTAAACGAGGCATTGAGAGTCTGTAGTTGTTCTGTGGTCAAGGTGGGTAGATTAAATTTTTGGAGGAACATTTCAATGTCATGATGTCAGGGTTGTGGAGTGTGGGGGTCTCTGTTTAGGTTGTAGAGGTCACCATAGTAGTCACTGAAAGCGTCAGCTATATCCTGTGGGTTGGTAAGGGGGATTTTCGTGTGGGGGTGAAGAAATTGTGAGATCTTTGTTTTGTCGCGTCTGGCTTTGAGGCATTGAGCCAATTTTTTCCCCGCCTTGTTGGAGGTGGTGTATGAGGTTGCTTTGAATTTTTTGTGGAGGAATTCATAGGATTAGAGCAGTAGGGATCTAAGTTCTTGTCTTAGGGATAGTAGTTGGTTTGTTAATGAGTCTTGGGGGTCAGTCTTGTGCTTTGTTTTGAGTTCTGTTATTTGAGCTACTAATTCGTCTAGACGCTGCGTCCTTTTATTTTTATGGCATGAGCTCAGTTTAATAAAAATTCCTCTCATTAAGGCTTTATGTGCACTCCACACCACTCCAGGGTCGGACACTGTTCCCTTGTTCAGCGAGAAAAAAATCAGTAATATGTTTTAATATATATGGCACGTAGTTGTCATGTTGGATGATGTAGTTGTTCACTCGCCAGAGACGTGCGTTACCTTGAAGATTAGAGTCTTCAATGGTAATGGTAATGGGAGCGTGGTCCGACCATGTTGTGGTGTGGATTGCAGATACAGAGATTTTTTGCAGAATCCATTTATCCCATAGGAATAAGTCTATTCGAGAGTATGAGCGATGTCTGGGGGAAAAAAAGGTAAAGTCTCGTTTGGAGCCGTGATGGCACCGCCATACATCGTAGAGATCTTGGACAGTTAGAAAAATTTTCAGGGGTAAGGCTTGTCGTTTCGCAGCTGAGGTAGAGTCCAAGTGGAGGTCAGGGGCCAGGTTGAAGTCTCTGCACACTATCAAATGTCCCTTCTGAACAGATTTGGCAGTGCGTAGGACTTTGTGTAGGAACTTCATTTGATGGGAGTTTGGGGCATAAAGGTTAATGAGAGTGTAGGTCACTCTGATGATGGTGCATAGAAGGATTATATAGCGACCTTCAGGATCTGGGATAGACTGCAGCAATTGAAAGTCGACCGTGTTTTTGATCGCTATCATAACTCCTTTAGACTTGGTGGAGTGGGAAGCATGAAAAGTGTGAGGGTATAGATGGTGCTTGCAGAGATCAGTGTCTCCTGGCAGCAGGTGGGTTTCCTGAATGCAAATGACATCACTGTGGAGAGCTGTGACAGTTTTCCACAGTTAGTGGCGTTTGGCAGGGTGGTTCATTTCATTGACATTGAGTGATAGTATGTTAAGCAGCATCGTGTTCGTGGTGGTGTGAGGAGGGTGTCAAGTGACACTTACAGTTTGTTGCTTGAAGACGGTTCTGAATCCTTCTGGTGTCGAGTTGTAGATGTTTGGGAGTCCAAGGGTCTGAGGAAGGGGTAGGATGTACAACTGCAGACAGAGCAATACAATGGGATCTAGATGCTGTTAATGGAAGTAGAGTGAGGTACTTGAGGTGGAGAAACAAAAAAAGAAGTCAGTGCAAGAATTAGCTTGGTATACTATCAGTAGGAGGTCGAAGTGTCACTGTGAGATCTTACTTACACGCCTAGGAGAGAAAAAAATAATAATTAGTCAATAAAAAGAGAAAAAAATTAAATTTGCAGAGGGGGTGCAGGGCACCACAATAGCCTCCGGTGGGGGGTGCAGAGAGTCAGTAAGGCTGGAGAATGCAAACAGGGGTAACAGGTCATCAGATCGCAGGGGAACTTGCAAGACGATACGTTTTTGGCCACCTTGGTTTTTCGGTGTTGGTGTGAGCTGGATGCTTGTGGGACGAGTGAGGTCCTCTGGTATGGGAGGGAGGTGCAGGAGGGTCTAGAAGGATGCCCCAGGTGTGGAGAAGTCGGAGGCCTTTCTCTAGATCACTAAAAGTGTGAGTTTGCCCATTGCGGGTAATGAGGAGTGTGGCTGGATATGTCCATTTATACTGTAGCTTGTGGTTCTGCAGGCCTTTCGTGACAGGGTTCAGTAGATGTCTCAGTTGGAGGGTATATTTGGAAAGATCTGGGAAGAGTTGTATCCCAGTATAGGGCGCTGGTAGTGGTGTTTTGGCTTTGACCCCCATCAGTAGCTTCTCTTTGATATGATAAAAGTGGACCCTCATGAGGACATCCCTGGGGACTGAGGCTGCTAGCTTAGCAATCCTGTGGATCCTGTCTATGATGACATCTCGCGGAGATGCTTCAGGGACAATTATATGCATTAGGTCTTTCGCATAACGGGACAAGTCCGCAGGGGGTATATTCTCGGGGACCCCCCTTAGCTTAACGTTGTTCCTGCGGGACCTATCTGCTAAATCGGCCAGCTTGGCGCGCACCCATGTCTGTTCTTCTTTAATCTCATTATAAGTGTCAATAGTGTTGTTCACCATATGGGTGCATTCAGATAGGCCTCTCTCAGTGTTGGTTACTCTGGTATCTAGTATGCGGATATCAGAGGTGATTGTTGAAAACATAGTGGAAAGGTCAGTCATGAGGGAGGTTTGGAGGGAGAGCAGCATGTCCTTCAGTGTAGTATCCATGACAGGCTGGCCTGAGGTGGGGAATGATGCCATGGAGGATTGCAGGGCCTGGTCAGAAAGGAAGGGCTTCAGAGCCTGGGCCTCAATTTGTGAGTGCAGCGTTCCCTGCAGCGGCGTGTTAAGCCACATTTTAGCCTTGGCAGGGCTGACAAGCAAGGGGTCATCCTCATGGGTGTCTGGGGGGTCTGTAGAGGTACCTGAGTGAGGATGCTCTTCTGGGATGTCATCCGGGAGGTCCGTGTATGCCTCGCGCTGTGCGATCGGGCCGGCGCCATTTTGGATCCCTGTGTCCCGCTCCGCGGGCTTGTAGGCAAACTCGGTCAGTTTTTGAGGTACTCGGTCCGTGTACCTCTTCCTGGACTGGTTCATTTTGTTCTCCAGGTCGTCCTGAGCAAGGATGGCTGTGGATGGAGTAGTGTGTGGGGCCTGTGTCATTTGGTTATGTCCCCTGGCTGACGAGCAAGCGGATCAAGCGTCCATCTACTTCTCCGGCCCGGAAAAAAAACATTTTAAGCAACAGACAGCATGGGTTCATGAAAGACAGAAGTTGTCAGACAAACCTAATTTCTTTTTACGAAGAGGTAAGTAAAACCTTGGACAGAGGGGTGGCGGTAGACGTGGTATACTTGGATTTTGCAAAAGCATTTAATACAGTTCCCCACACACGGCTCATGTGTAAGGTAAGGTCTACATGTTTGGAAATATCAGTTTGTAAATGGATAGAAAACTGGCTAAATGACAGAATTCAGAGAGTCGTGGTTAATGATTCTTACTCTGAATGGTCTAAGGTTATCAGTGGTGTACCCCAAGGTTCAGTGCTGGGACCCTTACTTTTTAATATCTTTATAAATGATATTGGGTCTTTGATCAAAAATAACATTTCTGTCTTTGCAGATGACACCAAGCTATGCAGTGGAATAACGTCCTTACAGGATGTCTCCAATTTACAAGCTGACATCAATGCTCTGTCTAATTGGGCGACTATGTGGCAGATGAGGTTTAATGTTGATAAATGTAAAGTTGTGCACTTGGGGGCTAAGAATATGCATGCATCATACATGCTAGGGGGAGTACAACTGGGGGAATCCATAGTGGAGAAGGATCTGGGGGTTTTGGTAGATCATAAGCTCAATAATAGCATGCAATGCCAAGCTGCGGTTTCCAAAGCGAGCAAAGTCCTTTCTTGTATTAAGAGAGGTATGGACTCCAGAGAGAGAGATATCATTTTGCCCCCCCCATGTACAAATCATTAGTAAGACCTCATCTGGAATATGCAGTTCAGTTTTGGGCACCAGTTCTCAAAAAGGATATCGGGGAACTGGAGAAAGTGCAGAGAAGGGCAACCAAACTGATAAGAGGCATGGAGGAGCTCAGCTATGAGGAAAGATTAATGGAACTGAATGTATTCACTCTTTTTTTTTTTAAATCAGAAAAAAAGTTTATTGAAAAACTGAACAGGGAAAACCATACAAAATAACATACAGAAGTATCCAAATTTCAATAAAGAAGTACAGTACATCTTGTCAGATTGAGTGAATAGGTTCATCACAATTATAGTTGACCATGGTATAATGTCATTGACTGACTATGACAGTATTATATACTCTGCGGTGCGTACATATAAAAGGTGCCATGGGCACAAGAGGTACATTCTACATATGAACCACGGATACATATAAAACCCAAAAAGAGACAGAAAAGGAAAAATTATAGAACAAACTGAGGAAGAGATAGATAACTAGACTCTTTGTCTTTTGAGATAGTAGGGGAATACAGTTTTCTTCTAGTGCCTTATACTTGTCTATGCTTTTGTCACGAGATATCATGCCAGTGCCTGTGTTGCTGTCCTAAACTAGATCAGCTAAACATTCGTTAGAGTTGCATCAGGTTACATTTGTAATAGCCTGTCAGTTATTAGTTGGGCCGGTGCCAGTCCCGGCATGTCCAGCCAGTTTTGCCACAGATTGTAGAATTTTTTGGGTGCATTTCTATGCTGGTAAGTGAGCTTTTCCCGTATCAGCATGTTATTTACCATATCCACCCAGCCTTTACCTGTGGGAACTCTAGGTGTTATCCAGAAGCGTGCAATTGCCTTACGTGCTAGGTATAATAAACGCAGTATTGCCGTATGTCCACTGGGTGAGAGAGTTGGTATTTCCAACGCACCAAGGAGACATACAATCGGGTCATTTATTACTGGGATTTGGAACACCTGTGAGATAGTTGTTAAGACAAATTGCCAGTACCGGAATAATTTCGGGCATTTCCACATCATATGTAAAAATGTATTCACTCTTGATAAGAGGAGAATAAGGGGGGATATAATCAACATGTTCAAATATATAAGAGGTCCATATAGTGAACTTGGTGTTGAGTTATTCACTTTACGGTCAACACAGAGGACAAGGGGGCACTCTTTACGTCTAGAGGAAGAGAGATTTCATCTCCAAATACGGAGAGGTTTGAAAATGTGAGCTGTTAAAATGTGGAATAGACTCCCTCCAGAGGTGGTTCTGGCTAACTCAGTAGATTGCGTTAAGAAAGGCCTGGATACTTTCCTAAATGTACATAATATAACTGGGTACTAACATTTATAGGTAAAGTTGATCCAGGGAAAATCCTAATTGCCTCTTGGGGGATCAGGAAGGAATTTTTTCCCCTGCTTTAGCAAATTGGAGCATGCTCTGCTGGGGGTTTTTTTTGCCTTCCTCTGGATCAACTGTGGGTATAGAATTGGGTATATTGGATAGTACAATATTTTTTATTTTTATTTATTTATTTTTATTTTTTATTTTTTTAGGGTTGAACTGGATGGACTTGTGTCTTTTTTCAGCCTAGCTAACTTTGTAACTATGTAACCCTTTTGGAATTAATTGGGGGTGATAACATCACACGAGGGAACACACAATTCAGTTTTCACACAAAATAGCGAAGGTCATTTTGGTGGTGGGACATCTGGAAGAGGTCATTCTGATGGAAGGACACAGGGGGAACACGAAGGTGAATTGGGCACAGCCCGGTAATACCACAATCACTCATTCTCAATTCAAAACTCTCAATGATTTTACTGGGCTTGGATTTCACAAAACGAACACAGAACAAAAAGAACACAGGGATCAAACAATTTATTGTGCATGTAGCTGGGTTCTGCCACTGTGTGTGCCGCTCTCTCACAACCCCGGCTGCTGTGTTATTTATTAGGAGCAATGAGCAGGGTTGCCACCTTTTCTTCAAGCCAAACCCGAACACTTTTGTGGCACACAGCCATTGTTTTATTTTTTAAGGGGGAACACTGTGGACCGTGGTATAAAATGGAACTCTGATGTAAGGGGGTTTCTGCTCACCAAAGCCCCCACTTACATCCGAATTCCCAACATTACCACTTAAATCGGTATTCCCAAAGCTCCCCCTTATATCACGGACCCCTTAAATCTGAGTTCCCCCTTACCTTAGTGTACTCACTTGCTCAGGGGCAGGACAGAGAAGGGAGGGAGGGGGTCTATGCACTTGGTGGTTGTGGTACTTGGTTAACCGATTGCCGACCAGCCGCCGCAGTTTTACTGAGGCAGAATGGCACGGGCAGGCGAATCGCCGACATGTCACGCCGACTCCAAAGGCGGCCACTAGGGGAGCCTGCACGCGCACCCACTGCTTGCCCCTGGAGCCGATGCAAGTGGCCAGCGGTCTCGGTGACCGCTGGGCTCCCACGACTGCTCGTAACACGCCAAGAACCGGGAGCTCTGTGTGTAAACACGGAGCTCCCGGTTCTCTGAGGGGAGAAGTGACAGATCATCTGTTCATACAGAGTATGAATAGCGATCTACAAAAATGAGTGTGGGTGTCCTTTGCGCTATTTTAACGAACTAGAAACTATATGGATGAATGAGTGAAAAATATGAACAAAATAAACCTAAATGCTAAGTGTGGAAAAATTCCTATATAAAAGCTGCAAAATCTAAGAGTGAACACAAACTCGTACAAGAAATCAAATAAAGTGATTTTGCGCTAAAGTGCATTAGATAGTGTATATGAGACACTAAAAATGTCTATCATCCAGAGCGCTATAATGGCCACAAAGTAATGGCCGCGCTTTGTTTACTTTTGATGGTCCTTGGCAAAATGGCCGCCACTTAACTTCCGGTTTAAAGCATATAAAAGACAAGTCCACATAGCCTATCAGCATCCCCAGATGAAGTCACGAGGTCACGTGACGTAACGCGTAGGGATTGGCTGGACGGAGGATACCGGAAGTGCTGTCAGACGGACACGTTCGTTTCTCTCTGGCTGTTTTTATCAATTTGAATGTAAGCGCATTTTTATTAATTAAAGGTTTGGCTATTATTTTGGCATACTTCACGATTGGGTCCCCTTTGTATTTTCCCTTCACCTTTGCCCGCACCCACATTGATCTTTGGGAGTGAGCTACGGCTGCAGGTAGTTACTACCACGGATCCAGGAAGGGACGGCTTATCCTGGTATCCATTACTTTGAGGAAGTGACACCATCTCCCCCGATGTTTGGAACGGATTTGACCAGTTGATTGGGCGACACCTAAGGAGGGATCTGGAACTACAGCTCATCATCCATATTGGCTTTGATGCATGTTTTGATCATTTGAGAGGTGAGAGGCTAGCGAGCACCATACTGAATTAGGTCCTCACCACCCACATCCCCCACTGTCTGAAGTTAATCCGAACAAGTTCTATAGAGATTTTGATATTGACACCCCGGGAAAGGGGGTACCACCATTGCGTTTTTTCAGTCACTTTTATTCTTTGTTGGACTCGTTACTCATACTAACATTTATATAATATTTTATGAGATTTTTTAATATTTTATAATATTTTGTAATATTCATCCATTTTTTTGATATTTTTATCCCATTTACATGGTACTGTGGTTTCTGTGATATCAGGTTTAATTAATTGATTATTGGCACTTTTATATCTATATATTTTTTGATATTTTGACACATTTTTTAGCACTTGATGTACATTGTATCATTTATCACTATATAATCATATATGTGCACATATATATTTATTTATATTTGCAAGTAGATATATATATTTTTTGTCACATGCACTTTATCTTTTATTTTGATCCTAATTGTGCCGTGGATTGGCTCATATACACTATCTAATGCACTTTAGCGCAAAATCACTTTATTTGATGAATAGCGATCTGTCATCTCCCCTAGTCATTCCCCTTCCCCTTCAGTTAGAACACACATTAGGGAACACAGTTAACCCCTTGATCGCCCCCTAGTGTTAACCCCTTCACTGCCAGTGACATTTTTACAGTAATCAATGCATTTATATTGCACTTATCGCTGTATTAATGCCAATGGTCCCAAAAATGTGTCAAAATTGTCCGATGTGTCCGCCATAGTGTCGCAGTCATGATAAAAATCGCAGATCGCCGACATTACTAGTAAAAAAAAAATAATAATAAAAATGCTATAAATCTATCCCCTATTTTGTAGACGCTATAACTTTTGCACAAACCAATATACGCTTATTGCGATTTCTTTTTACCAAAAATATGTAGAAGAATACATATCGACCTAAACTGAGGAAACATTCATTTATTTAATTTTTTTTTAAATGGGGATATTTATTATAGCAAAAAGTACAAAATATTGTGTTTTTTACAAAATTGTCACTCTTTTTTTTGTTTATAGCACAAAAAATAAAAACCACAGAGGTGATCAAATACCACCAAAAGAAAGCTCTATTTGGGGGAAAAAAAGGACGTCAATTATGTTTGGGTACAGCGTCGCATGACCGTGCAATTGACAGTTAAAGCAAAGCAGTGCCGAATCGCAGTAAGTGCTCTGGTCAGGAGGGGGGTAAAATCTTCTGGGGCTGAAGTGGTTAATGGGGAGCATAGGTGTGTGCAACCCGGGGAATCTGCGCTGCACTGGGTGAACGTTTAAGTTGGGGGGGTTGCAGTCTGGTCTGAATAATGTGTCCAGGTTGCAGACAGTCTGAAACCTGGACACATGATTCCAAACCCGGACTGTCCATATGAATCCCAAAAAGGTGGCAACCCTAGCACCAAGCTGTGTGCACTTCAGCCAGCTCTCTCCTTTTACTTCCTTGTTGCTGTGCGGAGTAGGCTGAGCACTTCTGCATGTGTGCTTGACCCCCCCCCGACTACTGGCTGTGTGTGAGCACTCTGCTCATCTAACCCTTGCACCTGGATGCGCATTCTGTAGTGGATCATGGGGGATGTAGTCCTGGATGTAGTATTGAAGGAGTGCTATACAATGAGGTAATGGACTGCAGAACTAACATACCCACACACACCCTACACACAGGAGGAGGAAAGGACAGGATTTTTTGTGGATTATGGTGTAGATTGAGGCAGACAGTGTGGGGAAACCAGACTGCGCTGACCTGTTGCTAAGCATGCCTGCTCTGGGACAGAGACCATGGAGACCAGAGATGTGCGCTGCATCCAGGGAGACTGAGGACTGAGCTACGGAGAGCCAGTGGCGATGCTGACTATAGGGCACAGACCTGATGTTCTTACCTGTCTCTTACCTTGAGAGAGACTGATCCTGAGAGAGCTGGTGAGAGTCTAACATTGGGACTGAGCCTTGCGGGACAACAGACCACCAAGCATGTGAAACCAAGCAGTGGCGGCTGGTGAAGTTTTAAAATGTGGGGGGCGCCAGACCCCGTCTTTCCTTTTTGACCCCACTTCTTATAAACCCCACCCCTTATAGAATCCACCCACTCAGTCCCCTGTATTCCACTTACTGTATACAGCTCAGCATCACAGAACAGAGTATACAGCCCCTGAATTACAGGGCAGTGTATAGAGCTCAGCATCACAGAACAAAGTGTATAGATCAGCCTCAAAGATCAGGGTATATAGCTTAGCCTCACAGATCAGGGTATATAGCTCAGCCTCACAGATCAGGGTATATATCTCAGCCTCACAGATCAGGGTATATTGCTCAGCCTCACAGGTCAGGGTATATAGCTCAGCCTCAAAGGTCAGGGTATATAGCTCAGCCTCACAGATCAGGGTATATAGCTCAGCATTACAGATAGGGTATATAGCTCAGCATTACAGATAGGGTATATAGCTCAGCATTACAGATAGGGTATATAGCTCAGCATTACAGATAGGGTATATAAGTCAGCATGTAATGTGGGGAAAAAAGTACCTTTTGACACTTGCATTTCTGGGCTAGACATGCAGACAGTCCTGCAAAGCTATAACATCACTGCAAAAAAAAGCAAGGGTTCAATAGAGCCCAGATGCACGAACCCTCACAGTACAGGGGGATTGCACCCATTGAGTAATCAGGGGCAGGAATATACAATGGCAAGTATTACTGTCTCTCTGAAACAGGTGCAATCATGCAATGCTCTGTTACTACCAACAAGGCACCAATCAAGTTCCCACAGCGTAAAAGGGAGGTTTCAACAGGTGGGTGGCCCAGCAATTGTATCCACTTATGAAAACAAAAAACTAACGCCAATGGAAAATGTACAATGGGAGCTTTTTGTCGGAAATTCCGACCGTTTGTAGGCTCCATCGGACATTTTCCATCGGAATTTCCGTCACACAAAATTTGAGATCTGGTTCTAAAATTTTCCGACAAAAAAATCCGTTGTTGGAAATTCCGATCATGTGTACACAATTCCGACACACATAGTTCCACGCATGCTCAGAATCAAGCAGAAGAGCAGCACTGGCTATTGAACTTAATTTTTCTCGGCTCGTCGTACATGTTGTACGTCACCGCGTTCTTGACGTTCGCAATTTTCGACCAACTTTTTGTGACCGTGTGTATGCAAGACAAGTTTGAGCCAACATCCGTCGGAAAAAATCCATGGATTTTGTTGTCGGAATGTCCGATCAATGTCCGATCGTGTGTACGCGGCATTAATCACTTAGCCATAAAACTGAACAAGTGGTGATCACCAAACAGTAATTAGGTGGCACTGACAGGACCCTCCCCCCCTGGCTCAGAGCTCGCAGCACTGACAACTCCCCCGTGGGAGGTATGGCACTTACTGGGCTGTGGATCAGGCTATGGATCCTCCTGTGTCTCCACTCTCCTCAACAGTGTGGACATTGGGCCAGGGGGAAACTAGAAGTGACGCCGCGGCTCCGGGGAAAGCACCACCCATGTCCTACAGTGGTGCCAATTGAACACTCCAAGACAAGGACAATGACTGTAAGATGGGAGTGTTGCAGCGCATTGCTTTGCACCACAAGGACTCCCAAAACCAGGCAAATACGGCGTCTCACCTACAAATCACGTGATTGCATGGCGCCCGTACCCAGTGCATTTAACCACTTGCCGATTCATTGCAGAACTGATCAGTCTTCAGGTCCAGCCCGAACCTGAAACCGTTACAGTTTTAAATAAAAGTGTAAAAAATTAAATTAATATATATATAAAATAAAAAAGCCAAAATAGTTGTTGTTTTATTGTTCTCTCTCTATTCTCTCTCTATTGTTCTCTCTCTATTGTTCTCTCTCTATTGTTCTGCTCTGTTTTACTGTATTTTTTAACTGTAATGTTTTATTGTTACTATGTTTTATCATGTTTGCTTTTCAGGTATGTAATTCTTTTATACTTTACTGTTTACTGTGTTTTTTTTGTTAATAATTCTTTTCTTTTCAGGTACGCCATTCAGCTGCAGCACTGATTTATCTATCTTGACAGCAACAGCGTTTGCTCTCAAGATACGTACATCAGCAACTCCAACACTGTAGGAGGTGATGCCGAAGCATGGGGGGGGGGGGGCAGAGGTGAAGGGGCAATTTGCTCCTAAAATTAGGGGCGAATTGCCCCATGCTTTGGCATATATTTTTTACACTTTTTTTGGCACAGATTGTTGTTGCTTTATTGAGTTAATGTTTTATTGTTACCATTGTTTGCTTTTCAGGTACGCCATTCAGCTGCGGCACTGATTTATCCATCTTGACAGCAACAGCGTTTGCTCTCACAATATGTAAATCAGCGACTCCAGCACTGTAAGAGGTGATTTTACAACCACAGTTCAAAAAAAAAAAAAAACGGTGCATGTATGCCCATAATTAGAAGTGGGTGGATGCAGGATGGTATTCTAATGGTGGGCATACTCACCGATCAATCTCTTTTTATGTTAAGCCCACAGGCTACATGAAAAAAAGAACATTACAATATATGACCAACAAGGGCCAGCAACGTACTGGTATGTTGCTGGAATTTTATTGGTTATACCAGAATGATGTCTGCAGGTTTAGGTATCATCTTGATATCATTCTTTTCAACCAGCGTTGGCTTTCATGTAAAAGCAATCCTAGTGGCTAATTAGCCGCTAGACTGCTTTTACAAGCAGTGGGGGGAATGCCCCCCCCACCTCCCGCCATCTTCCATGGTATTCTCAGGCTCTCCTGTCCCATCGGAGAACCTGAGCATGCAGCCGGTGGTTACGCCCAGCTGACCATAGAGCTGATCGAAGACCAGAATGGCTCCAATCATCTCTATGGCCTAAGAAACCGGAAAGCTACGAGCATTTCATGACTTAGGTTTTGTCGGATATAAACAGCGCCATTGGGAAATTGGGAAAGCATCTTATCACACCGACCTTGGTGTGGTCAGATGCTTTGAGGGCAGAGGAGAGATCTAGAGTCTAATAGACCCCATTAAAAAAAGAGTACCTGTCACTACCTATTGCTATCATATGGGGATATTTACATGTGATAACAATAAAAATGATAAAAAAATTTAAATGAAAAGGAACAGTATAAAAATAAAATAAAAAAGCAAAATAAAAAATAATTAAAAAAAAAAAGCAACACCCTCCATTTCAATCCGTAGGGCCTTTACTTTAAAAATATATATCATTTTTGGGGGTTCAAAGTAATTTTCTAGCAAAATGTTTTTTTTCATGTAAACAAAAAGTGTCAGTCTTTGTCTTCAAGTGGTTAGAAGAGTGGGTGATGTGTGGCATAAGCTTCTAATTGTGTGCATAAAATATCAGGACAGTTCAAAACCCCCTCAAATGACCCCTTTTTGTAAAGTAGACAGTCCAAGCTATTTGCTGATAGGCATGGAATATTTTATATTTTGCCACAAGTTTCGGGAAAATTACAATTTAGTTTTTTCACATAAAGTAGTCACTAAATGATATATTGCACACATTACATAGGTATATGTGGAATTACACCCCAAAATACATTCTGCCATTCTGCTGCTTCTCCTGAGTACGGAGATACCCCATGTGGGACTTTTTGGGAGCCTAGCCGCATACAGGACCCCGAAAACCAATCACTGCCTTCAGGATTTCTAAGGGTGTAAAATGGTGGTTTTACTCCTCACTACCTATCACAGTTTCGGAGGTCCTGAAATGTCAAGATACCCCCTCCAAATGACCCCGTTTTGGAAAGTAGACACCCCAAGGTGTTTGCTAAGAGGCATGGTGAGTATTTTGCAGCTCTCATTTGTTGAATAAAGAAGAGGAAAAACTTTTTTTTTTTTTCAATTTTCAAAACTTTGTGTCAAAAAGCGAGATCTGCAAACTACTCAACATGCCTCTCATGTGTCTACTTTCCAAAATGGGGTCATTTTGGGGGGGGGGGGGGGGGGGGTTGTGCTATCTTGGCATTTCATGGCCTCTGAAACTGTGATAGGCAGTGAAGAGTGAAATGAAAAATTTACGCCCTTAGAAATCCTGAAGGTGGTGATTGGTTTTGGTATCCCATTCTCAGGAGAAGCAGCAGAATGTATTTTGGGGTGTAATTTCACATATGCCCATGGCATATGTGAGAAATAAATCATTTCAGTGACAACTTTGCATACATTTATTTTTTTTTTGTCATTTTTAAATCACTTGTGACAAACAAAAAAAAAATACTCAATGTGCTCAACATGCCTCTCAGCAAATTCCTTGGGGTGTCTACTTTCCAAAATGGGGTCATTTGGAGAGTTTTGTACTGCCCTACCATTATAGAACCTCGAGAAATGAGACAGTTATAAACTAAAAGCTGTGATAATTCCAGAAAAAGTACCCTAGTTTGTAGATGCTATAACTTTTGCGCAAACCAATAAATATACGCTTATTGATTATTTTTTTTTTACCTGAGACATGTGGCTGAATGCCAAAATGTATGACTAAAACTAAGTTTATTGTATTTTTTTATAACAAAAAGTAGAAAAATATTTTTTTTTCAAAATTTTCTGTCTTTTTTTGTTTATATCGCAAAAAATTAAAATCGCAGAGGTGATTAAATATCACCAAAAGAAAGCTCTATTTGTGGGGAAAAAAGGACGCAAATTTAATTTGGGTACAGAATTGCATGACCGCGCAATTACCAGTTAAAGCAGCGCAGTGCCAAATTGTAAAAAGTTCTCTGGTCAGGAAGGGGGTAAAATCTTCCGGGGGCTGAAGTGGTTAAAGGACCTTTCATTTTTATTTTTATATTTTTTTTGGTGACCAGCTTTGGGGGGGGGGGGCAGTGCCCGTGTGCCCCCTACGGACGAGCCGCCACTGGAACAAAGAGTGGTGAGTGGAACTACAGAGCATAATCCCTTACTGCCCACAGTTAATGCAATAGAAACTGATCCTAACTTAACAGCCCATCAGCCATCCATTGTACACAGCCTTAAAGAGACAGCTTTATGTGCATCAACTTGCAGAAAGGCCCCAACGATAGACAGCTAATACTGACTATTAGGTGCCGAGAACTTGTAGTCACCTACAGGAGTACCCCTTGTCAAGAACACTGCGCCCTTCTAAAAATGCACAAAAATCTGGAGAACCCCCCTCCGGCGCTAGTGAGACCAATAGTGTCAGGCAATAGCAGTATAACATGAAATATTAGTCGGGTAATGGACTTACTTCTCAGACCCTGTGTTTTGACTTTTGAGCATACTATAATATTTAAGATACCATTCATTTTAAAAAATTATTAATGACCTTCACAACATTGCTGGTTGCTGTTGATGTAGAGGCTCTCTATAGAGGCTCACATCAGAAAGGTATTGAAATAATATATTATTTTCCTGCAATGATTTTATCAGGAACAATGGAACTACAATGATTTCATTTTAGGGGTCGTTGCTTTCATCCCATACTACAACTTCTTTAGTTTTGGTGGGTGCAAAGAGGGGAGGAAAGAAGATAGATACAAAACAGAGGGGTGACATTTTGAGGGGGGACAGATGACTAAAAAGAGCCCCCAGGGAAAGGGGCAAATGGTAGACCCAACATAAGACTCAGAGTGTACACTCCGGTAAGTATATTATAAGAAGATAATAGTGTTTTGTCAAAGTTAGCCAGTAAGTAGGGATGGGCCCGGTGTTCGATCCGGACCCATGTTCGAATCGAACATCGGCCGTTTGTCCGCTCGTCGAGGGCAGAACTCTGAGGGCCGTACACATCAATTTCGTGTGATGCGAATGGTCCACAATGCACTGCGCCAGTCGCAGTGCATTGCTGGCTGATGATTGGCCAAGCATGCACTGTGACCCCGCATGCTTGGCCAATCATAGAGCCAGCGGCGAGGAGAGCAATAATTGGCCACAGGCAGGATGCCTGTGGCCAATTATAGCTCAGGGGGTTTAGTACACGCCCCACACTATATAAGGCCGCTGCGCCGGCAACCTTGTGTAGTGTGTTCCGGCGTTGAGGAACAGTGACAGTGTACTGTACACACTATATGTGAATCATTTCTGTGTGGGCAAAGTGTAGGGAAAGAGGAAAAATAGGCAGGGATAGTGTATTCTTCTCAGCCTTTGCTTGTGGGGAAAATGTAGGGATAGAGGAAAAATAGGCAGGGATAGTGTGTTCTTCTCAGTGCTGTTCTCTACCAATCCAGCCATCTGTAGGAGTTAGTGTGTGTGTGCTGTGTGAGTCTAGCACAGCACACTAAACCACCTCACCCTGTATCTGCCCTTCTGCCCTGTTGTCATCTAAGACAGCCATCTGCAGGAGTTAGTGTGTGTGTGCTGTGTGAGTGTAGCACAGCACACTAAACCACCTCACCCTGTATCTGCCCTTCTGTCCTGTTGTCATCTAAGACAGCCATCTGCAGGAGTTAGTGTGTGTGTGCTGTGTGAGTGTAGCACAGCACACTAAACCACCTCACCCTGTATCTGCCCTTCTGCCCTGTTGTCATCTAAGACAGCCATCTGCAGAAGTTAGTGTGTGTGTGTGTTCTGTGTGAGTCTAGCACAGCAAACTAAACCACCTCACCCTGCATCTGCCCTTCTGCCCTGTTGTCATATAAGACAGTCATCTGCAGGAGTTAGTGTGTGTGTGCTGTGTGAGTGTAGCACAGCACACTAAACCACCTCACCCTGCATCTGCCCTTCTGCCCTGTTGTCATCTAAGACAGCAATCTGCAGGAGTTAGTGTGTGTGTGCTGTGTGAGTCTAGCACAGTAAACTAAACCACCTCACTCTGTATCTGCCCTTCTGCCCTGTTGTCATCTAAGACAGCTATCTGCAGGAGTTAGTGTGTGTGTGCTGTGTAAGTTTAGCACAGCACACTAAACCACCTCACCCTGTATCTGCCCTTCTGCCCTGTTGCCATCTAAGACAGCCATCTGCAAGAGTTAGTGTGTGTGTGCTGTATGAGTGTAGCACAGCACACTAAACCACCTCATCCTGTATCTGCCCTTCTGCCCTGTTGTCATCCAAGACAGCCATCTGAAGGAGTTAGTGTGTGTGTGCTGTGTGAGTCTAGCACAGCACACTAAACCACCTCACCCTGTATCTGCCCTTCTGCCCTGTTGTCATCTAAGACAGCCACCTGCAGGAGTTAGTGTGTGTGTGTGCTGTGTGAGTCTAGCACAGCACACTAAACCACCTCACCCTGTATCTGCCCTTCTGCCCTGTTGTCATCTAAGACAGCCATCTGCAGGAGTTAGTGTGTGTGTGCTGTGTGAGTGTAGCACAGCACACTAAACCACCTCACCCTGTATCTGCCCTGTTGTCATCTAAGACAGCCATCTGCAGGAGTTAGTGTGTGTGTGCTGTGTGAGTGTAGCACAGCACACTAAACCACCTCACCCTGTATCTGCCCTTCTGCCCTGTTGTCATCTAAGACAGCCATCTGCACTACCAAATTGCTGGTTTTCCCTTCTCCATGCAGGCCATTACAATGTCTGGAAGACCAACAAGTAGAGGCAGACAGTCACGAGCCAAGAAAACAGGGCAAGCAGGCTCTGTCTAGAGACAACAGTGCTGGTCGTGGACGTGGTGCATCATCATCAGCAAGTGGCCATGGGACACGCTTGTCCTTATTTTCTGCAGCAGGACATGTTGAGCCGCATCATGCCGAAGGCTTGGTAGAGTGGATGACCAAGCCCTCCTCATCCTCTCTCACCCAGGCTCAGGGTACTGGCAAAGCAGCTGCCAACGCGTACTTAATGTCATCATGCACCCCTTCCCTAGACCCACCATGTCCTCCTGAGGAGTCCCCCAAACTGTTTGAGCACAGTGTTGGGTACATGCTCTAAGGCAGCCTCTATCTGCCGTAAGGCCCTGTTGCTGTCATCTAAGGCAGCCATCTGCCGGAGTTAGTGTGTGTGCTGTGTGACTCCAGCACAATATACACTACCCACTACAATGCCTGGAAGATCGCCAAGGAGAGGCAGACAGTCCCGAGGCAAGAACACAGGGAAAGCAGGCTCTGTTTCTAGAGACAACAGTGCTGGTCGTGGACGTGGTCGTGCATCGTCATCAGCACGTGACCATGGGACACGCTTGTCCTTGTTTTCGGCAGCTGGACATGTTGAGCCGCATCATGCCGAAGGCTTGGTAGAATGGATGACCAAGCCCTCCTCATCCTCCTCATCCTCTCTCACCCAGGCTCAGGGTACTGGCAGAGCAGCTGCCAACGCGTACTCAATGGCATTATCAGGCACCCCTTCCCTAGACCCACCATGTCCACCTGAGGAGTCCCCCGAACTGTTTGAGCATAGTGTTGGGTACATGCTCCAGGAGGATGCCCAACGTTTTGAAGGCTCGGATGATGATACCCAGCTAGAGGAAGGCAGTAGCGTGCGTGCAGAGAGAGGGGATGCTCAAGGACAGCAATCTGGCAGTCATGTTCCACCAGCTGCAGCTTACTGCCAGGTTTGCTCCAGTGGTGAAGAGGGAGGGGATGATGAGGTCACTGACTCCATGTGGGTGCCTGAACAGAGAGAGGAGGAGGAGGCGGCACAACTCCAATGAGGCAGGATGCTCTCCGGGGCCAGCTTGAGGCCATCACACCAACTGAATCACACCGCAGAGCTCCGCCTGTGCAGGGCACTGCCTCTGCACGTTATTACAAAAGTTTTTTGGTGTGGGCCTTTTTTGAGACGAGTGCATCAGATCGCACCGCTGCTATTTGCAACATATGTCTCAAGCGTATCTCGCGTGGCCAAAACATCAGCCGCATGGGCACCACAAGCATGACCAGACATATGTTGACCTGCCATGCAGCTCGTTGGCAAGCGCACCTTAAACACCCACACCAAAGAACAAAGCGGACCTCTCCTTGCTCCTCATCAGCTGGGATCTCCAACCCCACTATACCTTCAGTCCTCTCTGAAAGCTGCACTGAGAGGAATGAAGGTGTAGAATTAGGTGTGTCACAGCCAAGTACTTGCGGGCACTCTGCTAGCAGTACACCGACGTCCGACGGTACCAGGCAAATTTCCCTGCCCCAGCTGCTGGACCGTCAAAAGAAGTACACTCCCAGCCATCCACATGCCCAGCGGTTGAATGCTAGCTTGGCTAAATTGCTAGAACTTCAACTGCTGCCTTTTCAGTTGGTAGACTCGGCCCCTTCTGTGAGTTTGTTCAATGTGTGGTTCCTCAGTGGCAGGTTCCCAAACGCCACTTTTTCTCATGGAAGGCGATTCCGGCTCTCTACCGGCATGTGGAAGGCAATGTCTTGGCCTCGCTGGACAGGGCGGTCAGCGGTAAGGTGCATATTACCGCTGACTCATGGTCCAGCAGGCATGGACAGGGACGTTACCTATCTTTTACGGCCCATTGGGTCACACTTTTGGCAGCTGGGAAGGATGCAGGACAAGGTGCAGTAGTGTTGGAGGTTATTCCGCCACCACGCCTCCAAAATGCTACTACTGGTTGTGACACACCTCTCTCCTCCACCCCCTCCTCTTCTTCTTCCTCCATGGCCTCTTTGAGTGCTCTGTCCTCGGAACCAGCGGTGCTCCGTATGCGTCCAAGGGGCTACGCAAGTATGCAGGCAAAAAGATGCCATGCCGTGCTTGCGCTGGTGTGTTTGGGGGACAGGAGCCACACTGGGGCAGAGGTTCTGTCAGCTCTGCAGGGGCAGGCCAAGAGGTGGTTGACAGGGACAACTGACCCATGTGCCCTGTATGGCTCATGTCCTTAACCTGGTGGTGCAGCGGTTCTTGGGCAGGTACCCAGGCTTACAGGATGTCCTGAGGCAGGCCAGGAATGTCTGTGTGCATTTCCGCCGATCATATAATGCCAGTGCTCGGCTGGCTGAGCTGCAAAAGGAGTTGAACCTGCCCAAATACCGCCTTATATGTGACATGCCCACCAGGTGGAACTCAACGCTGGCCATGATGCAGCGACTGCACACGCAGCAGAGGGCCATCAATGAGTACCTGTGCGACTACGGCACCAGGACAGGGTCAGAGGAGCTCGGATTTTTTCACCACGCCAGTGGAGCATGATCAGGGATGCATGCACTGTCCTGTCAAAATTTAAGGAGGCCACAAGGATGGTGAGCAGTGACAGTGCATGCATCAGTGACACTGTACCTCTTGTCCACCTGTTGGAGCATACGCTGCATGGAATAATGGACAGGGCACTTGAGGCAGAACAGAGGCAGGAAGAGGAGGACTTCCTTGCCTCTCAAGGCCCCCTTTATCCAGACAGCGTTCCTTCTCTCCCACCCATCACACAGGAAGAGGAGGAGGAGGAGGAGGAATGTGTCAGCATGGAGGTGGAGCCTGGCACTCAGCATCAGCAGCAGCAGTCTTTTAGGGATAATTTACAGTCCCAAGAAGCCGGTGGACTTGTACGTGGCTGGGAGGAGGTGGCTGCGGATCATGTCGTCCTCAGTGACCCAGAAGACTCTGGACCGAATGCCTCAGCTAACCTACGTTGCATGGCCTCCCTGATCCTGCAAAGCCTGCGGAAGGATCCTCGTATTCTTCGGATCAAGGAGAGGGACCATTACTGGCTGGCCACTCTCCTTGATCCACGGTACAAGGGTAAGGTTTCGGACCTTATCTTGCCGTCGCAGAGGGAGCAGAGGATGAGACATCTCCGGGAGGCCTTGCAGAAGGGTCTGTGCAACGCGTTCCCAGAGACTGGAAGGTTACAAACTCCTGGTCCTGGTCGACGAGTTGCTGAGGCTTCGGTCAGTAGCAGAAGGAGCGGTGGGGAAGGTGGACGTCTGACCGATGCGTTCAGACAATTTTTTAGTCCGCAGCCCCAAGGTATGATCGGTTCCAGCAACCATCGCCAGAGTCTGATATACATGGTGCAGGAATACCTAGAGGCAAGGTCAGACTTGGACACCTTTCCCACTGAAAATCCTCTGGCTTACTGGGTCTTGAGGATGTATCACTGGCCAGAGCTTTCAAAGTATGCAATTGAGCTACTGGCCTGTCCTGCATCTAGTGTTCTTTCCGAACGCACATTCAGTGCTGCTGGAGGCTTTGTCACCGATCACAGGGTGCGCCTGTCCACCGACTCGGTTGATCGACTGACCTTCATAAAGATGAATCAGTCTTGTATCACCACCAGCTACCAGTCACCTGAAGCTGATATAACAGAATAATTTATTTTGAAATGTCACATCACATCCCTTCAAGACTGCCTATGCTGATGCTGAGTGACTGTCCTGTTATATTGACTGACTATCCTCTTCCTCCTCAATGATCCTGATGATAGCTTGGAAGAACATTTTTGTTTCTGGGTGCCACCACCAGTGGCTAAGGCCCAATTTTTCAGCCCCTGTTTAACATGGGCTTGTAATTAAAAATGTTTATGCAATGCTTTGCAACAGGTCTCATTGCTGTGCTCCAAGTACAGTATCTGTGAGGGGTTGCAGTGTTGTGGCACCAGTGCCTAAGGCACAATTTTTCAGCCCATGTTTAACAGGGGCGTGTAATTACAAATCGATCTAATAATTCACAGCAGGGCCCATTCCTGCGCCCACCAAGAGTAACTGTGAGGGCTTACAGTGTTGTGGCAACACCGTCCACCACCAAAGGCCCAATTTTTCTGCCCCTGTTCAACAGGTGCATGCAATTACAATTCTTGATCTAATAATTCACAGCAGGGCCCATTCCTGTGCCCACCAAGTGTAACTGTGAGGGCTTACAGTGTTGTAGCACCAGCACCACCACCAAAGGCCCAATTTTTCCTAACACTGTTCAACAATGGCATATAATTACAATTCCTGATATAATATTTCACAGCAGGGCATTCCAGCGCCCACCAACAGTCGCTCTGAGGGCTTACAGTGTTGTGGCAACACCAACATCTAATGGGGCAAATTTCTGCAGAGTATATACGGCAGGCCCCTACTTTCAAACATCCAACTTAGAAACGACTCCTACTTGCAAAACGGAAGGAGAAAACAGGAAGTGAGAGGAAATCTACCCCTAGTAAGGAAAATTCTATCCTGTTAGATTTAATTTGGGAAAAAGGTATCTCCTCTCTACTGATGTTTTATCACCAATCCTTGTTTCAATAAAAAACACACTTTTCCAAAAACATTTGTGATTGGGATGGAATGTGAGGTCAAATGTTCTGAACAGGTGCACAGACAGCAAAACAAATGTTACAGGGGTGATAACCCTTCCCTATGTTCTCCAAAAAGCTTAAAAATAGATTTTTTTGGATGGAGCTACACTTAAAAATGTACCTGTTCAAAATTACAAACAGATTCTACTTAAGAACAAACCTACAGTCCCTGTCTTGTTTGCACCGCCTGTATACTGCTGTTCAGAGTTTAAAGGGGTGTAGGTATAGGGTTTTATTTTGGGTGCGGGTTCCCCTTAATATCCATACAAGACCCAAAGGGGCTGGTAATGGGCTGGGGTGGGGGGGGGGCTGATGGGGTAGCCATGCCATTTTTCTCAAAGACTTTCATTCAATACAAGACATGACATTAAAGCCGCAAGCAGTTTTAAATGGCTTCTTTTTTTCCTTTACAAATGTCATTTTTTGCAGGGACAGTTCTAAACACGGGAAACACATGCCACTTCACGGGCATACTTTAGACACCCCCCAGGTACCATATTTAAAGGAATATTTCACTTTTTTTTTTCCACTTTATGCATCATTAAAATGACTGCTCCAGAAAAAACGTCAGTTTTTAAAACCCGGGTCCCCAAACCTGTTTTATGACATTTACATGCATATTGGCCATTATAATTAGCACTTTAGATTTCAAACGTTCGCGTCCATTGTAACTAATAGGATTCGAACGTTCGCACAAACTTTCGGTCCGTTTGCAGGTTCTGGTGCGAACCGAACCCGGGGGTGTTCGGCTCATCCCTACCAGTAAGTAATGAACCATCCATGGATTCCACAGTTTTTTGTACTTACTTATCCTATCCAGAAGGACTGCCTCAACTTTGGCATGTATCATAGCCTGGGTTCTATGCATAGTTTTGAGGATGCTAAGTTGGGGTGCTTTCCATGAATGAATGATTTGTATAGCGCTACAACTGCGAACTGAATCGCCTCAACGCACTTGTCTGCTCTTGTTGTGATGCCATGTTTAGAAGAGGTGGGTCTTGAGTTTTTTTCCTGAAGGCCTGATGGTTTTCTTCCAAGCGGATGTTGTTCGGTAGAGCATTCCATAGCCGGGGTCCCTGTACTGCGAATCTTCGTTCTCCCTTTGATTTGTAGCAGGCTTTGGGGATGAGAAGGCGATTTTGGTTTGTTGATCGAAGGCTGCGATTTGGTATGTATTTTTCTATTTTCTCACAAAGGTATTGAGGCACATTTCCTTATGTACAGTTGTGGGTGAGGCAGAGGGTCTTGAATGTGATCCTGTCTTTTACCTTGAGCCAATGGAGGATCCTTAGGGATGGGGAGATGGATTCCCAGGGTTTCTTTCCGGTGACTAATCTTGCTGCTGTGTTTTGGACAATTTGAAGGCGTGCAATCTGGTAATCAGGTAATCCTATGTAGAGGGAGTTTGCATAGTCGAGACGCGAATTGATGATCGTTCCTACTACCACAGCGCTTTTTCCTTTTCCTGGATGAAGGGGATGAGTCTGCGTAGCATGCGAAGGAGATGGTGGGATCCGCTGATTACGGATCCTATTTGTGCCTCCATGGTCATCTCTGAATCAAAGATTATTCCGAGGCTTTTGGCTTTGTTGCTTGGAAGGATGGTCTGTCCCAGGCCTTTGCAAAGGTTTGCTTCACTGTAGTGGTAACCTGCAGTAAAAGTATGAATTGATGCTGGGTCAAGTCCAAAGGTTTCTTATTTTGTAGGGCCGTGGCTGGGTCAGTGCTTACAGGGCAATTAAACAAAGTGGTAAGGATAAGAAAGAATCCAACCCAGAAGGTATGGGCTTTCGGGCAGTCCCACCAAATATGGTGGTGTGTGCCTGCTTTAGGACATCTATGGAAGCAAGAAAAGGGGCTAGATGGAATAAATCTAGCAATTTGGGCAGGGACCAGATACCACCTGATAGGAACTTTGTACTTTGTTTCTGTAGTCACCATATTTTGCAAAGAGAATTTTAGTAGCGGACCATATTTTGGCCCAGTCAATAGCTTCCAAATGAAGGCCCAAGTCTTACTCCCACTTGGCAACATAAGTAGGGTTGAGCGAACCTGAACTGTAAAGTTCGGGTCCATACCGGACTTTTGGGTGTCCGGGTCCCGGACCCAAACCGGAATTTTGACTGTATGTTCGGGTTCAGGTCCGGTGTTTGGCGATGTATTGGCGCCTTTTACAAGCTGCAGGGCAGCTAATCCACGTTAGTTTCACTAGTGTGCCCTTAGAAGCCATCACAGCCATGCCTACTAATGGTATGGCTGTGATTGGCCAGTGCAGCATGTGACCCAGCCTCTATATAAGGTACAGGCACACAGCACAGCGTGTCACTCTGCTTTAGACAGGTTCCTGGCAGCTAAGAGAGGATTTCATTATAGGAGTTAGTCTGATAGTCAGTCAGTCCACATTCCTGAAATATCTTCAAATTAGTAATAGTCAGTGAGCGATCTACATAGCTAGAGACAAGAGAGTGTCTTTATTGAGGGAAAGAGGCAGAGAGAATTATTCAAGAGATTCCTAAATCAATTGTACCCTGGCTTTTAACAGTGCCATGAGGCCAGTGCCAGACACAATATAACTTTTATCTGCAAGCTCAGTGCACCATCACTGCATATTTTACTAAGAGATACACCATACTCTGTGTGTATTCTGCTATTGCAAAAACATTGCAAAAAAATAAAAATTTGCTGTGTTTTCTGCATGTGTGCAGGAGTGTGACATAAAATCGATCGATATTTCTTCTATTGTGCTATCCCAAAAAAAAAATTGTAGTGAAATTTCTTTTCCCATAGCATTTTCTGCAGTTTAGCAGTTTTTGAGATACACGCTTTACATACTGTGAGTGTATTCTGCTATTGCAAAAACACCCATTTAGGGCGAGATCATACATTTTGAAAATATGAGATGGTGGAGCTCCTGTTGCAGGGAGAGGACGTGGTCGATCTATGCCAGCTACACGCACTAGTGAAACACCTTCCTCAGGTGCGAGTAGGCGACAGAGCCTGCAGCGGTATTTTGGCGCGCCTAATGAGGCTGTACGAATGTTGAGGCCAGGACAAGTACAGGTGATAGTAGATTGGGTTGCTGACAGTGCCTCCGGTTCCTTCACATTGTCTCCCACCCAGTCTCCTGATGAAAGTTCAGAGTTGGCACCTGCAGCCGATGTCCATCAGTCTTTCACCTCACCCCCTTGCAAATCAGCCAATCAGTCTGAGCCCCAAATCATGCAGCAGTCTCTTCTGCTTTTTTATGACTCTGTTAGCAGGGCTTACCAGGGCCATCCACCTAGCCCTGCCCCAGAAGTGGAAGAGATTGTGTGCACCGATGCCCAACCACTTATGTTTCATGATGAGTACATGGGAGGACCATCGCAGCACGTCTCGGATGATGATGAAACACAGGTGCCAACTGCTGCTACTTTCGCCATTGTGCAGACCGACAAGGAGGGCAGGGGTGAAGACTGGGTGGAAGATGATGTGGAGGACGATGAGGTCCTTGACCCCACATGGAATCAACGTCATGCAGGTGACCAGTGTAGTTCGGAGGAAGAGGCGGTGGTCGCACAGAGCCACCAGTACAGCAGAAAAGGGAGCAGGGTGCAAAAGCGGAGCGGAGCGGAGGGACCAAGCACACCAAAGCCAGTCCAAGGAGTTCCCTAGCGTGGTAGTTCTTCAGACAATGTGCTGATGACAAGACACTAGTGGTTTGCACGCTGTGCAATCAGAGCCTGAAGCGAGGCATAAACGTTCTCAACCTGAGCACAACCTGCATGACCAGGCATCTAAGTGCAAAGCACGAGATGCAGTGGAGTAGACACCTCAAAAACCAAGAAAGGTCTCTGGCTCCTGCTGCTTTCTCTTCTGCTGCAGTCTCAGCCTCTTCATCCACCTCTGTAGTGACAGTGGCACCTGCCAGCAACACTACCACCTGGGCCACCAACCATCTCCACAATGTCCCATGGAAGCATTCAGCTTTCTATCTCCAAAACACTGGAGCGGAAGAGGAAGTACCCCCCTATGCACCCGCGATCCCTGGCCCTGAATGGCAGCATTTCAAAATTCCTCGCCTTTAAAATGCTGTCATTCTGTCTGGTGGAGACGCAGAGTTTTAAAAGGCTGATGTCATTGGCTGTCCCACAGTACATCGTGCCCAGCCGCCACTACTTTTTCAGGTGAGCTATCCCTTCCCTGCACAACCAAGTGGGGGACAAAATCAGGTGTGCACTGCGTAACGTCATCTGTGGCAAGGTCCACCTAACTACGGATGCGTGGACCAGTAAGCACGGTCAGGGACGTTATATCTCCCTAACAGCACACTGGGTAAATGTAGTGGCGGCTGGGCCTGAGGCGGATAGCAGCAGATAGCAGCACCGAGGATTGCACAGCGCAGGAGTTGTGGAGGGACATGGAACAACAGACAGATGAGCGGTTGGTGGCAGTGAGCCTCAAGCCCGGCCTGGTGGTATGCGATAATGGGCAAAATCTCGTAGCAGCTCTGGGCCTAGCCGGTTTGACGCACATCCCTTGCCTGGCGCATGTGCTGAACTTGGTGGTCCAGAGGTTTCTTAAGATTTACCCCGATATGCCAGACCTGCTGCAGAAAGTGCAGGCCGTCTGTGCGCACTTTCGGCGTTATCACCCTGCTGCTGCTCGCCTGTCAGCGCTGCAGCGTAACTTCGGCCTTCCCGCTCACTGTCTCATATGTGACGTGCCCACAAGGTGGAACTCCAGCTTGCACATGCTGGCCAGACTGTGCGAGCAGCAGCAGGCGATAGTGGAGTTTCAGCTGCAGCACGCACGCGTGAGTCGCTCTGTGGAACAGCACCACTTCACCACCAATAACTGGGCCTCCATGCGAGACCTGTGTGCCTTGTTGCGCTGTTTCGAGTACTCCACCAACATGGCCAGTGCCGATGATGCCCTTCTCAGCGTTACTATCCCAGTTCTATGCCTCCTTGAAAAAATGCTTCAGGCGATGATGGAAGAGGATGTGGCACAGGAGGAGGAGGAAGAGGGATCATTTCCAAGGCTTTCAGGGCAGTCATTCACAAGTTGCTGCGAGGGTGGGTTCCTGCACCAACAAGCGCCAGGTACACAATTGTCCGGCAGCAAGGGCACAGTTCTGGAGGATGACGAGGTGGAGGATGATGAGGAGATGAAGGAGGAGGAACCATGTTCACAGCAGTGTGGCACCCAGACCAGCTCATGTCCATCACTGGTTCGTGGCTGGGGGGATACACAGGACACAGACGATACACCTCCCACAGAGGACAGCTTTTCGTTGCCTCTGGGCAGCCTGGCACACATGAGCGATTACATGCTGCAGTGTCTCCGCAATGACCGCCGAGTTTCCCACATTTTAACTGGTGCTGATTACTGGGTGGCCACCCTGCTGGATCCCCGTTACAAGGACAACATGCCGTCCTTAATTACCTCACTGGAGCATGATCGTAAGATGCGCGAGTACAAGCGCACACTGATAGAAGCGCTGCTGGTGGCATTACCACCTGACACCGGGGGTACGGTGGAAGCACAAGGCAAAGGCAGAGGAGGAGGAAGAGGTCACCAACGCAGCCGGGGCACCACCAGCACCTCGGAAGGCAGGGTTAGCATGGCCGAAATGTGGAAAAGCTTTGTCAGCATGCCACAACAACGAGCACCACCAGCTGAGATGGAACGTCTTAGCAGGAGGCAGCATTTCACCAACATGGTGGAGCAGTATGTGTGCACACGCCTACACGTACTGAATGACGGGTCTGCCCCCTTCAACTTCTGGGTCTCCAAATTGGGCACATGGCCTGAGCTTGCCCTTTACGCCTTGGAGGTGCTGGCCTGCCCTGCAGCCAGTGTATTATCTGAACGTGTATTTAGCACGGCAGGGGGCGTTATCACAGACAAGCGCAGCCGCCTGTCCAGAGCCAATGTGGACAAGCTCACGTTCATTAAAATGAACCAGGCATGGATACCACAGGATTTGTCCTTACCTTGTGCAGAATAGACACGTATAACGGTGTTCTGACAAAAACTGTCTTGCCATCGGATAGTGTCCGGCCACTTACTGCGCAGGCGCAGTGCTTGCGCAGTACAGAAGACAAGGAGATTCACAAAATCTCCAAAGATGAACGGCGCCTGCGCCGTGAGTGCAGGTTCAAGCCCCACCATCCAAGTGGAGATACGGTAGCACATAATAACAGGGCCGCTCACGGGCTCGCTTGGCTAGGCTTCAACCTCAGATGATGTGGCTTGAACCTGGAGTCACCGCGCATCGTCTTCGGAGAGTTTTGAAATCCCCTTGTCCTACATACTGAGCAAGCGCAGTACAGGGCGGACACTATGCGACGGGGGACAGAATTCGACACATCACCACGAGCCTTACCCAACCATTGTTGAATTTTTGAACCAGTGTTGGCTACCTCATCCTCCTCCACCGCCGCTTCCACCTACACCGCCACATCCACCGCCACCTCAACCTCCTACTCCATATGGACCTCGTCCTCCTAGGTCAAGATTATAATTTTTTATATTTTTTATTTCCAAGTATTTTATTTTCCCACTATCCATTAAATTGATTTTTTTCCCAGAAAGTGCGTATTCTGGGGCATTCCCACCATATGTGCGGCATCGTGCCGTTGAGTTTTTGAGGTTCTTAATTACTTCCTGTACCTCTTCTGCTGAGAAGGGGGCCTCCAGGATATTATTTTTATTTTTTTAATGTTATTTTAAGTTATTTCCCTATCCACATATTTCTTTGCAGAGCACTTGCCATGCTCTTAACAACATTTTGTTGCCATTTGCAGCCCTCTAGCCCTTTCCATGACTTTTTTACCGCCATTTTAGTCTTGAAAAGTTTAGGTCCCCATTGACTTCAATGGGGTTCGGAGTTCGGGGTCAAGTTCGGGTCAAGTTCGGTCCCGAACCCGGCCTTTTTTCCGAAGTTCGGCCGAACCCGCTGAACCCGAACATCCAGGTGTCCGCTTAACTCTAAACATAAGGAAGAGATGTGTGGGGTGGTTAGAGGGATAGCAGTTGAGTGTATAGGCTAGAGATAAGACCTCAACCGTGGGGATCGTTTTTGCATGTTCATTTGAAACCAGTCATAATAGGAAGTGCTTATTTTGAGGTAACGGAAGAGTTCTGAGCCTGGAATTCTGTATGTTCCACAGAGGGCCAGAAATGGCCTAAAGCTGTTTTATAAATTTATGGGCCCAGATATGGTCAGCGGAAAACCATAGTCAAAACTAAGTAGGAGCGGTCCATGCAGGGTAAAAGGCTGGATTGGGCATGAAGGACGGAATAATGAGATTTAAGGCTGCCCAAAGATTCAAGTAATGTTGGGTAATAGAATTTTGGAGCGTCCGGCGATCCCCAGGACATAGCCACAACAGGCTAGCAACCAACAGAGGATTGCAGTCCATCGATTCTAGGGCAACTCAGAGTGGAATCTCATGGTATTTAGGGAGTTGTGCCAGGTGTGCTGCTTGGTAGTATTTAGTGAAATTTGGTAATCCTAGGTCACCTATGAGGATGGTTTTGGACACACGGGGTCTGAACTTGCCCAAAACATAGGAGAGCACTCAGTACTGTAAGATCTGAAGAAAGTAGGATGGGACTGGAATGGGAAGGACACAGAAAAGATATAACATTTTGGGTAAAATTACAAATTAATCCTTCCGACATCACATTAGGGGTAAGGCAGACCAAAAGATCATAAGGTTAGTGAGGTGAGTTAGCATGGTGGGATAGTTCACAGAGTATAAAGCAGAGGGGTCAGCAGTCAGTTTAATGCCTAGGTAAGAAGTAGAGTGTTGTGACTAAGGGAATGGCAAGGTCTCACGTGGGTGGTTGGGGGTAGAGGAAGACAAAGTTATATTAGGCGCTATGGATCTGTGAGGGTTCACCCAAATCCTAAGAGGGCTGTGAACTGGTTCAAGGAAGTTTGGGGCAGTTTAGGGGGCAAGGACAAGAAGAAGAGAATATCCTCTTCGGATGGATACAATTTATGAAATTGTCCACCAAGCTCTACGCTCCCTTAATATTGGGTTAGCTTGAATTAATTGGGCCAAAGGCTCGATAGCCAGGGCAAAAAAGAGCAGACACAGAGGTCACTGTAAGTACGGCCAAGAGACCATGTTGAAAGCCTTCCTATTGTCCAACGAGAGAAAACAAGTGGGGGAACGTCTTGAGCAGGCTGCATGTGTCAGCAGAATTGCCCTGCAGACTTTATTCTCAGCTTGTTGGAGAGGTATGAAGCCCACTTAGTCGCTGTGGATAAGAGAGGTGATGACAAGATTCAAGTGGGTAAATAGGACTTTGGCCACAATTTTGATATCAAGATTAAGGAGGGGAATTATTAGTCCATGAGCTATCATCAGAATGGGGTTTAGGGAGCATGGAAATGATAGCCATCAGGGTATACAAGGGGGTGGAATTTAGAAAAGAGTGTGCTCGCTTGGGCTTCACCATGTTTGCGGAATACTTGGAGTGCTCTTGAAGGGTTACTGGAGTAGGAGTCTCTGGTGATTTACCAATTTTTGTTGTTGATTTTTGCTAGCAGGGTGTATGTGGGGGTCCAAAAAATGAATTATGAATGACTCATTCATCCCTATTGGGTATTCACATTCCATCCTGTGATGTAAAAAATGTCCTTTTTTCCATAAAAACATATTTCCTTGTGTAGCACTGACCCCCGAAGGAGCTGCTAGTTTGAATTGGGCTTGCACTCTATCAGAAAAACCCCTCTGACTCTATACCCTTGGCACAGCTGTGGTGCAATGCAATACGGTACAACATAAAACAGTATAAAGTACCTGTATAAACCCCTCAGGATCATCTGACTCCACCTGGTGGGGAAAAACAGCATGCCACACAACTGTAAACTTAACCAGGAGTACTTTTACTGAATGTATATCAAAACAGGTGGTTACAGAGGTTGCACTGTCACCCCAACGTAGGGTGTCAGTAAAACATATATATATATATATATATATATATATATATATGCAATTACAATATGGAAAACATACAACACATGTATCTAAACCTAGGAGCTCCCACTACTTAAAGTTTTATGTGAGGCCTCACTTAAAGTACTTTCTCCTTTGTCTTCTTTCTTCGCTAGCTTAAGTGGTTCCTCAGATATTTGTAATCCAAAAAGGTAGGTGAAAAGTTAACTTGAACTTATGCACAACGCTTGGGCACTAAAGTGAAGTAGGCCTCAAGCCTGCTCAATGTCAGTTGCTCTGATTCGCCTCCATGGAACAGGTTCCAACAAGGCCTGTGAGTGAGTCTAACTGCGTACAACAAATGATAAACAGTGGCCGCAACCCGCTCACCAACTGGATCGGAGTTCTGGATGATGACTTTGATCCGGCAACTGCAGCTTGCTTCTGGATCAGCCGCTCCGTGTCACTCCGCTGGATATAAACCGGTTCTCCGATGCTCCGACTAGCGTCTCTGGGCCTTGTCAATCCGGTCACCGACTGTCAGGCTCCATCTAGTCACCTCGCAAACAGGCAGGCTTGCAATCCGCAGTGACTATCTGTCACTGTCTCCGGGGAACCTCCTCACAGATCCGTACAGGCAGGCAGCGTGGTCCCAAGAGGCCAAATATGGCCGCTGCAGTCCCTTTTATACCCTACCCAGCATGCACTGTATAAGAGAGTGTTCATGGGTAGGTCACATAGACTCCTGGGTAACAAGGTCAACCTTCTAAATCAAAACAGCAGTACTTCCTGTAAATGTCTTTTGTGCTTGTTTTGTAATCATCGTATCAGTGCATTACCAGATTTTGTCACTAGATGGCTCCAAACACTGAACCATAGCAATGTCCATGGACTATACATTACTATACACATAACCACATTAATAAACAAATATGTCCCCGCTACACACTCCCCCTACTTGATCTCTTTGGTCCCTCAAAGAGGCTCTGTATTTAGCATCTATGTGGTTATATAAAACTGACAGAGGAGCTTCCCACCAGTTATCACATAATGGGGAGCTATCCTGTGAACTCACAGCTGATACTACCATGTCAGGTACAGATGTTCCAAGGGGTGAGGTGGTGTTGTCCCCTACTGAATCAGTAGTAGGGAGACCAGGCTGTTCAGAGTTTCTTTTGCTGACGAACTGTGATGACTCAGAGCATTCACCCAATGTATCATAGGTCAGTCTGCGGGGTGGGCGAATGTCTCTCTTTGCTCTTGGGACTTTCGGGGGTTTCCATCCCCAGCTGGCAAGTATCTTCAACCCCCTTCTCAGTGTCAACAGGTGGAGAGCAACTAGGAGTACCCAGTTCTTCAATAGAGTCAACTGCCGGAACAAACTCTGGAGCCTCCGCTCTGAGAGTTTCAGTATAGTCTTCCTCCACTTCAGAAAGAACATCTGTATCTGTTTCTAGAGTCTCTGTGGGCCACAACCAACTCATCCCTATTTCCTCATTTTCATCTTCCAAGGGGATTGACTGAGATCTGGTTGTCGGCCTACTATCTTCATTGGATATGGATGGGAGTTCTTCCTCTGTACTTGTCCTAACTGCCTCTGTGAGGGGCAGCAGGTGATTCCGGTGCCAGGTTTTCACTGGTCCAGTGCTCCCTTCTGGTTTGATTTCGTACACTGGGATTCCTGGAAGTTTTCTCCACACAACATAAGGCTGCTTCTGTTTTCCTGGGATGCCTAGATTCCTCAGCAAAACCCGGTCACCTACTTGAAGATCTTGGATCTTTACCCTCAGATCAAAGTTCTTTTTGTTTCTGCTCTCTCTGGACCTTGAGGTGGCTTGGGCCTGCTCATAAGCAATTTTCAAGTTTTTCCTCAGCCTGTCCCCATATCCTCTATGGGAGGACTCTGAAGTTTGATCCAAAGAGGATCCAAAAGACAGATCCACTGGTAGCCGGGCGATAAGGTGAATAACCCGTGGCATCACATTTGGTGCTATTATAGGCATGGACCAATGCAGTGATATGTCTACTCCAGTGGGGCTTTTGCTCTGCGGTTAACGTTCCCAACATATTCAGGAGGGTCCGGTTGAACCCTTCTGGCTGAGGATCCCCTTGTGGGTGATAGGGGGTGGTTCTTGACTTCTGTATGCCTAATAACTCCAGCCGTTCTTTTATTAATCTACTCTCAAAGTCTCTTCCCTGATCCGAGTGTATCCTTTGAGGTAATCCGTAATGGACAAAGAACTTCTCAACAAGAGTCTTTGCCACCGTGATTGCTTGCTTATCTCTAGTGGGGAAAGCCTGGGCATACCGGGTGAAATGGTCTGTGTCCATCAAGATGTCCCCTTGTCCAAGTAATTTTCCAAACAGAGAAAGTCTATGCAAACCAGGTCCATTGGGCCCTGGCTTTCCAGAGGGCCCATTGGGGCAGCCCTCTGTGGCAAAGTCTTCCGCTGTACACACCTGAGGCAGGAATGACAGTAACTCTCCACTTCTCAGGGGTGTGGCTTGATGGTGGAGAGAGAAGTCGCATAATCTTACAGCTCCGTCTCTCAATCACCATCCTTACCTTATCCTGGGTCCTATCTCCTCACCAAAGGCACCGATCTGCTCCCCGCAGAGGTGGGCATCTAGCAGGCTGGCAGACATGGTGAAATTCGGGCCCCCCTGGCCCCCATCCACGGCGGAACAATTGGCGCGGTTCCGGAGGGAAAATGGCGCCGAGACACAGGCAGACACACTGCAGCCATCCTCATCTGCTGACCGGAGCAAAGCTTCAGGGGTGAGTGCCTCAATCCCAGCCATCTTTCACACACAAACGGACTCCCTGCAATCACAAGATTCCCTGCAGTCTGATGTGAGCAATCAAGCAGTGAATTCCCCTCCTGATGAGCCTACATTGTCCACCATTATGCTGGCTATTCAGGACTGCAAGGCCTCCTTATCTACACAGATAGCCTCTATCCCCATGGACTTCTCATTACTAAAACAAGATGTCCAAAACCTCAGTGATAGAGCCGGAGATGCAGAGGAACGTATTAGTACTCTAGAGGACACTGTAAAACCCCTGACAATTTCCATGCGTAACACCACTAGCGAGATGGCGGTACTCAGTGCCAAAATCGATGATTTGGAAAATCGTTCCCGTAGGAACAACCTCACATTTGTGGGGTTCCCGCAACGTTCAGAGAGTTCTCACCCTGAAAAGTTGCTTTATGGCTGGCTGCGCAACATTTTTGGCTCAGACGCACCATCATTTCTCCATGTTATAGAACGTGCGCACCGCACACCCCCTCGCCCCCCTCCTGAAGGGGCCCCATCGCGCTCTATCATTGCACGCTTTCTTAACTTCCAGGATAAAGTCGCCATCCTGCAACTTGCCCGAGAAAAAGGCAACACTATATCTGTATACCCTGACTTTTCTGCTGAAGTTCAACGCCAAAGAATCACCTTCTCAGGTGTTAAAACACATCTACGTACAGAGGGCTTATCCTACGCCATGCTCTTCCCTGCCAAGTTACGCATCATTCATGACGGCAGGGCCCACTTCTACACCAACCCCAAGGAGGCCATGGCATGGCTGAATGACCACTTTGGCCCTGCTTGCAAGCAAGGAAGGAACAGATGACACCACTGCGCCTAACATCCACAAGTAAACTACCTTGGTACTGGCCACTTTTGAGTAACCCAGCAGGATTTCTGCATTCTTATGCTGCATTGAAATTGCACGACCTGCTGTCCCCTCACCATACTATTTTACCCCTGCAAACAGGACTACATTCAACAGGAGAAGTGAACTGTGATACCCTGCTTATAAATATATAATTTTTCTCTTTTCTTTTCTCTCCCCTTTACAGTACATTTTACTTCCCCCTTTTTTTTTTTGCATCCTGCTTCCCATCTACATGACCAACTAATCTGCAATACCAGAGGGTAAGACACCAAGTCCTGCAGGTACTTTGCGGGCACCAAGGCCAGATATCCTACACCAGGACATGCTCTTCACCCCTGAATTATGTGTTGAGAGCCCTCCCCACGAGTTTCAAACTAACCACCCCTTCCAGTAAGTGGCGTGGCCACGGGACAGTTCTGTTCTGAGTTGTTTTTCATCCTTTTTTTTTTTTTTTTGACCGCAAGGGGGAAACGTTTTGTTTCCTCACCCTGACTGGTAGTTAGTTTGGAAGGTACATTGGTTTGGGATCCAAGGCTCGATATGTTTGGGATGGCCGAGCGGGGAGGGGGGTTAAGGTTCTCAGGTTTTTTTGGGGGGTTTTCTTTTTTTTTTCTTCCTCTCTCCTGTTTATAGAGAGGCTATTATTACTGCACTCAGTCTTCAATGTAAAAGTTTTTTTTGTCTTTATTCAATTCAGGCTCCTATCCTCCTAGAGGCAGATCCACGCACTTTTTTCATGTGCTTGTATGTGCTTTGGGGGATACAGCCCTTGTGGTTGTCTATATGTAGATTTCTATGCTCAATCAGTGCCTTTTTATTACTATGCAATGTGTTATGGCTAAGCCTCTTAGGATAGTCTCATGGAACACTAGGGGTCTGAATGCACCCCAAAAGAGATCCCTGGTCTTCTCTGTGCTGAAAAAATGCCGCCCGCATATTATTTGCCTCCAAGAGACTCACCTTACACTCTCCAAGACAAGAGCTTTAAAACACCCATGGTTGGCCAACTCATACCATGCTACCCATACTAACTACTCCAGAGGGGTTTCTATCCTCTTGGCTAAATCCCTCCCAGCGGAGATGGTAAAGGTTAAAACAGACCCGGACGGGCGATTTATTGTGCTCACTCTGCAAATAGCTAAGGTGACTTTTACGCTAGTGAATGTGTATATCCCCCGCCCCTTTTCAGTAGAGGTACTCTCTAGGTTGTCCCTTCAGCTACTGAACAGACCCCCAGGCCCGCTACTGTATGTGGGGGACTTTAATGCTGTCTTAGACCCTGCACTAGATCGCTTGGGAGGATGCGGTAGGCCTTTTCCATCCTTTGTGGACTGGGCACAAGTCCACGACCTTACAGAGATATGGCGCTGGAAACATCCGGATACACGCCACTTTTCCTGTCACTCAGACTCTTTCCAAACCATGTCTAGGCTAGATATGGTGTTTGCCCCAGCAGACACCCTCCCAGCAGTTTCAGCAGTCTCATATTTGCCCAGAGGGGTTTCGGACCATGCCCCCCTCTCTTTGGACCTCCTCCTCCTCCCAGGTTCAGGAACCGCTATCTGGCGCCTGAATTCTTACTGGCTGTAGGATGAGGTGGTACAGGGAGAATGCAGGAAGGGCATCATCAACTACTGGAAAGACAATTTAGACAAGGTAGACCCTGTATCTGAATGGGAAGCATTTAAAACAATCATGAGAGGCACCTTTATGGATATTACAGGGGTACTTCGCAAGAACAATCAAATGCTTACAACTGAACTAGAAAACACCATGATTCGTGCAGAATCTGTCTATGTCTCTAGCCCGGCCTCTGACACAAGAGAGGCTTGGCTACAGAGTCACAGGGAGTATGAACTGCTAGACCTCACACAGAAGCACATGCTACATGCTACTCAAAAGTCTTTTGAACATGGTAACAAAGCCGGTCGTCTCTTGTCGTACCTGACCAGACCTGACTATTCTCCTATCTTTATTTCCCGTATACTCACGGCCCAGGGAAATGTCAGCGATAACAGGGAGGATATATTGGACTCCTTCTTATACTTTTATAAGGACTTATATACTTCCAGGGTTGACTATGACGAATCCGAATTGAATGACTATTTGACTGACATATCTCTCCCCTCTTTATCAGACGAGGGGCGAGATACGTTGGAAGAACCTATTTCCTCTGAGGAGATAGCTGAGGCTATTTCCCAGATGCCAACCCATAAAACACCAGGCCTAGATGGCTTCCCGACTGAATGGTACTCGCAATTTCAAGATCTTGTGTCCCCTTTTCTACTGAGGACCTATAACAAAGCCCTATCTGCTGGAGTCCTGCCTCCAACTATGAGGGAGGCTCTGATTGTACTTCTTTTGAAACCCCATAAGGACCCACTTAAATGTGAATCTTATCGCCCAATATCGCTCATTAACGTGGACGTTAAGATTCTTGCCAAGATACTGGCCAATCGGCTAAACAAGGTTGTTACGTCTCTGGTTAATAGGCATTCCCTAATTTTTTCTTATATTATTTGGCATCCCAGTTGGTGCACATACACAATTGGTTGTGCCCGGTCTCGGCTAATGCTTGTACCACCACCGAAGGGGCCATCGCGTCTTCCCTAGAAACCCTACATAATAAGGCCGGGTTCCAGACCGCCCCGGAACCGCTGTACTAGACACCTCTCTTTCAGTATTTCACTATACTGTCACTAAAATTACCAAAGACTCGTGGGTGAAATCTCCTAATAACCCATTATGGTTTAACTCTAATCTGCAGGAATTGCTCTCCCTCCCTGACCCCAACCGCTGGTACTCTAAGGGAATTAAATATCTAAGTCACCTGTATAATGCTCAGGGCTTAAAAACTTTCTAGACTTTGACCTGCCTAGAACATACCTATTTTACTATTACCAACTTAGACATGCTATCCAAGCCCAATTTGGTATGCTAAAGGATCCCACTAATCTACCCGTACTGGAAAAGCTACTCAGAAACCCAGACCCTACTAAACTAGTCTCTACGTACTATGTGGCCCTATTATCTGACTATAACCCCAGATTCCAAAGGGCTCAGTTAAAGTGGACCTCTCTGGACATCCCCTTGCAAGATGAAGACTGGTCTGAATTTACTGATACCTACAAAACATCTGTCATTGCATCACGAGACCGTATTATTCAAATGAAAATATTCCACCAAACTAACCTCACCCCGGCCAGACTGCACAGGATGGGCCTCATGTCCTCAGCTGCATGCTTCCGCGGCTGTGGTCATGAGGCAGATTTCCTACATTGCTTCTGGACATGTCCGTTGGTCAGAGATTTCTGGAAGGAGGTGGGGGACTTTATCTCATCGGCATTAGGGCTCCCAAATATACTTCACCCCAAGAACTGCCTATTAGGAGTTTTTGGGAATCTATCAGTATCATCTCATGCTAAGAGACTGTTCCGCTATTTCTATGCAAAAAAAAATATTCTAATGACATGGAAGGGGGCACAGACCTCATTGAAATCATTCTGGCTGAAATTAATTAATGACGCTATACCACTGTATAAACTTACTTTTGAACTCAGAAAAAGGAACAAGACCTTTCATAAAATATGGGGAAAATGGATAGCTAGTCCATTGACCACCATTGTTTATTTGTAGTTGGGCTGTATCCCAGTGACCCTTAATATATGCATACAGGCTAAGCCTCGAACTAGTAGTATACCAGCACTTTATGCCACTGTGTCCTTATTTATATTTTTACAAGGAAATATATATGATGTTTTCTGAGACTGAGCACATTACCTAGTGATGTAAACCGTTATGTAACCAGTTTGTCTGGAACTTTGCTGTGTGTTTTTTTGTTTTGCTTTGTTTTGTTGTTGTTGTTTTTATGTATGTTGGTTTGTCTGAAAACTAATAAAAATATCTTTAAAAAAAAAAAAAAAAACTCTCCACTTCTTTTCTCATGCGGGGCCAGTAGAATCTGTCTTTTACTAATTGTATAGTCCTTTCTGCTCCCAGATGACCATGGTGGTCATGTAATGCAATTAGTACCCTCTCATTGTGCTTTTCTGGCAAGAGCAACTGCCACTTTTCTTCTGGATCATCAGAGGGGCCCCTTCGGTAGACCACTCCCTGCTGCAATTGCAACCAATCCCATTCCTTTAGCAGCAGCCGGGTTTCCTTACAAGGACTCTTCTGCAGTACATCAGGCTGTTGACATTCCAATGCCTTCCGCACCAGTCCACACAATGGGTCTTCTCCTTGATCTTTCCTGAGATCCTTCCTGGACAGCTTGGGAAGACCCTCTTGCACTACTTGGGAAACATCACAATAGCATCTGGGGACTCCTGCTGCAGATACTCCTACATCTTCGACTCGGGCCCCACCCTTTCCATAGTGACTTGTCCCCTCACATAGGGCTCTGACTCCTTCAGGAGTGAGCTGGGTCCAGTCTTATGGGGAACTCAAGGGGTCATAAGGCTTTCTGAATAGAGCATCCGCATCTCGGTTACCAACTCCTGGTCTGTACTTCAGGCTGAAGGTAAAAGCCCAAAGAGCAGCGAGCCACCTGTGACCAGTGGCATCCAGCTTGGCAGTAGTGAGCAGGTAGGTAAGGGGGTTGTTGTCCGTCTTCACCACAAATTCAGCCCCATACAGGTAGTCCTTTAACTTGTCAACCACTGCCCACTTCTGAGCCAGGAACTCCAGCTTGTGGGTTGGATAGTTCTTTTCAGCAGGAATCAGACTTCGGCTTACATATGCGACGGGTCACAGAGACCCTTTGTGCTCTTGGTAAAGCACTCCCCTCAGCCCGTCCCTACTGGCATCTACATGCAGCTCGTAAGGCTTGGTAGGGTCTGCATAGGCCAACAACAGAGAATTGGTGAGGCTCCACTTCAGCCGTCTGAAAGCTTCCTCACACTCTGGAGTCCACTGATCCTGGATGGACTCTTTCTTCCTTCTGGGTCCTTCTTTCGGCTTCCCGGACCGTTCTGGGTCTTCACCAGCCTCTTCTTGGTTCTTCAGGAGCTCAGTGAGTGAGTGGGCTATTTTTGCAAACCCTTCCACAAACCTTCTATAGTATGAGCAGAACCCTAAGAATGACCTGAGTTCAGTTACGTTGGAGGGCCTGGGTCAAGAAGCGACAGCTTCTAACTTCTTCGGATCAGTGGCTACTCCCTCTTCAGATACAATGTTTTCCAAATAAGTCACTGGGGGTTGATAGAACTGGCATTTCTCCATAGAGAGTTTCAAGCCCTCCTTGTGGAGTCTCTTCAGAACTTTTTCCAGGCGTTCCTCATGCTCTTCCAACGTTCTTCCGAATACTATTATGTCATCCAGGTAGACCAGTACTATTAAGTTCATGTCACCCACTGTTTTTTCCATCAGTCTCTGTAAAGTTGCTGGGGCCCCACACAATCCTTGAGGCATTCGGTTGAACTCAAAGAACCCTACTGGGGTGATGAAGGCTTCTCTCTACCTTCGGGGCACATAGGGATCTGATAGTACCCACTCTTCAGATCCAGCACGCTGAACCACTTGGCCCCCGACAGGCTCTGTAGGGCATCCTCTATCCGGGGAGTGGTGTACTGATCGGGAATAGTCCTTCTGTTTAGGGTTCTATAGTCGATGCACAGGCGTAGAGACCCATTCTTCTTTCTCACCACTACTATTGGGGAGGTGTATGGGCTCCTGGACTCCCGAATAATGCCTGTTCTCTTCAGTTCAGCCAACTGCTCCCTCAGGTCTTCCAGATCTCCCAGTGGGATTCGCCTGACCCTTTCTCTAAAGGGGCTGTTCTCCTGCAGGCGGATTCGATAAGCGGCACTTTTAGCTAGTCCCACGTCTAATTCACTTTTAGAGAAAGCATCCTTCCATCTTAGCAGTTGGGCTTTGGCTCTTTCCCTCCAGGCAGGGGTGAGTGGTGTATTCTCAGGACAGAACTCCTCCAGGGGAATCTCAGTCCTGCTCTCTTCCTCTTGGTTACCCATCAAAACTGGGGTGACTTAGCTAACCTGTCCCAGTAGCAATCTGGGTGGCATCTTCACTGGGGTAGTTCCTGTGTTACGGATACAGACAGGAATTTTCCCATGGGCCTTCTTCAGTGTCCTGGTGGGCAACACTTTTGGGATGAGCTCTAACCCCTTCTTGTTTCCTTGACTTGCACTTTCAAGGAGGACGAAAGGCCCTGGGTTCTTCCAACTCAGCTTGACAAGGGCCCTTAGGCAGACTTTTCCACCAGGCGGGACCCACTTTTCTCTACTACCCAAGAGCCAGACTTTCCCTACTGCTTCTTCAGGGGTCTCTTCTTCTTGCTTGAGATTTCTGTAGGTCTGGACCAGCATCGGATGTATTTTAGTAGGGGAGGGTCCTTGCTTGACCACCAGCGGAGTGAGGAGCCTTCTCACCAAGTCAGTGTTCTTCCCAATAATCAGGGAACTCTTGTCGGCCCCTGGGGGGGGCGAGGGCACACTACGACTAGGGTGTCAAACATCAGCCTTTCCCGCTGTGCTTGGGTCAAATGTGAGTCTGACTAACAGGTAACCCTCATATGGGAAGTTCTGGGTGCCTAACCCCCATATTTCCAGTTCCTCTCATTTCTGTAGCGGTAAGTGCTTGAGATGAAGTAGAAGTCCCTGTATAGCAAGGTTACCAGCAGTGCTTTCGTGTAGATCCCCTCAACTTGGATGGGGACAATTGGAGAGGGTCCCACCAGTTTGGGGGGAATCCCACTCTTTGGGGTGCCTTTAGCCTGTTTGGTGGCCCTTATTTTCACCCTTGGCTTTGGGGGTTTCTTTCTTTCCGCTGCTTTACTATGCCTCCTGGGATTTCAGGTGTGGGAGTCAGTGTAAGGTCTTTTTCAGTAGCCGGGCACCCATTAGACTCCTTCACTGGGGCCCTCTGAAGTTTTACGCTGGTTGCTTGAACTTCATTTCAGCCACTGGACTTGGGCACACTCGCCTGAAATGTCCTACTCCTCCACATTTGAAGCAAATTCTCTGTGTGGGTTTGGTAGGGTGATCAGAGGTCTCCAGAGTTTCTTTTGGTAGAGTCTTTTCTAAGTGGGGGTTTGCCAGCTGAGTCATCAGCACTGCATCATTTCCAGTATCTCTCTCTGGGTCTGGAGGAACTTTTCCAGCCCAGTCTGAATTGCGAATAGGTGATGATTAGGCGAGAGCCATGATTCTTGTTCAGCCCCTGCTGCCAGTGCACTGATTTCCCAGACATCTGAGGGGGCTTCTACTTGCTGCACCTTAACAGAAGAGGGGCTAGGGGAATGAAGTTTCCTCTGTGGTCTCTCTCAAGCTCCACCTAATCTGCTTCATTCACCTTCTCGATGAGAACCTCATCTGGCGTGGAGGGATCTTCCAAGTACTGCTTCAGAGCCACCTTGATATGATCACTCTTCAATCCTGTGGTCACTGACCTCCGAAATTTCCGTTTTATTAGCTCCGCTCCAAACTGATCTCCGAGCCCTTCTTCCTGTGTGGCTGACAGCAGGCGGTCCTTGAGTTCGATGGCCCGGAATAGGAAGTTTTGGGAAGTCTCGTTATCATCCTGAGTAATGTTTATCAGTTTATGATACAACTCTGGGGTATCTTCCTCTTCATAGTAGCTCTTCAGAACCCTCATCAGCTGATTCAGGGCCATTCCAGATTTCCTTTCCAACATAGCCCTGACACTTGACCCGGGACTGATAGCATGGATTACCGCCTCCTTAATTTCAGAATCCAAGTATCCTTTCTCTAACCTTAATTCTACTTGGTGTAGAAGACTGATATATGACAGTTTGTCTTTCTGCCCCTTTTCTCCTAATTGACCGTCTATGCGGAAGTCTTTCCAGATGGTTACTTCTTGCAAATGGCCCAAAGGGCGCATCTTCAGCACTTGTTTAGGGCTCTCAGTCATCTGGCTATCAGGTTGACCTTCCAGAGAGGCGCGTGCTCCACTAATGCATTAAGTCATGAGGCTGGAGGCCTCCTGAAATTTCACATTCATTTCCTCAAAGTGTCGCTTCAGGTCAGCTAACTGTTGTTCGGCCTTCAGCTGAGCAGAAACCTCTATCACATTGCTTAAGGGTTTCAGCTGCTTCTGAGTTGGGAAGTCCCACACTTTCTTAACGGCCCTTCGATGCGCCGACTAGCGTCTCTGGACCTTGTCAATCCGGTCACCGACTGTCAGGCTCCGTCTAGTTACCTCGCAAACAGGCAGGCTTGCAATCCGCAGTGACTATCTGTCGCTGTCTCTGGGGAACCTCCTCACAGATCCGCACAGGCAGGCAGCGTGGTCCTAAGAGGCCAAAAATGGCCGCTGCAGTCCTTTTTATACCTTACCCAGCATGTATTGTATAAGAGAGTGTTCATGGGTAGGTCACACAGACTCCTGGGTAACAAGGTCAACCTTCTAAATCAAAACAACAGTACTTCCTGTAAATGTCTTTTGTGCTTGTTTTGTAATCATCGTATCAGTGCATTACCAGATTTGGTCACTAGATGGCTCCAAACACTGAACCATAGCAATGTCCATGGACTATACATTACTATACAAATAACGACATTAACAAATATGTCCCCGCTACACTTGAAAAGTATACTGTATCTTTAAAAATGAATAATTCTATCTAAATACTGAGAGTGTACTGGATATAAAAATAAAAGAATAAACTAACTTTATTAGATCAGCTACACTGCCTGTTTGAGATGTCATATTTTCAGACTGATGTTACTATTCTTCTCTTCTTTGTTCTGTAGTGTAAATCGGTGTCAGTCGATGTGTATAAAGCTCCAGTGATTGTGTCTCCTCCTGGGCAGATCTGCCGGTGACTGAGAGGACCTGCTGTGTGACATGAAATGTTCTCCTCTCCTCTGTGTCTGTTATCTGCTGATACTCGTCCTTTTCATCACATACTATGGAGTTGTATGGACCCGGAGCTCAGCACCTCAATGTAGACTTACTATGGCAAAGCCAAGGTTTAAGTATGAATATCACAAGGAAGGAGATGTCATCATCGGAGGATTAATCTCTGCTCATATGCAGAGACAAAATTTATATCGTATTGATTTTTGGAGTGGTGGTTTCGTTCCTCCACCAGACGATTATGTGTGTGCAGAGTAAGTCTCTTTTTCTCATATTTGCTCTCTCTGTATAACTCAACAAAGAAAATTAAATTTTTCATTGTCACTGTAATATTTTATGAACATTCACAGCTGTTTTTACTGATGTTTTATATATTTTCTCCTTATTTGGTTACAGTCTGTGTTGCACCAATATACAATGATTACATTTGTCTTCCATCATATTTTATCTTCGGGCCATGCTGGGATTTCTGATAAATAACCATGTTATGTATGTAGTTATGGCTCCTGCAGACTGAAAATCTCAATGGTTCTTTATTGCCAGGAGAGAGGGAGAGAGAGAGAGGGATAGAGGGAGGGGGTGTGCTGTCATGTAATAGCTGTGTGTATGATCTTCTACTTATCAGGGCAGATCACAGTAAAGACTATTCACGAGCATAGCAATAAGCCAACCTGGGGAAAACTTTACATGTATAAATCAGTGGATCTGACACTTAACAAATACTCATTGCACGTGAATATTCTCTGCAGCTAAATGTGTTTTAAATGACAATGATTGATTATCCAACAGTGAATATTTGTAAAAGTCACTTGTACTGCTTTATAAATATGACCCTTAGGGTTTCCTCACCATTTGCTGTCACTAGGGATGAGCTGAAATCGAGGTTTGCATTAAACTTTCAGCCTCCTGTGTGACTGGATCCAAACATCGTATATAGAAGTTGTATTTGCACGTTGTAATATGTTATGTTTTATAACGTTTTGCTTTCAATGGTTCTTAAGAAAGCAGAGGGTGCCAACACCTGGCACATCCCTAGGAACTGTTGGCATCAATGAATATTGCCTTACATGACCATATTTGTTGAATGATGGAACCACTCTCCTCGCTCATCCCCTTATATACTTAGAGAAAGCTCACGGAGCTGTCATTTGGTGAGGAGTAGCTGCAGGATCCATGTTCGGTGCCGGGTCGGGTTTTCTTATCGATGAGTCGGCTGGCATCTTGATTGATAATAGATTTATAACAAAAGACATTTTTGGGGGATATTTTTTTTTTTTTAAAGGTAAAAAAACTTGTAAAAGGTTTTGGTTTCTATATTTCTAGGTTACATCTTCTTTTTTCTGTGAATGGCTAGGGGTACTTTTTAATGTCGGAGGGGGAGCATCTGGGGGTTTCTTATTATTAAAAGGAGCTTAAAGATCCTGATAAGACCCCTGCTTGCCAACCCCTCACAACCACTGGGTCAGTAATGTGGGGATAAGATGCTTTGCCAGGGGGTGCCCAGGTATGGTATGGTTCAGGAGGAGGGCTCACCCCTTTCCAAGTCAACCAGGCCCCATGCCCAGATTAGGGGTTTGGTACAAAATTTTAGGGGGGACCTCATGCAATTTTTTTATCTGTATCAGACTCAAAGAATAAAACCTTTTTTCATTCTTGCTGTAGGATGTGCTACATTTACAAAGAAAAATATGAAAAAGTTTAACTACTTGGTGCTGCTGTACAAATACAGTATTTCACAAAAGTGAGTACACCCCTTACATCTTTGTAAATATTTTATTCTATCTTTTCATGTGACAACACTGAAGAAATGACACTTGTCTACAATGTAAAGTAGTGAGTGTACAGCTTGTATAACAGTGTAAATTTGCTGTCCCCTCAAAATAACTCAACACACAGCCATTAATGTCTAAACCGCTGGCAACAAAAAGTCAGTATACCCCTAAGTGAAAATTTCCAAATTGGGCCCAATTAGCCATTTTCCCTCCCCAATGTCATGTGACTCGTTAGTGTTACAAGGTCTCAGGTGTGAATGGGGAGAAGGTGTGTTAAATTTGGTGTTATCATCACTCTCACTATTTCATACTGGTCACTGGAAGTTCAACATGACACCTCATGACAAAGAACTCTCTGAAAATGTGAAAAAAAGAATTGTTGCTCTACATAAAGATGGCCTAGGCTATAAGAAGATTACCAAGACCCTGAAACTGAGCTGCAGCACGGTGGCCAAGACCATACAGCGGTTTAACAGGACAGGTTCCACTTAAAACAGGCCTCGCCATAGATTGACCAAAGATGTTGAGGTCACGTGCTCAGCGTCATATCCAGAGGTTGTCTTTGGGAAATAGACGTATAAGTGCTGCCAGCATTGCTGCATAGTTTGGAGGGGTGGGGGGTCAGCCTGTCAGTGCTCAGACCATACGCCGCACACTGCATCAAATTGGTCTGCATGGCTGTCATCCCTGAAGGAAGCCTCTTCTAAAGATGATGCACAAGAAAGCCTGCAAACAGTTTGCTGAAGACAAGCAGACTAAGGACATGGATTACTGGAACCATGTCCTGTGGTCTGATGAGACCAAGATAAACTTATTTGGTTCAGATGGTCGGCAACCAGGTGAGGAGGACAAAGACAAGTGTGTCTTGCCTAAAGTAAAGCATGGTGGTGGGAGTGTCATGGTCTGGGGCTGCACGAGTGCTACCGGCACTGGGGAGCTACAGTTTATTGGAGGGAACCATGAATGCCAACATGTACTGTGACATACTGAAGCAGTGCATGATCACCTCGCTTCAGAGACTGGGCCGCAGGGCAGTATTCCAACATGATAACGACCCCAAACTCACCTCCAAGATGACCACTGCCTTGCTAAAGAAGCTGAGGGTAAAGGTGATGGACTGGCCAAGCATGTCTCCAGACCTATACCCTATTGAACATCTGTGGGGCATCCTCAAACGGAAGGTGGAGGAGTACAAGGTCTCCAACATCCACCAGCTCTGTGATGTCATCATGGAGGAGGGGAAGAGGACTCCAGTGCCAACCTGTGAAGCTCTGGTGAACTCCATGACCAAGAGGGTTAAGGCAGTGCTGGGAAATAATGGTGGCCACACAAAATATTGACACTTTGGGCCCAATTTGGACATGTTCATTTAGGGGTGTACTCACTTATGTTGCCAGCGGTTTAAACATTAATGGCTGTGTGTTGAGTTATTTTGATTGGACAGCAAATTTACACTGTTATACAAGCTGTACACTCTCTACTTTACATTGTAGACAAGTGTAATTTCTTCAGTGTTTTCACATGAAAAGATTTATTAAAATGTGAGGGGTGTACTCAGTTTTGTGAGGTTCTGTATATATGTGGCCTCATGGAAATGGCTCTTTATTCATGAGGCCCCATATATGTGTACCTGTGTTTGTGCTGGGAGAATGCTCACTGAGAGCTTCGGGTCTAATACTAATGATCAGGAACTGAGACTCTCGTTTCCCGGTCACCTGATCACTATAATAACCTCTGATTGGTTATCATAGTGACCGGTCACTGTGCTGTCTGTCTGTTTTTTTTTCTCCTCTGAAAGAAGATAAAGATGCATTGGGGAGAATTACACAGAATCTGGTACAGCTGTGGTAGCCATCTTCTAACTTCAGCTTCATTAACCACTTCAGGACTGCCCACCGTGGATATACATTGCTACTTTGACGTTAAATACCATTGTTATGGAAGCAAATAGCTGCCATAACCCCGGTAATTTTATTCATGGCGGGCGGTACGCCTTAGGATAAAAGTGGTCTCTGTGGCAGATTCGCTGTAAGATCACTTTTATCAGCGATGGGAGAGGTGCTCACCCCCTGCCGCCATGTCCCGGTCATCTCTGCCGGAGCCGTCGGTAGCGGTGGACGCGATCGGGTCCTTTCCTTTGATGGACAGGAGACACAAGTTGAGTGAGTCAATGATGGCCCCCACTCCACTCTGTGCCATTGGATGACGGAAGCGACATCAAACTTCACTTCCGCCCAAAGGCCTTAAAGGGACAATTTTTTTTTTTTATTGAAATTATTTTTTATTGCTTTTAAGTGTAAATGTGAGATCTGAGGTCTTTTTGACCCCAGATCTCACATTAAAGAGGTCCTGTCATGCTTTTTTTCTATTACAAGGGATATAAAAGTTAACCATCTTTTTTTTAAATAAGAAAAAAAAATAATTAAAGCACCCTGTCCCTCTGTGCTCCCATGCAGATGTGCCCGCATATGTAAACAGTGTTCAAACCACACATGTGAGGTATCACCGCGATTGTTAGAGCAAAAGACCTCCTCTGTAACTCAAAACAAGGGATGGGCCCGGTGTTCGATTCAAACCCATGTTCGAATTGAACATCGGGCGTTCGCCCGCTCGGCGAGCCCAGAACTATTTGGGCCGCTTGCATCAAATTTGTGTGATACGAGCGGCCCGCAATGCACTGCGCCAGTCGCAGTGCATTGCTGGCTGATGATTGGCCAAGCATGCACTGTGACCCGCATGCTTGGCCAATCATAGAGCCAGCCTAGGATGCCTGTGGCCAATTATAGCTCAGGGGATTTAGTACACGCCCCACATTATAAAAGGCCGCCGTGCCGGCGGCCTCGTATATTGTGTTCCAGTGTCAGTGTGCTGACTGCTGACATTATGTGCTGTGATTCTGGGGATTAGTGTGTGCGTGCTGTTAGTACAGCATTAGTACAGCATTGCAGTATCACATCTGGGGGGTGTCTATAGTATGCCTGTGAAGGGGCGCATGTTTCCTGTGCTTAGAACTGTCCCTGCACAAAGTGTCATTTTTGCAGGAAAAAAAGCTATTTAAAATCTCTCGCGGCTAATGAATTGACGGCTCCCGTAACACAGAGAACAGTCATTCATTGAAAGTCATTGATAAAAAAAAAGTCATTGATAAAAAAAAAAGCGTGGGGGTCCCCCCAAATTCAATTACCAGGCCCTTCAGGTCTGCTATGGATATTAAGGGGAACCCCGGCCAAAAAAATAAATAAATAAATGGCGTGGGGTCCCCCTCAAAATCCATACCAGACCCTTGAGGTCTGGGATGGATTTTAAGGGGAACCCCGGCCAAAAAAATGGCGTGGGGTCCCCCTCAAAATCCATACCAGACCCTTATCCGAGCACGCAACCTGGCAGGCCGCAGGAAAAGAGGGGGGGATGAGAGCAGCCCCCTCCCTCCTGAACCATACCAGGCCACATGCCCTCAACATTGGAAGGGTGCTTTGGGGTCCCCCCCAAAGCACCTTGTCCCCATGTTGATGAGGACAAGGGCCTCTTCCCCACAACCCTGGCCATTGGTTGTGGGGGTCTGCGGGCGGGGGGCTTATCGGAATCTGGAAGCCCCCTTTAACAAGGGGACCCCAGATCCCACCCCCCCTGTGTGAAATGGTAAGGGGGTACAAAAGTACCCCTACCATTTCACCAAAAAAGTTTCAAAAATTGTAAAAATTACAGGAGACGGTCTTTGACAATTCCTTTATTAAAATCTTCTTTCTTCTGGTCTTCTTCCTTTCTTCATCCTTCGGTTTCTTCATCTTCTCCTTCCGGCATCTTCTTCCATCTTCTTCTTCACACAGCGGGAGCCTCCCATTGCGCGGAGCGGCCCAGAAGAGACACCAACCCCATGGACGAAGATGCCGGATGAGAAGACCAGAGCAAGAAGAAGCGGATCAGAGGAAGAAGATGATGGAAGAAGACGATGGAAGAAGATGCCTGAAGGAGAAGATGAAGAAACCGAAGGATGAAGAAAGGAAGAAGGAAGACCGGAAGAAAGAAGATTTTAATAAAGGAATTGTCAAAGACCGTCTCCTGTCATTTTTACAATTTTTTACACTTTTTTGGTGAAATGGTAGGGGTACTTTTGTACCCCCTTACCATTTCACACGGGGGGGGCCGGGATCTGGGGGTCCCCTTGTTAAAGGGGGGCTTCCAGATTCTGATAAGCCCCCCGCCCGCAGACCCCCACAACCAATGGTCGGATAAGGGTCTGGTATGGATTTTGAGGGGTACTCCAAGCCATTTTTTTTTTGGCCGGGGTTCCCCTCAATATCCATAGCAGACCTGAAGGGCCTGGTAATTGAATTTGGGGGGACCCCAACGCTTTTTTTGTTTTTGTTTTTTTTATCAATGACTTTTTTTTTATCAATGACTTTCAATGAATGACTGTTCTCTGTGTTACGGGAGCCGACAATTCATTAGCCGTGAGTGATTTTAAATAGCGTTTTTTCCTGCAAAAATGACACTTTGTGCAGGGACAGTTCTAAGCACGGGAAACATGTGCCCCTTCACAGGCATACTATAGACACCCCCCATGTACGAAATTTAAAGGAATATTACACTTTTATTGTTTCACTTTAAGCATTATTAAAATCACTGCTCCTGAAAAAACGGCCGTTTTTAAAAAAAAAATTTGCATCGATACATGTCCCCTGGGGCAGGACCCGGGTCCCCAAACACTTTTTCTGACAATAACATGCATATTAGCCTTTAAAATGAGCACTTTTGATTTTAAACATTCGCGTCCATTGTAACTAATAGGGTTCTTAAATTTACACGGACTTTAGGTACGTTCACGGGTTCTGGTGCGAACCGAACTCTGGGGTGTTCGACTCATCCCTACTCAAAAAAGGTAACCTGTAGAAAATTTTAAACGTCACCTATGGAGATTTTTAAGGGCCAAATTTACTCGGCGTAACATTATCTTTCACAATATAGAAAAAATTGGGCTAACTTTACTGATTTCTTATTTTTTTAATACATTTTTTTTTTTTTTATTGTTTTCCAAGAAAATTGCATTTGCAAGACAAAGGAGGGGGGGGTAAATATTGCGCTGTATGTGATTATGTTGATGGAGCTGCTAGCATTCCCGAAAGATTGTCGGTGGGTCAAGAAGGGGTTGTGGATAAATGCAGCGCTAAGAGGAAGGATAGTACCTAGAGAAGAAGTACTATGTTGGTGAGATCAAATGAAATGCCTTAGTATAGGTAATATGCAAGGAAAAGAAAAGAGGATGTTTTTTTGCCAGGTGTGGCGTGGTACCAGCCTCTATCTACCTTAGGTATAAATGAATATAAAAGCATAAAACCTTATGGCATGAGCAATGTAGGAACTTATAGTAAAGTAAATTTAAAAGTTATATTAAACAAATACAAAGTAAAAACACATGTGGTTAAAATTAGTGAAAAAAGTCCTTGATTTGTTTATGTGATAAATATATCGTGACAGACATATAAACTAGATGAAGGTGACAATGTGGACTCAACAGCGGTTGAGACAGTTGGTGCTGGGTTAGAACCCCAGATGACGTCTATGCGGACAAAACGCGTCGGGTGGACCAGAGCGACAGCACCACGCCATCTTTATTTTACAAACAGGCCTGTTTTAATTCTTCTAAATGTGAGTGTTTTTAATCTGTTTATACACTATTAAAAACCTTCTTAAACGGTATTACGCTATGCAAGTTTTTCCCTTTCATGATATCATAATACGGTTGTCTACATGGACCATTGATGCCCATTTTTCCATCTGATACACATCTCCCTGTGACCACTGACCCATGCGGTACCTTTACGAGCCTTGGAGCCATTGTGTGGAGCAGAGATCTGCCAACCTTTTAACGATAAGCTTTTGTGACTTGTGAGGCATATGCCCCTTCAAGTCCACTCCATCTGGTAAGCCTTATTCCATTAGGCTTAAGAGCCATCAGTCAACTATCACCCCACGTAGCACACCGAACAGAGTCACCTGCTGGAAATTGTGCCATTCACTTGACCACCAACCATCCTTATGGACTTCACTACCATACACTTCAGTGTATAGGTTTCTCACCCAGCACCAACTGTCTCAACCGCTGTTGAGTCCACATTGTCACCTTCATCTAGTTTATATGTCTGTCACGGATGTCCAAAATTGATTGTGGAAGTTGATGCCGGGCAGTTTCAAGATAGCCCAGGTCCCAGCCATCGGCAGGTGTGTGGCTCCAGGCCCCTGTGTCCTGTGGTGGGGATGGCCTTCATATGCCCAGGCTCGGTGGAATGGCTGGCAGGTCTGAAGATTCTCCATGGCAGCAGTTCTTGCATGTAAAACCTCCCTATTTGTTTTTCCCTCATGTGCCTTGCTGTCTTTTTTTTTTGCTTCTATGGCGCCAAGAACTCAAGTGCATCTTCCGGGTCGCGGCTCCGGCTCGCTACTGCACATGTGCGATCCTCGGATGAAGCCGAGGCTTGGTTTCGCACATGCACAGTGTGGCAGGGGACCTGGCGGCCATGCAGGCGCTCTACGGCAGATCACCACTGCGCAGGCGCAGTCCGGGCACGGTGGTGACGTCATTCCGGCGGGGATGTTTGAATCCCTGAGAGCCCTGTCATTCTAAGGATTACTACAGGCAGCTTGCCTCAGCTCCTCAGGCCCCAGGTTCCCAGCTCATGGTTAGCTTCAGCCTGGGGCTATGGTAAAAGAGGGAAGGGGGGCTAAGATGCCTCTTAAAGGGGAAGCTGCACTGCTATTTGTACTCCTTTGTTCCAGAACGTGTGAGTGTTCCTACAAAGCTGCAGAATCACCTCTTATTTGTCCGCCATGGACAGATCACTGCCTCTGTAAGGCCAGCCCTCGTGCTCTAGGTATGGGCATGAGAAGGGGAGGGCCAGGTCCACATGCAGATGGACCGATTCCCTAAACGTCATGTTCTCCCTTCTCCCTTTTTTAGCCCTTCCAGGTCAGATCATCAGCTTACTGTCCAAGATGACAGGGACCTTGCCAGGCCGCAATGCCCACCTTCTTCATCAAGGTCCGGACATGACTCTCCTTCTAGGACCCAACATCAGAGGAGATGTTCCCATTCCTCCTCCCAACAAAGGAGATGTTTCCATTCCTCCTCCCAACAGAGGAGCTGTTACCATTCCTTCTCCAAACACCACACCCACCGCCACAACATCCGTTTTGATCACAGATCCTGCTCGGGTTGTGGGACCCGGGTCCCGGAAGTAAAGTCCTTATGTGACCCTTGTTATGCCAAGGCGGTCGGGAAAAAGATGCTAAAAGCTGGCAAATGGAGACGCTGGTCAAACGAGTGGTGCAACAATCCCCCAAAGAGTGGGGTACATCTTACACGCAGAGCCAGTCCACCACATTATCTGTCTCCCTGGCTGACGAGGCCCAGGAGGATCTGGGCCCATTCCAGCCTTATAATTCCTCCCCTGATTCCTCGCATAGCAAGATGGAGGGAGATGAGTTTGTCGGAGGCTTCGACTTCACCCTTGTTTCTTCACTAATTAAAGCAGTCAAAGAGGCCCTTAAGTGGCAAGACTATTTGACTCCCACGGCTACACAGAAGACATTCTTTAAGCATTTGGAGAAAGAACATTCCAATTGTCCACTCCTTTCTGAATTAAAGGAACCTCCAGGTTATACCCCTTCAAGGCTAAGGAAGTGAAATATCTGGAAAACGCTGCCCTCGTAGACGCAGCTCTGATGCCACTAGCTAAATGCGCCACTCTTCCTCTGGAAGATGTGGTATCCTTCAAAGATGGGCTTGAGAGAAGAATATATCAAGATCTTAAAAGGATTTACGGGTCAGCCGGGACGGCTTGCAAACCCACCTTGGCCCTTTGCGGCCATGTCCAAGGCCATGGAGTTCTAGATGGAGAATGTAGACTCCATGATCAGAGGAGTCTCAGAAGAACTGGCCAGGGGCTTGGTAATCCAGGAGCTGTTTGGTGACAAGCTGGATAGCGCCATAGCCTGGGCCACAGGTGGGAGGTTGGGCTTCCTGCCTCAGGTTAGGCATCTGTTCAATCAGAAAAGGCCTCAGCACAGAAGACATAGTACTGAGCATTCAAGGGAAGCACACAGAGATATCAGAAGGAATTGGAGCAGAAGACAGGCATCCTTCCAGAAGCCCGCTAAGAGCCAGGCGTCCAGTGGACGAAAGTCGGCTAAGCCATTTTGAGTTTGGGCCTGCCCAGGCGGGTCGGGTGGGGGCGCGTCTGCTTCTCTTTCAGCACGTCTGGGAAAGAGCAATCTATACCAGCAGAAAAAGAAGTATACGAGCGCCTGATATACTGTACTTAGTTCCACACGGTAGAAAGTTCCATCTCTCTCCCCGTGGAAAAGATTCCAGTCATTCAAGAAAGAATCTCATTAGCTCCGAGCTCATCACACCTAAAAGCCTCGCAATGCCTAAAGATTATTGGCACAATGGTCAAGTGGTCTCTGGGGAGATTACGCCCTTTTCAGATAGGGTTTCTTCAACAATGGAATTTGGGGGACGACAATCAGTCCAGTCACATAACTTCAGTGATAACTTCTTGTGGCTTCAGTGCAGAAATCTGCTCACCTGCCACTCCATCGCCCCTGTCTCGTGGGTCACAGTCTTGACCGATGCCAGTGGTACTGGTTGGGTAGCCCTTTGCGGGTCAGAACTTGCTCAAGGCAAGTGGGGTGCCCGTCTTCACAACCCAGGTTCGAATGTCCTGGAGTTACGGGCAGCCTGGTCTGCCCTCCAATCTTTCACTCATCTCCTGAAGGGGAAGTCAGTTTTACTGAAGATGGACAACACCATAGCGGTCTCATATGTGAAGAGACAGGGGGGCACTCAGAGCTGTACTCTGCTCCAAGAAGTTGAGCCCATCATGTCCTGGGCTCAGAAAAATCCGGCATTACTGAGCCTCATGGTCTTGAGAGGAAAAGGCTGGAGTCTCTCGGGTGTGCTTCAGGAGTAATTTCCACCCTCATGGCAATCACAAATAAAGTATATGAGAGAATTTGGGCCAAGTTTGTCAAATTCTCATCCTCTATGGGCAGATCATTCAGGGATCCGGGAATCCCAGGATATTCTCAGCTTTCCCCAATTCATTCTAGATCTGTCTCTGTCCATCAGCTCTCTCAGGCTCCAAGCCTCTGCCTTGTCGGCCTTCTCTGGTACATCGTGGGCTGTTCACCCTTTAACTCTGAAGTTTTTCTGTGGGGCAACAGGCTTCAAAGATTCCCCTGGTCCTGGACTCACTGTCTGGACTAAGCACCATGGGATCTACCCCGCTTTCTATTAAGGACTTTTCTGCAAGAGTCGCCTTTCTAGTAGCCATCACTTTGGCTAAAAGGGTTTCTGAGATTGGGTCCTTGGGTCATGTAGAACCATTCCTGACTTTATTTCCGGACCGGGTGGTCCTCACCCCTATGCCCGGCTCAAATCAAAAAGTCTCTTCAGTGTTCCTCGAGGACCAAGAAATTGTCCTACCTACATTCAGGACCCCAGCTTCCTTTGAAGTTCATCCTCTGGATGTAAGCAAAATGCTGAAGGAATACCTATGAGATACTTCCTCCTTTAGATGCTCTGACTTCCTCTTTGCTCTACACGCAACAACAAGGGGAAACATGCTTCGTCCAGTACGATTGTGACCTGGATCATCCAGTCTATCTAGCAGGCTTATAGGGCTAAGGGCCTGGCTCCTCCAGAGGCGGTGACAGCACACCCTACCAGGGGTATGGTGGCTCCGTGGGCAGCAGTCCAGCATGTGGCTCCTGATCTCATCTACTAGGCGGCCTCATGGGCCTCCATTAATACCTTTATGTCACACTATTGCATAGAACCTGCTTCTCAATCCTCTTCGATCTTTGGTTTAAGAATCCAGTCGGTTGACAGGAAGAATTAACCACTTGCCTACCAGGCACAAACACCCCCTTCCTGACCAAGACATTTTTCAGCTGTCAGCACTGTCGCATTTTGAATGACAATTGTGCGGTCATGCAACGATGTACCCAAATAAAATGTAAAAATACATTTTAGATAGAGCTTTCTTTTGGTGGTATTTGATCACCTCTGCGGTTTTTATTTCTTGCACTATAAACAAAAGAAGAGGGACAAGTTTGAAAAAATGCAATATTTTAAACTTTTTGATATAATAAATATCCAAATTTTTTTTTAAACCAATTTTTTCCTCAGTTTAGGCTGAAACTTATTTTTCTACATATTTTTGGTAAAAAAAAAAAAAAAAAAAAATCGCAATAAGCGTATATTGATTGGTTTGCACAAAAGTTATATCGTCTACAAAATAGGGGATAGATTTATAGCATTTTTATTATTTTTTAATGGCGGCGATCTGCAATTTTTATTGTGACTGCGATATTGTGGCGGACATATCGGACACTTTTGACACCTTTTTGGGACCATTCATATTTATACAGCGATCCGTGCTATAAAATTGCATTGATTACTGTATAAATGTGACTGGCAGGGAAGGGGTTAACACTAGGGGGTGATCAAGGGGTTAATATGTTCCCTATGGGAGTGATTCTAACTGTGGGGGGAGGGGACTGACTGGGGGAGGTGACCGATCGGTGTCCCTATGTACAAGGGACACACCATTGGTCTCCTCTCCTCTGACAGCACGTGGATCTGTGTGTTTACACACACAGATCCACGTCCTGCTCAGTTTCTGGGCAATCGCAGGTGCCCAGCGGACATCGTGGCCGCCGGGCACGCACATCGGGTCCCCCTATTGACCGCAAAGGAAATGCCGTCATATGATGGTGGCCCGGAACAACAGATGTTTCTTGCCGCCGTCATATGACAGTGGGCGGTCCGCAAAAGGTTAAACTTCCTGTTATCAGCATACCCACCTGTGTGGTTTGGCTAGTTATTTCCCACACGTAGTCTGCCATGAAGTCTGTCAGGAAAACAGAAAATGTATTATCAAATACTTACCGTAATTTTACTTTCCTGATGGACTCCATGGCAGACGGAGTTCCCACCCTTTGGTCATGAGTTGGCTAATTACGGAACGCAGTCTCTAGTGGTGAGCTCAAATTTATGGGAGTGGGGTCCTATAGCATTGGAGAGGAGGCGGGGTTAACCCGCACATAGTCTGCCATGGAGTCTGTCAGGAAAAGAATGTTTACTGACATAGAATTTTTTCAAAAAAGCAATTAAAAAAAGAAGGGACTTATATAAGAGAATTTGCTGGAGTGCTGTTTTGCTTGGTTAACACCTGGTTTAAAAGAGAACTATGGCCCAACCTTTTTTGTTCACAAGATGACATATAGTATGTTCTCCTGTGACAAAAAAGAAAACTCATGTGCATGTGGACGGCTATTGCCCACTATATCCTGACAGCGCAGAGCCGCGATGCAGCTGGGACAGATCCTGACTAGGGATGAGCCGAACACCCTCGGGTTCAGTTCGCACCAGAACCTTCAAACGGACCGAAAGTTTGTGCGAATTTTCAAACCCTATTCGTTACAATGGATGCAAACTTTCGAAATCAAAAGTGCTAATTATAACGGCCAATATGCATGTTAATGTCATACAACAGGTTTGGGGACCCGGGTCCTGCCCCAGGGGACATATATCAATGCAAAAAGAAGTTTTAAAAACGAAAGTTTTTTCGGTAGCAGTCATTTTAATGATGCATAAAGTGAAAAAAAAAAAGTGAAATATTCCTTTAAATATCGTACCTGGGGGGTGTCTAAAGTATGCCTGTGAAGTGGCATGTGTTTCCCGTGTTTAGAACTGTCCCTGCACAAAAAGACATTTGTAAAGGAAAAAAAGAAGCCATTTAAAACCGCTTGCGGCTTTAATGTCATGTCTTGTCCTGGCAATATGGCTGAAAATCCTTGAGAAAAATGGCATGGCTACCCCATCACCCCCCCCCCCCCCCCCCAGCCCCTTTGGGTCTTGTATGGATATTAAGGGGAACCCCGCACCCAAAATAAAACCCTATACCTACAACCCTATATACTCTGAACAGCAGTATACAGGCGGTGCAAACAAGACAGTGACTGTAGGTTTGTTCTTAAGTAGAATCTGAATAGGTACATTTTTAAGTGTAGCTCCATCCAAAAAGAATCAATTTTTAAGCTTTTTGGAGAACATAGGGAGGGGTTGTCACCCCTGTAACATTTGCTGTCTTTGCACATCTGTTCAGAACATTTCACCTCACTTTCCGTCCCAATGACAAATGTTTTTGGAAAAGTGGGGTTTTAATTGAAACAAGGATTGGTGATAAAGCATCAGTAGAGAGGAGATACCTTTTTCCCAAATTAAATCTAACAGGATAGAATTTCCCTTCCTAGGGGTAGATTTCCTCTCACTTCC